>CP139502.1:234473094-235153983 GCA_021014915.2 Artemisia tridentata subsp. tridentata | reverse complement strand
AGCAGGCACATAATTCATGGAATCTGAAAGACTGTCTATATCAAAGATCCAATCTAGACCTACACCTGCAACATTTGGTTTATTCTCCAAAAATTCTATGTGCAGATTTTCTTCTACTTGCTTGGTGCTTGTATTGTACACCCTAAAAGCCTTACTGTGCAGAGAATAACCAACAAAGAAACCTTCCTCATATTTCCCATCAAACTTTCCTAGTTGGTCTTTGGTATTAAGGATAGTAACATGACAACCAAAAGGTCTCATGAAGCTTAAAGCAGGGGTTCTACCTCTAAGTAACTCGTAAGGAGTCTTATTGTGAGGTTGTAAAACTAAAACCCTATTCAACACATAACAAGCAGTGCTAACTGCTTCAGCCCAAAATGAAACTGGTAGCTTAGAGTCAGCTAACATTGTCCTAGCAGCCTCTATAAGAGTCCTATTCTTCCTCTCAGCTACACCATTTTGTTGTGGGGTTCTAGCTACACTAAACTCCCTCTTAATACCTTTTTCTTTGCAAAAGTCATCCATCACTCTATTCTTAAATTCAGTCACATTGTCACATCTGATTACTTTAACTTTCTTATCAACTAGGTTTTCTACCTCAACAATAAGGGTCTTAAGTATTTCACTTGTCTCATCCTTAGTTTTCATAAAAAATACCCAAGAAAACCTACTATAATCATCAGTGACAACAAGGCAGTATCTCTTAAAATTCAAGCTATTCACAGAGGTAGGACCAAACAAGTCCATATGCAACATATATAAAGCTTGAGAAATAGAGTTTTGGGTCTTTGGCTTACATGAGGCTCTGTGTTGCTTACCCTTAAGGCAAGAAACACAAGTTTGATCATTCAGAAAAATTTTGTTTGGCAAACCTCTTACCAATCCATGTTTAGCAATTTTGTTAATGGTTTTAAAATTAACATGACCAAGCCTCCTGTGCCATAACATTGATTCTTCCAATGTGGCTTTTGCAACAAGACAAGTAAGTCCAACCTTAGGAACTAGTTTATTCATTTCAACACTGTATGTATTATCCTTTCTGGGGATTTTAAGCAAAACTTGACTTTCATCAGGTAGCTTGAAATTAGGGGAAAGTATAAGACAATCAGTATCAGTAAATAAAACTTTGTTCTGTTTATCACAAATTTGTGATACACTGAAAAGATTGTACTTAAGTTCTGGTACATAATACACATTCTCAAAATCAAGGTTACCAGTTTTAATTACCCCTTTACCAGTAATTCTTCCTCCAACACCACCAACAAAGACAACTGGTCCTCCATCCAGAGCAATAAAGTCTGAAAGATATGACTTGTTGCCTGTCATGTGCCTTGAACATCCACTGTCTGAAAATCCTCTATCTTCTTTGTCATTTGAGGGATGTTCCTACACACAAAATAAAGGTGTTAGTTTCTTTTGGAGATCCAAACCATCACTGGTTTGGATCTTCCTTGTGCATCAAGATGAGAAAACTTGTTTGAGTTCTTTGATGCACCATTGGGTTGAGTAAAATGTTTATCCCAATGTGCTGAGGCCTTGACAGCATTGCCCCATTTTCCCTTAACATTTAAGTGCCTAGCAGTTGGATTTGCTGGTCTATCAGTTGGAACTGCTGACCTAGCAGTTGGAACTGCTTGTTTAATCTTAGGCACCCACTTCTGATTAGCCATTGCTGTTTTCTGGTAAAAATGACTTTTAACTGTTTGTGCATGATTTGAAAATTGTTTTGCACTAGAATCAGTTTGCTTGTTTTTAAACCACTGATTTTGACTAGCAGTTGAAACTGTTTTGATGCCAGTCTTTAACATAACAGCTTTAGGTGACATCTTATGATTTGCATTAGGGTTTGTCAATCTAGTAGGACCATTTTGAGTTACCCTAGCATTGTTATTCCTGTTCACCCTTGCATTCCCAGTAACCCTCTTTTTCCATGGGTTAGAATCACAATAAGCAGCCATATGCTCAAAACTTCCATAAACAAAACATACTTTTCTAATCATAGCAAACCTATCATCCATTTTCTTAGATTTTGAATGATTCCAATTCCTATGACTTCTCTCAGAACTTGATGATCTGTTCCTATACATCTCAGCATATCTAACATTTTTCCTAACTGGTTTTATGTTTTCAGTCTTAACCACTTTAGGAGCATGTTTAACCTCTACCTTAACAGCATTAGGTTTTTCCTTAACCTCTACATTCTCATCATCAGATGTCCACTCCTCAATAGTTGGAGCATCTGAGTTCCTATCAGAGGACATCTTTTCCTCAGAAATAGATTTATCACTAGCACTCACAAAAGCATCCTCTGCCTGAACAAATTTAACAGGATTCTCACTAATCTTAACCCCATATCCAGGAAATTCCATGTCCTTAAACTCTTCTAAACCTGTATGAGCTAAATTGATTCCTGGTGGAGCAAACATTCCTATAAAGGGGGGTGCAACTGACTTATAACCTAAACCAGATTTAGCTTTGTTAAGTATTTGACTCTCTACAATCTTCTTAACTCCATCTGAAGTATATTCAAGAGTGTGTACACTTAACTGAATGTTATCTTTCTCCTTTTTAAGCTTCTCTAGTTCATATATAAGTCCACTCATTTTATTTTCTTTTATTTCCAATTCCCTCTTTAAAAGACCTATCTCATCAGTAAAGTTTGACTCATTCTGTTTATAAAACACAATTTGTTCTTCCAAAACAGCTAATCCTCTTTTATGATTTGACAGACTAAAACTTATTTGATTATATTCAACTCTAAGATCATCATACAGTTTCTTAATATTTTCATAATCTTTTAAAGCATGACAAGAGTTAGAACATTTTTCAGGTTTATATACCTCAGTGTCTGAGAAAGCCATCAAACCCAAGTTTGCTGATTCTTCTTCTTCCTCCATGAAGCTCCAATCAAATCCAGCTCCATCTACAGCTACCATAGCCTTGGAAGAAGGCTCTTCAACATTTACTGTTCTCCTTGACCCTTGCTGATTCTTAAACCCTTGACCCTGGTTGCTTTGTTGTCTTGGACCTCTACATTCCCTGGCAAAGTGTCCCATCTTGTGGCAATTAAAGCATTCCACCTTAGACTTATCATACCCAGCAACATCTCTTCCATTGAAGGTAATCTTATTCCCAGTCCTTTGGTAATACTTCTTAGCCCTGATGCTTATCAAAGCCAACTGCCACTTTAAATCCATAGCTTCTAAATCATCTTCATCAATTTGAAGAAGATCTTCAGTAAAGATCTTTGACCCACCAGACTGTTCTGATACAAAATCATATATGGTCTCATCAGTCAATCCAGCAGTGCTAGTTTTTACACTAGCAGTGCTAACTGTTGGTATAGCAGTACCAACTGCTTCTTCATCTTCATGGTTAGAACTGTTTGAAGAAGATACAAAAGCCATATTCCCTGAACTGGAACTGGTGCTACCACTCTTCTTGACCTTTTGCTCAACAATCTTGAGATTATTGTAAAGCTCGTTCATTGTCATATTCTCCAACTCTGGTTTATTGCTCCAAACCACAACATAAGTGTTCCATTCAGCAGGTAAACTGTTTAGAAACTTCATGTTGAGGTCTTCTTGAGGTATCACAATCTTCAACACAGTAAGTTGACTGATGATCTTCTGAAGCCTATTAAAGATTTGATCCAAAGTTTCATTGCTTGATGCAGTGAAGTTTTCATAACTTTGCTTGAGCAGGGTTTTCTGTGCCTTCTTGGTAGCTTCATTGCCACCAAATCTTTCCACCACTGCTTCAAAGAGAGTTTTAGCCGACTTATAATGGCTAAAGTTCAGCACTTGATCATTAGGAATTGCCATTAGTAACAAATTCCTAGCCTTTTGATCATTCTTCTTTTTGATTCTCTCCTCGTTTGTAATTGGCTCAGTATTAAGCTTTGTGACCTTGGAACCATCAGCACGTGTTTCTTCAACAGCAACTGGTTTGAAGGAATCACCACTAATAATAATATTCCATAATGCATAGTCTTGCACCATGAAGTATTGCTCTATTCTGAGCCGCCATAAATCGTATTCATTCTGCTTCAGCATGGGTAGTTTAGCAAGGATTGAGGTTTGAGGTGTCTCCATGTCCATCTTCTTGGATTGCTAGTGAGTAAATACTTCTGATTCTTCTAAACTCAACGCATCAAAAACCTTGGGCTCTGATACCACTTGACCGGATCTAAACACACACACGTTGTGTTGGAGATACTTTGAGTATATACTTGATAGCAAGCGGAATTTACTACCAAGTACTTAGAAGAATGTTAGTTCGTGTTTGGTGATTGATTAAGTAAAACAATAAGAACAACGATATCAACCAAACTTATCACTTCACTATATCGAACGATTACAATAGATCTGTATGTATTTGTATATCGTATTGTATATAACCATAATCTAAGGAACTCCTTTTATAATGTAAAGAGTCCTTTATACGTTAAACATCTAACCGAATCATTCTATATCAATAAGATATATACTATATCTTTTCTATAATTATCTTCAAAACGGTTTCACCTTTATCTCTTAAGCAGTCTTAACTGTTCTTCCTTCAGCAGTCCTAACTGCTCTTCCATCAGCAGTATTAACTGTCCTTGTATCAGCCGTCTAAACTGTTCTTCGATCAGCCGTCTAAACTGCTTAAGTTTAATTCCCAACATCGTCTTCAAGAATCAAGATGAAAAGGAGTATGAATTCTCTGAAGCTGACTTTCCACGGTTGAACCTAAATGACATTGAAGACATGTACCTCCTTAATGTCCAAGGGAAACTTCATAATCTACGAATGGATATTTAGCTTGCTATCATCACTTCTCTTCTGAACTTGATAGCACCACCTCTTCACTTCAACAACATCAATCAGAAGTCACAGTATACACTAATGAAAGAACCTGCATTTAGATTCATCTACAGAAGTGCCCTTGCTTACAACTGCTTCATGGTGTACGATGAGATTCATAAGTTCTATGATGACACCTTGAAGTCAGTTCGTGATGGTCTGAATAGCCGCTTAAAGGACTTAGACCTCTTCGGGAGAAAAAGATGCATTTCAAAGGAAGCTAGAGAAGTTCGCAGGTTCATCACTAGAATTGAACAGAGGTTGAATCATAGGGAACAGATTAGACGGTTGGAGAGCTATGTTGGTGGGAGACCGAGCTTCCCAATCTTGACATTCCAACGACCAGAATAATTGATTAGTTTGTGAGTATTTAACATTTTTGATTAATTTTTTACTTGTAATTTGAATGTTTTGTACACACATACCAATGTACAACCCGAACTTTGTAAAGAAAGGACCCTGAGGTACGCTTCAGTGCCTCAATCCTAATCTAAGGAGCGAAAGCTTCTTACTTTTGAGTAGAACTAATCAAATCTTATATGTTTTTCATAATTATGCCCAAAAGAACAAGTATTCAATCTCGAAATAAAAACCTCAAAAATTAATTTCACTTATTGAGTGGGAGTATTTGAAATATCATTGTTCATTACGAAAAGTTCTTGTTAAGATTCTTCCCATAAACCTCAAAAAGCATACTTTAATCAAACGTTTTCCAAAAAACAACATCAATATGCTATTTTTGAGGGGGAGAAAAACAAAAGTGATTAAAATATGGTAACTAATTTGAAATCTCATATGAGCTTGACTCAGATTTGACCAACGAATTGACAAAGCTAAAATGTCAGTAATCGAAAGGACTTGTCCTGGACGGGTAATAATTTCAAGCTGGTCTAACCAATGATGTAAGCGTGTCTCGAATATGATTTGTCTAAGTAGAGTGTACCGTTTCGAGAGATTCTCCTTGAATATGACCAGGACGGGTAATAATTTCAAGCTGGTCTAACCAGTAATGTAAGCGTGTCTCGGAGCGGTCATGTTCACTGAGAATCAATCAATTCAAAAGTACGAACTCTACCCAACATGTGTAAATTTCTATTTTTAACTCATGAGCACATGCGAAGGGGGAGTATTTCTGAATAATCCAAAACTCTCAAAGTGTTAACAAAACGTGTCTTATATTAATAAACACTTTGAGAAATTTTCAAATGAATGGTTTTATGGCAACATAGGATAGTCATGGAGTTATAAGGTGACTAGGGTTAGGAAATATGTCCTATGATCCGCCAAAGCCGAAGGGATCTACCCAAGGACAACACCAAATAGTTTAGTACTAGAAAGTCCTTAGGTATGATTGAAAAAAAAAGGAGAAATATGAGAAAGGAGAAAAAAGGGGTTGAAGAATTAAATTTAAAAAAAAAAAGACTATGAAAAAGTGTGAAAATAAATAGCCCTCTAAATGTTCAACCTTAGGGTAGAAACCGGGTTCAATTCATACGAGTTGTTACTAAGGTGACACCGGTATTGAAGACAATGACGTCATGGACCCAGTGACGCACTATACTTAACCTTCTAGCCACTCAAGTTCTTTCAAAAGGACTTGTTTCATTTCTCACGGGGAACCCTGCATAATCGATCGACCTCTCGCGATGAGTTGTGTTGATATTGAAACAGGAGAAACCGCTCCAGTCTCCGACTAAAAAAATTAAAACGTACTTATCGAGTCTAGAGCCTAGAGATTCACCAAAACATCTCTTAGGAACACTAAAATATTTCTACACTTGCTGTTCAACATTAAGAACACTAGATGCAAATTTCTGACTCCTACGCAGATCCTAGCAATCTGCCAGAACATTTATGAGAGGATTTACAAATGCAATTCTCAGTGATTGAATGGAAATACCTACCAGGGTCAACATCAAACAGCCCCGACAGCAGGTCACTTCGGTAATCCCTTGTGGGTTAGGCTTAGTGTTCGCGGTGGTTTCAAACGGTCTACAGTCGTGGAGTGATACTTCGGTATACATCAGCGGCTCACCTGAATCGTTGATATACTTCGGTATATCTGTGTAAGCTCTCTTGAGGGTATCCAATTCAGGAATAGCCTTTGTAAGGACTAGAGAGTGTTTTCACACTATGCTGTTAATTATCTCGAAGTCCAAACTTGTAAGTGCTGGGAACTTTATTGCTAACTGTTTTCATGCAGGGACTCAGGGAGACCCAGAGTTCCAGCTAGCTGTGACCATCACTACCACCATTATCATCAACAGCATTCCATCTCCACATGCTCATACCAACATCAGAAAATCATTCAAAGATCAAAGAAAGTTCTCATCAAAGATAGAAGCAAAAGTTCAAAAGACAAATATCGAAGGTAAAGAATTAGAATCAAAGAACGTACAAAGTTTCAAAGTCAAAGAAGTGTGAGCATGGTGGAAAAGACGTAAAGACACCAGAGACAAAGACATTGATGAAAGGCAGAACACAACATTATCATATCACACAGAAAAAGAACAAAGAACAAAGATACATGAGACGTCAAGCCAAATGAAGCAATGAAGACGTCAAGCAACCTTTGATCACCAACCCTTATGGGGAGATTGTTGGGAATGCATGTAACTAGTATCAAGTCTTGGTCATTTAATCATGTAATAGGTTGCTTCATTACTAGGCTTATATGTTAGTTTAAGGCCCGGTCCATGAAGTAAGCCCATGAACCGTGGCATATGTTCTAGAATACCAAGCTAGTCATTGCCCTAGGTATTGAACTCTATAAATACTCTTGTAACCTCACATAGTGAGGTGTTGGCTCATGTTATAGATTTTACTCTTTATCATTCATATCATACGTGTTCCTCCCATCTCTCTCTCTCTCTCTCTAACTTTCCCTCACTAGATATACTTGTGTTGAATCATTATGGTGACCTAACACCTACACTTGGGATTTGCTTGTGCTCAAGCAAGTGTGCTTTTATCCTAGTCAATTTACAAGTTAGGGGGCATTTAACATTGGTTTAAAAGTAATTACAACATAACCCATTCCACAATAGTCAAAACAAGCACGAAAATTATATACTAGCACCTCACATAAAGTGTTTGGATTCTCACATCTCTCGAGTGTATAGGTTGTATAACATGTATGGAAATGGGAAAATAAAACACTTTCTACCTGTTATAGCAAATAAAGTACCATAGGCTTGATAGCGGATCAAACCTCCACCGCTTTGGCGTAAGCACCTAGGATAAACTATTAAAGAGGACTTTAAAGGCTTGTAATGTTAGGTGTAAGGGTATGAAAAACACGGTTTCGTAGATATAAGGATTTTTACTGGTAGCAATTCGATTATCTAAGTAAATCACATGTAAAAAGTGGCGTTGCTAAGCCAAGACTCAACTCACTAAATCTAACTCTTTTTGTATTTTTCTTGACTCTTTCTTAACTTAAGCAAAATCAAAACGGCGAGATGGTAGTCCATATGTTTAAGTAAATGTTGTAACAATAATGCACTAAAGATGAGTGCATACATGGAAGGCTAAGGCGATTTGGGTGTAACATTTGGGGGTGGATTGTAAACAATACTCTTCATTAATATTTCGGAATCCTCCAAAATATCATGAGAACCGCGAAAAGGATAGGCTCAGAGGGGTTAACTAGGGGTATCTTATACTAAGAATGAGTACATAGCAAGGGTGTGGGGTAATTACTTGACCAATGTAGCCAATGTAATTATAAAAATAGGTTTAAAACAAGGGTTATCCTAATGCCTCTTATCATTTAGTCAATCCTAATCACACGAATGCGATCTCACTAGCGATCTCAGAATGCAACACAAAAGCAAGTTTTAGATTCTATATACTACAAGTTCACTCATAAGCATATAAGGTGAATGCTTTTTCCTAAATATCTAAAGGCGAACCTCACATTTTTGAGGTACAGTCATAAGCATATAAGGTGAATGCTTTTTTCTAAATATAATTACTATCAATGAGAAGCTTTATTAAGACTAAAGTTTCACTCATATATGTAGTAAAAAAATTTAAATTTGGTGCTAAAATTACCTTCACAAGTATTTCTTTCGGTTTATTTACACAATTACTTAAAAATAAAACAAATATCAAATGAGTGACTACTCTCTAAGGTATCCCTTTATACCCTCCCTACACTTAAATTGAACATTGTCTCCGATGTTCTTAAAAAGTATCAAAGATATGATAACGGGATAAATAAAAGAGATAAAAGAAACTAGTACTCCACTGATTAGCTCGGTATAGATGGAATGGAAATATAGTCAACTCTTCCAAGAAGATAAGATTGTCCAATGCCATGCTTCTCTTCCAATATAACCTATAAATCACTAAGAAAACAAACACGAAACCACACATAAAATCGGTGGTAAACACTATATACAATAAAATTAAATCCTAGAAAGCAACTAAGATATAATTCTTGCAAAATAAATGTTTACGTAATCTAGAAATTTAAAAATTATGGAAATTTTCAAAAATTAAGTTTCGACAGAAAAACAAAAATCTGGAAAGTTGTTGCTATAGTGCCTGACGCCGTCAAGTGTTAATCCTGACGCAGTCAGGATACACCTGACAGATTATTTCATTTTGTTTCCTAGAAAATTTCTGGAAAAATCTAACTTTTAAGTTGGGGCAACTGCATATATACCCACTAAAACTTGCATATTTGCATAAATACCCAAAACATGCTTAACTTGCATTGTAGATCATGCATTGAAAACTTGTATTTTGGGGAAATATGCAAGTTTTTTAGTTTTAGTGGGTATATATGCAATTCTCCCAACTTTTAAAACCTGGAATTTTCTGCAAAACATTCATTGTGACTCGATACAAGCATTTAATTCAAACAAACACACGAATACAATAAAATATATGTTAATTTTAAATTGTAAATTTTCATGATCGAATTTCGTTCTTTTAACAAATGTGAACTTCCCTACACTTATCTTTTTTTGTAAAATAGCTTTATATGCAATTAAGACGAGGTTAAAAACAAAATAAAGCGTTTTCACAAATTATTCAAAACATGAGAATTAAACAATTATAATTAAACATATATGGCACAAACAAAAAACAAAAATAAAAGAAAACAATTAAAAATATTGGTTGTCTCCCAAGAAGCGTTTTTCTTTATTTACGAGTCTTGTAGCTAGACGCAAAGTCATGACATATTACGTGACTTGGCTCTTGCTCACATAAGCATCCGTGAGCATCCTAACCACTTCATTAGTGATGTGTTTCGAAAGATTTAAATTTATAAAACTTGTTTTAACCAACTCAATACATAAAACACATGGGTAAAGTATAAGCCCTGTTTATAGTAAAGGTTTAGGTAAGACTAGGTCGTTCCAAGGGAATTGTAGTTTTCTCAGAATGTTATTAATGTGCTAAGGCTAAAATGATCGTCGCTTATCAAATTAACCCAAACGTGTACAAAACAAGATTATATGAAGAACCAAGAAAATGATAAAGATATGTTTGTTTAGGCATAGATCACTATGATAAAGGGGTGTTTAGAACAATGGTTACCACTTTATAAATCACAAATTACAAATTCTTTCGACCTATAGATGTAACAAGCGTATGAATGAACAAAGAGTCCTTTCGTCCTATAAACTTTGTTAACATTGATATGTTAAGTAAAATTGTTGGGATTTAAAGCTTCCAAAATGTTAATGCTGCTCATAATGTTAAGACTGCTAGAGTATATTAAGACTGCTGACAGACTTCAAGGAAAAATACTCTAAGTAGTTAATGCTGCTAGAAGGAAACTTAGTACTGCTAGTACTAAGGTAATGCTGCTAGAACAAAGAGTTAGGGTGCTGCTGATGCATTATTAGTGTTGCTAGAGTATTAAAGTCGGTTATTATGTATAGTATGTCTAGATGAGTATAGAAAAGATTCTACAAAGATTTATCTTATATAGAAGGTCATTGTAAGCCGACTAGGACTCCTTAGTATATAAAAGGAGGTCCTAGGGCATATAGATAGATACGATTGAGATAAAGATACACACAATTCTATATAGAACTTCAAGGTTGCAAACCCTAATACTTTTGAGTATTCGTATTATATCAACAATATTAAAGTGTTTTGTTTGATATTCATTGTTTACTATTTCATTCAATATAAACTTCTTCTTAAGATCAAATACAAAATTCTGCTTTGTGTTTGATTAACTTCAAGGCAGTTTCTATATTTAGTTGTTTTAGATTTATCTATGATAACTAACCCTTACAAGCTAAGGAATTCGATCAAGTATATTGCTGGGATCAACAAGTAGTATTAGAGCTTGTGATCTAGAAGCTGTGATCAAGAAGAACCCGTTTAGAATCAAGACTGTTCTGAGCTTACTGAAGACATGGAGTTAGAATCTACACACATGATTACTGCATCAAAGGTGCCAATGCTCAAGTCTGGAGATTATGAGCTATAGAGAATGATAATAGAGCAGTATATTTAGATTGTTGATTACTCTATGTGGGAAGCAATAGATACTGACAATACTTTACCTAAAAAAAAAATTTCTGATGATGGTGTTGTCACTACATTGCCTATTAAAACTGCTGAACATAAGGCACAAAGAAGATTGGAAGTTAAAGCTAGAAGTACTCTCATGATGGGCATTCCTAATGAAAATCAATTGATGTTTAATCCTATCAAGGATGCAAAGTCTTTATAAGTTGCTATTGAGAAAAGATTTGGTGGAAATGCTGCTACTAAGAAGAATATGAAGAATCTTTTGAAGCAATAATATGAGAACTTTGCTGCTCCTAGTTCTGAGAACCTTGATCAGACCTTTGACAGACTTCAAAAACTTATTAGTCAACTAGCACTTGTGGAAGTAACAATTCCTCAAGAAGATATAAATCAACAATTTCTGAGAAGCTTGTCACCAGAGTGTAATACATATACTGTTGTGTGGAGAAAAAAGGCTGATCTTGATACAATCAGTTTAGATGATTTGTATAATAATCTAAAAGTGTATGAAGCTGAAGTCAAAGGAACATCTAGCTCATCTACAAGCACACAAAACTTAGCTTTTGTGTCCTCCTCCAATAACAGTTATGGTAGTACTGATAAAGTAGTTATTACTGCTCATGAAGTTAGTACTGCTGGCACACAAGTTAATGTTGTCGGGTCTGCAACCCTTGATAATTTGAGTGATGCTGTTATTTATGCTTTCTTAGTTGGTCAATCTTCTAGTCCTTAGATTATGCATGAAGATTTGGAACAGATTCATCCAGATGATCTTGAGAGATGGACTTAAAATGGCAGATGGAAATGTTGACAATGAGGGCAAGGAGATTTTTTAAGAAGACAGGAAGAAACCTCAAGGTCAATGGGCAGGATAACATAGGTTTTGATAAATCCAAGATTAAATGCTACAACTGTCATAGGAAAGGACACTTTGCAAGAGAATGCAGGGTACCAAGGAGCCAAGACTACAAGAATGGAGAGAGCTCAAGGAAAGTCATGTCTGAGGAACCTAAGACTTCTACAACTTTGGTTTCTTGTGATGGCTTGGGAGGAAATGATTGGAGTGACCAAGTAGCAGAAGGACCAAAATTCGCACTCATGGCTTACTCTTCTTCATCAAGTTCTAATTCTGAGGTATCTAATGATTCTGGTTGTTCTTATAAATCTTGTTTAGATACTATTGAAGTACTTAAGGCTAGCAATGAAAAACTTAATGCTGCTGGTACAGAAACAGTTTCTGCTGCTAGTGAAGATGTTATAGATGATGAGACTATTTTGGATCAATCCATGATTGAACTGAAGAAGTCAAAGCCACCAGTCAAAGGTGTTATTGTAAAAGAACCATCTTCTACAACAACAACAACAACAACAAAAGCTACACAATCACTACCTCTACAGGGCAAAGGCAAGGGAATCTTAATTGAACAGCATGTAGAGAAATCTCTTACACAGACAAAGCAAATGCTCTTAGATGAAGAAATAGCTAGAAAACAGCAAGAAGTGTATGATGCTGAAGATCTAAGAATAAGAGAAGACAGAGAAAGGAAGGCTAGAGAAGATGAAGAGGCTAGCCTTGCAGAAGTAAATTCTTGGGATGACGTACAAGCAAAGTGTGAAGCAGATCACATGTTAGCCCAGAGAATGTGGCAAGATGAACAGGAAGAGCTATCTCTAGAAGAAAAATCAAAGCTCTTCATGGAAGTCTTGGCCAAGAGAAAGAAGTTCTTTGCTCAGAAGAGAACTGAAGCAAAGAGAAACAAACAACCTACCAAAGCTAAACAAAGGAAAGAAATGAGTACATAAAGGTTTAAAGATAGTAGTAGTAACTCATTTAAAAATCACGTCGTAGTACCAGCAACTTCAGTATATTTGGTGTAATAACCAGTAACCATATGAGTGTTCTAAAGTAACCCTAATAGTTATTGAAATCGAATATAACTCTCCAAAATAGAAACACCAATATCCTCAGTCCACCTTGTGCGTATCTCTACTCCCACATTACGTATACTCTTACTCCTTCTTATTCATCAAAGTAAACATTACCAGTGGACTTCCTTCTAAACAAATGTACTCTTACTTCATCAAATCAAAACCAAATTCTGAATCATAAAAACCCTTAAGAACTTGTCATGGATTCAGATCGCAGCAACATTAATTACCAGTTAGGATTTTGCAAAAATATACTAAAAGAAACATGGTTCCAACAGCAGTACAAATGAGATCTGGTTTAGTGTCAGTTAAAACTGCCAGGCAAAATGTTTCTAAACCAACAGTATTAACTAATACTGCTAGATCAGTTAGTACTGCTAACTCAAAAAGAACAGTGAATCGTGTTAAACAATTGTCAAAGTTTTCTAATAAAGCACATTCAACTATAAAAAGGCCCATTCAAAAGAATACAGCATTTAGTGCTGCTAAGGCAAAAGCAGTAGTTACTACTGCTAAGCCAAAAGCAATAACTGATACTGTTTTGGGAAACCATTTTTATGCTGTTAAGGCCTCAACTTGTTGGGTCTGGAAACCAAAAGTTAAAGTTTTAGATCATGTTTCCTGACACATCAGTGCATCCATAGTTTTAAAGATGTCTGATTATGTTGACGCACAAGGCAGATCTAAGTTAGTAATGGCTTGGGTCTCCAGAATGAACTAATTTTCTTACTTTATGTGCAGGGCAATCCATAGGTGGAATTAGAGGATAAAGGAGTATTTAAAAGTGGATGCTCAAGGCACATGACTGGAAACGTGTCCTATCTTGAAGATTTTGAAGAAATTGATGGAGGATATGTTGCTTTTGGGAGTAATCCCAAAGGAGGAAAAATCACAGGCAAAGGTACAATAAAAACTGGTAAATTAGATTTTGATAATGTGTACTTTCTAAAAGAGCTTAAGTTTAACCTCTTTAGTGTCTCACAAATGTGTAACAAAAAAGAACAGTGTTCTTTTTACTGATACTGAATGTTTTTTCTAGTCTCCTGACTTTAAGTTGACGGATGAAAGTCATGTTTTACTTAAAGTTCCTAGAACAGACAACATATACAATGTTGATTTAAAGAATATGGTTCCCAAAGGAGGTTTGACTTGTCTCTTTGCAAAGGCGACATTTGATGAATCTAAGCTGTGATAATGGAACTGAGTTCAAGAATGGGGATATGAACCAGTTTTTTGAGTTGAAAGGTATTGAGACACAGTATAGTGTAGCTAGAACTCCTCAACAAAATGGAGTTGCTGAGAGGAGTAATAGGACACTAATTGAGGCTTCTAGAACAATGTTAGCTGATTCTAAATTACCTACTACGTTTTGGGCTGAAGCAATCAATACTGCTTGCTATGTGCAGAATAGAAGTAAAGTAGTTAAGCCTCACAACAAGACCCCTTATGAACTTTTACAAGGTAGAAAACCATTGCTAGATTTCTTAAGACCATTTGGGTGTCCTGTTACTATCTTGAATACCATAGATCACTTAAGTAAGTTTGATGGCAAAGCAAATGAAGGATTCTTTATTGGATAATCAATGAATAGCAAAGATTTTAGAGTGTTCAATAGTAGGACCAGGAAAGTGGAAGAGAACTTGCATGTTAGGTTTAGTGAGAATACACATAATGTTGCAGGGAGTGGACCAAACTGGCTGTTTGATATTGATTCACTAACCAAGACAATGAATTATGAACCAGTTGTTGCAGGTACAAAGTCTAACAATTTTGCAGGTACAAAAGCAAGTAATGATGCAGGTCAAGCTGGTAAGGAGACAAGACCTCGCTAAGATTATATTTTGCTGCCTATTTGGACTGCTGATCCACCTTTCTCAACCCAAAAGTTAAAGAGTTCACAAGAAGATGATCTTGATGGAGATCCAAAAGATGCTAACGAAGATGGTGTAAAATCTTCGGATAATGATAAAGTGGTTAATGAAGGAATGCAAACTGATAAACAAGTAAAGGATGATGTATCAGATAATATTGTCAATGAAGAAAATTACACTAGCAGTACTAACTCTTTTAATACTGCTAAGCCAAGTGTTAACGTTGCTGACAAGGAAGGCATATCTTTTGATGAGGATGAATATCCACATGATCTAAACATGCCTCCATTGGAAGAAATATATCCTGATACTGATGATGATGTACTGGGTGCAGAGGCTGACCTAACCAATATGGAAGATGATGTTTCTGTCTGTCCTATTCCAACTACAAGAATTTACAAGTATCATCCTATGGAACAAATCATTGGAGAACCACAATCTGCTGTTCAAACAAGAAACATGACAAAAGGTTTGAAGGAACAAGGTTTCTTTGCTAGATCCCTTCATCAAAGAAACAATAACAAACACCTTCAAAACTGTTTATTTGCTTGTTTTCTATCCCAAATAGAATCCAAAAATGCTTATAAAGCATTACCAGATCCAAGCTGGGTGGAGGCTATGCAAGAAGAGCTTATACAATTCAAGTTTCAAGAAGTTTGGACTCTGGTAGATTTGCGTAATGGGAAGAGGGCAATTGGTACTAAGTGGGTTTTCAGATGCAAAAAGGATGAAAGAGGCATTGTGATTAGAAACAAGGCAAGGTTAGTAGCTCAAGGATAGACTCAAGAAGAAGGTATTGATTATGATGAAGTATTTGCCCCCATTGCAAGAATTGAAGATATAAGGTTATTCTTTGTTTATGCTTCATACAAAGACTTCGTAGTGTATCAAATGGATGTGAAAAGTGCTTCTCTGTATGGGACAATTAAAGAATAAGTTTATGTCTCACAACCACCTGGTTTTGAAGATCCTAATTTTCCTGACAAGGTATACAAGGTGGAGAAAGCACTATATGGTTTACATCATGATCCCAGAGCTTGGTATGACACATTGTCAACATACTTGTTGGACAATGGTTTTAATAGAGGGAATATTGATAAAACTTTGTTAATAAGAAGGCACAAAGATGATATCTTGCTAGTTCAAGTTTATGTTGATGATATTATCTTTGGATCAACAAACAAGGTGTTATGTGCTAAATTTGAGAATCTTATGCATGAAAGATTTCAGATGAGTTCTATGGGTGAACTCACATTCTTCTTAGGGTTACAAGTCAAGCAAAAGGAGGATGGCATATTTATCAGTCAAGATAAGTATGTGGCTGAAATTTTGAATAAGTTTGGGTTACTGATGTGAATCCTGCAAAGACAACTATGGAAACTTCCAAGCCCCTGTTCAAAGATGAAGATGGTGAAGAAGTTGATGTTCATTTATATAGATCAAGGATTGGCTCATTGATGTATCTTACAGCTTCAAGGCCTGACATTATGTTTGCAGTGTGTGCCTGTGCACGTTCAAGTCACACAAAAGTTCACATCTTAGCTGTAGATTTAGATACTTGAAAGTCAACCAAATTAGGTCTTTGGTATCCAAAGGATTCACCTTTTGACTTGGTTATATACACTGATAGTGATTATGCTAGAGCTAGCTTGGATAGAAAATCAACAATCGGAGGTTGTCAATTTCTTGGATACTGATTAATTTCATGGCAATGCAAGAAACAAAATGTGGTCGCAAATTCCACAACAGAAGCTGATTATGTGGCTGCTTTAAGTTGCTGTGGACAAGTGCTCTGGATTCAGAATCAATTGCTGGATTATGGGTACAATTTTATGCATACAAAAATATATATTGATAATAGAAGTACTATGTGCATTATAAGAAATTATGTTTATCACTCAAAAACAAAACATATTTTGATAAGACATCATCTTATAAGAGATTGTTATGAAAAGAAGTTAATTCAAATTTTTAAAATTCATACTGATAATAATGTTGCAGATTTGCTCACAAAAGCTTTTGATGTGGGTAGATTTTAATTTTTGGTTGTCAGTATTGGAATGATAAATCTTTGAAAATTCTTATCTCATTATGTTTTTGTAAGGTTTTGTAAGTATTAGTACTGTTATTAGGTCAATAAATTGTTTCTTCTGCTAAGTATACTTAGTGCTACTTGTTTACTTAAAACTGCTGTGTTAATGCTGCCAGTTATACATAGTACTGCTAAGTATAATTGATGATGTGATTATTGTAAATTGTGTTATGTTTGTGGTTTTGTGTTTTTGGGACTAATATTTTTCAGGATAAGCTGAGAAACGTGATGGAATGCTGAATATGAAGCTGTTTGGAGTGGAAACTGACTTTGTGCTGCTAGGCATAAGTTAGTGCTGCTAAGCCTAACATAGTGCTGCTAGGTTTCTGCTGCTATGTTTGAGAGGGCAGGGTACTATTTTTGAAATAAGAACAATTAATGGTTAATATGTTTCAATCATTCACACAAGTGTTGTTATCCGATCAAAACTCTCTCAAACATAAACCCTAACTCTTTTTTATCCATTAATTGAAAATCCCAGCAAAACTCTATCAAAAATTTTCAAAATTCACAATGTCGACTCTGTATTTTGTAGATCAACATAACATGATTTCATTTTTGCAAAAACCCAATGAAAGTGAAGGTTTTACTGAAATCATAGATTTTCTTAATGCTACTCATATTAAGTGTACATTAACAGTAAATCCTACCATATATGTTTCCAACATCAAACAGTTTTGGGTTACTGCTAAGGTCAAAACTATTGATAAGGAATTACAAATTCATGCCCTTATGGATGGGCAGAAGATTATCATTACTGAGGCTTCTGTTACGGATGTTCTTCATCTAGCAGATGCTGAAGGTATTGAAAGGCTTTCAAACTCTACAATTTTTGAAAACCTTGCACTGATGGGTTATGAAAGGCAAAGTAATTCTTTAAAATTTTCAAAAGGTTCCTTCTCTCAATAGTGGAAATTATTAATACACACTATCTTATAGTGTCTTAGTCCAAAGACTACTGGTTGGAATGATTCCAGTAGTATTATGGCTTCTGCCATTAGCTGCTTAGCTCAAAATCAAAGATTCAATTTTTCAAAATTGATTTTTGATAGTGTGGTTAAGGGCTTGGATAGTTCTTCAAACAAATATTACTTATATCCAAGGTATTTACATGTTGGAACTAGGTCAAACTCAGGTTGAAGGATCAGCAATCCTAGCTGATATCTATCACACACCCACACTTTTACCATCTACATCAACAACACAAAAGAACTATACCCGTAGGTTCACCAAAAAGGGCACTCACCTACCTCAGGCTAGTGCTAGTATGGAAGCAGATGAGGATATGCATGAGGAGAGGGGTCACAGTTTAGAAAGGGATGCCACTACTGCTGCTAGCTTAGAAACAGAGCAGGAAAGTGGTAACATTATTAAGACCCGATTTAAGGCAACTTCTAATGAATCTAGTTCCCATGGAACTGATTCAGGTGAAGGTCCCAGCCAACCAGATAATATGGGGGTAAAGATGCTCCGGCTAGGTCTGAGGCTATGCCTAATTCACCCAATGATGCACCACTCGGGAGAGGTAACACACTCCGAAGTGCTGAGGGTAGTATTGACCTTATTAATGAATTGATGGCTAAATGTACAAAATTGTCACAGGATGTTCTTGACCTTCAACAACTTACTACTTCTCAGGGTTCTGAAATCACAATGTTAAAGAGAAGAGTTAGATTATTTAGAAGGGAGACAAAGGTCAAGAACACATAAATTGAAAAGACTGCAGAAAGTGGGCACATCTAACAGGGTTGAATCCTCTAATAGTGAAGATGTTCTAAAGGTTTTAAAAGAGGATGCTCCCAAACAGGGGAGAATGAGAGCATGGTTGCAAGGGAGGATGATGATATGGGTTATGGTGCAGAAGTTGAGGAAAATGTTGATGATATGGTGGATGATTATGTGGTTCAGGATAAAGAAGGAAATGTTGTTGCTATTGATGCTGGATAGGTGTTGGTGAGGGTACAAATGTTGTTCAAAAGTTAGTTGAAGATGCTAAGCTAGTGGAAGAAGTAGAAAAAGTTAATACTTCTAAAGTAATTTCTACTGCTGATGTTGAAGTTAGTACTGCCAATGTACTAGTTAGTGCTGCCAATGAAAAACTTAATGCTGCTGGTACAGAAACAGTTTCTACTGCTAGGGAAGATGTTATAGATGATGAGACTGTTTTGGCTCAAGCTATGATTGAACTGAAGAAGTCAAAGCCACCAGTCAAAGGTGTTAATATAAAAGAACCATCTTCTACAACACCAACAACAACAACAACAAAAGCTACACAATTACTACCTTCACAGGGTAAAGGTAAGGGAATCTTAATTGAAGAACATGTGGAGAAATCTCTTTCAAAGATAAAGCAGATGCTCTTAGATGAAGAAATTTCCAGAAAACAACAAGAAGAGTATGATGCTGAAGATAACAGAATAAGGGAAAAAAGAGAAAGGAAGGATAGAGAAGAAGAGGCTAGCCTTACAGAAATAAATTCCTGGGATGACATACAAGCAAAGTATGAAGCAGATCACATGTTAGCCCAAAGAATGTGGCAAGATGAACCGGAAGAGCTATCCTTAGAAGAAAAATCAAAGCTCTTCATGGAATTCTTAGCCAAGAGAAAGAAGTTCGTTGCTCAGAAGAGGACTAAAGCAAAGAGAAACAGACCACCCACCAAAGCTAAACAAAGGAAAGTAATGAGTACATACCTGAAAAACAATGATAATTGGAAGCCTAGTCAATTGAAGAATCTCAGTTTTGAAAAGATAATAGATTAGTTTGACAAGGTATTCAAGAGCGTAAATACTTTCATTGCTATAAATGAAGATGAGGTGGTAAGAGGCTCTGAGAGAATAGGAGATGATATAGAACCTGATAGCAGCAAGAAGTAAAGAATTAATGAGCAGACAGAAGAAGATACTGATGATGACAAAGGTACAGAAGAAGATACTAAGCAATATATAATAGTGGTTCCTGATGATGATGAAGAGCCAACTATTGTTGCTATACCTTTGGCTACAAAACTTTCAGATATTGTTGGTTGGAGAATATATAAAGAGGGTATAAAGAAAATTGTATATGAACTCAAAAGAGCTGATGGAAAGGTTTATATATTCTTCAGGTTTAATCAGATGTTAAGAAGCTTTAATAGAGAGGATTTTGAGGCTCTTTGGAAGCTTGTTAAGGAGAAGCATGGACCAACAAGACCATTGAAGCAACCAATGTGTAATCAAGATCATATTTTGTGGGGTGTTTTGAAGAATATCTTTGAACCTCATGTAGAAGATGAAGTATGCAGAAGACCTTTCTATAACTAGAAGGTGATAAGCTGGAGGTTAATAGATACGTGTGGACTTCATGAGTTAACAATGGATGCTATGCATATCTACATGTTGGTTGAAAAGAAGTATCCACTCACAAAGACTACACTAGGTAAGATGTTAATTATAAGACTGAAGAATGAATAATGAAGTACTTGGAAGCATCCACCTGGTGATGGTTAAAGCTTTGAAGGAAACTTGATGATTTTAGAAGAAAATATCAAGTTTAGGGGAGGATTTTTGGGATTTAAAGCTTCCAAGATGTTAATGCTGCTCATGATGTTAAGACTGCTAGAGTATATTAAGACTGCTGACACACTTCAAGGAAAAATACTCTAAGTAGTTAATGCTGCTAGAAGGGAACTTATTACTGCTAGTACTAAGTTAATGCTGCTAGAACAAAGAGTTAGTGCTGCTGATGCATTATTAGTGTTGCTGAAGTATTAGAGTCGGTTATTATGTATAGTATGTCTAGATATGTATAGAAAAGATTCTATAAAGATTTATCTTGTATAGAAAGTCATTGTAAGCCGACTAGGACTCCTTAGTCAATAAAAGGAGGCCCTAGGGCATAGAGATAGATACGATTGAGATAAAGATACACACGATTCTATATAGAACTTCAAGGTTGTAAACCCTAATACTTTTGAGTATTCGTATTATATCCGTAATATTGAAGTGTTTTGTTTGATATTCATTGTTTACTGTTTCATTCAATATATGGTTCTTCTGAAGATCAAATACAAAATTCCGCTTTTATGTTTGATAAACTTCAAGGCAGTTTCTATACTTAGTTGTTTTAGATTTATCTAAGATAACTAACCCTTACAAGCTTAGGAATTCGATCAAGTATATTGTTGGGATCAACAAAAATGATACGACATGAATTCAATAGTGTCCTCTCAACCTATACACTAGCAAATCACATTTAACGAATTCATATAACAAATGGTAACCATAATTCCAACCGATCCTTGCCATGGTTCACAAATAGCCCAAACAAACATAGAACGACTACTCCATATTATAACACATAGTACACATAATCAAACTTGTAAATTCAGTAAGTTGAAGCATAAATTTAATATAGAAATACCAAGAATCCAAAAATGTAAGTGTTTAAGAGAACAAGAGATTAAATAACTTAACAACCGACTAATATCCAAAACCAAGTATCGAACTAATGATTCTAACTTCAACACAATTCTCAAACCCTTCTGAGATAATCCAAATATTGTCCCCTGACTTCAGGAATTCAACAACTAAATAATGGTGTAATAACAGGGGTGTTTGGCATCTGGTTTTAGTATGGTGTTCTTGAGAGAATTATGGTGAATTCTCCATGTTATTGTGTTTATGGCTTCTGGAAATAGATGATAAAGATCCGGAAATAATGTATTTTTACTGAGAACGTGGTAGTGGTGAAGATGGTGTGATACCAAGGTTGTTGGATCAAAGGGTTGTCAAGCCTTTTTCACCAAATTCCTTCTTCCAAGTGGTGTTCTTGGGTAGGGATGATTATGGGATGATACATATATTTCCATGACGTTTAAGGGGGTATATATAGGTATTCTAACACTTAGGGAACATGCCAAGGGGTATATGATCGGTAGGATAGTAAATGGGAGCTCATAAATGCTGCTGATGCTTATCAGACAAGAAGTGCGGCGCAACTTACGGCCAAAATAGTGGAGGTGTGTCGAGAGATCATTAACTTGAGTTTGTTTCTTCGTTTAAGCTTCTTATCTTTGTTTTTTCTACCGATTCTTCCACGACACATCTCATGAACTTACAATAGCATATCTAATCTATTAAGTATCAAAAGTTCATATAAATCATCAATATATAGGCATAAAAGCATCGATATCATGCATAGAAATATGTATAAAAGGAGCTTTCCCAAATCCCCCCACACTTAACTTTTTTCTTGCCCTCAAGCAAAGTCTAAGAAAAGAAAATTTTAAAAGAAGTTCATAAATGGCAAAAAGAAAGAAATTTTTTTAAATGTTATGAAATTACCGAAAAATATTTTTGGTTTTTATAAAAAATCGCAAGAAGCGCAAGCAACCCCCCCCCCCCACACACACATACACATATTTAAGGGTTTGGTTGTGCTCAAGAAAATATAAGGAAAAAAAATAAGATTTACAAAAGGAAGATTTTGAAAATTATTTTTGGATTTTTTTATATGGGAACACAGAGATGTTTGACAATACCCAATTATTTTTGAGCTAGGATAACATGACTAAGCACCTTACGAATAAGAAAAAGTATAATTCACTCACACTCATTATTTATATGATGTAGAATATAAGGAAATTACACTCAATTGCTCAGACATGATTCATTAAATTATCATAGGTTTGTACAAGAAACAACACTACACCGACATGGCGTAGGAACCATGTATAAATATCAAAAGAGGACTTTTATTCGGGTTATAACGTTAGCCTAAGGGTTAATAAAGGTATGGATAAGGCATGGGAAATATTTACTGGAATAGGATTAAAAGAAAAATAAAAGTGTCAAAAAGTCCACGACTCATACCAAAAACCCATGAGATTATGGAATTTCTTAACCTCTACAATTGTGCTAGTTGGCAAACAAACCAACTCGTATTCATACTTCATCACTTTTCCTGTCTTTTCTTTTTTGATTTACTTTCTTTTCACATTTTTTTCATTTCATTTTTTTCTTTCAACCCTTCACATCATACTCATACAACTAACAATTCCCCCACACTTAATATAAGCACACACCACAAAAAAATACAAATCTAAAGGACGTCTCCTTTGTCTTCATTAAAATGGCACAACACTTACATAAGCCCGAACGAACTATTAAACAAAAACCAAGCAAACATACCAAGCGACTAGCAACCAACCGTTTATACTTTCGACAAAGGGTAAGGATAGCTTAAATGTTATATATTTTTGTATTTTTATTTTGGCAGTAAGAAACGAATAGAATGGTTCTATAAGTTAACTATGGGTATCTAGCACTAAAGATAAATGCTACAGAATGGTTTTATTAGGGTGGTTAGCTAAAGAATAAATAATATGATAAATGGGATGGCTATTTGGGTTAAATCCTAAGTTGCCTCTTTATCACATATAAATACCTATATCACACGAGTGTGATCTCACTGCAATTTCGTAATGATTTCCAACACAAGTTATAGAATCGAATAAATCACCGGCACACTGATAAACAAAGAAATCAAGCATAAAAGACATATGCCGATATAGGCCCCGAGTCGGATCTGCTCTATTAATCGGGGCACATCTCCGAATTCAAAAACTTTATTTATTTACTAAGTTTTATTCTAGTATATTAACCTAATTGAGAAAATTTACATTAGATAAGCTAAAAGAGCAAACAAAATATTTAGATATAAGAATGAGTCTCATTTTTCCAAGTCATTTTCCCCCTACACTTAAGTTTAGAAATATGCGTAATTAGAAAATAACTTAAAAGTAGGATAAACGGAAAAAATAAATATAAGAGAAACGAGACTTCCCGGGGTTCTTAAGTGCTTGGTTGAATTCTAAAAGATGTAATATTGAGCAGAACGCCAATATATGCATGTGAACTCAACCCAATATAACATAATTATCCAAATGTTTCACCTCCCCAAGTATGGAATATCACCAACCGACCAACCTCCACCTTTATTTAATCTACAAAATAAACAAAACTACAAGAAAACCTAAAATACTAAAGCGCACTTTTGTAGGCAACACGGTAGCATTTAACATATGCAACAAGCATTTAAACCACTGATTTAAGATTCATTTATAATTCGGTGCAAATGTGAGTGATCCATTTTTAAACGTCCAGGATATGGGATTTTTGGTATGTAACCCAAAAGTGATGCAGATTCTTTTGATCCGACCACATAATATTCCTTTTTGTTTATCTTAACTGATTGATCTTTTTCTATTTTATTGTTAACGGTGATAGGAGGTGGATCTTTTTGTATTTTCTGAGGGTCATTGGACTTTCCACTCATGGTGAATACGACATTCACTTGCTCAATTTGAGTTGGAAGAGGTGGGCCAGTCTTATCGTTTTGTTCTGAAGAGACGTCATTTTGAGATTTCGACTACTCATCTATCTTTCTTTCCAAGTTTTTAATTATGGTTTGGTTACACTTTTCATTTTGCTTCATTTTTAGATTTAGGTCATTGATTAAGTTCTTGACAAACATGTTTGAAACTCTTTGATCATCTAAGAATTTAGTGATTGATTTTTTGAGCTCTGATTCAGATTTAGGTTTATCTTGTTTAACTGTTTTTCTTGAAGACGGAGGATTCGGGTTAGACTTGTGGGTTTACAAAATGGATGATCATAAAGATTATAATGAGCAGTTCTCCTGTTACACCAATACCTTCTAAAATCCTCAAAATCTCTTTTTACCTTTTCGTTCAATTTCTGTGAGCGTTTTTTCAGAATCATTATTTGATTGAGGTTGTTCTTATTTGGATAGGTGAGAATCCCAATCATGAGAATTTTGATTTTGGTAACCTCCATGTTGGACGTAATTCATTTCATGACGTTCACACATCGGCGTGTCATCATTCATGTTGTTTTTAGAACTGTGATCACATCTGCAGTTGTTACGTATTTCTTGGAGTTCTTCCTTTAGAGAATTCATTTTAATTGTCAGAGCCTCCAATTTCTCCATTAATAAAGAACTGTTATCATTGTTGCAACTTTCATTGGCGAAAACAACATATTCTAGATGATGTTTGTTTTGAGATTTGATGGACCAGTCAAGTTGGAAAAGGATTTTGTCCTCAAGAATCTGAAAAGCTTGATTTGGTGTTTTGTAAAGGAAGATTCCTCCGGATGTTCCGTCAAGAATTCCTTGAGTGAGTTTGTCTAGACCATGATAGAAAATTTGAATAACAGCTCTTTTGGTTAGACCGTACCCATAACATTTTCGAAGCATGTTCTTAAGTCGTAACCAGGCATTGGTTAGACTTTCACATAAGTTTTGAGAAAAATTTCTGATTTCGAGCAAAAGGCGTTCAAATAACGAAGTAGGAAAGAATCTGCTTATGAAAACTCTTCTCATTTGATCCCACGATGTTATTGACGTTTCATTAAGTTCATTAAACCAGATTTTAGTTTCATCGCATAAGGATAGTGGAAACATCAAAAGCCTCACAGCTTCACTTTGAGTTTCACGATATTTAAACATGTTACAGATTGCGAGAAATTCACAGATGTAGTCATGCGAATGAGCCCGCAGATGACCATCGAATTTATTCTCTAGAATCATTTTTAAATGGGTACTATTGATAACAAAGTTGTCATCAACAATAGGTTGTACAATGGCATAACCAGGAGTTGGTGCCACAGTCTTAGTTGTTTCCAACATGGGTTGATGTTGGGAAGGCCTATGGGCCGTGGTCTTTTATTTATTGGTCATAGTTTATGTAATATGTTGCTTTATTATTTAGGCCTTTATGATTGTTATTAAGGTTCGGCCTATGTAGAAGGCCTATGGGCCGTGGTCTTTTATTTATTTCTTTTCTTAGGGCAACGCCCCTTGCTTATGTAAACACTATAAATACCCCTTCTCATTATGAGAAGGGTGTTGGTTCATGTTAATTCAAAGTTTATTATTCTTATGCATGTTCCATCCATTTTCTCTCTATCTAACTTTCTCTCTCTAGATCCGTGACTTTTGTGATTAGATTTGTGACCTAACAAGTGGTATCAATCGCCAAGGGGTAGATTATGTTATTTTAGATTAGATTTGGTAGAAAATTTGAAGTTTTGGTCTAGCATTTCTTCGACTTAGGCATGGTTCTTCGAGTAAGACAGTTGAAGTTCTTCGAGTTAGAAGGGTTTCTTCAACTTATTCTTCGAGTATGATTTAAGACTTCGAGTTAGAAGTGTTTTCTTCGAGCAAGTCTTTGAGTTAGAAGATTTCTTCGAGCAAGTTTCTTCGAGTAACGATTACTCTTAAGTTCTGTTTATATTTTCTGAGTTAGGAAATCAGAACTTCTTCTTTTATAATCCTTCTACTAAGAGATTATACACTTCATGAAATTCTACTCTTCGCGTAAGGATTCTTCAAGTAAGATTTCTTCGAGCAAGCAAGTTCTTCGAGTAACAAAGTTTTGTTTATACTTTTCGAGTTAGGAAATCAGAACTTATAAGGATTTAATTTCTTTGAGAAAGGGGCCATATACTTCTTTATACTTTAGTCTTCGAGTAAGGAATTGAATCTTCGAGTAAGGAGCTTCGAGTAAGAACTGAGTTCTTCGAGTAAGGACTTAATTCTTCGAGTAAGGATTTTTCTTCACATCTTCTACTTAGAGATCTAAACTAAAAAAACAACCTTCTTTATCCTAAAAGATCCATCATCCACAAGTTACTTTAATTCTACATACTGTCTCAACCACCGAACTACAGTTTCTTTTACAATCAACAATAGCAGTATCATCAGCAACAACAGTATCCTCCACAACCGATGTATCCTCAACAACAACTCCTCATGCAAAAACATCAATTCTTCCCACAACAACAATTCCCCCAACAACAACCTTATCAACTACAACCAATGCAGTCCTACCCACTTCCAGCAAAACAACCACATTGGTTTGATCAGATGTGTGAAGCCATAAGTAGTCAACAATCAAGACGTGAAGCTGGATCACTAGACATACCTCCTATGGTCACTCCTGGTAACTAGGTTCAATGGACAAGTCGAATCTTAAGGTTCATCGAAATCAAGAAACCACATGTGAAATACATGAAAAAGGCTATCATTGAAGGACCATTCCAAATGCCAACTACAACAGTTCCTGGAGATCCAAATGCTATTCCTCCAAGAGAAGCAACTGTGACCCCTATTCCTGATGCTCAACTTACTGCAGAACAAATACTTCATCGTAAAGCAAATGAACTTGCAATGTCCACCATTCTTCAGGAAATTCCTAATCCAATCTTCAGAAGTATTGATGCTCAGAAAATTGCTAAGGACATGTGGGAACATGTTCATCTTCTAATGGAAGGCGCTGAACTGAACCAAGAAGATATAGAATCAAAACTCTATCTCCGATACACAATTTTCATGATTGAAGCAAGAGAATCACTAGAGTCTTATTACCATCGGTTCACCAACATCATAAATGACTTGGACAGACACAACATTATTTTACCCTGGATTGCAGTCAAAACAAAGTTCCTCATTTGTCTTGGTCCAGATTAGCAGAAATATCTCACCTTTTTTCGTCAAGCAAAAATTCTACACAATGCATCTTATGGGTTGTTGTATGATTATTTGAAGCATCATCAGGCAGAAGTTGATAAAGATCGAGCTGTTCGTGGTACTTATTCACCTTCTACTACTACGAATTCATTGGCACTGCTAGCTCAATCTCATTTTGCTCCACCACCATGGTCAAACCATGCTTTTTCCCAACAACAACATCACTTTGCTTATCCTCAATAAACCTCATCAACTTAACTCATTCCATATGAGTCGACACAACAATCAACTGACAATTAACTTGTTCCCTATGACAACACGGATACCATGCTCTACACCAATACAAACAGTGACGAAGATGATGCATTGAACTCATTGAATGAATGATTTGCATTAATTGCTCGTGCGTTCAGCAAATTCTCCAACAAATCCAACAATCGTCTTCGCACTTCATCCAATACAAGGAATCAAGCTGTTGTACAAGATGGTCGAGTTGAAATTCAGAATCGTGCTTATGGATGAACTGGATCAGGGGGTTATATGTGAAATTCTATAACTAGACAAAGGTTTAATGTAGCAAGTGGTAGTAGGAACTATGCTGGTACTCCACAAAGAAGGGCTGAAATAGTTGAGACTAGAAATCAAGGGATTGGAAATACAATGGTTAAATGTTACAACTGCAATGGGAAATTTTCAAAAATAAAATTTTCCAACTTTCAAAAGAAAATTTTCAAAAATAAAATAAAAAGGGAGCAAGGGAAGCCAAGGGTGAGCTGAGACTCGAACCCCTGACCTCGACCTTGCTCAATGTTATCACAACATACACTACCAGTGCGCCCTTGCGACTTTTCTGGTTAGTGTTTGCATTATTTTTTATTTAAACAACTTTTTACTTATAAGCTTATTTATCTTTTCTGCTTTTTAACTGCTTATTCCAATAAACTTCATTTAATTTTTTTTGGTTTCTCCTTTACTTTAAGCACTTTTCCTGAATTTTTGATAATTTCTCTTTTATTTAGTATTTTTTATAAATTCTTCTTTTTAAAATAGTTTTTAATTCATAATAAATAAAAAATAAATAAAAAAAAATACAAAACTTTTTTCTAAAATTCTTTTTTATTATTTAGGACTTTTAGAAATTAATTTTGCACCTCTAGAAGTAGTTTTTTAAGATTTTGACTTTCCGAGTCTGTTTGAGGCTCGAGAAAGCTCGTTTTTAGGTTTTATTCGCGTTTAGGGTTATTTGTGCATCGTTTTACCTTTTTATATGCTTTTTAATTGTTATTTAGTTTATGCTTTACAATTTTAGATATAAATCTCAAAAATTCCTCTCATCATCAAATCACCCGATCACAAACACAATTCACATTTCCATTCATGCTTCGTTCGGAATAATCACGACTCGGGAATAACACTTGCTCCCGGTTATATATACTACTTGGCTCACGTACCAAGTTTTTGGCGCCGCTGCCGGGGAAGTTGTGAAGTGAATATCGAATTTCGTTTGCAGATTAGTGATTTGAGGAACCTTCCTCGTGAAGTTACCGTCTTATTTTGTAAATATTTTATTTTATTATAAAACCCAAAAAAAAATTAAAACACAACAAAAGAAATCGTGAAATTAATTATTTTTGGAATATCTTTAGATTACAACCTATACAAGTTGTTTAAGGAGGTTTTGACAATAAATTGCAAACCGAAAAGAGATCCATTCTTCTCTTCCGCCACTCTGCGAATAGTCTCCAGAGAAACGAATATCGGTTGACGAATCGATTACCAAAAATATTGTTTTTCAAGATTTTCTTAAATATAAAAACCCAAAAAGATTTTCTTTTCAAATTTATTTTCCTTTTTTTTTGTCTTTTTCAATGTTTCTAAATTATAGAAATCCAAAAATATTCTTCTCATTCCTCTTATCCGTTTAATTCTTTATCTCTTACCCTCTATAACCGTTTAATTCTTCCTTATGTTTTCATCTTACCAACATGGTTGTAAATGGTGTGGGGGACCTTTAAATTGTGGAAATTGCCATGGTTGTAGCATTGTAAATTCGGGAAACGGGTTTGTCTATGACCAAAATCCCTATAATGAAACAACCAATTTCTTTAACCAACCCCCACACCATGAGATGGAAACATATTCTTGTGAATATTGTGGAGGTCCGCACCGAAGTTTTGATTGTCAAGCAAGGAATATGTTTGTCTATGAGCAAGTTCCATGTAACAATCAAAACTTAGGTTATGACCAATATCCATATACTTCACCGAATCAATCACAGCAATCATATTGTTGTGAGTACTGTGGAGGTCCGCATTATAACTCTGATTTTCAAACGAGGAACCCACTTGTCTATGAGCGTGGCCCTTGTGACAATTATGACTATTCTTATCATGACCAACCTCCACAGTACCAAATGATTCAAACACAACCTCAGCCATTTCCTCAAGAATTTATCCAAGAATTTCAAGCTGTAATGAATAAACCTGAGGATTTTGTTATTAAACTTACCCAAGAAGATCTTCATCAAAAAACTTATGGAGAACTTCTAGCTGAAGAACAAGTAGCTAGAGTAAGTTCCCAATAATGTAAAACTTTCGTTTACGATGACGATGATGACACTACAAAAAAACAGGGCTTTACCCACAAAAATTACCCACGTACATTAATACGTGTGTATTTTCCCTCATATTACCCATTAGTTACCCACAATTAGCAAATCCAAAGTCTAGAATAAATTACCCTCGATTTTCCCATAATTTACCCATAAATTTTCCCATTAAATAATATATCGTGTGTAGTTTGTGGCTAAATGATTCCCGCCAAAATATTTCCCACATATTACATACAATTTTTTTATCACGGGTAAAGTCATGGCTAATTTTGTGGGTAATTTTTTTTTACCCACAAACTACACACATCTTTTGTATTCGTTGGTAATATTTGTGGGTAGTTTATGGGTAACATTTATACTTGTAGCTTTTCACAGACCCGGTTTCCCATTTAACATCTCGAGTGTAATTTACGTGGCTAAATTTACATTACCCATTTATTAGAGTCATCCTTTGTGCTCGTGGGTAATTTGGTGCGTGTAATTTGTGGGTAAAAAAATTGGTTGGTATTGTCTCACACGTCAACCACTTTTTTGTTAAAGAGGTCGTCAACGTGCAAGTCTCAACGCAATTCGATGTAGTAAACCGGATAAGAGATACCTGGGTCGTTTCCCAACGAGGCGTGAATCGAGGATTTCATTTGAGGTTTGGTATTAAAATGCTTGAAATACGATTTTGTTTTTGATTCCTAAAGCTAATTAAGACAAGAAAAGTAAATAAGCGATGTAAATAATGCAAAAATATAATTACTTAAAAAACGCGAACGAAAATCTAAAAACGAGCCTAAAATCAAAATTTTTAAAAATTAACCCTACGGAAGCAAATTTAATTTTCCCAAGTCCTAAATGTTAAAAGAAAATTTTGAAAAAAAGAATTATATTTTTTTGACTTTTATATTTTTTATTATGAATTAAAAACTAGTTTTAAAAAAATTAATTAAAAATAATAAATGAAAACGGAAAAATCTAAAAATTTGCAGGAAAGTCCTAAATTGTATTAAGATTCTAGGAAAAATAAGCTAGGGGTGCTAGCTTATTTGGAATAGCTGTAATCAAGCAACTAAGGAAATAAGCTAAATGAAAAAAAAAAACTATGTTAAGTATTAAAGAATGCAAGAGTTTACTGAAAAAGTCCCAAGGGCGAGTAGTGTTGGGAGTGTGCGTTGAGGCTTTGGTAAGGCTGAGGTCCAGGGTTTGAATCCTGGCCTCACCTTTTTGAATTTCTTTTTTTTTTCTTTTTTTTTTTTTTTTTTTTTTTTTTATGTTTTTCTTTTTTAAAACTTGATAAGCTCTAGTTAATAAGTAACTATTAAAATTACAACTAATTCTGAAAAGCTTAAATAAGTTCACAAATAAGCCCTTAAGTGACTGATCAGTAGCCTTTTTAAGGAAATAGGCTAAAATTTAAGTGCTAAAGGGCTGATTAAGCTATTTATAAGCTAAATGGCAAAGGAAATAAGCTAAGGACTTTAAAATAAGTTAAAATGAAATTGAATAAGCTACCAATTACAAGGAATAAGCACTGAACAAGGCTGAATAAGCAGTTAGGCTTATATGGTCTGCTGATGCACTATTGGTGCAGGGCAAAAAAGGGTCTTTTCAAGGCATCAAAAAGCTATGATAAGCTATTTCTAAAAATCTAAAAAAAATAGAAATAACAAGATAAGCAAACAAAATACTAACTGTGCCAATTTATAGCTAATTCTAACTTAAAGTGAGTAAATGAAAAATAAAACAAATGGGCTGCAAAATGAGAAAAAATCATATGTGCAGACTAAGTTGGGGATACTGAGGTACTTTGAGCTGAGGAAAAAGCTATCTATAAGCTACCAAACTGAAGCCACAACAACCTCATACTATGAATACTATAAAAAACAAAATTAAAACCTAGATAACTATTGAATAAGCAGATGATAAGCTCACAAACTAGCTACTAGGGACTGATGCAGTCTGCACTAGGTAACAGATGATGCAAGTCTACACATGTTTGAACCCAATTCTAACCTAAGCCTAAAGTATTGACTCCAACTACTCAGAACTCATCTAAACACACTTAAAAATAACAAAAAATAAGGACTGATACAACTTGTCTCTGAATTAAACATTAATGAGTAGATTTTTAGCCTAAACTCAAGTCTGTCCCTTAATACCTTTGAAATGCTCAAAATGAACTTATCAGAAACTACAGACTAACTATATATGCCCTAAAATAAGCTCAATCAAAACTGACCAATGAAGATGACACAAGTGAACATAGAAATGATTCTAACAAGCTTAATACCTAGCTGAACAACCTATATAAAACTATAAACATAATGCTATAAAAGATAACACAGAAAAAAGAAATAAGCCAGAATAAGCGTTAACAGTAAAATAAATAAAAAAGCTAATAACAGAATAAATAACTTAAATATTAATTGCAAAACAAGATAATTTAACTACTAAACTTCAATTAAAAAAATAAGCCCTTCTATTTAAACTTTTAAAAAAAATAAGTTTTTTTTTTCAAAACTGGAATTAAAAAAAAAGTTAAAAGTAAAATTTCAAACTGAACTTATATTAATGAAAAAAATGCAGTACATTAAAAACTTAGAACTTAAATTACATTTGCACTTATGCCAAACACACTAATAAACATTAGCAACTATGGTTAATTGAAGAGCCTATGAACAACAACAACAGATCAAGAAAATGCACAATAAGATGAGTTATGCAAGAAATGTTATTGTCAAACGACCCAATCTATAACCACATGAACATAAGCATGAGTTATGCAAGAAATTTATTACATGACGAAATAAATTCAATTTCATTGAAAGAAACTTAATCATTGTCATCTCCTGAATGGTGCATATCATCATCGACATCGTCCATATCAACTTGGATACCACTTGAATCATTCAGAGGTATTGTTGAAAGATCAGCCGCATCGATTGAATGTGCTTCTACTTCATCGTCTTGCAAGGCTGTATTTTCTTCAGGAAGATCAAATGTTGAAGTGGCTTTGATTTTGCACACAGACCACCAATCAACTTTGTCACGGCGTAAGCTCGGATAAGGTGAATAATAAACTTGCAATGATTGACTAGCCAAAACAAAAGGTTCATACTTCCTAAGCCTTCTTTTATGGTTGATATCAACTAGCTTGTAATCTTTATGAATCTTCATCCCAACATTCGGGGTTGTGTCAAACCAATCACACCTAAACAACATAACTCTTTTAATTGGGAGAGCGGGATACTCTAATTCTACAATCTCCAATAAAACGCCATAAAAATCAGTTGACATGTCACCATAATTAGTACCCTTAATGCACACTCCACTGTTAAAGCTTGACCTCCCTGAACCATGCTCACTAGTGTGGAATTTATACCCATTGACAAAATACATTGGATAGGTGGTAAAACTCCTTCTCAAGGGCCCTAAAGCAACATCCTTGATGATTTGATTATCCACATTACCTGAATTGTGTGCCTACAATTAAAAGATAACTTTATTACATGCATACTCATATACTAATTATAAAACAATAAGGGCTGAAATACTTACATAGTGATTAAACCAATCAGCAAACTCACTCTCAAGCCTCCGGTCAACTTGGTCATCTGTTATGGTTGGATCATTTGCCTTAATCTCTTCAACAAATATCCTTGAGAGACATAGAGATATTTTTTTAGAAAGGCTATTTATATTAAAGAGAATGGGACCCAAGGAAATGAAAACACAACAAGGTGCATCCAGACAACAAAAATTAAAGCCAGTCCATTCGAAAGTTTTGAGTTGAATAACTAACTCTAACAATGATATAAAAAAAATAAGTAAATACTCTTTTGAAACTTACCCAACATATTCTTCAATCTCGACACAATTTAGTAACACGTAGATTCTTGCAGCAGCATACTCCTCATCACTTAAACGTCTTGATATTCCTTTTCCAGATGATCGACCATTAGACATGAATATAGACAGATTTCCATCAGATGGTTCAGCATCACATCCACCATCATTACGAGGCGCTCCATTCATCTTTGTTCTAACATGAGGCTCAAAGTAATGTGAACAAAACATTGATGTTTCTTAAATCAAGTACGCATTAGCAATTGAACTTTCGACCTTAGCTTTATTAGTCACTTTACGCTTCAGTTTTCCCAAGAACCTACATTTGACGATATATTTTCTTAATATGTCATTTACAATAAAGTATTAGATTAAAATTATTAGTCTAATTTACCTCTCAAAGGGGTACATCCAACAATATTGAACTGGCCCTCCAACTCTTGCTTCATCAGGTAAATGCACAGGCAGGTGTTCCATAGAGTCGAAGAAGCCTGGAGGAAATATTCTTTCCAGTTTCCACAAAATCACCGGAATACATTCATTAAGTCTAATCATGTCTTCTTCTTTGAGCATAGAACACGTAAGATCTTTAAAGAACAAGCTTAATTCAGTTAGAACTTTCCACACTGGGGTTGGCAACAATTCACGAAAAGCTATTGGGATCAATCTTTGCATGAACACATGACAATCATGACTTTTCATCCCAAACATCTTGTACTTTTGCATATCAACACACCTAGACATATTTGAAACATACCCATCCGGAAACTCTAGTTTTGAAACCCAATCACACACAACCTTTTTTTCCTCTTTACCCAAGCTGTAACAAGCTTTTGGATACTTCCCAGTTGATTCATTTTTCTCTAAATCCTTGCGCTTACAATAAATTTTTATATCCTCTCTTGCCTTCGCATTATCTTTAGTTTTTCCTTCTATATCCATCACTGTTTCAAATACGTTCTCAAAAACATTTTTTTCAATATGCATAACATCTAAATTATGACGGATAAGATTAGTACTCCAGTAAGGCAAATCCCATAATATACTTCGTTTCCTCCAACCACATAACTTGCTAACGGAAGCATTTGATTCCACACCTCCGATTTTTGTAACTTTCTTTAATGTGAAATCATCAATTTGCATGATAACCTCTGCACCTGTTAGTATTAATGGAGATGGAGACGGCTCAACCCTATTCTTAATAAAGACATTTTTGTTTCGTTAGAAAGGATGGCTTTCTGGTAGAAACTGGCGATGGCAATCAAACCATGAAACCTTTCGACCATTTGATAAGCTAAAAGCTTTTGTGTTGTCTAGACAATATGGACAAGCTTTCTTTCCCGATGTACTCCACCCAGACAACATTCTATAAGCCGGAAAATCACTTATTGTCCACAAAAGTGCAGCTCTCATAAGAAAATTTTGTTCCTTTGATACATCATATGTGTGTACACCCCTTCCAAAGATCTAATAATTCTGCTATTAAAGGATGCAAATATACATCTAGCCTCTGCTTTGGATTCTTTGGTCCAGGTTAATTGTCAAAAACAGATACGGGTCTTTCATACACATCCATGGAGGCAAATTATATGTTGTCAAAATGACCGACCAACAAGAATATTGTTTTCCGGACTGGCCAAATGGTTGAAACCCATCTGTGCATAACCCTAATCTTACATTGCGTTTCTCTAATGCAAAAAGAGGATGCGTACGATCAAAATGTTTCCACACCTCGGCGTCAGATGGGTGGAACATTACACCATCCGTTTGAACATGCTCGGCATGCCATCTCATATCCTTAGCTGTGACTTTTGAAGCATACAACCTCTGTAACCTTGGTACAAGAGGAAAATAATGCATAAAACAATGTGGTACTTCAGTTCTCCTCTTTTTGACACCCCTCTTTCTTTGTTTATAACGAGGGTGCTCGCAAAATTTGTAAACTGTTGCATCAACATCTTTTTTCCAATAGAGCATACAACCGTTAATGCAATAATGGATTTTCTCACATGGAAGGCCTAAATCTGCAGCATATATTTTCGTGTCATAAAAACTACCAACCAAGTTGTTATCAGACGGTAAAGCGTCTTTCAACAATTTCAGTATATCATCAAATACCTTTTCAGTAATGCGACCCTCTGACTTAATGTTTAATAACCTTGCAACCGTTGACAATTGTGACAGTTTTGAATAACCTGACCATAATGGTTCGTCTGTTTATGAAGCAAATCATATAACTTTCGAGTTTTTGGGTCTGGTGGTTCGGTTTCATTTTCATCGGTGTGTGGGTTAAAGTCATGACCTATAGCATCTATGACCAAGTTGCGATATGAATTTGACCCTTCTACATCTCCAATAGATGAGGTGTTAGTCTGTGAATGTGCAGAGCTTGATGTAGTTGAAGGTTCCCCATGGCAAACCCACTGATAGTAGTTCTTTTGGAACCCGTGCTTACATAAGTGCAACTTTACATATTCTGGTAAACGATATGCTTGATTTTTGCAATTACTACATGGGCATCATATTTTATCATTGTCCATGTATGCTGTTTGTTGGCAAGCATATTCAACAAATGTTTCAACCCCATCGATGAATTCACGACTAATGTATCTACGGTCCTCTGTAAACCTCTTATACATCCATTCTCGATCCATTCTCATTTAGTACTCTATTGGTGGTAGATGTCAAACCAAAGAACAACATGAAAAGTAAAAAAAAAAATTATAAAACAAGCATTGTTCATTATACAGCAACAATAAAAATAATTTATAAAACAATGAAAACAAATCAAACCTTTTAATCAACAATGAGAATGAGATTACTACTGGTCGCTGCACTTTTTTTTATGGTGTAAGGTTCGATGGATCTAAGACTAGGGTTGGGCAGAGTTTGATTGGAGGAATGGATAAAAGAGATGAACTTTAGGATTAGCTGGTCATTTGTGTTCTTCATATATCTTTATTCAATGAGTGTTAAATTATAATGGTGGTTTTATAAAAAAATAAATTGATGATGATCAGGAATACTAAAAATTTATAAATATACTATTAATTAGAGGTGTTATAGGGTCGGGTTGTCGGGTTTATCGGGTCGGGTTGAGTTGGGTTTAGAATTTATGATAAGTGACCCGCAACCCGACCCGATAAGAAATCGGGTTATCGGGTTCGGGTGTTTATCGGGTCGGGTAATTCGGGTTTTCGGGTTATAAGATAAATCCAACTTTACATAAATAAATGAGTTGATAGACGGCTTATATAGTTTTCGAATAAACTATCACTGTATGTTTACTCTTCTTTGCAACTAAGGCACACAAAATAGCCTTTCTATATATTGTAATTTTTTGTCGCATATTTGTTTTCTTGATGCTCAGTAGCATAAACGTAAAATACTATGAATAGTTTACGAGTTCATCTTGTCTTTTAAACATGTCCTTTTCGTATGATTAACCATTTTCATTGTGTCCATTATTAGTTTACATTATTAGTGACCTTTTCGTCCTTTATGTACTGCAAGGTTATATTTTAAAAAGAAACAAATAAGTTTTTTCGGGTGTTATCGGGGTGACCCGATAAGAAAATTAATTCAACCCTAACCCGACCCGATAACAATATCGGGTTAACAGGTTCGGGTCAAACTAACCCGACTAGTTTTATTAACCCCGATTAACTCGACCCTACTGACACCCCTACTAGTAATTTGTAACTAGGGTGTAAACGAGCCGAATACTGTCAAGCTCGAGCTTGAATCAAATACTAAAACTTGAGCTTGAAACGAATACGAAAGAAATGTTTAACCGTGACGCAAACCATGGGCAACCGCTCATTCCCGCAAGTCCCGTTACTCGTCTAGTTGAATAAAAACTTTATATGTTATTTCAAGCATTTTCTTAATTATTATATAATTTCGTTATTTAAACCAGTTGAGTCGAAAATTCACCAACCTAAGAACCCGTTTGATTCATTACTTAAACACGATAACAATTCATAAACGAGTTACATGTGTTATGTATATACAGGTTAAAGTTGTGGTTGAGTTTTAAGGCACAGTTAATAAAACATGTCATGTTCAAGTTGAGGTTATACCAGCCATTCAACCCGAATAGGTCTGTGTGAACACGACTCGATCGCCGCCTTTGTTTTCGAGACATGTTCACAAAGTTTGAGCTCAACTCGATTGTTTACACGACTCGATCGCAGCAATTTTTGACATTTGGATAATCATAATAAAAGTCCATTTTCGTAAAATTCAAATGCGACGTCTATTTTCGTAAACAAGTATCATAAAGGTACATTAAAAAAAATTCTCTTGATAAAACATATATTATAAAACATCAGACACATACAATTTAACAATACAACTTTTAAACTTAAAAACAACATCATTAATCAACATAATCTATCAAACTTATGTATATATGGACCCGGACTCGAACCTGAACCGAACCCGATTAAGTCTATTATGGTCGTCTTACTCGGTTAATAATTTTATTCGGGTTTCAACTCGAGTAACTCGAATACTAAACATGGTCGGATAGTCTCATTTGGCGTTCAATAAGTAGAAGATCAAGGTATCGTGTTGAAAATATTTGGCGAACTCGTGTTCCGATCAACCAGACAATTCTATTACATTTTACTTATATTCGGTTTGACCCGATTGCATATGAACCCGACTCGAGTGAATCGACCCGATTTAACACGAACCCAATTTAATCATTCAAATAAGTTTGCGTATCTTATTTTCAGCCTTGACAGTTTGACCAGAACCACTTTAACACATCTGAATATCATATAGTAATAATCTTAATGTATCATGCTTAATAATAAAATCATAATGTTATAACTAGGTCCATTCACATCTTAATAATAAAATTATAATATTAACACATATCATATAGTAATAATCTTAACATCTTAATATCATATGGTATCGGTCCATTCACATTCACAAAGTATATCACTTTTGATCCATTCACATTCACACAAATTGAAATTAAGCGCCATTGAAAATTAAGCGGCAAATGATAGGGTTTAGAGGGAAATTAAGGCGCCTTTTCATAAGAAGATCATAACAATCGCAAAAAATTCGGATCTCAGTTGTTGAATAAATAGCGGCACGGATCTCAGTTGTTCAAAATAGGAGGTACCAGAGAATTGTAGAAGTAGTATCACAAGAATTAACAACTTTCAACAAGGTATGTGCCTAATCTAATTTTCTATTAGCATATAGTTTGAATATATCAAAGGTTTTATTCTTTGTAATTGGAGTGTTCTCATTTCTGTTTGATATTTTAAATCATTTTCGATGTTTCTCTATATGTTCCAAAGTAGTTTTTTCAATTCTGAATTGAAGTTTTATTGAACAAGTGTTTTGTTGTTTGTTTTTTTATGATTTTGTTTTGCCGGTCAATGATACAAAGTGAGCCTTAGAGTATGTTTGGAAGAAGATTGAAGTATTTTAACAATAAAAGACAAGATGTTATTGTGTTATATGTTTGTCCTAGGTTTGCTTTATGATCTAAATGAAAATGATGTGTAGATTAAGGGGTTGTTTGATTGCTTCATAATGGGTAAATTCAAAGACCAATAATGATTCTGTCAAAGGTGTGGGTGTTTGATAAAAAAAAATTGAGTCGATGGATCATTCCATAAGAAAAAATAAAGCTATTTGCCCACTGTTATCACTAGTATATTGGTAAATTCAAAAATAAAAATGTTTGTATTAGATTGTACTGTATGAATTGTTGGTGTTGATTGTTAAGGTGTAATGTAGGTATATGATGTTGGGTCAATATACTTGGCGGTAATTACCTTGATGCTTTCTTAAGACCGAGTAAACTTTTGCTCAGGTAGAGGGATAATCTGGAACCCATTCTGGGATAAATGTTATCTAGGTCTTTTGGGTCAACTTACATTTATGCTTATTCAATAGTTATCTAGGTCTTAATTTTGTTTTTTATTGAATTCATAGTATGAGGTTGTTGTGGCTTCAGTTTGGTAGCTTATAGATAGCTTTTTCCTCAGCTCAATGTACCTCAGTATCCCCAACTTAGTATGCACATATGATTTTTTCTCATTTTGCAGCCCATTTGTTTTATTTTTCATTTACTCACTTTAGGTTAGAATTAGCTATAAATTGGCACAGTTATTATTTTGTTGCTTATCTTGTTATTTCTAATTTTTTAAGATTTTTAAAAATAGCTTATCATAGCTTTTTGATGCCTTGAAAAGACCCTTTTTTGCCCTGCACCAATAGTGCATCAGCAGACCATATAAGCCTAACTGCTTATTCAGCCTTGTTCAGTGCTTATTCCTTGTAATTGGTAGCTTATTCAATTTCATTTTAACTTATTGTAATGTCCTTAGCTTATTTCCTTTGCCATTTAGCTTGTAAATAGCTTAATCAGCCCTTTAGTACTTAAATTCTAGCTTATTTCCTTGAAAAGGCTACTGATCAGTCACTTAAGGGCTTATTTGTGAACTTATTTAAGCTTTTCATAATTAGTTGTAGTTTTAATAGTTACTTATTAACTAGAGCTTATCAAGTTTTTAAAAAGAAAAACATTAAAAAAATAATTTTTCAAAAAGCTGAGGCCAGGATTCGAACCCTGGACCTCAGCCTTACCAAAGCCTCAACGCACACTCCCAACACTACTCGCCCTTGGGACTTTTTCAGTAAACTCTTGCATTATTTAATACTTAACATAGTTTATTTTCATTTAGCTTATTTCCTTAGTTGCTTAATTACAGATATTCCAAATAAACGTTCCTTAGTTGACCCAAAAGCATAAATGTTAGTTGACCCAAAAGCAGAGGGATAAATGTTACCTAGATGGTTTCTTAAGACCAAGTAAACTTTCTGGTTGATAACCCCAAAAGTATCAAGGGTTTCATATGCGTACTTGCTTGCTCGTTATAAACCTGTATAGTTTGTGTACTTGTTAGTTTTGCTTGAAAATATGATTTTGTTAATGGTGTGCATACTGTTTTAGTGCATGATTTTGTTAATGGTGTGCATACTGTTTTACTGTCTATTTGTTACATAGTAATTGTTTTATTTTTGTTTACATTGATAGTAAGCTAGTAACATGTGATACGGAGTATACGTTTGGATGAATTATAATTCAAAGTTTATTTCAGCATCACAAGTGGATACCGGTTTCTGTGTGACTAGGTATCTCCTATAGAAATGTTTGATGATTGTGCGATTACCAAAAAGGTTGAGATGAAAAATGAATGCTCGTTGATTTTAAATGAGAATTCAGATTTCAAGTATAATTATCCTTGCTTGGGTTAGTTGCAAAAGTAGTCATTTTATGTTTCTTATATATGAGAACCGTTGAAAAGTATGATAGTTTAGTTGGTAGAAATTTTTGAAGGGGAGTATACATCAGTTGACTCTATGCGTTATCTAAATGAAAACTATTTGCATTATCACTATTCTGTCAAAGGGGAATATACATCAGTTGGTAGAAAGTTTAGTTGGTAAATTCAAAGACCAATAAATCACCTATTTGCCCACTGTTATCACTAGTTATTTTTTTTTTCATGGACATTAAGATTCGTTTAGTATGTCTTGACCATCTTGCAATTTGATTACTGATTGCAGGGCTTCTTTTGATAGTAGTACTTAGTAGCCATTCAAATGGTTCTTTAATCATGTACATCATGTGTAAGCACTTTCACGGCAAAAACTTTTTCTAATGACTGTTTATCTTCTTTTTCTTATCTATAAACAAAAAAAGAGGCTAAAGATAAGTGCTTTAACTGTTTCTTTGGCGTGTGAATTGTTTGCAAGTTATGAATACTGTCGGAACTTATTAGTACCGTATAAAAGGAAAGTTGGTGTGTGACTGTTATCTTCTTTTTCTTATCTGTAATCTACACTTTTGTTTATTATCTCGTCAATATCTCGTATTTTAAATAGCTGCAGATATGAAGAGAGGAAGGGGAGGAATCACAAAAAGTTCATCACTGCTCTCATATGCTCGTCCTAGAACAGCGGCCGCGTCTCCAACTGATCCAACTTTGAATGGAGCAATGCCTAGAGGAAGGGGAGGGATCACAAAAAGAGTAGGTGTCTCGCATACTCCTCAAGGAACAATGGATGAGATTCTTGATGATTCAACTTCTAATGGTGATATGACAAGAGGAAATGGAGGGAACACTAGGAAAGGAGGTCTCTCATATGCTCCTCAAGGAACAACGGATGAGACTGTTAGTGATTCAACTTTCAATGGTAATAGCAATGAAACATCTCATGAAAATGTTATTATGACAAATTCAGGCCCTCGACCAAATGTTGAGATATCTGAGAATCAGTCACTGGCAGCAGGGAGAAAACCACTCACTGTTGTGAATGGAGTGTAAGTATAAGGTCTATTATTTTCAATATTTGATTACACATTTTCATGTGATTACACTGATTTTATCATCTTCATTATATTACAACAGCCTTGAAAATTCAAGTCAATGCTCACGAGTAATAACAAGGATTTTCAAAGAAAGAATTGATGATGGAGCCTCCACATGGAGAAAGGTGCAGCGAGACACCAAAAAAATATACTTTGAAGAATTTAAGGTATAGCATCTGATATTTAAATTAATTGATGTGTACATATATAACATATGTGGTTATTAATTATTTAGATTAATGCAGAAACATTATGTATGGGAGCCTGCAAATGAAACACAAGTTAGGATAGCATGGGAATCAAAAGCTTCTGAACGTTATACAGATTTCTTGAGAGACATTAGGCGTAAAATGATAAAACCAATATTTATAAGTGAAGACACATGGGCGGGTTTTGTAGCATATTGGGATACACCCGAGTACAAGGGGAAACGAGAAACAAATTCACAGAATCGTTTGAAGGGTGATGGTCCATCGACACATACAGGAGGGTCCGTATCATATCGTGAATATGCGAAGAAACTTGTTTAAGTATCTATTTTGAAAGTTTTTCTTAGTTTATGACTTTTTTCATTTTTTGTATGCAGGAAACTACACTAAAGCGTCCACCTACTCCTTTTGAACTTTTTTTTCATACCCATACCAAAAATCATGACGAGACAACCTTTATCGATAAGAAGGCAAAAACAATCAATGTAAGTTTTGATCTAAAAAGTGAATAACATTTTCATTTTACCCTTTGTGAGAGCAGTTAAGAAGCCTTAATGTATGATTATTCATCTGTTTGTTTTGGGTCCGGTTGCTGGTGTTTATTCTGGATCTATAATATCGTTAGTTTATATATGTCGACATTGTCTCAGCATCATACAGGGTATGGATAGTTAGGAACCTGCAGGTGCCATGTATTTATCAGAATTCAGAAGCATACTTTAGATGATTTGAAAAGCTCCTTTTAGTATATAATTTGTTGCGATTGAGGGAAGCACGTGAGGCAAATCATGAAGAAGGCGAGTCATCCCAATTTGTGAATGAATCAGCACTTTATTATGAGGCGGTCGGAGGCGTGAAGAAAAGAAATGTGTATGGTATTGGCTCACAAGCATTTGCTTATTATCCGAATCCCTCCACTAGAACTGATGCAACTTATATGCCACATGAACCTTTGGAGAACAAGTATCTGGAAATGGAGAGAAAGTTGACTCGCCAGATCGGTAAGCAACAACAAATTCTTGAGTTCTTGTGTGGTCATCTTGATATTCCTGTCCCAAGTACTGAGAGTGACACTGAAGACAACAATGAAGCAGATAATGTGGGGGGAACTCAAAACCCAAACACTAGTAACTTCGAGGAGCATGAAGTCTAGTAAGATGATCATCACAGGCTTAGGACATCGACAAACCTGAGTTAATTTATTTTCTGTGTGACTGGTATTTTAGGTTCAGGTTATTTTGGTTTGCATATCTTAGGTTGTTGTTTGCTTAATTTTGGATAATTTAGGTTCTTGGGTCCTTTCGGATATTGTATGTTTACGATAAGTTTAATAAAGTTGGTTTGTGTTTGTTATATTGTCTGCCTAATTTATATTTTACAGCTCTTTCAAAATTTGTGCATATAGTTCTTATTAATTTCAATCGAATCGTTTGTTGAAAAATTCCCACAAGTTTTATCGGTACTTTTCGTGGTTAATATTGCCCACCAATTATTGTGGGTAAACTTCTAATATTACCCTTTGCTTTCCTACCAATTATTGGGGGTAAACTGCTAATATTACCCTTGGCTTTTCACACTTACATATCCGTGGTTAAATGTACCCATAAATTATCATGGGTAAACTTCTAATATTACCCTTTGCTTTCCTACCAATTGTTGTGGGTAAACTTCTAATATTACCCTTGGCTTTTCACACTTAAATATCCATGGTTAAATTTACCCATAAATTATCATGGGTAAAACGGAACTTTTTAACCTTGGATATTTACACACGACTATATCGTGGGTTATGTGTACCCTTGAATTACCCTCAAAACTTTCGTGAGTATTTATGGTAAGGTAAGAAATCCCATGAAACATTTTACCACCGATTTAATGAACACACCCACGGATTATGTGCTGGCTAAATATACCCATAGATTACCCACATGACAATTGTGGGTATTTTCGTGGTACCTTAGAAAATCCCGTGCACCATTTACCCTTGGATTGAATGAAAATGCCCACAAACAATGTCGTGGTTAACGTTACCCACATGTCACAAAAGTCGTGGCTAATCAATTAACCTCGAAGGTTTTCCCCATTAAAACAGAATCATGGATAATCCGTGAGTATTCATCAGTTACCCACGAATTTGGCCATTTTACCCCCAAAATCTGTCCGTGGCTATTCGCCTGAATTCTTGTAGTGTGAATCTATTCAAATTGGGGAGTTTCATAATAATTCATCAGCTGCTATCTCACCCGTCGAAAAGCAGGAAGACAAAAGAAGCATGGCAGAATTATTAGCAGAGGGGCAGATGCAACGTATAAGAGCTTTATATGCTAACAATAAGGTCGACGACGATTATGATGAGGAGTATGCCCCTGAAGTTCTTGAAATTTAAGATAAACCTCCGAGTGGCAATCTCACTCCGTATTTAGAACCTATCATTTTTCACTCTTTCCCTTCCCTCACTCCGGTTGAGGGAGGTGATCCTCTCTTCAAAGAGGTTGATGCCTTTTTTACTAAAGAAGATTCAATTTCACTGGAAATTGATGATTCTTATCTTAATCCGGAGGGAGACATTCTTTTTCTTGAGAAATTATTGAACAAAGAGCCATCACTTTCTCTCCCTCCGAAGGAAGTTGAAATCTATCCTCTAAAGGAATTTGATGACCTTGTTTCGGAAACATTCAAAACGACTATCACCAATCCTCTGTTTGATTTCGGATCTGAATTTACTTTAATTTTAGATAATCTGATCTTTGATATTCAGATGGAGGAGAGTGATGCGTCTGTAACAGAACCCGAGCTCACAGATTTACATCATATGATTGATTCTCTTCACGAGGAGTTCTCCGGTGAACTCACTCATATCATATCTCCACCGGAGTATGATTACTTTGATTTTAAGGAAGATCATGACCCGAGGGGAGATGTACTCTATCGTGAGAGTTTGCTTATCGATGACATCATCCCGACAGTCCCTACCAAGGTTTTTGTTGATAATAACCATAAGAGCTTCAAAGATGACATACAAAATAAGGAAAATGAAATATTTGCCTTTGAGGATGAAGAATGGATCTTAATTAAAATCTTTCTACCTTTCATCACATATGATGTGATTTCTCTTCTTCTTCACTCCATTGGGAGTGAAGAAACCATCTTTGACCCCGGCATCTCAGATTATAGTTTCTACTATTTATAGCTGAGGGCATCTCATCGGAGTGGCATCTCAGATTATAGTTTCTACTATTTATAGCTGAGGGCATCTCATCGGAGTGGAACTTTCATATGTTTAAATGTTTATCCAAACATCTTGAATGAAAGTCCGATGGAGATTTTCTCTTCCACTAGTTTCTTCCCCATGGAAAACCAATGAATTCGGGGACGAGTCAAGCTCGTGACTCGGTTAACAAAAACATAAGCGCTTCGTGGGTGGCAACCCATGCTTATCCTTCTCTCTTCTTTTTATTTTCTAACACTAAGTGCGGGGGAAATCCTCTACTTGTTGCTTTGTTGTTGTATGTTTGCCTTTGTTTTCAGGATTCCCGTAGATCGTGATGATTGATGCGCTTGTTTTCAATCCAGCCGCCCAATATCCGATCTTTTTACTAACAAGTATCCAGGGATATCTTATTAATCCTTTTTGTGAAAAAGATTTCATTTCCACACTTAGCTAGTAGTATTACCTTTTTATGTTCTATAGTGTCGCCATAATAGCCGGTACTTTGAATATTGAGGGCAATATTCAATTCTAAGTGTGTGTTGGGGGGGGGGGGAATTCTTGCGAATTTGACCCAAATTTTAAAAAATTTCACATGTTGTACCTACTAGTCCCCTAGCACCCCCTTTTGACCCAAATTTTAAAATTTTAATCGTCATAAAGTTAAAATTTGCATGAAAAAGAAATGCTTTGCACATTAAATAATAATTTGCTACACATTAATGCTTCGGTATTAGTGGAAGTTTAGACTTGATTAGGCTAGAACAAGGGGAATCCCGACTCTGCCAAAGTGTTGATTTGGCTGATACCCTTAACGTTTAGGCTAAGTTTTTATGAATTGTGCAAATGAAAATGCTAAGCGTGGAGTAGTTGGTTCTCTTTAGAGCTTATATAATTAATCTATGGCTTTTCCTCCCAGGAGATCCTAATCTGACTAAATAATTGCTATTTTCAAACCTTTGAACGTTAAAAACCGTTTTGTTCAGCAAAAATAAATTTTTATACAATCTTGATATAGAGTACTAGTTCAAATTTTTATTTAAATTTTGTAACAAGCGTACTTTCTTAAAATTGGAATAAATGTTGCAAAATAGAGTGAATAATATTGCTTGAATGTTGCAGAATGAAATAAGTGAAGTTGCAAGTATTATGTTGTGTTCAAAAAAAAAAAAAATAATGAAAAATGAAGAAAAATGAAAAAATGTGTGTTGTTTGAATAAAAACGTTTATGTTGCTTATTAATAAATATGCGAAACTTGATTTTTCTTAAATTTAAATCGGAAGTTGAACTAGTATTCGTCAAAATTGTCTAAAGGTTGGACGGTAATTTGGAAAATTTTGACTTCAAAGATCCCGTGAGCTCCGATACTATTCTCGAGGGAGTAAAAACCTAGCCTCCAAAGTTTACTAAGGACAAGCTGAGAAGAAAGTCGCCACATGGAGTGATCTCACCCTTGAATCTCAAATCTCTAAATCATTGTCGGTTGCTATCTATTTAAGTTTAATATTACCTTAGCGGTAGCCTCGTAAATCTTTGGAATCGAATTCCCGCTAATTCCGGTACTATTCTCCGTGAGGTGTCAAAAGCCCGGTCACCTAAAACCAATTGGTTTGGGATGTGCCGAGAAGAAAGCCGCTACATGGAAAAGGCCCTTTCGATCCTTAGATTTCGTGGTTTCCGGTGAATTAATATTAACTTAAATAAATAACAACCCTAATAAATGTCGATTTTTACGATCAAAATTTAAAAAACGAGCACACTCACCTAAGTACTTAAATAATTGTGGGAATGAAAAGTTAAGTCTCGGCTTACATAGATTACTAATATAAGTAGTGTTAGCATTTTACAAAAACATTTGCACAAGGGTTTTAAACTTAGTTGGGGAGTATAAAAAAGAGGATGACGATTACAATTCCCCGGAATCACCCATTTTTTGTAATTCCCGTTCCATGATGCCATTTTTGAAAATCAAGCATGTTATTTACGTTTGTTCTCGTTTAAATTACTTGCATTGTATAATAAGTCAAAATGGGGTATTCTTGGTAATCTTGATATTCTTTTGATCATTTCATTACTTTATATGATCGGATTGCTAGGGACTAGCAATTGATAGTGTGGGGGGGTGATGAGTGGCCTTTTACTCATCATTTTATACCCGAAAAACCTACAAAAATGACCAAAAATACAAAAATAGACCAAATATTGTTGCAAATATCCTTGGATTGTGTTTTACGTACAAAAGGATTGAAAACAAGGCAAAAGTGGAAAAAACCGAGCTTGGATGGGAAAAAGGGCAAAAAGAGACATTGCCGGATCGACTCGACAACGTTTGTACATTTAATCAAATCAAGACGAAGTCAAAGTCAACGTAGTGATAGGGCATTGGAATGAGCATGGAAAAACGAACCCGACACCAAAATCACATTTCACCATTAATCCCTAAACTAATTACAAAATTAATCCTAAACTTAATTTTGTTAATTATCCTAAAATGTTACTAATCTTAAAGCCCGGCCCAATCCAAATAAACCCAACACAACCCAATCCAACCCTTTATACCCAATTTTCCCACCAAACTCCATCCCTATCCCTATCTCCCCTGCTCCCAGACAAACTACTCCAGCTCATCTCTATGGTCCCCTCCTTCACATGTTTCCTGCCAAGTCACCTATCCATGTGAAGATGTGGGCAACAAAACCCATCCTACGGCTGATATTGAAGAAATTGGTCTCCAAGTTATATCCAAGGGTTGAGAAGTAACAAATGAAGCACAAATGAAGCTCAAGGCTGATTCTACTCACATAACTAGCACAAAGGAAAGGAATAGAAACCCTACTAGAAGTAGTATAAATAGAACATGTTTGTAGCCTTTGAGATGCAATAGGAAATAGAGTAGTTTTATAGAATTAGTGTAACTTTAGCTTATTGTCATTTAAGTTTTCAGCCTTTAAATTCAGTTTTGTATCTTTACATTTCAAGTTAATCAAAATTTCCAATCTTTTCTTATATCTTATCTTAATTACTCATTTATGCTTTTATTTAAAAATATGTTTTTTAGCCTTTTTTACTATTCACAAAAGCCCATTTAAGCTTATATAGCTTAGTGTGAGCTTTCAAATCACTCAAAACTGTTTTAATCATCATTTACTTAAGTTTTCAAACAAAATCAATAAAGTCAAGAAAAAATCTAAATAAGCTCACTTGGATGATTAGACAGAAAGGGAAGGGCTTACTGCTGTCACTAGCTTGTCTTTTGACAATCTAGAGCTTGTTGAGTAGCTCCTCGAGCATGTTTTGTCCTTGTTTTGAGCAAAGGACCTTGTAAGTACCATTTTTCATCATTTTATCATTTTACTACTTATTTACTGTTCACTGCTTATTTACAAGTTAATTTGAGCTTATTTGTTCTAATTATGCTTATTAGAAGTTGTTTTGATGCTGTGTTGCCTTACTTGATTGAGTTTCTTAGTTTTGAGCTTAATTTTTCATATTGAGGTTAATTAGCGCAATAGCTTATTCCATTAATAAGCATTTGTTTTATGATGATTTTGAGCTTAATACACTCTCTTATACTTAGCTTTGACCATTTTTAAAAAAAATGTGATTGTTAAATGTCAAATTAAGCTAAAAATCAGCTTAAGTTGTTCTTAAAGGGGTGTTTGGCACAAGCTTTAAAGTGGGTCTAAATCGGTTTCTACTGTTCATTTGCTATTTGCCCAACTTTAATTAGCTGTACTTAAGTCATAAAAGCTGTTTTCAAGTTGATTTTTGTTGATTTGAATAGATTAGTAGTTCTATGTTTGATTTTCTTAGTTTAAGGTTAAGAACTGCTAGTTATAGCTTAATGTTGAGATAAGCTGTAATAGTCCTTGTTTTTGCAAATTTTGTGTTCATTCTATTGCTAAAAGCTGAATTCTAAGAGTTGATTGCATTTCATATGGTTTTGTAGTGTTTTAGAACCCATATTTGCACATTCAGTTCTAAGTAGCACTTTTTAGGATCAATTTAAGTACTTATTCTTAGTCATTAATGTCTGATTTTCATATTCGTAGTAGATTGCTTATTGTAGAATGCTTTTTCATGGTTTTCAATCTTTTCCTCAGCTTATTAGGGCTTATTTATTAGCTTAAAAGTTGCCTATTTAGTCACATATATACTGATTCATCATTATATGTCAGTACTGAATAGCCAATTTTATAAGCTTATTTATAAGCACTTATTAAGCTCTATTTGGTCTGATTCTTGTTCTAACTGCTTATTGATGTATGAACGTTATATGTGTTCAGTTTATAGTTGATTAGCTTATTGCTTTTGAGCTTATTCTTGAGCCCAAAAGTTCCATCTTGGATTGTTTGGGTTTGTGCAATCAGACTTAATAGCTTATTTGCTTCTGTGCTTATTAGCTTGTTCTTTCTGCTTATTCTATTTACTTGTGCTTATTTAGGAGTGCTTTTAGATTATTTTAGCTTATTTGTGTTCCCCTTTAGAATTTTTATTAGCTTATTTGCTTATTCATAGTTTGCCTTAGCTTCTTTTTCCTTATAATCAGTCCTTTCTATTAGAGATTATTTCTGGCTTATTTACTTACTTCTAAAAATATTCCTTTTACAAAAGTTAAATATTTTCAGCTTATTTCCAACTTTCAAAAGAAAATTTTCAAAAATAAAATAAAAAGGGAGCAAGGGAAGCCAAGGGTGAGCTGAGACTGAAACCTTGACCTCAACCTTGCTCAACCTTATCTGCCCTTGGGACTTTTCTGGTTAGTGTTTTCATTATTTTTTATTTAACCAACTTTTTATTTATAAGCTTATTTATCTTTTCTGCTTTTTAACTACTTATTCCAATAACTAGTAAACTTCATTTTATTTTTCTGGTTTCTCCTTTACTTTAAGCACTTTTCTTGAATTTTTGATAATTTTTCTCCTTCATTTAGTATTTTTTATAAATTTTCCTTTTTAAAATAGTTTTTAATTCATAATAAATAAAATAAAAATACAAAAAATACAAAACTTTTTTCTAAAATTATTTTTTATTATTTAAGACTTTCAGAAATTAATTTTGCACCTCTAGAGTAGTTTTTTAAGATTTTGACTTTTCGAGCCCGTTTGATGCTCGGGAAAGCTCGTTTTTAGGTTTTATTCGCGTTTAGGGTTATTTGTGCCTCGTTTTACCTTTTTATATGATTTTTAATTGTTATTTAGTTTATACTTTGTGGATGCAAATAATGTTCTAAAAACGTTTTTTCTATCTTTCGATAACTTCACGTTTTATGGATGACAAAATGTGAAAACACGTTACGTTAAAATTAAAGTAAACAAGTTTTTAATCGGAAGATCCCGTTTCTACACAAATCACTCTAGAACAAATTTACAACATAACTAATGATCAAAGAAGTGAATTTGAGTTTTAGACATCACATTTTTATGTGACAAAACATTTCTTTCAAAAATATACTTTACAAATTATTTTTGAATAATTAAGAAATGTTTTAATGGAAAAATAAATTTATAATACTTAACAGCTATTTTTCCACCCAAAATAGCTCCAAACTTCCCCAAATAAGTTTTCACCAGAAAAGACAAAATGTGGAGCGTCTTTGTCTGACACGGCTCCACGGTTCCACTAAATTTAGTGGAGCCGTCCCTCTATAACGGCTAGATTTTTTCTTCCTATAAATACCAGCCCTATTCACAGTTCTTGGGCATCCTTTTTCACCCAGAACTTTCTGATTTTAATACTCTCTTCACATTTTCTTCCTTTGATCATTTAGATTAGTTTTCTTTTGTTTAAGTGTGATCCTTTCATCCTATCAAGTGATCCTCTTCATTCCTCTTCATTTGCAAGAGAAGAACTCAAGGTATCCAAGAAGTTACAAGAGTTGTAGTTGTAGTTAGGGAAGTTGTAACATTTGTTACACACTTGATTGTATCATAGCATACATCAAGATCATTTTTCTTTTGTGAGAAAGTGAGTTAAGATCATTGAGATCTTATAGAGATATTGATTATCTCTTGAATCCATTGGGCTAGTGTGATTGATCAAGAAGATCAAAGATAGATAGGATAGGTTGAGTGAAGTGAGAGTTGATCATTGTGATCGTGTCGAGATCTTGGAGATCTCTTGAAGCCATTGGGCTTGTGTGATTGATCAAGTGGATCATAGGTAGATCAGGTAGATCGAATCTTGTGTGAAGTAGTAAAGGATCAAGTGGATCGTGGTAGATTGGTGCTAGCTAAGATTAGCACTCGACATCAAGCTTAGTGTCGGAAATAGGATAAACGACATGTATGGTTTTCTCCGCCTAAACGGAGGTTGTTGACATAGTGCTTGAAACTCTCGAGTGTGGTACTCAGGGCGTTGAGTAGGCCGAAGAAGAGCTTCGTAGCCGAACCACTATAAATCCTTTTGTCCCAGTTTGATCTTTCCATCTCTTCTCTTTACTTTTATTACTTATATTAGTTAGTTTAGTGTAGTGTTCATATTGGTGTTGATTGGTTACACATAAGAATCGAATCAAAGGTTTCCAATAGGAAAGTTTTTAAGAAGTTTCAAAAGAACTAAAAGAAATTAAAAACTGGTAAAACTATTCAACCCCCCCCCCCCCCTTTTAGTTTTCCACAATTGGTATCAGAAGCCACGTCAGTCAAGATTTTAAAGTAAATTGTATTTTAAAACTTGAATCGATCAATGGATTCCGACAAATATCTAGAAGGGCAATCTATGCAAAGACCACCACTTTTCGAAACCGATTGTTTTATATATTGGAAAACAAGATTCGAAACGTATGTGAAGTCAAAAGACATTGATCTTTGGCATGTTATTACCGAGGGTGACTTTCAACCAATTCAAAAGATTCTGGAAACTAAAAAGGATGAAATAGTTTCTTATGATAAACAAAGTGATGAACTTAAAAGAAAACTAGCCAAAAATACGGAGGCTAAAATGATGATTTACAATGCTTTGCCTAAAAAATAATTTGAAAGAATTTTTATGTGTAATACGGCAAAAGATATTTGGAAAACTTTGTTAGTCACATACCAAGTTAATAACCAAGTCAAAGAGAACAAGATAGATCTTCTTGTTCAACAATATGAGCAATTTTCCATTTCGGAAGAAGAGTCAATAGATAATGCTTTTGCTAGATTTAATACTATTATCACTAGTCTTAAAGCTCTTGATGAAGGTTACTCTAGCAAGAATTATGTTAGGAAGTTTCCTAGGGCTCTACATCCTAAATGGAGAGCAAGGGTCACCGTCATAGAAGAGTCAAAGGACTTGGCGACACTATCACTCGATGAACTAATAGGAAACTTGAAGGTTCACGAGATGATAATCAAGAAAGACTCCGATATAGTTAAAGGCAAAAGCGAGAGACTTAGATCTCTAGCATCGAAAGCTAAGAAGGAGTCTAGTGATGAGGAATGTTCGAGTTCCGATAGTGAAGATGAAGAGTATGCACTAGCCGTTAGAAACTTTAGAAAGTTCTTTAGGAGGAAAGGTAGATTTCCTAGACAACCTCGCGATGAAAAGAGGTCATTCCAAAAGAACCAAGATGATAGGAAAGGGACAAGTGATAGGAAATGCTTTAGATGCGGAGATTCTAATCACCTCATAGGAGAATATCCCAAACCACTGAAATCCAACATCTAACGAGCTTTCATAAGAGGCTCTTGGAGTGATAGCGGTGAAGAAGAAGAGAAGAAGCCCAACGATGAAACATGCCTAATGGTTCAAGCTTCTAATGAGGTACATTCCGACTCTTCTTATTATAGTGATGATAATTCGGCAATAGATGACAATAGATTGCATGACGAATATAATACACTATGCGAGGTTAGTTCTAAAATTTTAGGTAGAAAAAGAACACTAAAATTAAAATTGCAAGAACTTGAAGAGCTAATTTTAGAACTAAAGGATCAAGTCAAAAGACTTGTGAAAAATAAAGAAGTAGACTTAGGATGTCTGTCATGTATAAGTCTTCAAGTAGAAAATGAGAAACTCAAAGAAAATGCTTTGAGAATCATTAAGTTCGAAGAAGGAACTAAGGCACTTAATGAGATGCTTGAAAACATTAGGTTTAGTGAACATGACCGCGCGGGCTTAGGATTTGACCCAATTCAAGCTTCTACAAGTAGTACTAAACAAGTAAAATTTGTAAAGCCTGAAATATCTGAGTCCGTAGGTGACGGCACCACTAATGGTACGGACAGTACCATTAAACTTAATGGTACCGTGGTACCGTCTGGTGCTGAAGTCAGATCAAGGTCAATTTTGAAAAATAACTTAAGTCCTAAACCAAGTCACACAGTTGTAAATGGTACTAAAGTACCTTTTGCTAGCATAGAGGAAGTCAAAAGCTTTTACAAACCCTTGTCAACTCCCGAACTTGGATTTGTAAAGCCCGACACTAGGTCAAAGACTCCTTCACCTAGAAAAACAAATTCTCCCAAACCTCGGAGTAAAAGTATCAAACGCAACAATGAAAATATACCTTCAAAAGCAGGAGGCGCGAGCTGCGGCCGTGAATCAGGCCTGAATGGACCATGTTGTAACTCTGCAATATTGTTTAAAAAGTTTATTGCACAAACCGACACAGTGATGTGGGAGCAGCATAAGAAGTATAAACCTGCCTGCACACCAATTCTAACATAACAAAAACGCCCCTGTTGGGTTCCTTTTTCACAACAAATAGACCAACAAACAAACAATTAGCTAGGCCTGTTGGATGGGGCGCTTATCTGTGTGACAGCAACCAAACCAAACGCACCTTTTTGAGCAGAAAAATCAGCAACAAACGTACCCTTTTTAGTGCAGAAAATCTGCAGCAAACGCACCCTTTCGGGACTGAAATAAGCAGATATAACTGCCCCTGATGGGCTGGGAATATGCAGAACCATAACAAAGCCACATATGATAAATCCAAATCCAAATGAGCAACATCTGAGTAAAAAATCAGTATTAGGCATGGACACAAATCTGATATAACATTCATACGCAAAATACAAGTTTGATTGCCAGTTGCAGATACAAAAGTTTGATCATGTTAAAAAGATCAAAACATTATCTCAAACAGCCAAGTTACCTCAGATTGTGAAGTAGAAGCATATCTAGCAGATCGTTCTTCGGTGATACTTTCTGCAACATTGAAAAACATCTCACGACTAGATCAAACTATACAGGTTACATTACATTAAAACGATGACTAGAAGCAACTAACTCTTACCTGAATCAAATGTTTTGCTTCAACCTGAATCACGGTACTTTCAGCAGCATAAATTCAGCATCATACAAAAAACAATCAGCAGCATAAAACATGCAATATAAATTCAGCAGCAACAAAAAACAATCAACAGCATAAATTCAGCAACATACAACAACATACAACTAGTTGGATCTCAGTTTCAGGTGTACTAACTGAAAGTTAACAAAACTAACCAACTAAGTAACTAACTAACTAACTTAACATACAACTAACTACATACTCTCGGCCGGCTAATCCTAACGGCTCGAGACCTCTAATTCACTTCCAATAAGTCTCAACTTCGCCAAAAAGAACAAAACCACAAAGATATCAACACCAACCACAATCAATAACCTCATGGCCGAGACCCTAGTGGTCTCGGTTCACTCTATCTCGGCAGCCCCCAACCAATCGACCACAACAACAACAATATCCACATCATCAAAAATCAACAACCATTAACAAATCTCATCCTAAATCTACTCCCCGCCTCGGCTTTTAGCCGGTATCAACATATCACGAAAATCAAGAGAAGAGCAAAAATAATAAAAAGAACCACAAGGGCCACGGGTCGAACCCGTGACACAGCCATGGGTTTGAACCCACGGTTCCACTCGAATAGAACCAATCCAAACTCAAACACGACACAATGACGATACCAAATCAAGTTTTAATCATTATTATTCATCAAAACGTTAAACCCATTATTATTAGTTCCAAAATATCAAGATATGTGACGAGTTGGTCACGGGTTGACTCGTTTCTGAGTCAACTCTCGCATACATAGCATATTTCCTACCTTCTTTCTTCGATCTACACGAGTGGTGATGATACAAGGTGAAGAGCAAGGTTTTTAGTGGCGCGTTGTGGTGCTAGAGTGACGGTGAGGTGGTGTTTGAGCGCGTGAGTCACGTCAAATGGAAGGGGAGATGGTGGTGAGTGTTTTTGGTGGTGGTGGTGTGCTTGTTCGTGTGGCGGTGATAGTGTCTTGGGTGGTGGCAGTTGGTGGCGCAGAGAAGAGAGAAAGAGAGTATGTGAGTTTTTAGGGTTAAGTGATAATGAAGAAGATAAGATGATAGGTAGGGTTTTATTAGTTTGTAGGGACTTTAGAGCGGGAAGTGTTTTGGCCAAAAAAAAAATAAACAATCAGATGGTAAAAAAAAAACATAGATGACCCCTATTTATGACGAAGCAAAACGAGCGTCATCTCCAATAGAAAATTTACTCGTTATGACTCTTATTTTATGACTTTGCTCTTTGCGCGTCATCTTGTAACGTGGGTCATAAAAAGCGGGTCAATGATAGCCCTTTTTCTAGTAGTGACTCTAAGAAGATGAAGAAGTTGCAAGAGCTTTGCAAGCTGTGTATGAGGAAGAGAATAGAATCATAACAGAAAAGGAAAGAGTTGCAGCTGAGAAAGAAGCTAAGAAGATTGCACTAATGGATCAATGGGATGATATAGAGGCCAAGTGTGATGCTGACTTTCTTCTACCTCAAAGATTGCAACAAGAAGAGCAAGAGCAGTTGTCAGATGAAGAGAAAGCTAAGAAGCTCATGGAGTTTGTTGATCCCAAATACTTGAGCTTGTATTACAAATTTGAATGATATCAAAGAGTATGCGGAATCTACTCTTCAACACTTAGAAGAATTGTAATATAACAGTAAACAATGAAACAGTAGACTGTGTTATATTAACAAGAATAATTCACCAAAACACTTCAATATTATTAGCTTAATAATACGAGTACTCTTGCTTAGTACTAGGGTTTATAACCTTGCAGCTTTACAAAAACGTATTCTAGAGATGTATATAAGATATTAACCTAGGACCTCCTGGAGTCCTTTACAAGATAACTATCAATATACAATATTCGTATCTTTCTAAGCATATAAGATATACCCTAATTATCTTCTATACATATCACATTACGCGTCTTCATCTTTGGTAGTACCTTCTTCATCAGCAGTCTTCAGCAGTACTAACTTTCTACCAGCAGTACTAATATTATAACTAGCAGTACTAACTTAGTTAGTACTGTTAGTTATATTCTTCAATATCATTTAATTCCCAACAATCCTCCCCTAAGCTTGTGATTTACCTCCAAATCATCAAGTTTCTGAATCAAACCTTTCTCTTTGAGAGGATTCTTCCAAACACTTCACCTTCTGAAACCTTCAGCCTGCATAAATATCTTTCTCAGCAGTTCCATTTCCATTTCAGTATCTTCATCTACCAAGAGTTTTGTACTTAGCATCAAAGTTAGTGTTCCAACTGATAAGGGATAGTCCTTTTCTACCAGCATGTAGATATCAGTTCCACCTTTATTGACACATTGTGAACTGCACATGAGTTATGCAGAGTCCATGTTAGCCCTTGATTACCAGACTGAAACTTCCATATCCTATCACCTTCATCAGGCTCAAAGATCCTTTTCAGCTCTACCCATAACATCTTGTCTTTATCATTTGTAGGATCTGTTGAACTGAATCTGTCTTTCACTAAATCCTATAGCTTCACCAATTCATCTCTATTAAATACTTTGAGCAGATCATCAAAGTGTTGGTATACCTCTGAATGATTTCCAACTCTGATGATCATCCAAAGCTTTTTTATGTCATCAGTATAAATTTCCCATTCAATGATTGGATACTTGGCCTGAAGAGCTTCTACATTCATGCCTTCTTCTAGAACAATAATCATCATATGTTGTAGTTGTTCATCAGTAAACTCCTCTTCTTCTTCCTCTTCTGCTGTAAGTATGTTTTCATCAATCTTTTGTCTTTTAGAAGACTCTGACTCCAAAGAAATTCCAGCCCTCTTTGTACTTCTTGTTTCTTCTTCAGTGTCCATAGGGTAGAAATCTTGTACCTTCTTGTAAGCCTTGAAGTATAATCCTTCAGTTTCATCAAATGGTCTGCCTTTTAATTGACTGCCTGTCCGATGATCTTGGTTCTTCAAGTACTCCTTCATGTATCTCATCATCTGTGCTTGAGTTGGAGGTTTTCTTGCAGCAGCCATCTTTTTACTCTAATTCTTCTTTATCATCTCAATCAATTAGTTGAGAGCATTTTCCCTTTCTTCATCTAGAATAGCTGCTCTGTCTTGTTCAAACAATTGCTGAACTAAGAGTGCATCAGCTTGTTCTTGAGCTAAGCTCTCTTCTTCTTCACTTCTGAGCTTCTGTTCAACCAGAAACCTAGCAATCCTTTATTCTTCATCTAGTTTAGCTTGTTCTTCTTCATGCATCCTTTTTTCCATTTGTTCATCAAAGCTCATCTGAAGTTGTATACTTTTCTTGACCTTCTTTGGTGGTTAAGATTCCTGCATAATGCCTTTCCCTTTGTCTGCACTTCTTCTTGTATACACAGCAACACTGGTAGTACTAACTTGTTGAGCAGTACTAACATCCTCTTGAGTTGTAGGGGCAGTATCAACATTTTCAGCTGCATTATCTGTATTAACACCCATACATTGATCAAATTGACTCCCCTGAGTCTCAACATTCTTCCTCCCTGATAGGTTTCAATTTAGTTTCAAGGAAAAGGAAGGATTTACACACTAGGAAGTATGTAAAAACCCCGGATCGTTGTCCCGATGAAGATTGAATGGAATTGTGATTTCGGGATCGGGAATCGTGTAGTGAATGCGTAAAAAGAGAGATTTTTAGGATTTATAACTACGATAATGAAATATTAACTAGAAACAATTAATAACGCAATGGAAAATGCTATTCTAAGGCAACGTAATTAGAAATGCAACAGAAAACCTAAAACGCATAAAACTCGGGCTAATCCCAAACTTTAAAAGTGAAAGCTATGGAATATTAACCCTAGGTTTGAAATTATATTTTTTCTAAATCCTAATTAGCAAAAGAAAATTTTAGAAAAACGAATTATATTTTTTTTTTTATATTTAATTTTTTAAGAATTGAAAACTAAATTAAAGAAAGTAAATGATTAAAAATATTAAAACTTTTTGTAAAAATCTAAAAATTTTCTGAAAACTAATTGAAGTAAAAAATAATAAAAGAAAAATAAGTTTGAAGAATAAGCAGACTGAATTAAGTAGTTATAAGCTGAAAAGGTAAATAAGCATAAAGGACTTAAAATAGGTTAAAAGCATAAAAAGGGAAGGGATTAACAAGAAAGTACCAAGGGCAGAGATGGTGGGGTGTTGGTGTGTTGAGGCTGTGCAAGGGCTGAGAGACTAGGGTTCGAATCCCAGTAATAGCTTATTTGCAAAATCATTTTTTTTTTTTTTTTTTCTTTTTGGAAACTCGAAAAGCTAGAAAAAAATAAGCAACTAATGCAAAACAAATATTTTTAGAAAACTCAAATAAGCTGAGGAACAGCTTAGGGAATCAAAACAGTAGGCAAAGGAAAGAAATAAGGAAAAATAATCAAGCAAATGGTCTATTAAGCTATGATAAGCTAAAGGGTTAACTAAATAAGCTATATTAAGCTGAGTGTGATCTGAATGAACCTACAACCTCAGAATAAGCCAAAATCACAAGAAAAAAAGCACTTAAGCATTTACAATAAGCAAAAGATCAACTGATGCAGACCTACGAAGTGCCTACTGATGGATTTTTAGCTAGCTAAAAGCTACTGAAAAGCTATTCTAAAAATTTAGAAAAATATGGATTAAGTAGCTGACCAACCAAAGTTCGTAAGTACTGAATTTAAGACTAAGTGGGCTTATAATAAAGAAATTAAAAATGAAAAACATGGGGCTGCAATTGGGAAAAGCTAACTGAAATGCAGACTAAAAAAAACTTACTGATGCAGTCTAGAAAGTGTGGACTGATGTGATTTTTAAGCCCCTTGAAAAGCAGTTAATAAGCTACTGGGAGATTCTTAATTTGAGAATTGACACAGAACAAATAGCATACAACCTAGAATTAACAAATTAAGCTCATAATTACCTCAAATAATCACTTATATGGGGCTGAAAACTTGATGCAGTGTGCTATATGGTCTGTTCAGCACAGACTTATAACAAAATTTGATCAACGCAAATCCTAAATGTAATTGAACCAGTTGGTGTACATGCTATCTATGGACTAAAAGGGATTCAAAACTAGCAAAATCATGCAATAAAGAAACTTAAACATCTAAATAGCTTTTAAGATCAGATTCTCCTTTTAAACCTTCATTACTAAACTCAAATCATCAATAGCTATAAAAACATATCAAAAGCCTATACTAGCAACTTCCACAGACTAAATTAAGCATGCACAAACCTTGAACATATGCAAATGAACACTAAACCTCTTATTGACCCATTTTAGACTAATTAGCAAATGTTGACTTAGGTTGACCTTTTGAGAATTTTAAGCAAAATTAAAACTGAAGCTAGCACTAACTGTCAAAACAACATCAATAGAAAATAATGAATAAGTAAGCTATGAAAAGGGGAAATAAGCACAAGAAATAAGTAATAAGCAGTTGAACAGTAGTTTGACTAAATTTTGACTTATATCGAAGAACTAGAATTGAGTACAATGATTGAAAACTGATAAGGAAATTACAACTAGACAAATCATTAAGCTACAATAATACTAAATTACTTTTAAATTATAACAACTCCTAAATTCGACCTAAACCTAACAATAAAATCTAACTAACTATCTAACACCTCTGATGTGTGGAGAATGGGGCTATTTATAGCCAGCTGGGGAGCTTCTAGGGTTTCCCTTGAATCAATCTCAGCCCTCCATCATAGGATGTCATCATCTCAATCATTATAAGCCCTTGATTTTTGTGCCACATCAATCCCACCAATAGGGAGCCTTCCTTCTACCACGTATCATTCTTGATGTCGACATGCTTCTAGAAGGTGAGGTTAAGTGGTACGGGTAATTGGGGTGAGGAGCAGGGTAAAATGGTGGTGGTGATGAACAGTAAACGGATGGAAAAAGGGGGTGGGTTTTTGATGGGGGTTTGACCGGGTTTTATACATGTGTCGGGTTAATGGTTTGATCCGGTTGGTTTTATTATAAGGATATATGGTTTGTGTTTATAATGGAAGTGGGCTAGTAGGGTGTTGGGCTTGGGATGGGTTTATAATTTGGATTGGGTTTAGTTTAGTTTGTGAATCCGGTTTGTAGGATGTTTAGGATATAGGATGAAACTTGATATAATTTTAACTCTAGGGACCAAATCTGTCAAGTGCTGAAAATACTTCCAAGGACTGATTTTGCCAAATGATTAATCTTCAAGGAATGATGTTGATGTTTTGAGCTCAAGTATCTTCCCCGGCTTCGGCTTTAATTCTCTTTCCAAATCCCGTGCTCGTTTTTGCCGGTTTTTCATTGATTTTTGTCCTTTTTCATGATATCCGTACCTTCATATTAACAAACACAAAAAGACAAATATCTTTGGCATTTTGGTTAGTTTTTGGTCGTTTGGGTCTTAATTTGGTCAAATAAAAAGTATGTGTTTAAGCACATACCAAAATCCCCCAGACTAAGATATTGCAATGTCCTTACGCAATGTTATAAAAACACGTTTTTGAAACTAAAAATTTCCAACCACTTTTTACTAACTTTGAAAAATAGCAAAATTTTCAAAAGAGATTAAGAAATCCAAAGTATTAAAAACTCCCCGATTTTCCTTTTTTTTATTCTATTTTTGTATTTTTCTCATTATCATCTGACGGCTTTGTTGACAATCATTATCTATCAATAACTTTTAGGGTCAACGAGTAGGAAACATGACTCATAAAGAAGTGACCATACGGATAAAATTCGTCGTCCTTGATTTTTCATGAGTCCCCAAACTAAGCTCAAAAACGAAATCATTGTTATTTACAAGTTAGATGCCAACACTACCCATGGAAGTTACTTGTGTAATTACCTCTTGCTCCCATTTTCCTAATTTGCCTATATTTATTTTATTTTTGGTGAGAAATGAATTGCTTCATATTTTCTCGTTTTGATAGGTTTTTAGTCCGATAAAGATACTAAATTAAGACGCTAAATAGTTTTCAATTTTCTCTCGAGAACCGTTTCTTTGAAAATGAGATCCACATCAAGGTTTTTATTTATATTTTTGACTTTTGCATTTTTCTCTTTTTCATTCATCACCATTTTTTTTATCACTAACTTTTCACTTGCGTACCCTAAACGACGGAGCTTCACGGTTTAGTTCCAAGACCTTACACCTTTCGGAATAAAGGATCCAAGGGCCGTTACAACGAAGTGTTCCAAGACTCTAGACATTCCTGAAATGAGAATCCAAGGTGGTTAGACCAAGACTTCACACATTCCTGAACTAGAGGTCCAATGGCCGGTGCAAGAGAGTAGCCAAGACCTAAACGCCTTTCGGAAATAAGGATCCAAGGCCCGATCTCAAATCTGTTGCTTAGAGCACTTAACTTATTATTATTAAACGTATTTATTAAGTAACCTTGATGTGTACCCAATTTTTAAAGCAAGGATTCTTTTAAGAAGACCAAGAACTAATCATCGGCAAAACCTAACATCTTTAATTATTCTTACAGTTATATATGGTGAAACAATTTTGTGGGAGCAAAAGGCCACAAGTAGCTTCAATGAGCTCTAAAGAGAACCAACTACTCCACGCTTAGCATCTAACTTCTAAATAAACTCTATCATTTCTCGTTCTTTGCAAATTTAAAACCTTAAATAATAAGATCTGCGAATGCTTAGCCGAATGGTTAAGGAGACAAGCTAGGGCTCAACACGCCCGATCAAGTCAGAATTTCATTCCTACTCTCACCGACGGAAAGTCAACAAAATGTCAAAATTTATTATATTTTTGCACAAAATTTTTAAATTTTCTCATTTTTTCGACTTTTTTCATTTTTTGGAGGAAAAACAGAGTTGCATGAGTAAGCGGCAAAAAATGCAAGGCAAAATCAAATCGAAAGATCACCCCCCCCCCCCCCAGACTAAAACGAGACATTGTCCTCAATGTCTTAAAGTTAAGGGTTCTCCTACATAAATCTAAGGCCGTTTATTAATTATGCCAAAAGATAAATGTCAAACGATAAATTTAGGATATCAGATAAGCAACGAATGATGAAACTCGAGTGGAGAGAAGCAAACCACGAGCACGAGAGTCTTCATTATTCGGGCAAATCCTGGACACATCACAGAAAACTACGAAACACGACAAATGGAAGAGGTAGCCCTCCTCACGACACTTATTAGAAAAAAAATAGAAAGAAGATAGAATGATAAGCATGGGGTGCCTCCCACGAAGCGCTTGTTTTTTTATCGAGTCTTATAGATTAGACTCGCCCCGAATTTAATTGTTCTTGGGGGAGCATGTGGAAAAGATAATCTCCATCGGACTTTCGTTCAAGAGGTTTGGATAAACATTGAAATAAATGAAAGTTCCACACCGATGAGATACCCGCGGCTTAAAAGAATGAGAGATGCCGGGGTCAAAGATGGTGTCCTCACACCCGAACAAGTGAAGGAGAGGAGAAGTCACCGAATAGGTGAAGAAGGGGAGAAAGATCATTATCACAATGAGGATCCATTCTTCATCCTCAAAATTACCATTTTTCTGATCTTGTATATCATCATTAAAGCTCTTATGGTTACCATCAATAAAAACCACGGGAGGGAGGGTTAGGATGATGTCATCAATAAGCAAACTCTCATGATAGAGTACATCTCCCCCCGGGTCAGGATCTTCCTCAAAATTAAAGTAATCGTACTCTGGAGGAGATATGATAGGAGCGAGTTCATAGGAGAACTCCTCGTGATGAGAATCAATCATATGATGAGAATCTGTGAGCTCATGTTCCGTCACGGACTCATCACTCTCCTCCATCTGAATATCAAAGATTGGGTTATCAGAAATCAAAGTAAACTCATATTCGAACTCAAACAGAGGGTTGGTGATAGTCGTTTTGAAAGTTTCAGGAACAAGGTCATCAAATTTCTTTGGTGGATTGATTTCAACTTCCTTCGGAGGGAGAAAAAGAGATGGTTCTTGGTTCAATAATTTCTCAAGGAAAAGAATATCTCCCTCCGGATCAAGACAAGAATCATCAATTTCTGGCTAAATTGAATCATTTTCCAAGAGAGGATCACTTCCCTCAACCGGAGTGAGGGAAGGGGAAGAGTCGGGAAGGATAGATTCTGAAGACGGAGTAGGATTGCCACTCGGAGGTTTATCTGAAATTTCAAGATCTTCAGGGGCACACTCCTCGTCATAAACATCAACGACCTTATGTTTAGCATATAAAGCTCGTATAACTTGCATCCGCTCCTCTTCTAATAACTCTTCCATGCTTCTTGTATCTTCCTGCTTTTCAACGGGTGTGATAGCAGCTGACGAACTCTCATAAACACCCCACATAGAATCCTCATCATCGTCAATGCAAACGAAAGTTTGACGATATTTGGAACTTACTCTAGCTGCTTGTTCTTCAGCTAGAAGTTCTCCATAAGTTTTTTGACGAGGATTTTCTTGGGCATGTTTAATAATAAAATCCTTAAGATCATTTAGTGCATCTCAAAAATCACGGAGAAGTGCTTGAGGAAGTGGCTGAGGTGGTGTTTGAATCATTTGGTACTGTGGAGGTTGGTCATGATAAGAATAGTCGTAATTGTTACAAGGGCCATGCTCATAGACAAGCGGGTTCCTCATTTAACAATCAGAGCTATAATGTGGACCTCCACAGTACTCACAACAATATGATTGATGTGACTGATTCAGTGAATTATATGGATAATGGTCATACCCGAAGTTTTGATTACATGGAACTTGCTTATAGACAAACATGTTCCCTGTTTGACAATCAAAACCCGGGTGAGGACTACCGCCACAAGACTCACACGAGTATGTTTCCATCTGGTGTTGTGGGGGCTGGTTGAAAAAGTCGGTTGTTTCATGGTAAGAATAAGGATTTTGATCATAGACAAACCCATTTCCCGATTCCACTATGCTACAACCGGGGCAATTCCCACCATTATGAGGACTTCCACACCATTCACAACAATATTGGTAAGATGAAGACATAAAGAAGAAGAATTAAATGGATAGAGGGAGAAGGAGATAAGAATTAAACGAATAAGAGAATTAAGAAGAATATTTTTAGATTTTTAAATTTGAGAAACATAAAAGAAAAAGGAAAATAAATTTTTGAAAAGAAAATCTTTTTGGGTTTTTATAATAAGAAAATATTTACAAATGAAAATGATAACTCCACGAGGAAGGGTCATCAAAACACGAATCGATAAATGGAAATCACGAACTCACTTCAACCTTCCTCGGCAGCGGTGCCAAAAATTGATTTGTAACAATTATAGTTCAAGGAATTACACAAGAAATATGCAAGACCCCGAGGTTCGTTGTCCCGATGAAGATTGAATGGAATTGTGATTTCGGGATAGGGAATCGTGTAGTGAATGCGTAAAAAGAGAGATTTTTAGGATTTATAACTATGATAATGAAATATTAACTAGAAACAATTAATAACGCAAGGGAAAATGCTATTCTAAGGCAACGTAATTAGAAATGCAAAAGAAAACCTAAAACGCATAAAACCTGGGCTAATCCCGAGCTTTAAAAGTGAAAGCTAAGGAATATTAACCCTAGGTATGAAATTATATTTTTTTCTAAATCCTAATTAGCAAAAGAAAATTTTAGAAAAACAAATTATATTTTTTTTTTTATATTTAATTTTTTATGAATTGAAAACTAAATTAAAGAAAGTAAATCATTAAAAATATTAAAACTTTCTATAAAATTCTGAAATTTTTCTAAAAACTAACTGAAGTAAAAAGGAATAAAAGAAAAATAAGTTTGGAGAATAAGCATACTAAATTAAGTAGTTATAAGCTGAAAAGGTAAATAAGCATAAAGGACTTAAAATAGGTTAAAAGAATAAAAAGGGAAGGGATTAACAAGAAAGTCCCAAGGGCAAAGATGGTGGGGTGTTGGTGTATTGAGGTTGTGCAAGGGCTGAGAGACTGAGGTTCGAATCCCAGCAATGGCTTTTTTGCAAAATCATTTTTTTTTTTCTTTTTGGAAACTGGAAAAGCTAGAAAAAAATAAGCAACTAATGTAAAACAAATATTTTTAGGAAACTTAAATAAGCTGAGGAACAGCTTAGGGAATCAAACAGTAGGCAAAGGAAAGAAATAAGGAAAAAATAATCAAGCAAAGGGTCTATTAAGCTATGATAAGCTAAAGGGTTAACTAAATAAGCTATATTAAGCTGAGTGTGATCTGAATGAACCTACAACCTCAGAATAAGCCAAAATCACTAGCAAATAAGCACTTAAGCATTTACAATAAGCAAAAGATCAACTGATGCAGACCTATGAAGTGCCTACTGATGGATTTTTAAGCTAGCTAAAAGCTAATGAAAAGCTATTCTAAAAATCTAGAAAATATGGATTAAGTAGTTGACCAACAAAAGTTCATAAGTACTGAATTTAAGACTAAGTGGGCTTATAATAAAGAAATTAAAAATGAAAAACATGGGGTCTAGAAAGTGTGGACTGATGTGATTTTTAAGCCCCTTGAAAAGCAGTTAATAAGCTACTGGAGATTCTTAATTTGAGAATTGACATAGAACAAACAACATACAACCTAGAATTAACAAATTAAGCTCATAATTACCTCAAATAAGCACTTATATGGGGCTAAAAACTTGATGCAGTCTGCTATATGGTCTGTTCTGCACAGACTTATAACAAAATTTGATCAATGTAAATCCTAAATGTAATTGAACCAGTTGGTGTACATGCTATCTATGGACTAAAGGGGTTCAAAACTAGCAAAATCATGCAATAAAGAAACTTAAACATCTAAATAGCTTTTAAGATCAGATTCTCCTTTTAAACCTTCATTACTAAACTCAAATCATCAATAGCTATTAAAACAGATCAAAAGCCTATACTAGCAACTTCCACAGACTAAATTAAGCATGCACAAACCTTGAACATTTGCAAATGAATAGTAAACCTCTTATTGACCCATTTTAGACTAATTAGCAAATGTTGACTTAGGTTGACCTTTTGAGAATTTTAAGCAAAATTAAAACTGAAGGTAGCACTAACTGTCAAAACAACATCAATAGAACATAATGAATAAGTAAGCTATGAAAATGGGAAATAAGCACTAGAAATAAGTAATAAGTAGTTGAACAGTAGTTTGACTAAATTTTGACTTATATTGAAGAACTAGAATTGAGTACATTGATTGAAAACTGATAATGATATTACAACTAGACAAATCATTAAGCTATAATAATACTAAATTACTTCTAAATTATAACTACTCCTAAATTCGACCTAAACCTAACCCTAAAAATCTAACTAACTAACACCTCTCCTGTGTGGAGAATGGGGCTATTTTTAGCCAGCTGGGGAGGTTCTAGGGTTTCCCTTGAATCATTCTTAGCCCTCCATCAAAGGATGTCATCATCTCAATCATTATAAGCCCTTGATTTTTGTGCCACATCAATCCCACCAATAGGGAGCCTTCCTTCTGCCACATATCATTCTTGATGTCGACATGCTTCTTGAAGGTGAGGTTAAGTGGTACGGGTAAATGGGGTGAGGAGCAGGGTAAAATGGTGGTGGTGATGAATAGTAAACAGAGGGAAAAAGGGGGTGGGTTTTTTATGGGGGTTTGACCGCGGTATTAATGGTGTTTGACCGGGTTTTATACATGTGTCGGGTTAATGGTTTGATCCGGTTGGTTTTATTATAAGGATATATGGGTTGTGTTTATAATGGAAGTGGACTAGTACGGTGTTGGGCTTGGGATGGGTTTAAAATTTGGATTGGGTTTATTTTAGTTTGTGAATACGGTTTGTATGATGTTTAGAATATAGGATGAAACTTGAAACCATTTTAACTCTAGGGACCAAATCTGTCAAGTGCTGAAAATACTTGCAAGGACTGATTTTGCCAAATGATTAATCTTCAGGGATTGATGTTGATGTTTTGAGCTCAAGTATCTTCCCCGGCTTCGGCTTTAATTCTCTTTCCAAATCCCGTGCTCGTTTTTGCCGGTTTTTCATTGATTTTTGTCCTTTTTCATGATATTCTACCTGCATATTAACAAACGCAAAAACACAAATTTCTTTGGCATTTTGGTTAGTTTTTGGTCGTTTGGGTCTTAATTTGGTCAAATAAAAAGTATGTGTTTAAGCACATACCACTCCCCTATTTGGAAGAATCATCCAAATCACCATCATCATCATCATCATCATCATCATCATCTTCATCTGAACTTGAGGACTCCACAATAGTTTTCTTTTTCATAGCCTTAAGGGACCTGACTCTGTGCTGCAATTTCTTCACCTTCTTGATGAGTTTTGTGTAGGCAGCACCATAGAGTTTCTTTGTCTCTTTCAACTCTGCCTCCAAGCCAGTAACCCTATTTGTTAGTTGTGTACAAATATCCATCAATTCAGTAAGTGTCACTCTGCCCTCATCACTTCCAAGTGTGTGACCTCTTGGAGAGGTGAATCATGGGGCATTTCCCCTATAGTATCCATATGGCTGGGGAGTCCATCACCTGAACCAAGTTCAAGAGAACCTGATATAGTAGATGTTGCCATGGGTTGGGTCTTACTGATAATACCACTGACCTGCCCAGCTTCTAAGCCAGAAACAGTAGTAGTTGCCCTCACCATTCTGTCAAGGATAACCTCATCTGCTACATTGATTTGAGGAGAAGATCTGGGCTGAGGGACCACAGATTCCTGTCTGTTCCTTCTCCTGTAGGTTTGTGTGATAGGTGGTTGTGAAGAAGATGGAGCAATTATGGGTGTGTGTTGGGACTCAACTGGGATTGTTGATCCTTCTCCCTTAAGATGTTTATTTTGAACAAACATAGTATCAAATAGTGGTACATCTATCCCATTATACCCCCTAGAAGCCATTCTCATGTTGCTAAAAAGGTTTTGGAGTAAGGCTAGGAGTTTTGTAAACAGTTTTGTGAGACAGAAGTAGGTTTTTGTTCTTGATCAAAAATATTTGAATAAACCTTGAACAAATTAAAAACTTGAATTTGCTATCCACATTTTTTACCATACCATCAAAAATTAGTTTAGAAAAATTAAAAGTCTTGTTTGTGGCTAAGCAAATGAGAGCAGTTGCAATATTGCTACTGAATTGCTCCCAATAGGTTTTCTTAGAACTCAAACTAGAACTCAAACAGTGTAAGACGGTATGTAGGAAAAATCTCCATTGAGGGACAGTACTTCTTATGCATTAAACTACTCACAGAAGTAAGACCAAATAGGTCCATATGCAACTTAAATAATGGTTGAGAAATAGAGTTTTGAATCTTGGACTTACAAGTGGCTTTATGTTGCTTTCCCTTTAAACATGCAACACAAGATTGGTCATTTTCAAAAGGTCTTTGAGGTAAACCTCTGACAAGATTATCCTTAACAATTTTGATAATGTTTTTAAAATTTATGTGACCAAGCCTCCTGTGCCAAAGCATTGATTCATCATGTGTGGCCTTTGCAACAAGACAAGTTAGACTCTCTTTAGGAACAATCTTCTTCATATCAACACTATACATGTTGCCATTTCTATGAACTTTCAGTAATACTCTTTCATCAGGTAACATAAAGTCAGGAGACAGAACAAGACATTTAGTGTCAGTAAAAAGAACATTGTTCTTTTTGTCACACATCTGTGAGACACTAAATAGATTAAACTTAAGTTCTTGCACAAAGTACACATCTTCAAAATCAAGTTTACCAGTTTTGATTGTACCTTTACCAGTAATTCTACCTCCCTTTGCTCCTCTCCTAAAGGCAACATATCCTCCATCAAAAGCTTTGAAATCTGAGAGGTAAGACATGTTCCTTGTCATGTGCCTAAAGCATCCACTATTAGCATATCCTTGATCTTCTTCATCTTCTTGTGGAAGTTCCTGCACATAAAAATAAATAAATTAGATTCCTTTGGGGATCCAAGCCATCACTGACTTGGATCTGCCTCGTGCATCAATTTAGTTATGTTTCTTCAATATGATTGATACAATATCAGATTTGGTAGGTCTCCAAACCTAACATGCTGAGGCCTTAACAGCATTAGCCCCATTTGCCCTGACATCATTTACCACATGAGAATTTGGCCTAGCAGTTCTAACTACTGGCCTAGCAATATTAACTCTTTGTCTAGCGGTATGAACTGTTTGGCTAAACCTTGTGTTTGTTAATGCTGTTTTCTTATGAAAGGGCCTAATAACAGTTTGTTATGGTGATTTAGAAAAACATGATGTTGTTTTAGCACCAAAAACTGTTGCTTTAGGGTGAGCAGTACTAACAGGCCTAATAGTATTAAATGATCCAAGACCAGTTCTCATTAACACTGCTCTGGAAGCCATGTTTCTTTGAGCATTAGGGTGATTCCTTTTAATAAAACAATTGTTATTCACCCTTGAATTCACATTCCCATATACCACCCTTTCCCTTTGGTGGTAATTGCAGTTAGCCTGAACATGATAAAAAATTCCAAAAGTGTAACAGGCTCTATTATACATGACAAAATCACTTCCTAGCTGTTTGGAATTCAGATTATTCCAATTTCTCTAGTTACCTCTATGACTTTGTGACCTATACGTCTCTGCATATCTAACCTGTTTACTAACTGGTTTTTCAACTTCTATTTTAGCCACATTAGGAACAATAGTTTTCTTTTCTTCTTTAACTTCTGACACATTTACCTCAACCAATGAGGTTTCACTAGCAATCTCAAAAGATTCCTTAACCTCTTCAGGCTTATCTATACTAGTACTCTTTCTGGCCTTAGATCCATACTCAAACTTAGGCTCTTGAGATTCCTCCATACTAGTATGTGACAAATCAATACCCAGGGTGGAAATAAACCTGTATGTGGAGGTGCAACAGCCTTATACCCTATTCATGTTTTAAATTTATCAATAATCTGACACTGAACAATCCTATCTATGCTTTTAGATGCCCCTGCAAATCTCTCTATATTCACTTCAATGCTGTCCTTATCTAGCTTAATCTTTTCTAACTCACCTTTAAGCTCATTAATTTCTAAGTCTTTAAAAATAATGTCTCTTTTCAAGACAGCAATATCCTCAGTGAATACAGTTTCTGTGGAAAACTAGAAGGGGGGGAGGGGTTGAATAGTTTTACGTATTTTTAATTTTATTTTGAAAACCTTTGTTTACTTTTTAAAACTTTGATTCGATCTTATGTGAATTCAACTCTTGAACAATATGAACAAATATAAGTAAATGTAAATAAACAATGCAAGTAAAGTAAATGAAATGAAATGAAAGATAGAGACGGAAAGATCAAACCACAACACACGGATTTATAGTGGTTTGGCTACAAGGACACCTTCCTTACCCTACTCCACTCCTCGAGTCACCTACTCGAGAGTTCACTTCACTATGTCCACAAACTCCCTTGTGGCGGAGAAACCTTACACACTTTTGCTTACACCAATTTAACGATACAAAGCTAGATGTCGAGTCTTAATCGTAGCTAGAACCAATCTCACAACTTCTACACACCTTCTTCACAACTTCTTCACGACGGCTTCACAACTTCTTCACGGATACTTCACAACTTCTTCACTACGGCTTCACAACTTCTACACTACTTCTTTACAACACCACTACTTACTTACACTTTGATCTACTTATTACAACTACACAACACCTTATCAAATACTTTACACAACTACAAAAACAATATGAATTAAACTACAATACTTCTTCTCTAGTTGTTGAAGGAGTATTCTTCTTTTTCACTTGGATGGTAGAAGCTTTGGATCACTTAGAAACCAATGCTTAAGAATATATGATCAAAGGATTTAGAAAGATATAAGAAGAGATTTAGAATAGAAGGTTTGGGGTGCAAAAGGTGAAGAAAAAGTCCAGGAATGAACCAGTATTTATTGGCAAAGCAGGGGACTGGAGGAGCGTGGCCGGTCCCCTTAATTATTAAGGGGGCCGCCTGCTTAATTAAGGGGGCCGCCCCTTATATCCGTTGCCCAGCTTTGTCTTTTTGTGGGGAAGGTTTTTCTGAAACATTTTTGCCATTTTTGGTTGAAAATTTGAATTCATAAATTTATTATGGATTAATCATTTTCCTTTAATTTCCAAAAATGATTTTGTAAAAGATATAAAATGTTTGTGTCATTTTATAAAAAATCTAGTGATTAAGAAAAAGTTCCTTTGATCATATAATGCATTAGGCATTTGTTTATTCATACCTTAAGTGATTAAGTTGTTAAAATAGATATTTACAACTAAATACTTGTTTACGTCATAATCTTTCGTTTAATGATTTTACATTTTGTGATTATCAAAATATAGAGATATCGAAAAATATTAATAACGTGTTTAGGCATTATTTATATCAACAATCTCCCCCTTTTTGATGATTACAAAGTCTAAACTCATTAAATTAAAAATTAATTTTTAGACAAGTATTTAGTGAGTTTATATCTACTTCTCCCCCTTTTCGTAGAATCAAAAAGGTATGGCCGACGGGGTGCGTGTGTGAAGAATTCTCCCCCTTGATGTGTGCTCCCCCTCGTTTGAGGGAACCAAGGAGTCGAGGTATGGAATGCTTGCAAAAAAAATATTAGAAGTACAAGTATATATATAGCAAAAGGGAAAAAAAATGAGCAAGCATATTGAAGACAAACATTCATTAAATAGAAATGTTGTGTATAAAGACACAACCATACAAGAGTACATCATAATTAATTCATACATCAACTAGCAAGTAATGCAACCAATCATACTACATGATCACACAAAGAGTACATGAGCTTTCATAGAGCTTGCAAACAAAATGGTGGAAAAATCATTATTGGTTAAGCATTGCATAAGCTTAATTTGGAGAAAATGAAGGCGGTGATGGTGAAATAGGTGAAGATGGTGGAGGTGGTGATGGAGGTGGATTGGTTAGCGTGTGTTAAATACATGAAAACATGTATTGCATTTCATCTCTAAGACCAAAGATGATGGTTCGGTTGTGGATACAACAAAGGCAAGTATCCCCATGGGCTTCAAGTAAACCCCAAGGTACGGGATTGACAAAGAATGGTGGTGTGATTGGTGAGGATGAGAAATGAGCATCAAGAGGTGTGATTGGTGAAAGGGAAATAGCAAGTTCGGTGGATGGAGGTTCTTGAGTGGGAGGTGGTGGTGATGCTCTTGGTGGTGGCGCCATTTGTGGTAATGATAAGTGTGAGTTTATGTAATCATTGATGGATGAGGATGAAGGTATGGAAGAAGAGGATGTGCCATGAGTGGAAGGTGTTTTGGATGGTGCATTGGGTGCACTAGGAGATGAGCATTGAGGTGGTGGTGATGGAGTGGTGTTTTCTTCTTGAGTTAGATCAATGAAGAGTTGTTTAGGGGGTATGATGACAATCTTTTGTTTCTTTGAAGTCTTAGAGATGGAGGTTTTGGGTGATAACATGGTGGATTAGGATGGTGTTTGATGGAGGTAAAGAGTGATGGAATGAGGAGTTATCATTTGGAGGGAATTTATAATGTGAAAACATGGTTGGTTTAGGTAAGTTTTTGAAGTTTTGTACTAATATTCCAAGATCAGTTGGGTTATTAAGAGAAATGGTAGCTGGGACTAGAGAAAGGGGTCACAAGATGCAAAAGGAAACATTAAAATTTACTGACCAGATGGCCGGTCCCCTTAATTGTAGGCCGGCCCCCTTAAATATTAAGGGGACTGCCTAGTAAAATTAAGGGGGCCACCCATATGGTGTTTTCCCAGGCGACCAAAAATAAAAAATTTCCAGAAAAGGGTCAATTTTTTTTTTCAAAGTGTGTATTTGCAGCAAGCTCTATTTGGAACATATATACTAAGAATGATCAAATAGTAATATAAACATATTAAATAATCATGCATACATGTAAACTATCATAGGCATATCATAAAGCAAGCATACCAATAACATGAATCTAGTAGCAAGGTCCTAACATGATAATAGTTAAAATCCTAACATAATCCAAGATACAGGAAAATAACAAGATAAATGTCAAGTATATCCGAATATATCGGATCAATAGCGCCACACATAATTGTCTAATAAGATAACATCATTGTTCAAATAAGCTCACACCAACATCTCTATTTCTTCTTCCCGAGTATCTTCCTGAAAGCTTTTCCGATAGACTTGAATCCACCTCGAGCCTCCTGATGCATTTGTTGAGTAGTGTTGAGCAATGAGGTTTGTCGTTCAAAAAGGAGTTGATCGGTTTGTTGGGAAGGAAGAGGAACTTGATAGTCGGTATAATTGAGTTCCGGAAGATCATCAACGAAGGTCGTGGGAGATGGGGTACTAACACGTGAGGTGCCTTCCTCCTCATCATCATCTTCCCGATGAGATGTAGAACCACGTGGTGCGAAGAACATAGGGCCACGAGATTTGCCCTTGTCACTTCGAGATCGGCGAGGTTGGTTAAGAGTAAGAGGACGCAAGACGGGATTAACGAACTCATAGATATCACTCTCAAGATGTGGGTAATGTTCCATGACATTATACTAAAGTCGAGTGAGGAACATGCCATAGGGAAGGCTGGCATTTGGAGTATTTTTGGCGGAGATGATACGATGGACAAAGAGATAAGCAAAATTGTATTATTCTTCCACAACAACACAATACAACATATGAGCGATGCTAGCCGTGAGATGATCACGGTGACCGCCGGTACAAAACGCATTCTCACGAATGAGTTCTTCCCAATGCTTCATGTCGGGGCTTAGTTCTTTGAGAAGGATTTGATTTGCATGAATATCGACATTTCTCGACTTGATTCTTCTGCTAGTCGTACCACGTTCTACCTCAAGTAGTCGACGAATGTCGTCTGGAGTTGGAATCTCAGAATAGTATGGACCATCCTGAGGTCGATTTTGTTCAAGAAATGAAAGATCCCATTCATTTGCAAAAACGGCCTGACCATTGTAGGGAAGTTGAAGGATTTGACCAAACTGAGCAAGAGTGAGAGTGATGAATTTGTTTTGGATCATGAAAGAGATGAGAATATAACCATAGTCATCGGTTTGCACCGTAACTTGGCTATAGAAGTCAAGCACGAAACAAGGAATGATGGGTTCATTTATTTTGAAAAGACAATCAAGGCGAACATTGGTGAACATTCGTTCGATATTATCGGATTGATAATAAGATTGATCGACAACTCTTCCCTCATGAATGTTTCTATTTTCAATGGTACGATAGAAACATGCAATGACGGGAGATATGTCGGGAGTAGCGGAGACTTTTGGAATATAATGTTTGGTTCTGGAAACATCACCAACCGTGGCTTTAGGCATTTTCACCTAAACATGATAACAACAAGAAAATAAGATTAAAAAGAAATAACTTGCATATGTCGTATATGCTACTCATGTGGAACGCAGACATACTTCGACTCTAAAAATTTAATCCTAAGAAGTAGTTTACAATGTTCCTTGGTTTTAATTTTTAACTCGCTTAAAATGTATCTCATGATGTTAAGGAGTAGTTATAGAGATATTATGATAAAGAACCAAAAACATCCAAACGCTCCCTTATACATCATAAGCCACTTTGAAATGTGGCTAGACGAACATTAGATTGTATATCTAGCTATTTCTTACGAGTATTTATGTTAAGTAACTTATTGAAAAGATGAAAACGTAGATTTTGACTCAAAAATACCTTTTAATATGTTATGCCAAACGCTCCATTTACTAGAAAAATAACGACTAGTATCTCAATATACATATGAATTATGTATCTTGATGACTCAAAATCACTAGTTGCGTGTTTATAAACTTGTCAATTAGTTGTGAAATTTATTTCGATTTAATTTCGACGATTTTATGACCTAATCCAAACACCCTCTTATTTTTAATAAAACCATTTTTCATGATTCTTAAAATATATTTTTAGGATTAAAGAGTTGTTATAATATAATGTGGTTAATTTTAACAAGTGTTTATGGCATGATTCAACAATGAAAACAAAATTTGAATGAGAGTGTATAGTTTTTCAAAATTTTGACATGAGGGTTTTTGATTACTTAGTTTTTAGTGTTGATTAAGCATTCTAATCCTATGGGGAGCATTTGGTTATGAAAATCCTAGACTTAATTTCAATAAAATCCGAATTTGAAAAACTTGAATAAAATACGTAATTATGATTAAACTCAAAATTAGATGAAATTAGACAAAATGTGTATTGGAAAACTTACAATATATGTTGTTAATCGTGTTGTAAGCGTTTGCCCTTTGCGAATTAAGCCCGAATTGGTGATTTGGTAATTGATTTTGGTGGTTTTGGGGTGGTGTTTCTCGTTCGCAGCAAGTAGAGAGAAGGATAGTTTGAGAAAAAAAAGATTCAAGGAGGAAAACGTTTTTGGGTGTATCAGATGGCCGGACCCCTTAAACATTAAGGGGACCGCCCTCGATAACAAGTCGGTCCCCTTATAAGGGGGCCGCCTGCCAAAAACTTGGAATTTTGCGAGTTTGTTTCTGACAGTAAAATATTTATATGTATATAGATAGATTTATCATATATCAAAAATACATTGGAGTGTATTGGCACGAGGAGGGAATACTTGACATATTTTATTAACATTTCGTTAATTAAAAAATATCTTGACAATTTTGGATAAAATGATCAAGACGTCAAGTCGACAAAGAGTTTGAGGAATAAGAGGGAATGTGTGTGTGTGTGTGTGTGTGTGTGTGTGTATATATATATATATATATATATATATATATATATATATATATATATATATATATATATATATATACGTAAATATATTATGTGTTAAAGTGGACTATTGAATGGTGTCGAGAGATGATGAGGTAATGACGGAGATGAATGCTAACGGCGATGGGAGTTTGTTTCATCCATAGTTTTCTTGCGCGAAGGTTCAAATTCTACTTCTATGTTGATCCACTCAACTCATTTCTCTTCATCACCATGAGTTTTGTGATAGTGGGCATAGAAGATTTTCATGTTGAACGTTAGAGTCCAAGAGAGCCAAGGGGGGAGAAAAGGTTCGAGAACGAACAATTTCTTTTAGTTCTAGATAGTCAACTAATGACGTATCTAGGTTGTGAGAGGATATATATATATAGACTACTCCTTACGTATGTACATATGTATAGTAATATAGGTAATATATATATATATATATATATATATATATTATATATATATATATATATATATATATATATATATATATATATATATTATATATATACATGTATAAAAGGATTACACACTAACAAACACATAAGTATTAACTAAACTAAGCATTTTAGACTAACGGGGGCATGCAATTAGCTAGTTCATCAATCTAAGCATATAATATAGTAGTGAGCATGAAAGAGAGGCGTACCTTTTAGTCTTCAATAAATAGTCTTTAAGCACTTCAAAGCGTTTATATTGACTTATTGAAGCCAATCATAGATGAGATACCAAATTTCCCGATGAGTTGACAATTTAGCCACTTGGTCCCCATTGTCTAATTGGTCCATAGTTGTTTGAACCAAACATGGTTTGCAATTGACTAGGATGCATATATGGTGGAAGTATTCCCCAAGGATTTAAACTTGGTGGATTTGAATAATTCCACATTGGGTGACTATTATTATGGAGGTTTTGTCTATTTTGGTTTCTTCTAGGTTGAGGAGTTTTAGGCCGAGGTTGAGGACTAAGTGGTCTTCTAGGAGGAGGTGTTTTTTACCTTAATTTTGGTTTAGAATATCCTACTTCGGTTTTTAAAGATGGTTTGTAGAACATCTTTACTTCCTCAATACTAGCAATGGGTATTTTTCTATCTTTCATAAGTATGTATTTAGGTTTTGACTCTAAAGATTTTTGCTTACCAGATTCACATTCAAATTTTACATTTTTAGTTTCACTAGTTGAAGCCTCAGTTGAATTAAATCCTAAGCCGGTTTTATCTCCTGATACACTTTGAACACTTATTATTTTCTTAAGTGAATTACTACTATTTTCGAATTTGTCAAGTTTGCAAATTTCTTCCTTAAGTTTTTCGTTTTCATTTTTAATCTCTTGACATGTTTTACATTCTAGACAAACTTCTTTACCTTTTTCTAAGTTGTGTAGTTTAGTTTTTAGTTCGAGTATTTCGATTTCTAATTGATTATTTATCTGTTTTAGTGATTTATTTTTAATCATAACTTTTTGACCTAATTTGCACAACCTATTATATTCGTTATCTAGGTCTTTTTCATCTAATGATAAATTTTCATCACTAAAGTATTCGGTTTCGGAAAATACCTCATTTGATGTCTTTGCCATAAGACATTTTTCTTACTTTGTGGTTTCTTTCTCATCTTCATCACTATCACTCCATGCTCCTCCAACGAACGCCTTTTGATTTTGCTCCTTTGACATCATTGGACATCTTCCGATGAGATGATTTGGATCTCCGCATTTAAAGCACTTCCTCTCGCTCTTGCTAGTTTTGTCATCTTTATTTCTTTGGAATGCCTTTCTTTCGTCATGTGGTTTTCTAAAGAATCTTCCTCGTCTTTTGAAGAATTTCTTGAAGTCTCATACGGCCATGGCATATTCTTCGTCATCGCTTTCGGAGGTTGAACTATCTTCGTCACTAGATTCCTTCCTCTCTTTTAAGGCGATTGACTTGCTTTGCCCCCTTTTCCCTTTGACCATTTCAAAGTCTTTCTTTATTATTACTTCATAGACTTTCAACTTCCCGATCAATTCGTCAAGTTAAAGTGTTGACAAATTATTTGATTCCTCAATGGCCGTAACTTTAGCTCGTCATTTTGGATGAAGAGCCCTAAGAAATTTTCTGACAAAATTCTTACTAGAAAAACTCTCATCAAGTGCTTTAAAACTTGTGATGATAGTGTTAAACCTAGCAAAAGCATTATCAATTGATTCCTCTTCCAGAATCGTAAATTGTTCATATTGTTGAACAAGAAGATCTATTTTATTATCTTTGACTTGACTATTACCTTGGTTAGTTATTAGTAAAGAGTTCCAAAATTTCTTTTGCGGTTTCACACATAAAGATTCTTTTGTATTCTTTACGCGGTAACGCACTATAAATAACCATTTTTGCTTTTCTTATTTTTAGCAAGTTTTCTTTTTAAATCATCAATTTGTTATTCAAAAGGTACTATTTCATCTTTTTTAGTTTCTGGATTATTTTAAATAGGTAAAAAAATCACCATTAGTAATAACATGCCAAAGATCTAGATCTTTTAATTTCACATAAGTTTCGAATTGATTTTTCCAATAAAGAAATCCATCACTTTCAAATAGTGGTGGTCTTTGCATAGATTGCCCTTCTAAATATTTTTCGGATTCCATAGATCGTTTCAAGTTTTAAAATACAATTTATGTTCAAAATCTTGTTTAACCTGGCTTTGATACCAATTGTGAAAAACTAGAAGAGGGGGGGGGGGGTTGAATAGTTTTACGTCTTTTTAATTTTATTATGAAATCCTTTGTTTACTTTTTAAAATTTTGATTTGATCTTATGTGAATTCAACTCTTGAACAATATGAACAAATATATGTAAATGTAAATAAACAATGCAAGTAAAGTAAATGAAATGAAATGAAAGATAGAGATGGAAAGATCAAACCACAACACACGGATTTATAGTGGTTCGGCTAAAAGGACACCTTCCTTGCCCTACTCTACTCCTCGAGTAACCTACTCGAGAGTTCACTTCACTATGTTAACAAACTCCCTTGTGGCGGAGAAACCTTACACACTTTTGCTTACACCAATTTAACGACACAAAGCTAGATGTCGAGTCCTAATCGTAGCAAGAACCAATCTCACAACTTCTATACACCTTCTTCACAACTTCTTCACGACGGCTTCACAACTTCTTCACGGATACTTCACGACTTCTTCACTACGGTTTCACAACTTCTACACTACTTCTTTACAACACCACTACTTACTTACACTTTGATCTACTTATTACAACTACACAACACCTTATCAAATACTTTACACAACTACAAAAACAATATGAATTAAACTACAATACTTCTTCTCTAGTTGTTGAAGGAGTATTCTTCTTTTGCACTTGGATGGTAGAAGCTTGGATCACTTAGAAACCAATGCTTAAGAATATATGATCAAAGGATTTAGAAAGATATAAGAAGAGATTTAGAATAGAAGGTTTGGGGTGCAAAATGTGAAGAAAAAGTCCATGAATGAACCAGTATTTATTGGCAAAGCTGGGGACTGGAGGAGTGTGGCCGGTCCCCTTAATTAGGGTGCCGGTCCCCTTAATTATTAAGTGGGCCGCCTGCTTAATTAAGGGGGCCGCCCCTTATATCCGTTGCCCAGCTTTGTCTTTTTGTGGGGAAGGTTTTTCTGGAACATTTTTGTCATTTTTGGTTGAAAATTTGAATTCATAAATTTATTATGGATTAAACATTTTCCTTTAATTTCCAAAAATGATTTTGTAAAAGATATAAAATGTTTGTGTCATTTTATAAAAAATCTAGTGATTAAGAAAAAGTTCCTTTGATCATATAATGCATTAGGCATTTGTTTATTCATACCTTAAGTGATTAAGTTGTTAAAATAGATATTTACAACTAAATACTTGTTTATGTCATAATCTTTCGTTTAATGATTTTACATTTTGTGATTATCAAAATGTAGAGATATCGAAAAATATTAATAACGTGTTTAGGCATTATTTATATCAACAGTTTCATTCTTTTTGTAGAAAACAAGTTGTTCTTCTACAACAGCTAAACCTCTTTTATAATTTGCAAGATTAAATTCATATTGGTTGAGCTGTATTCTTAAGTTATCATAATGCTTTTTAAGAGATTCATATCTTTTTAAAGCTACACAAGATTTTGAACAAGCATTATCAGTATATACCTCAGAATCCGAGAAAGTCATTAGTGCCATGTTGGCAGGAGCTTCCTCTTCAGACATGAAGCTCTAGTCAAATCCTTTTCCATTTATTGCCACCATAGCTTTTGAAGAAGTTTCTTCCTCACTCACGGCCTTCTTTGTGCTTTCTTCATTCCTGGAACCTCTGCTATCTTGATTCCTACCCCTGTTGTCCTGGTTATTTGGCCCTCTGCACTCTCTAGCAAAGTGTCCCAACTTATGACAGTTGTAACACTCCACTTAAGACTTGTCATAACCAATAGTATCACTACCATTGATAGTGATTGTAGGTCACCCTTTTTAGATCAAATCACACTTATGTAATATGTTAGAGAGAGAAAGATGATGTGTAGAGAGAGAAAGAACAAGTAAGGAAATAAAAGAGAATTTCTCTTTTCATTCACAATCCACACTCTCAAATGAGAGGTTACAAGCTATATATAGTCATCCTTGAGATGAGAATAGGGAAGTGTGCCGTCTTTACATATTTCACTAATTCAACATTAACGTAAATACTAAGACTAAACTAGACGGCACACTTCTACTATCATGTAGATAATATTTTTATGATTCTAACGAGCTATTACATGACCATATTACAAGACTCATTGACTTGATAATGATTGTCAATTTAAGCATTCCCAACAATCTCCCCCTAAAGGACGATCATTGAGATCTCTCTTTGATTACATTTATGATCATCACTTTTGCGTTTCCAACAATCTCCCCCTAAGGGGTGATCATTGAGATCTCATTCTGTGACATGTGGGTTTTGGGTCCATCAATAGAAATGGATGATCATTTATCTTCTTTGATGCTTGTTGTCTTGAACTTTGAGTCTTTGTGTAATAGCTTTGCTAGATTTTTTGTTCCAATCATGCTTTGTGATATGTGTTCTTCGTTCTTGTTTTTGTGATCATTTGACATCTTCTTTGCTTCTTCGGCTTTGATGTCTTTATAATCTTTGCTCTTTGTTCTTGCTGGGAGTGATATGATAATGTCTTGATCTGCCTTCCACCGACGTTCTTTAGTCACGATGTCTTTACGTCTTTTCCACCATGCTCATATGTCTTTTGTCTTTTGATCTTCATAGTCCAAGTAGTTCTCACTTTATAAGCTTCAATCTTTGACTTGTAAAAGTTTGTTGTACCTTGATCTTTGACTTTTCTTGAGTTCTTTGAACTTTTGTTATCTCTTAGTCTTTGTGAAAAATTTTCTTCGGGATAAGAGCATGATGGAAATGGTGGTGGTGGAACTCCTGGTCTCCATGATTACCTGAAATGTAAATAGTTAGCAACAAATCATCCGGCACTTATAGGTTCGGACTTCGAGATCATCAACAGCATAGTGTGAAGACTTTCTCTAATCCTTGCCAAGGCCGTTCCTGAACAGGATGCCCCCAAGAGAGCTAACTCAGATACACCGAAGTGTATCAATGATTCAGGTGAGCCGCTGAAGTATACCGAAGTATCACTTCACGACTGTAGACCATTTGGAGTTACCATGAACACTAAGCGTAATCCACAAGGGATTACCGAAGTGACCTGCTGTCAGGGCTGTTTGATGTTGACCCTGGCAGCATTTCCATTCAATAACTGAGAATCACAATTTGTGATTTCCCTCATGAATGTTCTTGGAAGATTACTAAGATCTGCGTAGGACTTTTATAATTCACAACTGGTGTTCTTATTGTTGAACAACTAGTGTAGAAATGGTAAGTGTTCGTATCAGATCTTGATGTATCTCGTGGCTCTAGACTCGATTAAGTGCTTATTGGTTTTAGTCGTCGGAGGCATGGAGCAGATTGCCTCCTTTTCAATATCAACACATCTCGGACTGAGAGGTCGATAGATAATGAAGGATTCTCCATGAGAAATGAAACAAGTGTCTTTTGAGAGACACCTGAGTGGCAAGAAGGTTTAGTGCAGTGCGTCACAGGGTCCATGACGGCTTAATCTTCAATACCAGTGTCACCTTAGTGACAACTGGTAGCATATGAGTTGAACCCGGTTTCTGCCCTAAGGTTGAACAAATAGAGGGCTATTTCTTTTCACCCTTTTCTTTACTTTTCTTTTTCATTCTTCAACCCCTTCTTTCTCCTTTCATTTCATTTCTCCTTTTTCAATCATACCTAGGACTTTCTAGTTCTAAACTATTGGTATTGTCCGTGGGTAGATCCCTCCAGCTCTAGCGGATCATATGACGGTTTCCGAACCTTAGTCACCTTATATCTCCATGACTATCCTATTCTTGCCATAAAGCAATCATTTGAAAAATCTCTCAAAGTGTTTATAAGTGTAAAACTTAAATTGTTTACACTTTGAGAGTTTTGCATTTTTCAGAAATACTCCCCCTTAACATGTGCTTATACGTGTTTAAATTAAATTTGCACATGTCGGGGTCAGCACTTTTAGAATTGATTGATTTTCAATGAACATGAACGTTGCGAGACACATTTACATTACTAGTAAAACTAGCTTGAAATTATTACCCGTCCAGATCATATTCAAATAAAATCTCTCGAAATCGGTACATTCTACTCATACAAGTCCTTTGCGAGATACGTTTACTTCACCGGATAAACCGGCTTGAAATTATTACCCATCCAGGACATGTCTTTTCGATTACTGACTTTTGATATCGTTAATTTGAGGTTCATTCTGAGTCGAGCTCATGCGAGATTTTATCTTTTTATTACCATATTTTAATCACTTACATATTCTACCCCTCAAAAATAGCATATTCATGTTGTTTTTGAAAAAAACTTTTGATTAAAATATGCTTTCTGAGGTTTATGGGAAGAATTATCAACAAGAACTTTCTTGGTTTGAACAAATATTTTTGTTTCAAGTACTCCCCATTAATGAGAGCGTACTTGTTCTTTTGAGAAGAATTTTGAAAAACTTTGTAAAATTCAGGTTAATTTTGCTCAAAAGTAAGAAGCTTTCGCTCCTTATTTTTGGATTGAGGCACTGAAGCGTACCTCAGGGTCCTTTCTTTACAAGAACAGGTTGTGCACTGTGATCTGTGCACAAGCCATTAAGCATGATTTTGATGGAACATTTTTTGTTTTAGAAATACTCCCCCTCAAAACTAGTATACGTTTTGACATTTTTAAACTTTGGAGCGAATTAGGGAGTAAAGATTTGAAAATTTTGAGCAAAATTTTGAAAAGTTTTGAAAAAACCTTTTGAAAAATTTTGAATAAATTTTGCTCAAGATTAAGAAGTTTTTTTTTTTTTTTTTTTTTTTTTTTTTTTTTTTTGATAAACTTTGCGTAAGAACTTCTTTTCTGTTAGGATTGTTGCACCAAAACGTACAATAGGGTCCTTTCTTTGACTTGAGCTTAAAGATTTTGAAAGTTTTTCTAAAATATCTCAAGCCACAGAAGAATTTGCTTATTGTTTTTAGGATAAGTGCACCCTTGGTTTTAATGAATGGTTTAGCAAGGCACTTTCCTTTCTTTGAAACCTGAGTTGTACACTGTAATGTGTGTACAAGTCGTCATGTTGAAGTCCGAGTCCTTAGCTGAAGTACTAAGAAGTCATAGAAAGTTTAGATTAGACAACAACCTTGGGAACCCATTTAAGCACGGCGCTAACGGGTTTACTAAATTTTGAAATCCATTTGTAAGTTGTGTCAATCTGATTTAAAGATGTTGAATTCCAACGAGGACTGGAAACCGGTGTTTCATTTTGAAATAACACTCGTGGAATCAATAGAGATTTAAAACTCTTTTTCAGTTGAAAATTGTTTGAGAAACCCGGTGTTTCTTTTGGTGTTTTAAAATCTGAAGAAGAAGATTTCCATCTAGAGTTGAATCTCATGGGTTCTCTTTGAAGATTTTTTTTTGTGATAAATGGAAACTGATAGGATCTGAACACACTCCTTGTGTTAGAGATACTTTGAGTAATATTAACTAGCACGCGGAATTTACTAGTCAATACTTAGAAGATATTGTGTATGTGAATGGAACAGTGAATGTATTTGTATGAACAATGAAGACAATAGTTAACCAAAACGATTCAATATTATTAATAATAATACGAGTGATCTAAGTATCACTAGGGTTACACAACCTTGAATCTCTATGAATAAAATCGTACATAAACTCTAACCTAGGACCTCCTTTTATAGAACAAGGAGTCATGTACAAGTACACTTCTAAATACGTATCAATCTATAAATATAAGATATACACCTAATCTATTCTATACTTATCACACTATACGTATTCATCACATAAGCAGTACAAAGTATTTGTACTGGCAGTTAGTACGGCTAGTGTTATCTTCCATCAGTTGAAACTCTAAGCTTGACAGTACTAACTGTTGGTTTAATTCCCAACAATCCTCCCTTAAATTTATGATTTCTCTCCAAATCACTAAGTCTTTCTTGAATTAAACTATGTAGATGATGGGGGATTCTTCCAAACACTACCAAGTCAATCTTTTAGTCTGGGCTTTTCTTTGTTCTACAAGATCAAACATCTTTCTAACCAATTCATCTGCCATTTCTGAATCAACTTCAACTTCAAGTCTTGAACATACCAAAGTTACGAAGACTGCAATTTTGAGTGGATAGTCTTTCTCTATCAACATATATATCTCCAATCCATCTTTAGTAGAAATCCTATGAACACAACATGAATCAAATAATCTCCAAGAAACATCTTTAATTTGAGCTTTAAACCTCCAGATTGCTTCTCCTCCATCTGGTTTATATAACCTTTTCAACTGAACCCACAATTCCTTGTCTTTATCATCAAGAGGATCTGAGATTTTAAATCTTTCCTGTACCAAACTCCACAGCTTATTTAGGTCTTCTCTGTTAAACCCTCTAAGCATATCTTCAAATAGCTTGTGCATCTCAATTTTTCCTCCCAACCTTATAATTTTCCATGCTTTCATCCTTCCATCTGTGAATACCTCCCAATCTATGATAGGATGTTTTGCTTGGAGTGGTCTGACGTTTGTTTATTCAAGAATTACCACTATCATATTGTTGAGATGTTCATGTGATAAATTCTCAGTTGCAGTTTTTTGCTTCTTTGAAGTATCTGATTCTAACAACTCTGGTCCTCTTTTCTCTCCTTTTCTATGCCCAGTCTCAATAATAAACTCCTTTGGAACTGGTCTATTTATCCTTGCAAAAGCTTCATAATAAGCCTTCTCTATCTCTGCATCTGATCTCCCTTTGAAGTAGCTTTGCTTCTAATAAGCTTGATTCTTCAAATAGCTTTTCATGAAACTTATCTGTTCTCTTTTAGAAGGCATCTTCTTCTTATAACCTTTCTTCTTTTTATCCTTGATATTCTGTACTAGATCACTTCAAGCCACTTCATTATTCTTTGACATAATGAAATCAGCAAGCATAGCTGATCATTCTTCTACACTTAGATTCTCATCTGAAACAAGTTGTACTGCCTTTTCCTTCACTATTGGATCAGTATCAATCAAGTGTTGTAGTTTTTCTTCAAGTGATTCTTGAGCAATAGCAGCATCTGAAGCCATTCTCTCTTTTTCCAATCTTTTAGCTTCCATGAAATCAGCAACTTCAGCTTCATGCATCTTTCTTGATATGTCTTCATCAAAATCAATCTGAGCTTGTGTCTTTGGTTTTTTTTTCTTTGGTTGTGGCTCATCTTCAACCAGAATACCTTTACCTTTATCTTAAGTTTATACTGCTACCTCAGCAGTTTGTACTGCTCCCTCTACATGTTGTGAACTTGTGGCAGTATCATGAATATCCTCATCCTTATTTACCAATTTTGTTCCCTGTTCAAGATCCACAGGTTCTTTGGCTTCTTGTTCTTCACCCATATCGATATCATCACCATTTCCACCACCAGTTTCTTCATCAAAATCCAAGTTCCTCCCTTGAGTATCTGATCCTGTCTTCTTCTGAGTATCTTTCCTCCCCTGTTTGGGAGAATCATCATCATCATCTGACCCAGAAAAACCCAAAGAACTTGTAGTCAGTACCATCTTTGATCTTTTGCCCTTGGACCTCTTGACTTGATCCTCCAATGTCTTCACTCTTGTCACCAATTTTGTGTACACTAGGGCAAAATTTCTTTTATGGCTTTTGAGCTCATCCTCAAGACTGACCACCTTGTTTGAAATATTTGTACAAAGAACCATCAATTCATTAAGTTTAGAGCTGCCCTCATCACTTCTAGTTGTGTTACCTGCTAAGAGAGGTGAATCAAGGGGCATAGATTCAGTTTCTACCCTAGTTGGACTAGGATATACTCCTGAACCACCCAAATATTCCATTTGGCTTGGGGTTACATCACCTGTGGCAAGTCTTTAAGGACTTGGCACATTAGATGTTGTCATGGTAGGGGTCTTAATGATGTTTACACTGGCCTGCCCAGCTACTAAGCCAGAAGCAGTAGTGTAAGCCCCATCCATACTATCACCATGGATAGCCTAATCAGCTACAAAGGTCTTAGTAGGATGACTAGGCTGAGGAACCATAGTCTCCTTTCTGATTCTTCTCCTATAGGTGGTTGTGACTAGGGGTGTATGAGTAATATCAGGAACCACAATGGGTGTGTGTTGGGGCTCAGTTGGGTTTACTGACCCTTCACCCTGATTTTGTTGAAACTGAGCATGCATATCATGAAATAAAGTTGTTACTTCCCCATTCCACCCTCTAGATGCCATTTCCATATTTTGAAATACTTTTTGTTTTAGGCTAGTAGTCGGAAAAATTGTTTTATGGGAAAGTAACTTACTTTTCTTTGCATTTAAAATGGTTTGAATGAACCTTGGATACATCAAAAATTTTGTTGGAGATGTCACATTCTTCACCATGCTTTCAAAAATCATTGTTGAAAAATTATAAACTCTGTTAGTGGATAAACACACAAGAGCAATAGCAATATTGCTACTGAATTGCTCCCATGAGCTTCTTTTAGGACTAAGACAGTGAAGAAGTGTATGTATTAAAAATCTCCATTGAGGTGAGAAACATCCCTTTTTAAAAGTTAAAAGTCTGTTGGATGTGTCATACCCCATATTTGAAATATGATGTAAAATTTTTGTGTTTGGCAAGTCTATTATACAATTTGAATCATCTAAATGGAGATGTCTCCTTAAATATTTTTCTTTAACATAGATGGTTTGCCCATCCATAGTTGCACTAAGTGCAGTGATAGGTGTATCCTCATCATCTTCATCAAGTGTTATGACAGATGAAGTCTGCCAAAACTGTTTGATTTGTGAGGAATAGAGAGTGGGATTAACAGTCAAAGCATACCTTATGTTGGAATTGTTGAGAAAATCCACAATCTCATAGAACTTACGTCCATCCCCTTGCTCTGTTTTCTCCAAGTAGGCTACCTGGTTGTGTGTCTTGACAAATTCCAAATTAGCCATTATTAGTGATGCAAGTTATAATAGAAAATTGATCGTTTGTGGTTCAATTGAAGGTGTGATAAGCCAATTGGGGTTTTATAAAGATATTGTTAGGGTTTGAGAATTTTTCGCAAAGGATAAGAATTATCTTGAAAGAAAGTAACATTTAGAAAGAAGATAATTAACCTAAGAAAAAGCCTATATATATGGTAACAAACGTTATTTTACCCAACGGCCATAAAAATTAGTTACTGACACAACAGTTTCAACGGCTAGTTCAGCAGTACAAAGTTTACACTAGCAGTACAAACTTTGCACTAGCAGTACTAATTGTTAAGAAAAATTTTAATGAGCAGTATAAACTTATTAATGATTTAAAAACAATACTGCCCACTTATAGTTTTTAGCAAACTATCAGCTATCAACGGATTTGATGTGTCTTTACCAATAGCCGTTTGCTTTCGACTAGCCAACTCTTCACTGTGAGATATGGTGAGTTGAGGACCATATAGTTTTTGGTAAACTATCAACCATGAATGGATTTGAGAAGTCTTTACCAGAAACCGTTTGCTCTGGACTAGTTGGTTCTTGATGTGGGTTAGACATGGTGAACCAATAACCATTTGTTGTGTGCATAGATCACACACTTTAAGCTCCAAAGCACCATACTTTCCATAGCATAAAGCACTTACTTCACAAACTCCAATCAACCTACAATTGTTAGTCCAAAACCTAGAAAACAAAGTGTAAAGCACTTGTCTTACAACATATAAGCATATGACTAACAATTTTAGCAAAAGGAAATTAATTTCCTTGGGGAACCCAAGCCATTACTGACTTAGGTTTGCCTCTTGCATCAATATAATTAAATCGTTTCAAAATATGTGATGCATCATTAGACTGGATTGGTCTCCAAATCCAACATGCTGAGGCTCTAACACCATTGCCTATATTTCCCTTAGCAGTGTGTTTAAACTTATCAGTACCAACTGCTTGCCTAGCAGTATGAACTGCTGGGTTTACAGTTGTTACCTTTGGTTTCCAAATTTGTTTTTTTTTTATCACTGCTTTGTTATTAAAGGGCCTTTTAGCAGTTGATGGTGCTGATTTGAAAATGGTTTTTGCGCCCTGAACTACTAGTCTTGGGTAAAAAGTCTTATTTGGTCTGGCAGTATGAACTGCTGGTCTAGCAATATTAAGTTGTTTTGGTCCAGACTTCAATAAAACTGCTCTGGGTGTCATTCTAGCAAAATTAGAGTTAAATTGAGGTCTTTCTAAGTTCACCCTATGGTTTGTATATCCAGTTACCCTTTTGTTGCAATAAGCTGCAAGATGGTCAAAAGCTTCACAATTAAAACAAGCTTTCTTGTATAGGAAAAAGTCATCACCTAGTTGGTGAGACTTAAGGTTGTTCCAATTCCTTTGGTTACCTCCGGGCTTGTTTGTGGTTCTATACATTTCACAATATCTTACTGGTTGCCTAACTTGTTTCACATTGGTTTTAGGCCTAACAGTACTATCCTTGACCACCTTGGGAACACTTGTTCTCTCTACCTTAACAATATCAGGTTTAACCTTAACCTGATCATATTCATCATCATCAGAAGTCCAATCCTCAATGGTTGGAGCATCTGAATTCCTAGCATAGGACACCTTGTCCTCAGTGAGTAAAGTATCACTTGCACTCTCAAAGGGTTCTCTTACTTCTATAGGCTTGTCAACTACTACATTTTCTTTTGGTTTAGGACCATATTCTAGCTTGGGTAGTTGAAATTCAGGCAAACCTGTGTGTTCTAGGTCTATACCTGGAGGTGCTGGTATTCCTCTGTGAGGAGGTGGAACAGACTTATAACCTAGTCCAGATTTAGCCTTGTTGATTATTTGACATTCAATCAATTTGTTTATACCCTTAGATGCATATTCTAATGTGTCTACACTTAACTGAATGTTTTCATTAGCTTTCTTAATCCTATCCAATTCTGCTCTCAACATACTAATTTCATCATCTCTAAAAGTTAAATCTCTTTTAAGCATTGCTATGTCATCAGCAAAACTAGACTCATTACTCTTACAGTGAACAATTTGCTCCTCTAAAACAGCTAAACCTCTCTTATGATTTGCCAAATTATAACTAGTCTTGTTTAGCTCTATTCTCTGTTCATCATATTATTTCCTAAGAGTTTCTAGTTCTTTTAAAGCAACACATGATTTAGAACACTTAGCAATTTGTATCTCAGAGTCAGAAAAAGCCATGAGTGCCATCTCAGTAGGTGCTGCTTCCTCTTCTTCCATAAAGCTCCAATCAAACCCTAAGCCATCAATGGCTAACATAGCCTTTGAGCTTGAGTCAGTAATCTCCACTTCCTTGGTTTTGCTTCCATAGCCTCTGCTCTTGCCATCTTGTTGTCTTGGCCTTCTGCACTCCCTTAAAAAATGACCCATCTTATGTCAATTATAGCATTCAATCTTTGACTTATCATAACCAGCAGTATCATTGCTGTTTATGGTAATCTTCTTCCCTGTCCTCTGATGGAATTTCCTAGCTCTCATGCTAAGAATAGAAATTTGCCATTTTATATCCATCTCCTCCAGATCATCATCATTGATCTCTTGGAGGTCTTCATATGTCAACATGGATCCATTATGCTGAGTTGTCAGGAATGCACAGCAAGTTGCCTCATCCATAATGCCTTTAGTACTGCTAGATGTGCTAGAAGTTCCAATATTTGAGCTAGCAGTACTAACTCCTCCAGCAGTCTTAACTTCTTCAACAGGACTTGAGGTACTAGGAGATGACACAAATGCCATATTCCCAGTGCTTGAGCTTGTTCCAGCATTCTTCTTCACATCTTGCTCCACAATCTTGAAATTGCTATGCAAGTCCATCAAGCTCATAGAATCAATATCCGACTTGTTCTTTCACAAAACAACATGCATAGTCCATCCTGATTGCAAACTTCTCAGGAATTTGGAGTTGAGGTCTTCCTGGGGTATTTTAATTCCAAGAATAGCAAGTTGGCTTACAAGCTTCTAAAGCCTGTTGAACATATGATTCAATGATTAATTGCTAGTTGCTGAGAAGTTCTCAAAATTTTGCTTGAGGAGTGTCTTCTGTGTCTTTTTGGTGGCTTCATTCCTACCATACCTAGCAACAATGGCCTCAAATAGTGTCTTGGCACACTTGAACTTGCTGAAGTTCAAGATTTGATCATTAGGGATAGTCATTAGCAGCATGCGTATTGCCTTAAGATCATTCTTCATCTGAATCTTCTCCTCTACAGTCACCGGCTTTGTCTGCACAGTTGTCTCAACTTTGCCATCAACAATAGATTTAGTGGTTGAGGGCTTGAAAGAATTTCCTTCTTCTATGATTTCCCAAAGTGCATAATCCTGCACTTGGAAGTATTGCTCTATCCTTAACCTCCACATGTCGAATTCATTGGGCTTGAGTATTGGCAACTTTGCAGCCACATTGGTTTAGGTTGTCTCCATGTCCATCTTCCTTGTTGAGAGAGAAAAAGTTCTTCTGGATCTTCTAATTCAAAGTATCAGAACCTGGCTCTGATACCACTGGATAGGATCAGAACACACTCCTTGTGTTAGAGATACTTTGAGTAATATTAACTAGCACGCGGAATTTACTAGTCAATACTTAGAAGATATTGTGTATATGAATGCAACAGTGAATGTATTTGTATGAACAATGAAGACAATAGTTAACCAAAAAGATTCAATATTATTAATAATAATACGAGTGATCTAAGTATCACTAGGGTTACCCAACCTTGAATCTCTATGAATAAAATCGTACATAAACTCTAACCTAGGACCTCCTTTTATTGAACAAGGAGTCCAGTACAAGTAAACTTCTAAATACGTATCAATCTATAAATATAAGATATATACCAAATCTATTCTATACTTATCACATTATACGCATTCATCACATAAGCAGTACAAAGTATTTGTACTGGCAGTTAATACTGCTAGTGTTATCTTCCATCAGTTGAAACTCTAAGCTTGACAGTACTAACTGTTGGTTTAATTCCCAACAGAAACCTTCCGGTATTTGGAATGTTCAAAGCAGAGTCTTTCTTATGTTGCAGTGAAAGTAATTCTGATATTCAATATTTGAAAGGTTTTGAACGACTTTGCTTTGGTCTCCACACTTGCTTTACCTATGTAAAATGAGAGTGTGGAGTTTGAAAAACTTTATTCTTTCAATTTGAAGCATTTGAGGGTTTTAAACAACTTTGTTTTGGTCTCCACACTTGCTTTATCGGCGTAAAACGAGAGTGTGGATTTTGAAAAACTTAAGTCTTTTCTTTTGAAGCATTTGGATTTGAAAACTTTTGAGAAGTAAGTGTTTTAGAAAAACTTGGTTTCTTCGAAAACTTCTTTCCTTTTTGCAAAGAATAGGTTGTAAACTGGGAAACGTTTTTCGAAAATGGTTTTGAAGATTCACCCGTGTAAACCTTCTTCGAAACACTCACTTCTGTTGTTGAAAAAATTGAAATAGGAGCTTTTCCCTTTGATCGGTTAAGAGAATCAAACGTCACTTTTAAAGCATTGTATGAAGTTCTCAAATCAATGTATTCTTTTTGAAGAGAAAGATAATCTTGGGATGCCAGTTTTGATTCTAAAGAGGCTATTTGTTTCAAAAGTTGATCTTTTTCGGCCTTAGAATCATCCGTTTTACGATCCAATTACCATTCGAACTCAACATTTTCTTTTTCAAGTCTTTCAAAATAATTTTCGAATTTGGTCGTTTTGTTGAAAAAGTCAGTTTTGGCATCCTCAAAATCATTTGTTTGTTGAGCTAAAAGCGTTTCAAGCTCAACCACTTTTGTTTAAAGCACATGATTTTCATTTTCAAAAAGATACATTTTCTCCCCCGTTTCCTTTTCAAAATCTGGTGTATTAGAATTGAACAGGGTATTTGGAAAGGAAACTTTTGTGATTTGAGACTCAACCTTTTTCATTTTCATTGATTCAATCTTTTTCAAAATATTTTCAAACTTTTTATCAGCGCATTCAGACAATGGAGACTTAAAATCTTCAGTCTCTTTTTGTTTCTTGTTTGATTTTTGTATCTGAACTCGTGAATGTTTGATTGAATCAAACAGGTTTTTGTAAATCTGTTTCAAATGTTCATTTTCATTTTATAATGATGCCACAGTATGTTCCAACTCAATATTTTTTGTTTCAAGTGTTTCAAAATCAAACTTGATTTTGGCATTATCATAGTTTTTCTCAAAAACTTTTTCTTTTTCGTCAAGCACCGATTTCAAAGATTTTTCAGACTCGAGAGTTTGTTTTGACAGTTCAGTTATTTTGTTTTCAATTAATGAAACAAGTGAAGGACATTTGTCGTGAAATTGTTCAACATTCTAGTCAACCTCTCCATCATTAGTGAATTGAGGTTGCTCAGAATGCTGTATTTCAGAAGATGAAGAAATCATATCATTGACATAAAAAATGTTATAATTTGGTACCTCATCCAAAGGCTCTGTGTCATAAATGGGTCTGATGTATGCACTTTCAGCATTAGTATCATTCCCTGATATGCGTTTTTCTTCTTGTTGTTCTGATTCTGTCCCACTACTTTTCGTAACAACCAAACTAGCACCCATTTCTTTAACCTCATTAACCTGTTCCTCTTGAGTCTGCAACTTCCTTTCATTCATCATTTTGTCATACTCTCTTCTGTGAAGTACTCTTTCAGCAATTGACTTCTCAATAGAGTCCATTTGTTGGATCAATATGTCTTTGAAAGTTTGAACCTCGATTCGAGTGTATTCTAAAAAATACTTTCGTGCCATTACATTGTCATAATCCGAAGAGAACCACGAATCGATGAACTGCTGAAACTGTTCCTTGAGCACTCTAAAGACGATCGTAGATCCATTCTCGTTAAATTCTTCGTTTTCAAGTTGCTTCTCCAGTTGATCCACATTTAGGAACATAGTTTTTGTGAACATCTCAACGTCTTCTCCAAAGAGTGATGGAAATGCCCGTTTAAATCCATTCTCGGTACGAGTTCCTGCTAAGTCTTTGTTTGAGAAGACCTTAAGGTGTGAATGAAGTAATCTAAAACATGCCATGCATTTCCCTTTCGTTGCTCTCTCTTTTTCTTGTATTAATAGCTCTTGCGTATCTCTCTCTTTTGAACTTGATTCCATTTAATTTCGTTCCGATGTGTGATAAAGTTGATCTTGGATCGTTTCAATGATATAGGAGTTGTGTTTGTTGTTGGTTAAGGTTTGGAAATTTGTGACATCTGTTCATTCATTTGCGACCTTGATTGATACATTTTCTCTCCCCCGTGATTGTTGCGATGGAATCGGAAGAATCAAACTAAAATGTGTAAAGTTGATATGTCACACACAAGGTCGAAATAGTGATTTCTTATTTTCCTCCAAAAATTGAATTTGAAAAATTTCTATCCCAGAATTTGAAATACACTATAAAATGCAATTCTAAGGTTACTAGATAAATTTGAGTTTTAAAGATTTTGACGCCAAATTTCACCGTAAAAATTCGAATTTTGACCTAAAAATTTGAATTTTTGGCCAAAATTTTCACCGTTATACCAAAATTTGAATTTTGCGTAAAAATTGAACGTTTAGTCACTCCAAAAAATTAAATTTTACTAAAATTCGATTTTTTTTTCTTTTAAAAAAAAAAAAAAAAAAAAATGGAAAAAAAAGAGAGAGAATTTCTAAGTTGGAGAAAAGTTGCTTACTCGGAATTTGCTAAGTTGAAGGATTGTTACTTGAATAAAACCAACTTACTCACAAATATACTTCCTTACTCGAAAGTTTTACCTTACTCGAAATGTTTTTATTAAGAATCCTTACATGGAAAAATTCCAAAAGATCCTCCTAACTCGGAGTTTTTCTATTCTAACTCGACAATAATTTCCTTACTCGGAAATTCAGTATCCTTACTCGAAGTCCTTTGTCTTGCTCGAAGTCTTTCAAAATATCCTTGCTCGAAGTTCTGCTAACTCGAAGTTTAAACCTTACTCGGAATTCTTGTTTACTCGAAGTATTTTTAGCTGCTAACTTGAAGTTCCTTCCTTACTCGGAGGTTCTTGGCTTACTCGAAGTTTCTGCCTAACTCGAAGGTTTTGAATCTAACTCGAAGTATTCGAATCCTTACTCACAAATACTCTTCTAACTCAAAGAGAATTAACCTAACTCGTAAAACACAACCTCTTGCTCAAAGTTTTTAGAACTAACTCGGAAAAATAACCTCTTGCTCGAAGTTTTTAGTTCCTAACTCGGAGAAAAAGCCTCTTGCTCGATGTTTTCAAGTCCTTACTCAGAGTTTAACCTTCTAACTCAAAGGATTTTAAGTCTTACTCAAAAATTAGCCTCCTAACTCGAAGGATCTGATAATGAAACACGATGAATAGTAACGAAATTCTAAAAAACACACCCCTAGATCATTGTTTGGCTCTTGATACCACTTGTAGGTCACCCTTTTTAGATCAAATCACACTTATGTAATATGTTAGAGAGAGAAAGATGATGTTTAGAGAGAGAAAGAACAAGTAAGGAAATAAGAGAGAATTTCTCTTTCCATTCACAATCCACACTCTCAAATGAGAGGTTACAAGCTATATATACTCATCCTTGAGATGAGAATAGGGAAGTGTGCCATCTTTACATATTTCACTAATTCAACATTAACGTAAATACTAAGACTAAACTAGACGGCACACTTCTACTATCATGTAGACTATATTTTTACGATTCTAACGAGCAATTACATGACCATATTACAAGACTCATTGACTCGATAATGATCATCACTTTAAGCATTCCCAACAATGATCTTCTTTCTTGTCTTCTAGAAAAATCTCTTGGCCCTCATGCTCAGCAAAGCCAATTGCAACTTCAAATCCATCTCCTCCAAGTCATCTTCATGAATTTGAACTAGGTCCTCATGTACAAGCTGAGACCCATTAGGTTGATTGGCCAGAAAAGCATAAATAGTAGCATCACTTAAGGCAGCAGTACTATCTTTTGGGCTAGCAGTACTAATTTTAGGGTTAGCAGTACTAACTCCAAAAGCAGTATTAACCTCTTCAGTACTGTTTGTGCTTGGAGATAACACAAAATCCATATTTTGAGAGCTTGAACTTGATCATGTAGGCCTTTTCACCTCTTGTTCTACAATCTTGAAGTTGTTGTAGAGGTCATCAAAACTCATAGTGTCTATATCAGGCTTGTTTCTCCAGACTACTACATGAGTGTTCCACTCAGTAGGTAGACTTCTCAAGAATTTTAAACTGAGATCTTCTTGAGAAATCTGTACTCCTGAAATAGCCAGTTGGCTCACAATCATCTGAATCTTATTGAAGATTAAATTAACAGACTCAGTGCTTGAGGCACTAAAATTCTCATTCATTTGTTTAAGAAGAGTCTTTTGTGTCTTCTTAGTTGCTTCATTCCCTCCAAACCTTGTTGTTATAGCCTCAAACAAGGTCTTTGCATCCTTGTACATGCTAAAAGTCAATAGTTGCTCATTGGTGAGGGCCATCAGTAACATACTTCCCGCCTTGACATCGTTCTTCTTTTTAAGCTTCTCTTCTATAGTGACGGGACCTGATACAGTTAGGGCACCACCTTCACTTGTTGATGGTTTGACTGTGGGTTTGAATGAGTTGCCATTCTTTATGATGTCCCATAGAGCATAATCCTGCACCTGAAAGTATTGCTCAATTCTGAGCCTCCACATCTCAGAGTCACCTTGTTTTAAAATTGGCAGTTTAGCAGTGGTAGTTGTCTGAGTAGTTTCGAGATCCATTGATTTAGTGAAAATAGAGAATTTTTCTGGTATGTTTCTTCTAGATCAAAGTTTCAGAACCTAAGCTTTCATACCACTTGTTGATCCCAAACACTTGAGCTTCTATTAGAAACTTCGAATGATATCAAAGAGTATGTGGAATCTACTCTTCAATACTGAGAAGAATTATAATATAACAGTAAACAATGAAACAGTAGACTGTGTTATATTAACAAGAATAATTCACTAAAACACTTCCATATTATTAGCTCAATAATACGAGTACTCTTGCTAAGTACTAGGGTTTACAACCTTGAAGCTTTACAAAAACGTATTCTAGAGATGTATATAAGATATTAACCTAGGACCTCCTTTTATAGGCACAAGGAGTCCTTTACAAGATAACTATCAATATACAATATTCGTATCTTTCTAAACATATAAGATATACACTAAATATCTTCTATACATGTCACATTATGCGTCTTCATCTCTGGCAGTACCTTCTTCATCAGCAGTCTTCAGCAGTACTAACTTTCTACCAGCATCTAGTTGTACTAACTCAGTTAGTAATGTTAGTTATATTCTTCAGCAGTTCCAACTGTTTAGCTTTGCAGTACAAAGTGCTTGATCCTTTAATTCCTAACAGAGTTCATGGAACAAAGGAAGAAATTCTTTGCATAGAAGAGAGCAGAAGCTAAAAGGAACAAACCACCCACTAAGGCTCAACAAAAATCAGTAATGTGTACCTACTTGAGAAACATGGATGGATGGAAGCCAGCTCAGTTCAAGAACATGAGTTTTGAAAAGATCAAAGATGTATTTGATAAAGTTTTCAAGAAGGTATACACATTTGTGCCTATTTAAACATAAGAGGTGGTGGGGAGTTCAAAGAGGGTAGGTGAAGAGTTAGAACAAGAAAGTAGTAAACAGCAAAAACTTAATGAGCAAAAGGAGCAAGAGCAACAAGAAAGTGATTACAAAGGAACAGCTGATCTAAAACTATATATGGTAATCAAATCAAATGATGAAGAGATAACTATAGAAACTGTACCTTTGGCTACAAAGTACAGCATCATTGATTGGAAAGTTAGCTATCAGGGAAAGAATGCTTGGTGGGAGATAGCGAGAGCTGGTGGAAAGTCTTAGTTGTTTATCACTTTTGGACAGTTGCTCAAAAGCTTTGATAGGGATTACCTAGAAACTCTATGGTAGTTGGTTAAGGCTAAGTATGGATCTAAAAGGCCAGCTGACATTATGGATAGAGTTCTATGGGGAGATCTGAAAGTTATGTTTGAACCACATCCAAAAGACAGAGTATGGCAAGATAAGCAAGGAAATGAGGTCTTATTTTAGAGGTTGTATGATACATGTGGAGTTCATTGTGTGGTAATGAAGGGACTTCAGATTTGGATGTTGGTTGATAAAAAGTATCCTCTATCAAAAACAACACTGACAATGATGTTGAATGAAAATGTTTCAGTTGAATATGATACACAGATGTGTTTGGATCTTATTTGGTTTATCATACAACTGAAGAATAAAAAATGAAGTGTTTGGAAGCATCCTCCTGGTGATGGTTAAAGCTTTGAATGAAACTTGAAGATTTTTGGAGAAAATATCAAGTTTAGGGGAGGATTGTTGGGATTCAAAGACTTCTAGATGCTGTTGATTGTTACTGCTGCTCTAAGATGTTAAGACTGCTTAAGTATTTCAAAGGAAAAAGCTCTAAGTGTTTAATGCTGCTTATGAGAAAGATAAGACTGCTTGTGGCAGTTAATACTGCTAGTGTACATTATAACTGTTGAGAACATCAAGGGAAAATACACTAAGTAGTTAGTGTTGCTGGAACAATGTTAGTACTACTAGTACAAACTTATAACTACTGAAGAGTTAAAGCTGCCAGAGTAAAAGTTAATGCTGTTAGAGTTATTATTAGTGAATGTTTAAGTCGATTTGATATGTATAGAATGTTTAGATAAATATAGAAAAGGTTTATCTTGTCTAGAAAGTTATTGTAAGCTGACTAGGACTCCTTAGTCTATAAAAGGAGGTCCTAGGGCATTGAGATAGATATGTAATTCTTTTAAAGTCGATTAGCTTCAAGGTTGTAAACCCTAATACTAGGAGAGTATTCGTATTATTCATCAATAATATTGAAGTTGTTTTGTTTGTTAAATTGTGTTTTTACTGTTACATTACAAAGTTCTTCTTAATATTGAATACTAGATTCCGCATATTATTTAATAAACTCAAGACAGTTTCTACATAGTTGTTTTAGATTTATCTAAGATAACTAAATCTTTACAAGCTAAGGGAATTCGATCAAGTACATAACTAGGATCAACAGACTTATTCTTATAATCTGATCACAACCTGTTCATGTACATAGATTTAAGATTTATTGGATTCATATTACATACACGAATACATCCTTTTAACGAGCCTATGTAGATCAAAAGATAACACATGTTCGATACACATACTTTAACAAGATTCATAATTTTATGTGATATATTCCATTCGTACCATTCATATTGAAGAACAAAGATCAGGTTATATATATATAGGCATATAGTTTCGCTATTTCATGAGACCCATTTTCAATCGTACACTCATTTTAATGAAGCAAACAGATCGGTTTTACATACCTTACATGCTTACATACAAGCTTACACATTTCATTATTTCATGTGAAATAAAGAGTTCATATGCGTGATCATATTCACGAGACATATCAGGTTCTATATTATTTTTTCATGTTCTACTAGTCGTTTATCATAAAGTGTGAAACAAGAAAGGTTTTATGGATACCTTAGTCGGATATAACAAATGAAACAAAGACCAGAACCAAACCAGAACCCTTTCAAACAAACCCACACGATCACACCAAGATGAATAACCCCAAGGATCACCAAAACAAATGCTAGAACGCCTAGCCTTTTACTACCGGCTACCACCTTTCTAAACCTCGTACCTCGATCTTTTTAGAGAATAAGAACTGCCGTTTGTAGTTTAGTTTTTAGGGTTTAATAAGTGTGTGAGTAATGTGAATTTTATTCGTGAAATGGAACAGTGAATGAGGAGATACATGGGTTAAGGATACCGAGTCTATAGGGGAGTTTAAGGAGACTAATTCACTTCACCACATTCAAATTTTATCTTATCTTCAATGTGTATATTGTGTAAAAGAAAATAAAATGTAGCCGGACCATTGATGGACTTAGTGTAACGTGTGATGTTCTTAGAATATAGGTGGATACCAAAATTTTAAATGTACTTGGGTTTAGGAGTTTCATATCTTATAGTTTTAATTTATCACATAAGTATTAAAGGTTTATAGTCTTTAGGTATTATTCGTATCAATATATATTCAAATGTAGTTTCGTATTTTATTTCATTATAATATGACTTTAATAGATTGATGACATCACATTGATGGGAAATTCCTAGTCAATATAAGCTTGATTTATGTATTTGTATCCTATCATACAAGGAATCTTAATACTCCAAGGGTTACCTTTCTTAACTTTAGGGACTATTCTTATAAAAGAAGGATAAGGATTATCGATTATGTTCCTATGATAGGCTATCTCCTCTTTATTGGTGTATAAATTAAAACTCTCATTATCTAACTCTTCCTCCTCACTCCCCTCTTCTATTTCCAAATCCGTTATCCCTCCTGTCTCAAGTTCATCACCAGAATCATCACTTGTAATACGAGTGAATTCTAACACAATAATTGCATTTTCAAGCTCATTATCAATTAACCTATTTAACTCCCGAAGCTTGCTAATTTCTTGAACAATTTGGCCACGTAACGAGATTGTTGCATTTGATAAAGCGGGTTGAGGTTGTGGATGTATGGGTAAGTTTTGTGGATTCGCGTCCTCCATAATGGCAAACGGAATAGTAGATGAAATAGTTTTTATGAACAAAGACACAAAGAAAAAGATTGACTATGAGAAAGCTAATAAAAGGAAAAGAAAAATCTCACTTGATAGGAATCTAGTGAGTAGACCTAAACGAGATAGAAATCGAGACCTAAACTATTCCCCGGCAGCGGCGCCAAAAACTTGATAGCGGAATTTTGCAAAACCACAAAAGTTTTACAATCCTCCAAGGCAGTGTACCTAACCGTTGTAGTATAGTATAGGCAAGACACGGGGGATTGATCATTCTCTAGGAGAATAGTGTTGTGAAGGTCGAAGTGTATGAAGAATTAGGTCTAAAGGTGAGGGATGATTCTTTTTGTATTTTTATAATTTTTAGAAAACAAGTGAAAATCTCGGGTTTTGAAGAGTGGGTTTTTAAACAACTAATTATACTAATTAAACTAAATATGCGGAAAATAAAATTGGTAAACTTCTTATGATAGGTAAAGGTGTTTACTTAGAATCTTATTACTCCCTAGTTATCTCCTATTGATTAGTCAAATTGTCACGTCCTTGTTTTAATTAGCGTGTTGTATTCTATAATATTGGTTATAGGCTGGTGCCGAAATCCCTAACTCTGTGAATGTATAGGTATCCTTTAAGAAATATTAATGTCACCAATCAGCAGTTATGCAGTCTAATTAAGACATCCTAATATCAACAATCCGCAATTCACACAATAAATACAACTAATGAAAACAACTAGTGCACTTTAGTGAAGAAAGCGTTTAGCCAGATGTACAAGCTAATATACTATTGACAAAGCCAGTTTTCCATGTTAAAGAGAAGAGAAGAAACACATATAATCAAACAACACATAGACATATTGAATGATTAAAGAGGAATTACTTAACTTAAATAAAACATGGGGTTTTGGGGGTGAGAAACCCTTACAAAAGTTCTGAAAATCGTGCACCACAATACCTCTCCAAGATGTTACACTAATAATGGAAAACATACGAAAAATATATATAGTTGTACAGTTGTGACGGCGTCACTTTATGGTTGTGCCGCCGTCAGCTCGCCATCATTAGGGTTTCGTCCTTAGCTGTGTCGTCGTTGTAACACCGTCGCCTTGTAATCTGTGACGCCGTCGTGCACTGTTCCTTTTGTATTGATGTCGTCAGCTCTAGGCCATCACTGTTATCTGAACCGTCAATCGTAAAATTGTCTCTGAATGATCTTGTTGAAATAAAAGTGACGGAGTCACGTTGGGATTGTGACGCCTTCAGGCCTCCTTTTCCTGACGTTTTTGTGACTTGGTCATTTTCTTTATTTTCTTGTCCAAATAAGTGGAAAACACGTCCTTTTCAAACATTCGCTTCTAAAGTAACTAAAACTCAAAAATAAACGAGTTAAGGTAATAATTGACCAAATATATACGAGTTTAGAGACTAAATGACCCCCCAAAATGGATGTTTTAATCCTTATCACCTTAGCGTTATCGTGATAAAATTAGGTAACCCAATGATGCTCGACTCCTTTACTAGTACCATATGCATGGAATCTTGGGGATTTAGTAGTTTTGTGTGATGCTTGACTGAATTTAGGGCTAATGAAGAGCTAAAGGAGAGTATTACTGCAAGTATCTAATGCTTAATGGTTTAGGATTCACCATCGAAAAGGTGCGGGTTGAATACGAGTGGAAACCACCTCAGTGTGATGTATGTAAGATATTTGGCCACACTCTAGATTAATGACTTAGAATGTTACAATTTAAGTCCTTAGTGTCGAAGAAACAAATGATGGCTAAACGAAGTAACGGTAAAAATGGTAGTGCGAAAGGTGGTACCAATACTGGTATAAACGTGGGTGAGGTAGGATTTCTGACCAGGTTTTAATATATATAAAGTCTCGTCTACCTAAGGTCTACCTAATGCACTAACGGGCAGTGTACCCAGTTGTGTATAGTGTAGTTGTTGATAAAGCCGAGGTCGTCCCAAGAGCTATGCGTACGGATCTAACTTAATATATAATGTCACTGGTTTTAAAGGGGGTTTTATGAATTGATTAATTAAACTAAAGAAATGAAATAAAATGAAAGCAAATTAAAAGTAGAAGAGATAATCAATAGATAGAAATGTGCTAGCCTAGTTACTAATTTTGTTATGCCATGATTACATTTTCTAATTAGTGTTTTCTATCGCTCGATATAGGGATTAAAGTCACTAGACTCCTATGGTCAATTTTTTTAGCCTATTTTCCATAGCGTCCTATTCCGTAACCTAATGCTTACAAGAGTTTGTAGGTTTACCCTATAGAAGAGTAATTAAGTGTCGCTACGATCTAAGACTTATGTAATGAAACCCGGCTGGTCGGATCTTAGGTTTCCCCTAACTTCTTAATCATTTCCGTTTGGAAGGTGATCGTTGGGTAAAATTCTTACGCAAGATAGTGATAGTCCTATGGTATATTCTTACAACTACTCGCAACCTAATTCACTAGGGTCCTATCGTCAATTCTCCAAGCTTCCTAGATACTACCCAAGCTTCCATGCTACCAAAACGAGGGTGTCCAAAAATAAGCAAAGAAAGTATACATATAAAGCGATGTGAAAACGAGAAAACTACATCTTAACAATAACAATTTCATAACTAGGCTAACACCAAAGGTGTTTAGCCGATCATATTAAAACATGCAGAAAATTTAATGTTTAACATCATGAATGAAGACATGGAATTAAATACAAGAATGTAATATGAAATACTAAAACCTATGAAGTGTATGGCATGAATTCTCCCTTGGAAAGGACTTGTATGCTGTTGAATATTGTCCTCCTTGAAGCCCTAAACCGTTCTCTGGTTTTTGTGTGTTGAGAAGATATATATAAATGTAGAATTAGGGCTTGTATTTATAGCCTCGACTAAGTTACGGCGTAACCTATTAGGTTAGTTAAGCCGTAACCTTTGAATCTAGGACGATCTTATCCTCAGTGATGACTCTACGGCGTAACCTAAAGATAGGTTACGAATGTAGAACTCTCGTTAACAGTTTTACGCCGTAACCATGCAAATGGTTACGTCGTAACTTCTTGGACCACGAAATTCTTCTAAGTCTTGTGAATGTATATACGGCATAACTAACGTTGAAGTTACGCCGTAACCTTGATCTGCGTTGACTTTGGTCTTCTAGTGTTAATCCTAGTTACGGCGTAAGTAGGGTAGGGATTTACACCGTAACTCTTGTCTGGCCAGCATACTCCTGTGTATTTGCATTAATAACCTTCTAAATCCACGTCTCTTTGTTCCTATGCTCATTAATAACCTGAAAACAAAATATTAACGAATACGAGTGTATATTCAAGTAAAATGATACAAATGATGTGCATTATAGGGGGAAATTGACACTAAAATATCAGGACAATTTGATGTTATCAAATATCCCCCCACTTGAACTCCTTTTGCCCTCAAGTAGACCTTATTAGAATCATTCTCAAAAAGATATCTCCCAAAAGACATGGAAAATATGAATTTTAAAACTTCCTATGCTAGAATTTATCAAAGCCGAGCACCTCACGAAATAGGAACAAAACATTTATCAAATTCGGATATAACGAATGAAACAAGGACAAGAACGAAACCAGAACCCTTTCGAACCAACCCACATGATCACACCAAGATGAATAATCTCAATTATCACCAAAACAAATGCTAGAACGCCAAGCCGTTTACTACCTGCTACCACCTTTCTAAACCTCGTACCTTGATCTTCTTGGTCAATAAGAACTGCCGTTTTTAGTTTAGTTTTTAGGGTTTACTAAGCGTAAGAGTAATGTGAATTTTAGTTGTGAAATGGAGAAGTGAATGGAGATATATGGGGTAAGGATACCGAGGCTATAAGGGAGTTTAAGGAGACTACTTCACTTCACCACATTCAAATTTTATCATATCTTCAATGCGTATATTGTGTACAAGAAAATTAAATGTAACCGGACCCTTAATGGACTTAGTGTAACGTGTGATGTTCTTAGAATATAGGTGGATGCTAAAAATTTAAATGTACTTAGGTTTAGGAGTTTCATATCTTATAGTTTTAATTTATCACATAAGTATTAAAGGTTCACAGTCTTTAGGTATTATTCGTATCAATATATATTCAAATGTAGTTTCGTATTTTAGGTCGTTATAATTCTTCCCCTCTAAAAAGAAAAATTTCATCCTCGAAATTTGCGTAAGAAAGTCAAATGAATACGTACCGATTCACGAAAAGAAATGCGGATAACTAGCACGCATTGATTCTTCGGTCTCCCAAGTAGCCCCGCGCTCGGAATGGTTCTTCCAAAGAATCTTAATGAATGGAATTGTTTTATTTCTCATGACTCAATCCTGACGCTCTAAAATAGCCTCGGGCGCTTCAACAAAAGATATATCCTCTCGAATCTGATCAAGCGGATATGAAACAACATGGAGCAGGTGATAATTATACCCTCTCAGAAAAGTCACATGAAACACATTATGCACATGAGATAGCTGTGGCGGTAGGGCTAAACGATACGAAACTTCACCAATACGATCAAGGTTTTCAAAAGGACCTATAAATCACGGACTCAGGTTGCCTTTAATACCAAAACGTTTCACACCTCTACACGGAGAAATCTTCAAAAACACCTGATCAACAACATTAAATTCCAAATCTCTCTTATGACGATCAGCATAACTCTTTTGTCGTGCCCGTGCGTCCTTGACTTTCTCCTTAGCAATGCTGACCCTCTCGTTAGTCACCTCGATTAACTTAAGACCCTCAATAAGCCATTCACCAACTTCATTCCAACAGATATGAGTTCTACACTTACGGCCATTAAAAAGTTCAAACGGAGCCCCTTTAATACTAGCATGCCAACTGTTGTTATACATAAACGTAACAAGACACAAATACTCATCCCAATTACCAGTCCATTCAAGAGCACAAGATCCCAACATATCTTCCAAAGTCAGAATAGTGCGTTCCGACTGTCCGTCGGTCTGAGGATGAAATTCCGTACTAAACTTGAGTCGAGTACCCCAAGCCTTATGTAAAACCTTCCAGAAACATGAGGTAAAACGCGGATCTCTATCAGATATAATAGCTGTCGGTGTGCCATGTAAATGTACGATCTCCTGCTGAAAGATTTCTGTTAACCTACTAACTGAATAGACCTTCCGAATAGGCAAAAATTGAGCGGACTTAGTTAACCGATCAACAACAACCCAAATAGGATCATGCTTATTCTGTGTGTGAGGTAAACCCATAACAAAGTCCATAGAAATCTGATCCCACTTCCAAGTAAGAATATCCAAAGGCTGTAGAAGACCACTAGCACGCTGTTGCTCGATCTTAACCTGCTGACATGTCAAAAACTTAGCCACAAACATCACCACGTCTTGCTTCATGCCATTCCACCAAAAAATTTGCTTCAGATCCTTATACATCTTGGTGGAACCAGGATGAATAGTGAAAGGGGAACTGTGTGCTTCGGACAACACAGCTTCTCGAATAAAAGGATCATCAGGAACACACAAATGATTACCATACCATAGAATCCCATCATTGTCAACACGAAACTCCATCTGCTTACCTTCCTCCCGGTTTTGTATTATAGACCAAAGCTCACCATGGTCTTTCTGAGCTTCTTTAAGTCGTAGCATAAGGTTATACTCAACCTTCAAACTAGCCCAATAACCATCACACCCACGAACACCTAACTCCACTTCCATCAGTTCCAAGTCGTTGAGTATCCTAGGCTCAATCTCAAGACTAGCAATAATCCCAGACTTCCTGCTAAGAGCATCTGCCACTACATTCGCCTTACCCGGATGATACTGAATATATTTGAATCGTAGTCCTTCAGAAGTTCTAACCAACAACGTTGTCTCATATTCAACTCTTTCTGTGTGAATATATACTTTAGGCTTTTGTGATCAGTGAAGATGTCACAAGTCTCCCCATATAAGTAATGTCTCCAGATTTTCAGTGCAAAAACCACAGCTGCTAACTCCAAATCGTGCGTTGGATAATTCTCCTTGTACGGTTTTAGTTGTCTAGATGCGTAGGCGATAACTTTACCATGCTGCAAAAGAACACATCCCAAACCCTTCTTCGAAGCATCGTTGTAAATCTGATAGCCACTAGTACCCGACAGGAGAGTAAGTATAGGTGCAGAGACTAATCTCTTCTTTAATTCCTCGAAACTTTTCTCCCGTTCCTCGTTCCAAACGAACTTCTCACCTTTTCTCATAAGTTTAGTCAACGGTAACCCCAAATGTGAGAAACCTTCCACAAATCTCCTGTAGTATCCTACGAGACCCAAGAAGCTTCTTACTTCAGTCACAGTTGTTGGTCTTGGCCATTTAGTGATAGCCTCGACCTTCGCCGGATCCATGGTAATCCCATCAGCCGATGCAACATGACCCAAGAACGCTACTTGCTCCAACCAGAACTCACATTTGGAAAACTTAGCATACAACTTCTTCTGACGCAGAATCTTCAATACGATACAAAGATGCTCCTCGTGCTCCCCCTTTGTCTTAGAATATATCAAAATGTCATCAATAAACACAATGGAGAATTTATCCAGGTACTCATGGAACACATAGTTCATCAAAAACATAAAGACAGCTGGTGCATTAGACAAACCGAATGGCATCACAAGAAACTCGTAATAACCATAATGAATACGAAAAACTGTCTTAGGAACATCCTGTTCCTTAACACACAACTGGTGATAGCCAGACCTCAAATCAATTTTGGAAAAGAACTTCTCTCCCTAAAGATGATCAAATAAGTCGTCGATACGGGGAAGCGGATAACGGTTTCTAACAGTAATACGGTTCAGCTCACGGTAATCGATGCACAATCTCAAACTGCCATATTTCTTCTTCACAAACAGAACGGGTGCACCCCACGGGGATACCCTCGGACGAATGAAACCACATACTAAAAGTTCCTAAAGTTGCTCCTTTAGTTCCTTTAGTTTAATCGGTGCCATACGATATGGAGCTTCGGAAATGGGTTCAGCACCCAGAATCAAATGAATACTAAATTCTACTTCACGTACAGGAGGCATAATCAGAAGTTCATCAGAAAACACATCAAGAAAATCCCGAACAACTGGATGACTCTCGATGAGAGGATCATCCAATGTAGTATCCTTAATAGAAGCCAGAAAACCCTCACAACCATAAGAGAGTAACGTACGAGCCTTCAAGGCAGATATGATCTTAACAAACTTACCAGGCTGAGCACCATGGTAAACAAATTTCAGATTGTTCAAATCAACAAAAATCACACACTTGGTATGGCAGTCAATGGTAGCCCGATGTTCAGCCAGCCAATCTATACCCAAAAGGATGTCAAAGTCACACATGTCCAGAGGGAGCAGATTAGCAGCACGAATTTTGTCACCAAAACTGATGAAGCGAAAAGTGTACCGCTTTTCGGGGGTCATTTAAGCCCTAAATCGTATTTATTTGATCAAATATTGCCCAAAATCGTTCCTTTTGTCATTTTAGGTACTTTGGAGAAGAAATCTGGAAAAGGAAGCATTTTGGACGTTTTTGGAGCATAAAAGTGAAGAAAACGACAAAGTCTCAAAAATCTGCTGGAATGTACCTGTGACGGCGTCAAGCCCCAATGTGATGCCGTCAAGCCTTGATAAGCCAGAGAGGATTTTGGAAGATTAAAGGGGGACGGCGTCAAGAAGGCCATCATGAAACCCTAACCGCGGTGAGGTGACGGCGTCACGACCCAAAGGGTGACGCCGTCAGATCTGTTTTCCTATATATACTTTCATAATTTTTAGTCATTAGTGTGCAACTTTGTGAGGAGAAACCCTAGACGATTTTTCTGCCATTTTTAAGGGTTTTATACCCTTGGATCTCCCATGTTCAATTGAAGATAAGTAATCAATTAATCATTCAATATGTCTATGTGTTGTTTGATTATATCTTGTTCTTGTCTTTTATTTAACATGCTAGGCTAGATTTATCTTGTGTTTGCTTAGATCTAATGAAACCTAACTATTGATTATTGGTTGTTGGTGTGTTATTAATTGTATTAGATGATTGTTTATCGATGTTAGGCTTAAGAAAACTGGCTAACCTCCTATACGGTAACTTGCTTGAACGTGTTAAGAAACATAAACCAATGCGTACTAAGGTTTTTATGGTTGTATTTAATGCATGAGCGAATTCTAATGATCCCATGTTAGGAGCTTCTTAGCCGGCTCGACATAGGAGTGAAGTAGGAGCTTGTAGAGTTGGGGAAGTACGTACGCCACCCCACGATTGGTATTGAGGAATACACCCGTCATCCACGCAACTAATACACACTAATCAACCGGTAAAAAATAGTTAGGGAGTAAGGAAATCTAAGTAAACACATTTCTCCCCATATAAGTTCCACAACCTTTTTATTTTCAGTTATTTTATTTTATTTGCATTTGTAGTTATTTGGGTTAGTTGACTAGCAACTAATTCCGCCCACTCCTTCAAACCCGAGATTTTACTTGCTTTTATAAAAAATATAAAAATACAAAAAGAATCTTCCCTCACCTTTAGACCTACTAGAGTAGTTTTTCAATCCTAACGACACTATTCCCCTAGAGAACGATCAATCCCCCGGTACTTGCCACTAAACTATACTACATTGGTCAGGTACACTGCCTGGTGGGGATTGCAAGCCTCTTGAGATCCCTCGAGAGGTAAAACCTGTTGTAAGGTCGCAAAACCACGCATCAAGTTTTTGGCGCCGCTGCCGGGGAGTAGTTATTGCTTAGGTTGAAATTTTATTTTTATTAGGTCTACTCACAAGATTCCTATCAAGTGAGATTTTTTTTCTTTTTATTTTGTAGCTTTCTCGTAGTCTATCTTTTCTTTGTGATTTTGTTTGTAATTTGCTTCAAATGGACTTTTCACTTAGACTTCTAAGATTGCAAGATATGGTTGAGTGGCTAGAACACCAAGAAGTTCAAAATACCTCATTTAGAGACACCTATGAATCATATGAGCCTTCACCTAGGATAGATTCTTATGAACAACCTCCATGTTTAAGATCTCGTTTTAGTGAGGCCAATAGGAAATGCGACCTAGTTTGCCAAGGAATTATGGAGAGAGCCGTTGCAATAAACCATAAGTTGGATGAAGCACTAGGTTTGCTGTTATCACTGCCTAAGAGAACAATTGAGGAGGATTTAGCCGAGCATGATCACATTGATAAAAAAGACCTAGGTTTTATGACCAATGACTTTGAATCTCAAGGAACACATGATGAATCCTTTAGGCAAATTGAACATAAGATTATTGAGGAAGATCCTTATGATTCGGACATTGAAGTTGAGATGCCTAGAGAAGCACGTGAGATACTTAGGAGAATGCTTAGGATAGATTCTACCAAAACACATGATGAGGATATAGGTGATCTTGACACATGGAATGATGAGGTCAATAACATAAGCCCACAAAATACTCAACCATCATTTGAGGCACACACACCGTCCGTGACTTACCCGGAAGATGAAGAAGAAACTTTAGGAATTCCGATGGAGGTAGAAACCTTGGAACAAGCACCACTAGAGGATATAGGTTTGAATACTTGTAATGATAACCTTACCCTTAGTTCTAGGGAATTTCCTAGTGTTGATGAGCCGGAACCTCAATCTTTACACACCTTTCCATCCTTAGATATATTTCTAGGAGACAAAAGAGGAACCGACCCACCCATCAACCAATATTATCCAGGTAGTTTTAGGATGAAGGAAGCCATTCACTCACCCCCTTCACCTCACGTGGCATATTTCCACCCTAAGGGTGTGTATCGCTACTTCCACCCGCACTTAATCCTAAGTGTAGGGAAAACCTCCCCTATTTCCGTTAAATAAGGGTAGAGTCAGGCTCGTGACTCGAACAAAAACTAGCGCTTCTTGGGAGGCAACCCAAGCTTTATTTGCTTTGTGTGTTTATTTATTTGTTGGTTTGATTTTATTTGCTTCCGTATGTATGTTTAATTTTTATTATTATTGATTCATGTTCGAAACTAAATTGTGGAAATGCTTTATCTTGTTTTTAACTTCGTCTTAACTACATATAAAGGTATTTTGCAAAAAGATAACTGTAAGGGAAATCCAAATCGGTTTATTAGAACAAATGAACATGAATCATAACAATATTAAATTAACATACATATTAGTAATTGTTTGAGTCAAATGCTTGTATCGAGTCATAATGATATTTTGCAGGAATTCCAGGAAGTAAGGTATAGGTTTTTCCAGAAATTTTCCAGAAACTTAACATGAGAATTCTGTCAGATCATTTCTGACGACGTCAGGCCTTACAACCTGATGGCGTCAGGTTTTAATTTTCTGAAATTTTTGAAAGTTTTGTTTTTCTACTAGAATCATAAAAAGTTTTTATTAAATCTCTAACTTATAAACTCCAGGAATCTGCAAAATAATCATTCCACAAGCATTATATCCTTATACAGATTTATCCCGCCGATGTTATGCAGGTTTTCTTGTTTGTTTTCTCAGGTTTAACAGGTTATTTTGGACAAGGAGATGTATGTGGAATCTAGCTTTTGGCGATGCTTTAATCTTGAAGCTTCAACATTACCTTGGAAGAAGATCTAACCATGTTACCCCTTTATCCACTGAGCGAATCAGGGGAGTATTTGATTTCATTCTTTTACCTTATTTACTTTTACATCTTGTTATTTGAACATTGGGGACAATGTTCATCTTAAGTGTAAGGGGGGGGTAAAGTACGATACTTTAGAGAATGCAATTACGCTTGATTTTTCGTTTGTTTAATGGTAGATGTGTGATAAAACTGAGAGAAATACCTGTTAAGGCAATTTTAGTGCCAAATTTAAAATTTTTTACAACATATAGGAGTGAAACTTTGGTCTTAATGAGCATCTCACGGATAGGAAGTTAAATGACTAGCACAAAACCGTACCACTAAAAAAATTTTCCACCCCCAAATATGTGAGGTTCGCCCCTAGAATTGGTAGGAAAAGCATTTATGCTATGATGTGTGTACCGGTAGCACTTAGATTCTAGAACTTGCGTTAGGACCATTCCGAGGCCACAAGTGAGACTACATTCGTGTAGTTAGATTTACTACATGATAAGAGGCATTAGGATTAACCCATTGTTTTACACCTGTGTTTTTGTTATAATTACATTGGCTACATTGGTCAAGTAATTCTCTCACACCCTTCGCGTTGTACTCATTTTTAGTACACGATACCTCTAGTACACCCCTCAGAGCCTATCTTTTCGTTTCTAACTTTAAGCATTTTACTTAAAGTAAGAATTTGTTTACACCCCACTTAAATGTACACCCAAATCGCCTTAGCCTACCTTGTATGCACTCATTTTTAGTGCATTATTTTGACAACATTTGTTTAAACCCCAAGTTAATTATCTAATTGATTACATGGTTGCTAAGTCGAGTCATATCCTTGTACATATTGTTTTGGGACGATTGGGACTCATGGGTAAAGTACTAGTGTAATGGAGTAATGGGGAAGAACAACATTATTACCCCCATATGTGCTAAATATTTTAAAAGTACTCCAAGTGTTTCGATTATCTTAATTCGAGTCATTAGAATAGTTAATTGTAAAGTTATGTAAAAGTTCAAGTGTAAGGGGAGAACCGAGGCCCCTATGATGTATTATTTTGGATGGTAGGGCAAGAGTGTATGTCAAAAAAAAAAAAAAAAAAAAAAAAAAACATACGGACTACCATCCCGTTTCATTTTATGTTTATTTTATCTTTTTGTTATTTCTTTCATTAGCTTAAGTCGAGTCTAGTCTTGGCTTAGCAACGCCATATTGTACATGTAATTAATCAAGATCTTTAACTCGCCACCAGTAAAATATCCTTTATCCAACAAAACCGTGTTTATCATATCCCTACACCTAACGTTATAACCCGTTTAAAAGTCCTCTTTGATAGTTTATCTTAGGTGCTTACGCCTAGTGGAGGAGGTTTTTGATCCTTTCCCAAGCCTATGGTAATCTATTTTCTATGACAGGTAGTGAGAGATATTATTCATTTTCATTTATGAGATATACTTTTATGACACCTGAGAGATGTGAGTATCTAAACACTACTTGTGAGGTGCTAGTGTGTAATCTCCGTGCTTATTATGATTAAAGTGGAACGACTATTTGTTGTAATTACTTTTATATTAGCGTTAAATGACCCCTAACTTGTGTTTTGATTAGAATAAAAGCGCATTTGCTTGAGGACAAGCAAATCTCAAGTGTAAGGGTATTTGATGAAGCGAAAAGTGTACCGCTTTTCGGGGGTCATTTAAGCCCTAAATCGTATTTATTTGATCAAATATTGCCCTAAATCGTTCCTTTTGTCATTTTAGGTACTTTGGAGAAGAAATCTGGAAAAGGAAGCATTTTGGACGTTTTTGGAGCATAAAAGTGAAGAAAACGACAAAGTCTCAAAAATCTGCTGGAAAGTACCTATGACGGCGTCAGGCCCCAATGTGACGCTGTCAAGCCATGATAAGCCAGAGAGGATTTTGGAAGATTAAAGGGGGACGGCGTCAAGAAGGCAATCAAGAAACCCTAAACGCGACGAGGTGACGGCGTCACGACCCAAAGGGTGACGCCGTCAGATCTGTTTTCCTATATATACTTTCATAATTTTTAGTCATTAGTGTGCAACTTTGTGAGGAGAAACCCTAGACGATTTTTCTGCCATTTTTAAGGGTTTTATACCCTTGGATCTCCCATGTTCAATTGAAGATAAGTAATCAATTAATCATTCAATATGTCTATGTGTTGTTTGATTATATCTTGTTCTTGTCTTTTATTTAACATGCTAGGCTAGATTTATCTTGTGTTTGCTTAGATCTAATGAAACCTAACTATTGATTATTGGTTGTTGGTGTGTTATTAATTGTATTGGATGATTGTTTATCGATGTTAGGCTTAAGAAAACTGGCTAACCTCCTATACGGTAACTTTCTTGAACGTCTTAAGAAACATGAACCAATGCGTACTAAGGTTTTTATGGTTGTATTTAATGCATGAGCGAATTCTAATGATCCCATGTTAGGAGCTTCTTAGCCGGCTCGACATAGGAGTGAAGTAGGAGCTTGTAGAGTTGGGGAAGTACGTACGCCACCCCACGATTGGTATTAAGGAATACACCCGTCATCCACGCAATTAATACACACTAATCAACCGGTAAAAAATAGTTAGGGAGTAAGGAAATCTAAGTAAACACATTTCTCCCCATATAAGTTCCACAACCTTTTTATTTTCAGTTATTTTATTTTATTTGCATTTGTAGTTATTTGGGTTAGTTGACTAGCAACTAATTCCGCCCACTCCTTCAAACCCGAGATTTTACTTGCTTTTATAAAAAATATAAAAATACAAAAAGAATCTTCCCTCACCCTTAGACCTACTAGAGTAGTTTTTCAATCCTAACGACACTATTCCCCTAGAGAACGATCAATCCCCCGGTACTTGCCACTACACTATACTACATCGGTCAGGTACACTGCCTGGTGGGGATTGCAAGCCTCTTGAGATCCCTCGAGAGGTAAAACCTGTTGTAAGGTCGCAAAACTACGCATCAAAAACGTAGAGGAAAATTCAGATACTCGTGAATGATGATAACAAGGTTTTTAATGGGAGTCGAAATAGATAACAAATAGTCTAAACGCATAGGGGAGATATCAATATGTTTAGCAAGTGTAGTAGAAACCATGGAATGCGTTGCACCGGTATCAAATAAGACAAATACAGGACGATCGTACATAAATAGAGTTCTTGTAACGGTACCTGATGTGTTTGCCGCCTGATCTCTGGTTAGAGAAGACACGCGACCCCTAGTAGCAGCTGGTTTGTTGTCCCTGGCACTCCTATTGTTGTTGTTGTTGTTACCACCATACTTAGGACAATCCCTCCAAATACGCTCAGTCGAACCACAAGAGAAACATGCACCCGTAGTCTTATAACAAGTCCTTCCAGGGTGGAACTTTCCACACGTGTCACAAGCAGTATACAAAGCCTGATCTTTGCCACCCCTTTGACTAGACAAACCCGAAGAACGATTTTGCTGATAACCACGAGACTGTTGCTCCCTGTCCTGCCATGACCTCTGGTTGTCATTTCACCGTCTGTCGTCACCACGCCTATCATACCCTCTATTTTTGTAACCTCCCTGATTAGAACCCCTATGATTACTGCCCTGAGCCGCTAGACGAATGTGGTCACTGTTAGGAATTATATTTGAGTTGATAAGACAAAACATATGAAAGATGAAGGACTTTAAAGACAAAGGAGGAATTCTTCAAGATTGGAGATTACAGAAGATTTCCTAGAAGACAATTGGAAAAATTAGAAAGATATGTTTATTCACTAATACTTATCCTTTGAAAACCTAATATCTCTATTATATAAAGAGATATAGGTCATATAGTTTTCTGTGTGCCAAGATGTGAACACCAGGAAAAGTGTGTGTGTGTCCTAGGCGTGTAGGTTGTAAAAAAAATGCCTAGATGTCTTTGTGTTCTGCCTCAAGGATCGTTTGATCCCTGTTATTGTTAAGAAACCGTTCTACACTTGATCATGTAGAATTGGGGCTATTAATTATGTATGTAATTGTTATAGTGAAGATAATGATGAAGAAAACCTTGTTACAATAGTAATTGTTGTTTGATTAATTCCGTTGCATATTGTTGTCTTTGTTATTGTTATCCCTATATGAGATCTAACAAATCTCAAGTTCTAAATGATTCTACAGGTGGTATCAGAGCCTCGTGGCTCGTGATCTAGGATCTACAAGGTGTTTCTCTGTCAACACGAGATCAAACTGAATGCAAGTATTACGTGCTACTGCTGTTGGGGTCGAATACTATTTTGTGGATCAGGTCAAGATGTGACTTTGTATAAGGCCTGTTTGTTTGAACAAGGCATGATATTATGATTTACAAATCATTCTTTGGATTTGATTTTATTTGGAAGATGTTGCATTGTCAAAGAATGGTTAGTGCTGCCTTGTCTATGTTACTACTGTTGGCATTTGAAGTTAATACTCCTAGCATTGTGGTTTATATTGCTTGGAAAATTTTAATACTGCTAGTTAGTACTGCTCTTGAAAGTTTATACTTTCAGCTATAAGTTTGTACTGTTGGTTGATTTTTAGTACGGCCAAAGAAGGATTAATACTGCTCGTGGAAACTTATAAGATATGAAAGTTTAAAAAGTTTGTACTGCTATTGAAAGCAGTTAATACTGGTAGTGTTACCCGATGTCGGACAGAGAAGGTTTTTGGTTCTCGGCTGGGTATGTTACTTGTACAAACAGAAGATTATTTTGTTTTAAATGTTCTTAAACGTTTAAAAGGCTCATTTTTGGATTTATTGGATTAATTGGTTACGAAGAAGAATTTTTATCACTTATTTGACGATGAAGTGAAGTTTCACAGGTTTGTGTTCTTATCATATTTTAAAAGGATTCTTGCACCTTTTGAAGATAACTTGTTCGTGCTTTTTCAATGTTGTGACAAAGACTTGACGAATCTAGCAAAGGTGTGTGATCTATAAACTGATGGTGCTCAATGCTCACATTTGCTATCACTTTAAGGAGTTACGTTGTTGTACTCAATATCTCATAGAAAATGAGGATTTTTGTCAAGAGGATGTGGTCTACTTATACTTTGGTCTTGGTATGAGTTCGAAGTCACCTATATAGTACAAGATATAAGACACAGGTTTGGGTTGTTCTACTTCTACATCAAATTGGTTATACTTAGTTTTCTTCATCAGTAATCATTACATAGAGCCTACCTTCAAGAGATGGTTAACATATGGGTTTCAGGGGAAGCTTAATGTTAAAATGTTTAACCATTTATATGCTACATCGAGGTGAAAGTTTTTACAACTACCAGTCATTATTACTACTGCTAGTTTATGTTTCTAGTGTCTTAAATTCATTTTTAGTAAGCGTTTTGGTGTTCTTCATGGAGGGTAATTCGAGACATTGGAAGGCTGGATTGGAAGTGTAATAATGGTTTGTGGTTGTCGAAATCAAAGTTGCATTTACCTAGAGTCCCCTAGTGGATAATACAAAAAGGGGAAGAAAATTTACAAAGAAGAATTGCAACTTATTGAGCCTTGGTGGTATAACATGGATTAAGGGGAAGTTTGTTTCTTTCATTTTTATATTAACTTCAAAGGAAGTTCGTGCTTATTTGGGTTTTTTCATTATCAACTAGGGGAAGATTGTTGGGAATTATATTTGAGTTGATAAGACAAAACATATGAAAAATGAAGGACTTTAAAGACAAAGGAGGAATTCTTCAAGATGGAAGATTACAGAAGATTTCCTAGAAGATAATTTTAAAAATTAGGAAGATATGTTTATTTCCTAATACTTATCCTTTGAAAACCTAATATCTCTATTATATAAAGAGATATAGGTCATATAGTTTTCTGTGTGTCAAGATGTTAACACCAGGAAAAGTGTGTGTGTGTGTGTCCTAAGCGTGTAGGTTGTAAAAAAAATGCCTAGATGTGTTTGTGTTTAGCCTCAAGGATCGTTTGATCCCTGTTATTGTTAAGTAACCGTTTTACACTTGATCAAGTAGAATTGGGGTTGTTAATTATGTATGTAATTGTTATAGTGAAGATGATGATGAAGAAAACCTTGTTACAATAACAATTGTTGTTTGATTAATTTCGCTGCATATTGTTACCTTTGTTATTGTTATCCCTAGATGAGATCTAACAAATCTCGAGTTCTAAACGATTCTACAGTCACCCTTACGATTTCTCTTATAACTTTAAGCTTCCCTCTCCCGCAATATCTCTATGTTACGAGCAGCGTTGGCAACCTGTGCCACATCTGTGAACTCAGTGTTCACAATTTGGTCAAGAATCTAATCATTTAAAGCCCACTTAAAATTTTTCGCTTGTTCCTCCTGGTTACCAGCCTTAGCACCCAAGAACCCAGCCAAACGAAGGAACCTCGTCATAAAGTTAGTGCTCGACTCTCTCTCTCCATCTATCGGATAGAATGATACTCTCTCTCATATTTCTACTGTTCGGATCTTGAGAAATATTAGAGAATGAATGTATCACGGAAATCATTCCTTGACAAAGCAGCAACAAAATCATCTCCACCCTTAGCTAGCTTGTACCCCTTCCACCAATTGAGTGCATCACCCACAAACTTATAGCTTGCTAACCTTGCCTTAAACTGGTCAGCACATCCCAAAACTTCAAAAATCTTCTCCACATGGGCAATCCAGTTTTCGGCCTCAACTGGAGTAGATGCGGAGCTAAAGGACCGAGGTTTCTGCTTCATAACTCTCTCTAGCCAGGTGTGAATGTTTGTGGACTGAGCATCACCACTAGAACGACCACTACCACTAGCCGAATTCTGACGGACTTCATCTGTGATATGTGCAGTAAGGTCCGGTAACAAAGCCTTAACTGCATGCTGGACCGCTTCAGCAAAAGCAGGGTTCGAACTAAAGTCTTTGGTAGTACGGGTGTTCACCATCTGAATAATCAACAAACGAGTCAGCGACGACAATTTAATGGTTAAGAATCAAAATACGAAAGGAAAATATCGAATCAAAAGGAAGCCTAACGTCTACCTAATCCTCACAGGTTATAGCCTAAGCTCTAAAGGGTAAAACCTAGTCTCTGATACCCTAATGTAACACCCCAACCCGACAAGGGTCAAAATGTAACATTATGGTGTCATACAAAGCATATGAACGCAAGCGGAAGTCTTATTAAATAATGTACCAAGTCATATAACCGCAATGACTTCAAAAGGGAATACATAATCCAACATATCCAAAACAAATGAAATATCCAACATAAATGTTCTCCAAACTAAGTCCAGAATGATAGAAAACTAGGGTAAGGTCAGTCCACTCAAAAGCTCCTACTCTTAGCCCATCATAGCCCAGCATCCCGCTTATTACCTTCCGCATAGAAAAGAAATGCGGCTGACCTTAAAAAGCCTAGTGACCAGATATAACGAAACAAATAACAGAATCAAAATAAATATACCAAACGGAATCAAAAGGATCTGCTGAACAAAGTATCATATAATCAAAAGAAGCAAAGCATAGTGAACCATAAGGAGATCATAATGAAGTCAAAGAAGTCAAACAGAGAATCATAATCATAATATCAAACAGAAATGCCCACGAGCTCAGAAAGCATGCCACATGCTTAGTCACATAATCCTGTCATAGCATAAGTGTACAAGTAGGGGAGACCTCTCAGGTACCAGAAGTGAAATGGGGTGCACGACACACACAAACCAATCACTAAGTCAGATCATATACAAACAAAACATATACCTAGGATGCATCCATATGCTCCATGCAAAACAGAATACATATGCAAGTACGAGACTATGCATATATATAACAAAATGGCCATGTTCATAAATAATCGTATAACATAACAGAAGGAAATGCCATGCATCAATCACACCTTCACAGAAAGTGTCATGCCATTGGTGCCACAATGACATGGTCATGGTACCTCCATGACTAGTTAGCTTAGGCAACAGAACAAAATAGAACAAAGCAAAGCAAAGCTATCCATAATCATAACAGAACAATCATAGCATAATCAACTCAGCATATCATACTGAACAGAATCTCATATCAAATGAGATAGTATAATGAACATCATAACAGAATGAATAGCAACCAGAATCATATCAACCAATCATATCAGAGGAATCATAGCAAATGGATCATATCAAACGTAATCATAACATAGCAAATGAGTCAAAGTCAAGGATCGAGAAGTCATGAGAACAAAACCCTTATTAAGAAAGGGTAGAATATATGTACCTTATGCAAAGCAAGCAAATGAGAAAAAGAGTCATAAGAGATGGATCACTCCCTCTTCACGGAATCTACATAAATTAATAATCACATATTATTTATAAGCTCATTTTATAAGTTTAGTGCCTATGGTTGTCCAGATTAGGGTTTCTTTCTATTTTTAGAAACTTTCCATTTTTAGTAACTTTCCAGAATTAGTAACTTTTCAAATTTAGTTAGTTTTTCGAATTAGTAACTTTCCATATTTAGTAAGTTTGATAATTTAGGGTTACAAATGATAATAAGTTAATGTTAAAGGCTTAATATTACCAATATCATAGTTTAGAGTTTAATATGTCATTATAGCAAAGTCTAGGGTTTAAATGTAACAGTTAGCAACAATTAGAGTTTTCAGATTTTACACATCTCATTTACAATCATTTAGGATAGATTTTTTTAGAGTTTCTTTATGTCGTATATATGGTTGATAAGGGGCTACTAGCATGACCTCAAAACAGTCTCAAAAACACGATACATACAGATTATATAAGGGCGAATAGAATCATGATTTCATGCAGTTTTCATGTTCAGTTTAACGAGACTAAAAGATCCACAAGTCCTTTTCTTATAATCTGATCACAACCTGTTCATGTACATAGGTTTAAGTTTTATATGATTCATATTACATACACGAATACATCCTTTTAACGAGGCTACGTAGATCAAAAGATAACACATGTTCGATACACATACATTAACAAGATTCATAATTTTATGTGATATATTCCATTCGTACCATTCATATTAACGAACAAAGATCAGGTTATATATATATATATATATATATATATATATATATATATATATATATATATATATATATATATATATATATATATATTATATATATTAATATATATATTATATATATATATATTATATATATATATAGGCATATAGTTTTGCTATTTCATGAGACCCATTTTCAATCATACACTCATTTTAACAGAGCAAATAGATCGGTTTTACATACCTTAAACGTTAACATACAAGCTTACACGTTTCATTATTTCATCTGACATAAAGTGTGCGTATGTGTGATCATATTCACGAGCCATATTAGGTTCTATTTTATGTTTTCATGTTCTACTGGTCGTTTATCATAAAGTGTGAAACAAGGAAGGTTTTATGGATACCTTAGTCGAATTTAACGAATGAAACAAGGACCAGAACCAAACCAGAACCCTTTCGAACGAACCCACAAGATCACACCAAGATGAATAACCCTAACGATCATCAAAACAAATGCTAGAACGCCAAGCCATTTACTACCTGCTACCACCTTTCTAAACCTCGTACCTCGATCTTCTTGGAGAATAAGAACTGCCGTTTGTAGTTTAGTTTTTAGGGTTTAATAAGTGTGAGAGTAATGTGAATTTTAGTTGTGAAATGGAGCAGTGAATGATGAGATATATGGGGTAATGATACCGAGTCTATAGGTTAGTTTAAGGAGACTAATTCACTTCACCACATTCAAATTTTATCATATCTTCAATGTATATATTGTGTACAAGAAAATAAAATGTAACTGGACCATTGATGGACTTAGTGTAACGTGTGATGTTCTTAGAATATAGGTGGATGCCAAAATTTTAAACGTACTTGGGTTTAGGAGTTTCATATCTTATAGTTTTAATTTATCACATAAGTATTAAAGGTTCATAGTCTTTAGGTATTATTCGTATCAATATATATTCAAATGTAGTTTCGTATTTTAGTTCGTTATAATATGACTGTAATAGATTGATGAAATCACATTGATGGGCAATTCCAAGTCAATATAAGCTTGATTTATGTATTTGTATCCTATCATACAAGGAATCTTAATACTCCAAGGGTTGCCTTTCTTAACTTTAGTGTCTATTCTTATAAAAGAATGATGAGGATTATCGATTATGATCCTATGATAGGCTATCTCCTCTTTAGTGGGGTACAAATTAAAATTCTCATTATCTAACTCTTCCTCCTCACTCCCCTCTTCTATTTCCAAATCTGTTATCCCTCCTGTCTCAAGTTCATCACCAGAATCGTCACTTGTAATAGGAGTGAATTCTGACGCAATAATTGCATTTTCAAGCTCATTATCAATTAACCTATTTAACTCCCGAAGCTTGCTAATTTCTTGAACAATTTGGCCACGTAACGAGATTGTTGCATTTGATAAAGCGGGTTGAGGTTGTGGATGTATGGGTAAGTTTTGTGGATTCGCGTCCTCCATAATGGCAAACGGAATAGTAGATGAAATAGTTTTTACGAACAAGGGCACAAAGAAAAAGATTGACTACGAGAAAGGTAATAAAAGAAAAAGAAAAATCTCATTTGATAGGAATCTAGTGAGTAGACCTAAACGAGATAGAAATCGAGACCTAAACTATTCCCCGGCAGCGTCGCCAAAAACTTGATAGCGGAATTTTGCAAAACCACAAAAGTTTTACAATCTTCCTAGGCAGTGTACCAAACCGTTGTAGTGTAGTATAGGCAAGACACGGGGGATTGATCCTTCTTTAGGGGAATAGTGTTATGAAGGCCGAAGTGTATGACGAATTAGGTCTAAAGGTGAGGGATGATTCTTTTTGTATTTTTATATTTTTTAGAAAGCAAGTGAAAATCTTGGGGTTTGAAGAGTGGGTTTCAAACTACTAATTATACTAATTAAACTAAATATAGGGAAAATAAAATTGGTAAACTTCTTATGTTAGGTAAAGGTGTTTACTTAGAATCTTATTACTCCCTAGTTATCTCCTATTGATTAGTCAAATTGTCATGTCCTTGTTTTAATTAGCGTGTTGTATTCCTTAATATTGGTTGTAGGCTAGTGCCGAAATCCCTAACTCTATGAATTTATAGGTCTCCTTTAAGAAATCTTAATGTCAACAATCAGCAGTTATGCGGTCTAATTAAGACATCCTAATATCAACAATCCGCAATTCACGCAATAAATACAATGAATGAAAACAACTAGTGCACTCTAGTGAAGAAAGCGTTTAGCAAGATGTACAAGCTAACATACTAATGACAAAGCCAGTTTTCCAAACCCTAACATGAAATACTAATTAAACAAGAGATGACAATCAATAACCAATAACTAGGTTTCATTAAATCCTAAGCAAACACTAATTAATTTAGTCGAGCATGTTAAAGAGAAGAGAAGAAACACATATAATCAAACAACACATAGACATATTGAATGATTAAAGAGGAATTACTTAACTTAAATAAAACATGAGGTTTTGGGGCTGAGAAACCCTTACAAAAGCTCTAAAAATTGTGCACCACAAAACCTCTCCAAGATGATACACGAATAATGGAAAACATACGAAAAATATATATAGTTGTAAAGTTATGACGGCGTCACTTTATGGTTGTGACGCCGTCAGCTCGCCGTCATTAGGGTTTCGTCCTTAGCTGTGTCGTCGTTGTGACGCCGTCGCCTTGTAATCTGTGACGCCATTGTGCACTGTTCCTTTGGTAGTGATGTCGTCAACTCTAGGCTGCCAGTATTATCAGAACCGTCACTTGTAAAATTGTCTCTGAATCATCCTGTTGGAATGCAAGTGACGGAGTCACGTTGGGATTGTGACGCCGTTAGGCCTCCTTTTCCTGACGTTTTCGTGACTTGGTCGTTTTCTTCATTTTCTTGTCCAAATAAGCCGAAAACACGTCCTTTTCCAACATTCGCTTCTAAAGTACCTAAAAATCGAAGATAAATGAGTTAGGGTAATAATTGATCAAATATATATAAGTTTAGAGACTAAATGACCCCCTAAAATTGCATGTTTTTAAATCCTTATCACCTTAGCGTTATCGCGATAAAATTAGGTAACCCAATAATGCTTGACTCCTTTAGTAGTACCATGTGCATGGAATCTTGGGTATTTAGTATTTTTGTGTGATTCTTGATTGAAGTTAGAGCTAATGAAGTGCTAAAGGAGAGTATTATTGTAACTATCTAATGCTTAATGGTTCGGGATTCACCAACGAAAGGGTGCGGGTTGAATACGAGTGGAAACCACTTTGGTGTGATGTATGTAGGATATTTGGCCACACTCTAGATTAATGACTTAGAATGTTACTATTTCAGTCCCTAGTGTCAAAAAAACAAATGATGGCTAAACGAAGTAATGGTAAAAATGGTAGTGCGAAAGTTGGAAGCAATACTGGTATAAACGTGGGTGACGCAGGATTTCTGACCAGTTTTTAATATTTATAAAGTCTCATCTACCTGAGTTCTACCTAATGCACTCACGAGCAGTGTACCCGGTCGTGTATAGTGTAGTTATTGGTAAAGCCGAGGTCGTCCCAAGAGCTATGCGTACGGATCTAACTTAAGTTCTAATGTCACTGTTTTAAAGGGGTTTTATGAATTTATTAATTAAACTAAAGAAATGAAATAAAACGAAAGAAAATTAAAAGTGGAAGAGATAATCAATAGAGAGAAATGTGCTAGCCTAGTTACTAATTTTGTTATGCCATGATTACGTTTTCTAATTAGTGTTTTCAATCGCTCCATATGGGGATTAAAGTCACTAGACTCCTATGATGAGGCGAAAAGTGTACCGCTTTTAAGGGGTCATTTAAGCCTTAAATCGTATTTATTTGATCAAATATTGCCCTAAATCGTTCCTTTTGTCATTTTAGGTACTTTTGAGGAGAAATCTGGAAAAGGAGGCATTTTGGACGTTTTTGGAGCATTAAAGTGAAGAAAACGGCAAAGTCTCAAGAATCGGCTAAAAGTTACTCTTGACGGCGTCACAATTAACATGGGACGGCGTCATGCCTTGGCAAGAAAAGTTGGATGTGTAATTTACTCATGACGGGCCAGTGAGTTTGCATGAGAATTCTGACGGCGTCACGCTTTAACTAAATCAAGGGCGTCACGGCTTAAATCATAAGGGGACGGCGTCACGTTCATGATCCGACGGCGTCAAGCCTTGATAAGCCAGAATGGATTTTGGTAGAGCTAAAGAGGGACGGCGTCAAGATGGTCATCCGGGAACCCTAAAAGCGGCGAGGTGACGGCGTCACAATGCATAAGGTGACGCCGTCAGATGTCAAAGTCTATATATAGTTTTCTAATTTTTTGTCATTAAGGAGAGCTTAGTGTGTGGAATTTTGGGATAAAACCCTAAGACGATTTTAGCTACTTTTTCAGGGCTTCTTGCCTTGAGATCTTCCATGTTTCATTGAAAGATAAGTTATCAATTAATCATTCAATATGTCTATGTGTTGTTTGATTCTATCTTATGCTTGTCTTTTGTTTAACATGTTAGGCTAATTTTATCTTGTGTTTGCTTAGATCTAATGAAACCTAGCTATTGATTATTGGTTGTTAGTGTGTTATTAGTTGTATTGGATGATTGTTTATCTATGTTAGGCTTAAGAAAACTGGCTAACTTCCTATTCGGTAACTTGCTTGAACGTCTTAAGAAACATGAACCAAACGCGTACTAAAGGTTTTTATGGTTGTATTTAATGCACAAGCGAATTCTAGTGATCCCATGTTAGGAGCTTCCTAGCCGGCTCGACATAGGAGTGAAGTAGGAGCTTGTAGAGTTTGGGGAAGTAAGTACGCCACCCCACGAATGGTATTAAGGAATACACCCGTCATCCACGCGACTAATACACACTAATTAACCGGTAAAAGATAGTTAGGGAGTAAGGAAATCTAAGTAAACACATTTCTCTACACATAAGTTTCTCACCACTTTTCATTTTTGTTATTTTATTTTATTTGCATTTGTAGTAATTTGGGTTAGTTGACTAGCAACTAATTCCGCCCACTCCTTCAAAACCCGAGATTTTACTTGCTTTCATAAAAATTATAAAAACATAAAAAGAATCTTCCTCAACCCTTAGACCTAATTAGAGTAGCCTTTCACACCTAACGAACACTATTCCCTGTGGAGAACGATCAATCCCCCGTACTTACCACTACACTATACTACATCGGTCAGGTACACTGCCTGGTGGGGTTGTAAGCCTCTTGAGATCCCTCGAGAGGTAAAACCTGTTGTAAGGTTGCAAAACCCACGCATCAAGTTTTTGGCGCCGCTGCCGGGGAATAGTTATTGTTTAGGTTGAATTTTTATTTTATTAGGTCTACTCACTAGATTCCTTTCTAGTGAGATTTTTATTTTTCTTTTTATTAGATTTCTTTAGTCTATCTTTTTCTTTGTGCCCTTTGTTTGTAAAACCATTTTCATTTGTCACCATGGCGGATGAAATTCCATTTAGATCATTAACAATAGAGGAACAATTACTTTACACGGATAGATTTGCTTCCTGTTGTTCCAATGAATTTTTAAGTGATCTTAGATATATACAAGAGGAGGTGGGTATAAAGTTTGATAGGTTTGATGAATTATGTGCATGTGTGGCTTCTATTAAACAATCATTGTTAGGTTCAACTCCTTTTAATAAGACCCTTTGGAAAAATTTTGAGGAAAGCCTCCTAACCGTGAACCATAAGTTTAATGAATTAATGGGTTCGTATACATCACAACTTGAGGAAACAATTGAGGAGGATTTAGCCGAACATGAGCATATTGAGCAAAAAGACCTAGGTTTTATGATCAATGACTTTGAATCTCAAGGAACACATGATGAATCCTTTAGGCAAATTGAACATAGTAATCATGTTATCGGGGAAGATTCTTATGAATCGGACTTAGAACTTGAAATGGCTAGAGAAGGATTTGAGATACTTAGGAACATGTTTGGGTTAGATTCTACTAAAACACATGATGAGGTAAGTAACATAAGCCTACAAAGTACCCCACAAGTCCTACCATCATTCGAGGCATACACACCGCCCGTGACTTACCCGGAAGAAGTAGAAGGGACTATAGGAACCCCAATTGAAGTAGAACCTTTGGAAGAAACAAAACTAGAAGAAATAGGTTTGAATACTTGTAGTCATAACCTTTCTTTTAGTTCTATGGAAGTTCCTAGTTTTGATGAACCGGAGCCTAAACCAAAACCGTTACCTAATCTTCCATCCTTAGATGTGAACTTAGGAATTGAATTAGGTCCCGATCCACCCATCAAACCATGTAGTCCGGGTAATGTTAAGATTAAGGTAGTAGACTCTAGGCCTTGTAGAGAGGAAGCTAACATAGGAGTGAACCATGACCTTACATACTTACATCACCCATTTATGATTGATCACAAGAAACATTATGGGTTTAAACCGGGTTTATTAGGTCAAGATGGATTCCAAACTAGGAGTCTCTCGAAGTTGATAGAAGATGATCCCTTTTTACGAGAAAACTTCAATTCACCCATTGACCCAATTGAATTAGGTAAGGTTATGATGTTAGGATCCCGCATCTTTGAGCATATAATTCACCCGTCACTCTTTCCTCACGTGGCATATTTCCACCCTAAGGGTGTGTATCGCTACTTTCACCCACACTTAATCCTAAGTGTAGGGAAAACCTCCCCTATTTCCGTTAAATAAGGGTAGAGTCAGGCTCGTGACTCGAACAAAAACAAGCGCTTCTTGGGAGGCAACCCAAGCTTTATTTGCTTTGTGTGTTTATTTATTTGTTTGTTTGATTTTATTTGTTTCCGTATGTGTGTTTAATTTTTATTATTATTGATTCATGTTCAAAACTAAATTGTGAAAATGCTTTATGTTGTTTTTAACTTCGTCTTAACTACATATAAAGGTATTTTGCAAAAGATAAGTGTAAGGGAAATCTAAATCGGTTTATTAGAACACAAATTAACATGAATCGTAATAATAATAAATTAGCATACATATTAGTAGTTGTTTGAGTCAAATGCTTGTATCGAGTCATAATGATGTTTTGCAGGATTTCCAGGAAGTAAGTTAAAGGTTTTTCCAGAAATTTTCCGGAAACTTAAAACGAAAATTTTTGTCAGGTCATTTCTGACGGCGTCAGGGGTTATAACCTGACGGCGTCAGATTTAATTTCCAGAAATTTTTGAAAATTTTGTTTTCATAAAAAATTTTTATTAAAATCTCCAACTTATAATCTCCAGGAATCTGCAAAGTTATCATTCCACAAGCATTATATCCTTATATATAGATTTTATCCCGCCGATGTTATGCAGGTTTTCGTGTTTGTTTTCTCAGGTTCAACAGGTTATTTTGGACAAGGAAATGTTTTGAATCAAGCTTATGGCGATGCATTAGTCATGGAGCTTCAACATTCTCTTTGGAGGAAGATTTAACCGTGTAATTTCATTATCCAACGAGCGAATCAGGGGAGTATTTGATTTCATTCTTTTACTTTATTCTTTTACATCTTGTTATTTGAACATTGGGGACAATGTTCATCTTAAGTGTAAGGGGAGGGTAAAAGTACGATTTTAGAGAATACAATTGCGCTTGATTTTTGTTTGTTTAATAGTAGATGTGTAATAAAACTGAGAGAAATACTTGTTAAGGCAATTTTAGTGCCAAATTTAAAATTTTTTACAACATATAGGAGTGAAACTTTGATCCTAATAAGCGTCTCATGGATAGGAGTTATATGACTAGCACAAAAACCGTACAACTAAAAAATTTTCCACCCCCAAATATGTGAGGTTCGCCCCTAGAATTGGTAGGAAAAGCATTTATGCTATGATGTGTGTACCGGTAGCACTTAGATTCTAGAACTTGCGTTAGGACCATTCCGAGGCCACAAGTGAGACTACATTCGTGTAGTTAGATTTACTACATGATAAGAGGCATTAGGATTAACCCATTGTTTTACACCTGTGTTTTTGTTATAATTACATTGGCTACATTGGTCAAGTAATTCTCCCACACCCTTTGCGTTGTACTCATTTTTAGTACACGATACCCCTAGTACACCCCTCAGAGCCTATCTTTTCGTTTCGACCTTTAAGCATTTTACTTAAAGGAAGAATTTGTTACACCCCACTAAAATGTACACCCAAATCGCCTTAGCCTACCTTGTATGCACTCATTTTTAGTGCATTATTGTTACAACATTTGTTTAAACCCAAGTTAATTATCTAGTTGATTACATGGTTGCTAAGTCGAGTCATATCCTTGTACATATTGTTTTGGGACGATTGGGACTCATGGGTAAAGTACTAGTGTAATGGAGTAATGGGGAAGAACATCATTTATTACCCCCATATGTGCTAAATGTTTTAAAAGTACTCCAAGTTTTTCAATTATCTTAATTCGAGTAATTAGAATAGTTATTTGTAAAGTTATGTAAAAGTTCAAGTGTAAGGGGATGCAATGCCCCTTTGATGTATTATTTTGGATGGTAGGGTAAAAGTGTATGCAAAAAAAAAAAAAAAAAAAAAAAAAAAAAAAAAAAATCGAAAAAATCAAGAAAAATACAAAAAAAATGAGAAAAAGAAAAATAAAAAAACATACGGACTACCATCCCGTTTTATTTTATGTTTATTTTATGTTTATGTTATTTTGTTTCTAGCTTTAGATCGAGTCTAGTCTTGGCTTAGCAACATTGTATAGTACATGTAATTAATCAAGATCTTTAACTCGCCACCAGTAAAATATCCTTTATCCAACAAAACCGTGTTTTCCTTTTCCCTACACCTAACGTTATAACCCATTTAAAAGCCCTCTTTGATAGTTTATCTTAGGTGCTTACGCCTAGTGGAGGAGGTTTTCGATCCTTTCCCAAGCCTATGGTAATCTATTTGCTATGACAGGTAGTGAGAGATATTTTCCGTTTTCATTTATGAGATTTATTTTGATGACACTTGAGAGATGTGAGTATCTAAACACTACTTGTGAGGTGCTAGTATATAATCTCCGTGCTTATTATGATTGAAGTGGAACGATTATTTGTTGTAATTACTTTTATGTTTGCATTAAATGACCCCTAACTTATATTTTGATTAGAATAAAAGCGCATTTGCTTGAGGACAAGCAAATCTCAAGTGTAAGGGTATTTGATGAGGCAAAAAGTGTACCGCTTTTAAGGGGTCATTTAAGCCTTAAATCGTATTTATTTGATCAAATATTGCCCTAAATCGTTCCTTTTGTCATTTTAGGTACTTTTGAGGAGAAATCTGGAAAAGGAGGCATTTTGGACGTTTTTGGAGCATTAAAGTGAAGAAAACGGCAAAGTCTCAAGAATCGGCTAAAAGTTACTCTTGACGGCGTCACAATTAACATGGGACGGCGTCATGCCTTGGCAAGAAAAGTTGGATGTGTAATTTACTCATGACGGGCCAGTGAGTTTGCATGAGAATTCTGACGGCGTCACGCTTTAACTAAATCAAGGGCGTCACGGCTTAAATCATAAGGGGACGGCGTCACGTTCATGATCCGACGGCGTCAAGCCTTGATAAGCCAGAATGGATTTTGGTAGAGCTAAAGAGGGACGGCATCAAGATGGTCATCCGGGAACCCTAAAAGCGGCGAGGTGACGGCGTCACAATGCATAAGGTGACGCCGTCAGATGTCAAAGTCTATATATAGTTTTCTAATTTTTTGTCATTAAGGAGAGCTTAGTGTGTGGAATTTTGGGATAAAACCCTAAGACGATTTTAGCTACTTTTTCAGGGCTTCTTGCCTTGAGATCTTCCATGTTTCATTGAAAGATAAGTTATCAATTAATCATTCAATATGTCTATGTGTTGTTTGATTCTATCTTATGCTTGTCTTTTGTTTAACATGTTAGGCTAATTTTATCTTGTGTTTGCTTAGATCTAATGAAACCTAGCTATTGATTATTGGTTGTTAGTGTGTTATTAGTTGTATTGGATGATTGTTTATCTATGTTAGGCTTAAGAAAACTGGCTAACTTCCTATTCGGTAACTTGCTTGAACGTCTTAAGAAACATGAACCAAACGCGTACTAAAGGTTTTTATGGTTGTATTTAATGCACAAGCGAATTCTAGTGATCCCATGTTAGGAGCTTCCTAGCCGGCTCGACATAGGAGTGAAGTAGGAGCTTGTAGAGTTTGGGGAAGTAAGTACGCCACCCCACGAATGGTATTAAGGAATACACCCGTCATCCACGCGACTAATACACACTAATTAACCGGTAAAAGATAGTTAGGGAGTAAGGAAATCTAAGTAAACACATTTCTCTACACATAAGTTTCTCACCACTTTTCATTTTTGTTATTTTATTTTATTTGCATTTGTAGTAATTTGGGTTAGTTGACTAGCAACTAATTCCGCCCACTCCTTCAAAACCCGAGATTTTACTTGCTTTCATAAAAATTATAAAAACATAAAAAGAATCTTCCTCAACCCTTAGACCTAATTAGAGTAGCCTTTCACACCTAACGAACACTATTCCCTGTGGAGAACGATCAATCCCCCGTACTTACCACTACACTATACTACATCGGTCAGGTACACTGCCTGGTGGGGTTGTAAGCCTCTTGAGATCCCTCGAGAGGTAAAACCTGTTGTAAGGTTGCAAAACCCACGCAAGTCACTAGACTCCTATGGTCAATTTGTCTAGCCTATTTTCCATAGCGTCCTATTCCGTAACCTAATGATTACAAGAGTTCGTGGGTTTACCCTATGTAAGAGTCATTAAGTACCGCTACGATCTAAGACTTATTTAATGAAACCCGGCCGGTCGAATCTTAGGTTCCCCCTAACTTCTTATGCATTTCCGTTTGGAAGGTGATCGTTAGGTAAAATTCTCACGCAATATAGTGATAGTCCTATGGTCAATTCTTACAACTACTCGCAACCTGATTCAATAGGGTCCTATGGTCAATTCTCCTATCTTCCTAGATACTACCCAAACTCCCATGCTACCAAACCGAGGGTGTCCCAAAATAAGCAAAGAAAGTATACATATAAAGCGATATGAAAACGACAAAACCACATCGTAACAATAACAATTTCATAACTAGGCTAACATCAAAGGTGTTTAGCCGATCATATTAAAACATGCAGAAAATTCAATGTTTAACATCATGAATGAAGACATGGAATTAAATACAAGAATGTAGTACGAAATACTAAAACTTATGAAGTGTATGGCGTGAATTCTCCCTTGGAAATGACTTGTATGCTGCTGAATATTGTCCTCCTTGAAGCCCTGAATCGTTCTCTGGTTTTTGTGTGTTGAGAAGATATATATAAATGTAGAATTAGGGCTTGTATTTATAGCCTCGACTAAGTTACGGCGTAACCTATAGGGTTAGTTACGCCGTAACCTTTGAATCTAGGACGATCTTATCCTCAGTGATGACTCTACGGCGTAACCTAAAGATAGGTTACGAAGTAGAACTCTCGTTAACAGTTTTACGCCGTAACCATGCAAATGGTTACGTCGTAACTTCTTGGACCACGAAATTCTTCTAAGTATTGTAAATGTATATACGGCGTAACTAACGTTGAAGTTACGTCGTAACCTTGATCTGCGTTGACTTTGGTCTTCTATTGTTAATCCTAGTTACGACGTAAGTAGAGTAGGGATTTACGCCGTAACTCTTGTCTGGCCAGAATACTCTTGTGTATTTGCATTCATTACCTTCCAAATCCGCATCTCTTCATTCCTATGCTCATTAATAACCTGAAAACGAAATATTAACGAATACAAGTATATATTCAAGTAAAGTGATACAAATGCTGAGCATTATAGGGGGAAATTAACACTAAAATATCAGTACAATTTAATGTTATAAGTGGGTAAGAAGTTATAATATCGACCAAATGCTACCTCTACTAATCCTAATGTTTGAATAGTGGCAAAGGATCAAATAATGCTACTGGTCCCAGTAGTGCAAAAAGAGTTGTTACCTCATCTTGTGCAAAGAACGTTTCAAAAAGTAGTAAGGGTATGGATGCAAAAAACTCTTTTGATGATAATATGATTAAAACAAGTAACCCTTTTCATATATTAATTACTATGGACGTTGGGACGAGTGTTGAAGATCAATCTAGTACTTTTCATGCGAATCATATTTCTAATGTAGTTCAACCAGTGGACGTGGCTGGTACGGTATTTGGTAGTCCAAATATTACACCTTTGGTTGCAAGGATTAATGAAATGGAAAGTCAGATGCTTGATAGGAAGCTTCTGCTAGTGGGTAATGATGGAAAACCGCTAAAACCTTGTAAATCAACGCTTCCTAGTTCTTCTACTGTGGATTCTAAAAAGGTTGATAATCCAGTTAATGAGGATAGTGATAGTGAATTTTTTGAGGTATACAATGAAACTACCAGTTTTATGGCTTCTACGAGCTCCAAAGTTAATAAAGCTTCTAAAAGTAGCAGTGAAGTGGGAAGCTTGTATGAACAATGGAAGGAAACTTATGATGAAGACTCGTACGATGATGATGATTGTGTTGATCCTGGTTTAACTGATGCTCAAATGTAGTTTGCTAATGCATTTGATAATAGTCTTCATGGTCAACTTAGATAGCATTTGTAATAGGTCTCATAAGTGTTGTATGCCATTCTTATGATAGTTTAGGTTTGAAGCACAGTTTGTGCGTTTTTTTCCCGCCTAGTTTTGAGTTAGATGTGGGATTCACCCACATTCGTTGTACTTAATTGTTTTTTGGAGTAATAAATTTATCGGGGAAACCCTTTACCCAAAAAAAAGCGTGTTTTGGTTTGAGGTGGAATTACAGGGAACTCGGAAGATCGTGATGCGGAAGTTATTCGGGATGATAGCAATTGTGTTGTAGCGGCTCAATGATAGTTGTAGGTTAACCAACTTGAAGAAAGACAAACACGGGTTGCTTGGTAAGAGAGTAGGATCCATTACATCTTGGTGTAAAGGTAGGGCATACATTATGGAAGATGTTGTTGAATGGAAGAAAATGAGTTCTAAGGAAGATAAACTCGAGAATTTACTAAGTACAAGGCTTGGTTAGCAAGACGGTCTCTGGTTCGAGGTTCCAACATTTTATGGAGATGTTGAGTATCGGTAGTGTCTAAGTTTTGCTCATGAAGCAGAAATTGTTACATGTAGTAGAAATACTTAGAAGGGTTTATATGTTACATAGACAATATTAGGGGTTAATTGTATTTGGTATAAATAGAATTTATGATTATACTTAGATTAGGAAACTAGTTGCTTGGCTTGCAAGGAAAGCATGTAACCGTCTTATGGAATTCGAATTTCATAAGGATTGTACCCCTTTATCTCTATAAAAGGAGGTGAGGGGATAGTAGTTTGAATTTTCTTCCTTACTTATTCGTTAATTAATACAAGGTAACGTTTGATATCATATATATGATTACTTTAAATCAATATTACACAGTGGCTTTTAAGGTTTTTGGTTCTCTAATCCAACATTTGGATTTTTTTCAAATCCGCATCTGTTTAGTTGGTGTTCTATTTCCGTCGCTCGTTTGATAACTTCACTCAAAATCAGTCGGCTAGAAAAGGATTAAATTATTTTCCCTGACTTTTTAAAAGAGTTCGAGTGGTCACTATTCCAGGTCCAAAAGTTTGAAGGAATTACGACAACGCCCTCATGTCTGTTTCCTAACAAAAAACAATAGTAGTGATTAAAAAAATTAATGGAAATAATGAGTTTATTAAATGCAATTTTCACACAAATCATGATGCTTAACCATCGTCTTATGTCATGTGCTGTACTTTCTATTTTTAGGAAGTGTTTTTATTTCGAGCATTTTGACTGGTCAAACAAATCCACTACTCCTCTCACATTATCACCGCGGAACTATGAGTTGCGAATCTAGTGGTAATCACATAGTCGGTTAAGCGTGCTCGTGTGAGAGTAGTACTGGCTTGGGTGACCGGCCGGGAAGTCCTCACACGAGGACCATAATTGCTCCGTTGATACTAGGCAATGAAGAGGAGAAGCTGTTGCAGCAGTTTCAAATCTGAGCCGCACCCGGTTTTCATCCGGCCGTTACTCCAGCGAGGTAAAACTCGTGTGGAGGCGGTACGGTTTCCGGGTGGATGCCGTTAATCCCCACTACGCCAGCGTGGACCCGGTTCAGACAACATAGTCTGGGTACGTGGTGGATGAGGGCCTGCTGTTTGGCAGGTGTGACCTATCCAAAAAATGAAAGTCACCGTTCAAAAAAATCACCGCCTAACTATGAGTTGCGAATCTATAGGGAACCTCCCTTAAAATATTAAGGGCCTTAATAGTTTATTCTTTCAAAAAGTTAGATATTATATTACTGAGTGATCTATATTTCTTCAATAAAAATTTAAAAATTTTATATCTATTTAAATTATGTTTTAAAAGCTTTGTACAAAAGGCATTTAATAATTGTATTTTAAACATATATAAAATTAATGATCAGAAAAAAAATAAGATATGAAAATTTTCCTATATTATGAAAACTGGTATGCACACTATACGCAGTTACTATGTATATATCATTTCCTTTACATTATTGATCACCCGGTGGTTACCTTTGGTTGTTAAAGATTTAAGACTTTAAGAGTAACACTTTTTTGAATTAGTTTTACAATATTTGACATAATCATTTTGTTTGTCACCTTTGTAAATTACCAAAATATATTAACTAGGTTTAAATTATTTGGATCATGTAAAATCTAGAAATCAAACCTAATATTTTGAACAAACACAGCAACAACGTATAATTATTTGGTATTTTGAGAATTTAACATTTAACTGAAAATTTTAAAAGTGACAGCCTCGTCACAGTTAGTTTGACACAGTCACACAACTAATTAACTTATTATATGCACGTGAGGTAGTAACTATCAATTAAGAGGCTTGAGTTCCTCTTATGTTTAATTTGAACATGAGAGGTAATGTTTGAGATTGATGTGAGTGAAGAAAAAAATAAAATAATTATTGTGGGACCTCTATTTTGTAAGAAAATATTTTTTCTTGCACAATAAAATTAACATGATCTCTCATTTCAAATTGAACATAAGATGATCACAATCCATATATGAAAATATATAAACAATTGCATACTTTTGAATCATTGATGTGACCATGCTTCTTACAGTGAACCAAAACAGAATGGCTCATTGTTTTTACGAGTGGCGACTTTTCAACTAACTTAACGACGACTTAGACATGACCTAGATAGTTTATGGCAAGGCTGTCAAGATCGTGTGTAAACTCGTAGGATCGTACGAGTTTACGTGTTCACTAGCTAAAATCGTGTAGGATCGTAGTAGGATCGCATATGTGGTAGGATCGTAAGTAAGATCGTAGGATCGCACGTAAGATCATAAGATTGTCAAGCGATCCAAATTCACTTTTTTTTTTTCTTTTTTTTTTTTTTTTTTTCTTTCTTTAATACTTTTTCTATCCTTTAAGTCCATCTCACTTGCTTAGGCTAAAAAACAAACGTGTGTTTTACTAATGTCTAATAAGTAAACCACTGTTGTTTCATTTTCTAAATAGATTATAATTTATACCTAGTTTTCTACTTTTCTAAATAGATTATAGTCTAAAAGTGTTCAATATTCAATTTACTTTACTTCATTGTAATTAAACTAATCAATGGGTATGTTATGGAATGCCACTAATAAAACGTTTGTTTCCTTGAAATAATGTAGATGGCTCATATGTTTTGAGACATTTAGGACGCATGTTATTTAATATTATTCCGCTAAATCGTTAATGTAACGATTGAAACTTGATTTTTTTGTGTTTTACTATTACTTTAGTGTTTGAAATTTGAACTTTGTCATTTTTAAGAGGATATAATATGAATTTAACTTTGAAGTTGAGTAGAAATGTAAAACAGTTTGACTCGTTTATCATTTGTTTACAAACTATGACAAATTGGTAGGATCGTAGGATCGCGATCCGATCCTACAATCTCGATCTTGCAAAGACAAAAACGTTCTCACGCGGGATCGCGATGACAGCCTTGGTTTATGGAAATAAAATAATAAAAGGAAGAATTGTATATATACCCACTAAAACTTAAAAACTTGCATATTTTCTCAAAATACAAGTTTTCAATGCATCATATACAATGCAGGTTAAGCATGTTTTTGGTATATATGCAAATATGCAAGTTTTAGTGAATATATATGCAATTGCCCCATAAAAGGGTTCTTTTTGCTGTTTTTTAAATCACTTATATCTGTTGATGTAAATAACTGTTACTCGTAATTATAATTATACTCCCTCCGTCCCAAAATAAGTGTCCAGTTTGACTTTTCATAGTCAAACTGGTTCAACTTTGAAATTAAATATTTTTTTAACTGTTATATAATACTTGATGATAAATTATACTATTGAAAAATACAGTTAAACCCCAATCCATTTATATATTTTGTATCAAATATTATATAACACACAAAAAAATAGTTAAGGTTAAAGTTGAACCAGTTTGACTCTGAAAAGTTAAATTGGACACTTATTTTGGGACGGAGGTAGTACTATATACCGAAAAGTTTATGAAATTTTTTGTCTACAGTAAACACATAAACACATTATTAAATAAAATAAATCATAAATTTTACTTTTATCGTCTTACAGTAAGAGATTTGGTAGCTAAACAGCATTGACAATAAATCATAATATTGTAGCCCATCATTTTCTGTTGTAATATATTTGTGTGTCATATCACCAAAATGAAAATTACACTTAATAAATACAAAAAATTGTTTTTCAAAACGTGTCCCATGAAATGCAGAGTTACACAATTTCAAAATTGCCTTAAAACATATACCTAGTAAGTTAAAGTAATATTGATATTTGTCCGAAAGTAAGCAAGATACTCCGTAGTATTTAAATGAAACTTGCCCACAGTATATCACTCATGCAACACATCTTAGCTTCCATATCTATCTGCATCTATATACTTGATCATCGATTTTTTTCTTTTTATTTTCTCCATCCAAACAATCTATCACTATACATTGATTTCATCATCATCATATATACTTTTAGTACCATATTATTAGAAATAATGTCGAACACAAGGTCAAGAACAAGGCCGTCAGCGGCATCTATGATCACTGAAGATCAAATTAACGATCTAGTCTCTAAATTGCATCAACTTCTTCCAGAAATGCGTAATCGCTGCTCTGACAAGGTAGTAGTTACCTTCAATTATATATTCAATATGCACATGCAATAATAATGCAAATTAGTTCAGCCTCTTTGTAGTAAATTCAATATTTTAGTTTACACATATGCCACTTAGACTTTAGTAGATAGAAAACCTCACATTTCGGCGCTGCGAAAAAAGGTCTATTCGTGATACAATATTGAACATGATAAATACAAATGACAATATGATCAACGAATGCAGGTATCAGCAGCCAGGGTTTTACAAGAGACATGTAGCTACATCAGAAGCTTGCATAAGGAGGTTGAAGACTTAAGTGAGCGTCTATCAGAGTTGCTCAAAAACACAGATTCTACCCAAGCTTCCATTATCAGGAGTATGCTAATGCAATAGATCCATCATCACCACTCTCATTTTATATTTCAATTACTTTAATTTTTTTTGGTATTTATGGACTACTTTTTTAGTTATCTACATGTTTTAGGGTTATCGATCTGTTTGTCATTTTCTCTAGAAAATGATTTTTGCTTGTTGAGTTTTAAGTAATAAAGAGCCTGTTCTCGCTCAAGATTTAAATTAAACGTAAAGGAAAGTTGATATAATGTACAAGGCCGTTCCATAGATTTTGGAGGCCCTGTGCCATTTTGACGGTATCGGCCGGCCTATTGAACATGAAAAGTTCAAATATCTATGTAAATAAATACTGAAAAAAAGTAAGTAACGGAAAATGTAAAAATAACGGTTGATATACATGTGCTTATCGCATTAGTATTCCTAGACCACATTTAAAGCCTTTTTGAACGGAGAATGTAAAAAAGAATTCCATTTTATAAAATAATTTGGACTAACTCTAAACAATTTTCTAGACTTGGGTAAAAAATGTATATTTGATAAACGCATTTGTACTTTTAACGAGTAAAACTAAAAAACTAAGATAAAAGTATAAAAAATACAAACCTTAGGGCGAAATCTGAACATCAGTAATCATCTTCCTCATCGTATATGTTCTGTAACTCTGTTTTTTGTTTATTTTTACTAACGCTCAAAACTAATCTTTGTTTCACTTGTATAAGTGTCAAAATACTAGTTTTAGAATACATTTTTATCAATTTAAGTTAAACCCGATTTAGATCAGCTCTAGATACATAACATCGGGGCATCTACAAATTTGGAGGCCCTGTGCGGTTGATCACTCTGCACATCCTAAAATCCGGCCCTGATAATGTATATATTAACACGCACACATATTAAACTTAATAGTAGCAAATCTTACCTATAAAGAGCGTATACTTTGTCTTAAAACTTTAATCTTGAAACATAAATTAATGTAGTTAGCCTAAATCATTCCTAAGTACTTCTTAAATTTGACAACTTTTTAAAAACTTTACAACTTAAATTATGTCATTTCTTGATGATTCTAAACTTGGCAACCTTTCAAAAACACACACTAAATTAATTTTGAAAACATACGCTCTTATTTCAAAAAATGCACGCTTTGCATCAAGGGTCGAACCATAACCACAATTTCACAAGTATAATTATTTACCGCTATACAATTTCACAAGTATAATTATTTACCGCTATACACCGTCGCTTTGCGCGGTTATTCTTTTAAGTATTTACAAGATAAAGTAATTGTCGCTATTTTGAACATATATACCTTCGAATAGTGTTTCATTGAAAGTTTGAAACAACTCTATATGCAATTTTTTTTAATCTCATACTTATTGGTAGTGATCAAGTCGTAATCGATACTTATGCAGCTAGAAATATGAGCCTATTGGGGGAACACCTGTATACACCGAGGGAACGTTTTATTAATGTAACGAGGACGGCTGCGAGCCGCCGTGTTGCGGCGGGGCGATGATCTTGCAGCAAATTTCCGCGTTGGTTGCTTCGGTAAATTCCATTTGATAGCTCAAAATATATACTCTAAGAATTCAACATACATAAAAGTTTGAACATCTCAAGAAGTCACAAATACAAATAAACAACTCCTAAAGCTTGTAAAAAATTGCATAAAATTTCTGCAGACAAATGACATTTAGAACGGTTGCGTAGCATGATGAGGCCATGAATGCAAATACATAAGCAAAAGCTTAAACTCACACCTGAACCTCTACACTATTTCCGTTAACCCCTCGTACACAAAACTCAAAAGCCTTTAACCACGTCACCCTCCCCTAATACTTACCTGATCTAGACGTAAAATAAACACATCAACCATTTCACAATTAATTTGCTATTACATATATGATGAAAAAAAAAAAAAAAAAAGTTAATTTGTTGTGTTTTGTTGAATGATCTGCAAATAGGCTGGAATAACAAAACTTGGTCAATCAATTGAGTTTATATAATGCTTCAGGTTGGCTTAAGTTAAGCGCCTATTAGAATTAGAATTGTAATACAATATAGATTGGTATTGTATTAAGAAGTATGGATTTTTTTAAAGAAATTACAGTTTAGTCCAAGAATATGTAAAAAAGTTTTTAAAGAACAGAAACTTATTAAAATTAAATGCAAGTGTGATAAAAAAAAACACTATTCCAAACACCCTTTTTAGTTTATTAGAGGCAGTGTGATAAAAAAAATGGGTTTGAGATAATATTAGGATCATTAAAGGTTTGAGAGAAGGTATGATGAATCAAACCTTAGAGATAGCATCTTGCACAAATGAATCAACCTGAATGGTAAGACTGAAAGAGTTAAAATGATCTATTTTAGGATTCAGAAACATAAGAGCAAGACAATAGCACTATTTAGAGTAATCTTCGAATGACGCAAGAAAAGTTCAACCTTTTGTGCAGCAGCATCATTGATAAGCGGTCCTTACGAAATAATCGAATGACTCAAGAAAAGTTCAACCTTTTGTATAGCAGCATCGTTGATAAGCGGTTCCTGCGATGTAATACTGATAACTGATTAGAATTCTTTAACAACGCCCAAAAAAAGATAAACTTATGCATTGAAGTGCAAACAATGGTGTAAACTGATTACCTGAGCCACACCTTCACTTAAACAATTACCAAGTTTAAGGTTTTGTACAGCCTTTGAGTACGCATTTAGCACCTCTAATGGAACAAATATCTGCTTTAGGAGTTACATGGGCTGCTGCACAACCCAATGTAGTCTTCCATTGCTTGTTGGACCCGCACCACACATTTACAATCTACCCCCTTGTTAGCACTTGTTACTTCTTTGGACTCGGTTTATAGCCAAGAACTGCTTCTTGTTTGGTTATCAATTGTCCCTGTATTTTTATGCAGTTATGCACCACAACTCCAAATATCACAATTTAATTTGGGCCGAAGATCAATAAGGCCAAACGACCCATTACAAAGTAAAAACTCAATATGTAGTGCAGACCCAACACTTGCAACTAAACACCTCTAACCTGTATACAAATTCAATATGTCTACAACAAAACATTACAACGAAACCCATTTCAATACAATCTAAACCCAAATAAAAAACATATACAATCAAAACACATATAAATGACACAAAGAAAATGTCAGATTGAAACAACTATCAAAAAATGGAAACTTGAAAACACCCAACTTTTTTTATCAATAAAAAACAAAATCTAAGTTTAACTTCATACCTTGATTTGTGATTTTTACCTCCGATTTCATTTACGTATGTGACCTGTTGACGATAGATGTCAAAAAAATGAGGCGGTCACCGTAAACCTTATCGTTCACTTGCTCGCTGTCGGTCACATTGGTTTTCGATTCACCTCATACTGCAATTTTTTTTATTTAAATTCAGAATGTGGCAGGCGATCGCTGCAACGCTGCGGGGCAGCCCAGTAGTCGTTTTGTTGATAATGTCGTCATTTCGTTTGATGTCTTTCACTACTTACGCTGGCTTCATATTCTACCGTCTCTCGTGATTCCTTCAAATACGCGCCCACTTGATTTCTCACATGTAATTGCAAGTTCAACAATAAATCTGCAGTTAAAGATTAAAAATAACTAAATAACTCAATCTAAGACAAAAAGTGACTATAAAAATGCCAAATATAGTTAGAAGAATTTATGATAGAAAAAACCTCCATTCTGACTCGGATGTAACATTGCATAGACAGTCAAGTCCACCTGAAAATTGTTTAGGGAAAACACAATTTCCTGCAGCTGGAATCACACGTCGGCTACAAACAACAACAGTTTTCCCGTGGTCGCCCCCTATCTTTCTTTCTCTAACCTCGCGTTTAAGTTTCCTGTTCAATGAGGTATTGATATTAAAATAAAAGTCAGAATATGAGCAGATGATCTAAGTGTGAATCGGTATTAAGGACACGGATTTCCATCTAAATTTGAGAGTTTTAGAAGGATGCGAGTTGACCAGTTTTGTGTCAATGACGCGCCCTTCGAGTACAACAACCACATTTATATAACTGATCGTTGGCATCTGTATATCAATGAAAAGAAGTATTAATATGGTACGTCGTTGAGTAACTAAACTGAATATGACATGTTTGTTCTTTTCAATATATGTATCTTACCTCATCTGCAACACACTTTCGTCGACTTTTGCAATTCCACTCCAAACACGCCGACTGAAACATATTAAGACATGTTATCAACAAAAGTGACAATACATTATCGGTTTGGTAGTTCATCAAAAACACACAAACTTTGTGTACCTTTTGATCACAGTAAATAGTTGGTTCACTTTGATATAGAAAAAGTCAAGAAAACTAACATTTTTTATAATACCAAGCATTGGTCTCATCAATTCGTAATATGATTGCGTCTGTCGTGAATCGCACACGGTGTGGCATTTGCGCGTGCGACTTATTTATATACGCAGTTAGAAGTAATAATGTTTATAAAAAGTTTGTGTACCTTTTGAGTGTCAGGGTCTATCTGTAGGAGCGTGCTCAAGGGTACATGATTCCTAGTTCTTTCTTGTTCCCAATCAGTCAGTCTTTCCATTTGGACTTCTAATGCCGGCGCCCTTTCACGAATCTGGTTGTAAAAAATATAGATACGCGAATCAATCTGTTCCAGTAGGTCGGAGAAGAAACTTTCAGAAATATGACGCGAAGGCAATATCACTCTTTACAATTATATAGTACATGAAATAACTCTAACCTTCATTCGGCGTTCTCTTAAAGCAAGCAATCCAGCGTCGGTACAAATAGCCTTGATATCAGCCCCCGAGAATTCGTCCTTGGTCATAACAAAGTCTTCCAAGTTGACATCATCAACTAAGGTCATTGTTGATGTGTGTATCTGAAACAATAGATGAGTTAAGCAAGTATACTACGACACACACAGAGAGTATAAACATACATGGTTAGCAAATTACTTATTCAACATAACATGAAGGTACATATTTATCGACTTTCTAAGCATCCATTAATGGTTTTAACAAAGAAACAAAAGGTCTTAAATTTATAATAGAGATGAACGAAGAAATGTCACTTTGAACATCCCTAATACTGCCGCAGCAATGCTACGGCAGATGATCCACAACGGAAAATGAGATTATGTCAATCATATTGCAAGATAAACAGTAAACACTAAATTTTAAATGTGCTGAATTTCCCTACAGTTTAGTGGCATTAGCTATTTATTGACATTAATTCAAACCACTTATTGTTAGATTAGCTACTCCAATCATAGAACTGTTATTCAACTCTATAAATTAGACTAAAACGGAGTTATCATATATCAATATCATGACACCGTACCTGGAATATACGCATCCTTGTTTTGATGTCAGGAAGTAATAAATGTTGTATCAAGACTTTCGATAATATATGGTGAGAGATCATCAGCAACTCTGAATAGTTCTCTGACCAACTTAGGACCATCACCAAGATACTTCTGAATCAACTCACTTCCAACAACACGTGAGAATGTTGCTGATGTGGAATTTGCCACTGCCTGGATAACAAACAAAAGGTTCAAATACTAAAGATGCCTCTGCTTGATCTAATAGTTGCGACAAACCAAATTACCAACGTTATACTAATACATATAGATATTTAATAATGATAGAGACCATCAATCAATTTGCATTCCTTTTTTATTCTTCTTCCAGCACAAAAAAACCCCAAAAACTGAAACACTAATTCCCTGTCTAATTAAACAAGATTCAAGCATTAACTCTTGTGGCCCAAAACTGAAACCCTACCTAAAACGAATAATACACTATACTACTATCGAGAACCAAAGGATAGTAATATGTAAATAGCAATAAAAGTAAAACCACAATCATGTACAGCTCACCCGAACCGCAGTGTAGGTAATTCGAGGTCTATGATCGAGTTCCTTCATATCTTGTCACTTTTAAAGTACCTAATTGAATCCTTCGCCTCATATGCATAAAAGTAGCCAATTTAACCTCATCTTGATCCTCAATAAACGATTTTATGTAGCATAAATTGATAGTTACAGAATTAAAGCCATCGAATTGATTACCTGTCGAAGAAATCAGAAGTCGGTAGCAATTGGTAAGGCGGTTCGGGAATATTTCTGTGTGTCGAAGGTTGTGGAAGGGAGGAGATAATTATCTGTTTCATAAACGGGCTAAGATACCAGGTCTGGACAGCAGCAGTGGGCTTGGCTAAAAAGTGGGCTAAAAAACCGGAAGTTCGAAACGACAATGCACGCGTAGTTTTGAGACGCTGCATTATATATATAGTATTGAGAGTACGTCCTTTTGAATGTGTCGTTGCCTAATCTGCACGGGCAAGAGACGCCTGCATTAGTACGTCCTTTTGAATGGCCATGATATTGGCCCCTGTCAAAAGCGAAACCTGAAAACAAATGAAACACCGGAATAAGCTTTTCCACAAACAAACTTTTCACTTTTAATTAAGAATGAATATCAATAAAGCGAAAGAGATACGGGCTAATATTTTGGGCCTGGACAATACCAATGGGATGGGCTAAAAAGACGGAAAATCAAAACGACAATGCACGCGTCCTTTTGAGACGCTGCTGCACTTTTGTCGGCCAAAAGTCCCAGTTTAGACCAAAAACAATGCCACCACAAAAAATTTCTGATATAAATTCCTGCAAATTATCCAAAAAAAATAATTAAACATACATAACTGACACACCCATAAATAATGCAAAAGCATGTTCCGTTTGCTTCCCAGAAAAAAAAAACAACCTGTTAGGCCGTTTTTTTCTTACGCGAAATGGAAATTTCCAGCCACTTTGTGAACATGTAAGAAATAAAATGAACCTGAGCCAAGGAGCAGGAGCGAAAAGCAGTCACAAATTGATGCATGCACGGTGGTGCAGGGGATTCATGTCATGTTAGTGTAAAAATGGTGGAACCTGGGAACCACGTGACACAGTTAAATGTATGGCACAAAAGGTTTGTAGTACCTGGTACGACAGCTTATGACGTGAGCTCCATTTGTCACCACCTTCTTTCGCAACCTATTCAAAATAGAAGCATATGCACCAATCACTAACAAACCAAATGTGCACACAAAATGATACAAATCCCGACATTAGTATTCAAATAGTACCAAAGTAATTTTTCTCTTATCAGGGTGCGCTTCCTTGGACTGGTTCCTAAAATCATTCCTATATCACAACAATCAATTCCAAGAACTTTCTTTGTTCCCTGAAATCATGTTGACAGAACATGGGTTCCTATCAGTAGATGACAAAGAATAGTACTTCATTAACGGTGAAATATAAGTGAAAGTGCTAACCTGTGATGTAAACCATGATGAATAGACAACCTTTAGTAATCCTGGTTCGGGACAATTGTGTCGGCAATTCACAGAATCGGAATCGTCGTATAAATTGACAACTGAAAATAACAGTAAAGCTAAGTAAGCATATCAAATTGAAAACAGAAAAAGACGGAGAATTTATACTCGGATTGGAGGCTGAACCATGAAATTATTGGCTTCCAATTCAGTCTGCTTTTCGGCTTTATTTCTCGTTGTATAATCTTTGACGCTCTCTTATGTCGACACACTCAAATGTCGTCTGCAAGAAAAAGTAAGCATATCAAATTGAAAACAGAAAAAGACGGAGAATTTATACTCGGATTGGAGGCTGAACCATGAAATTATTGGCTTCCAATTCAGTCTGCTTTTCAGCTTTATTTCTCGCTATATAATCTCTGACGCTCTCTTATGTCGACACATTCAAATGTCGTCTGCAAGAAAAAGTAATATGTGGTTATTGATTCAATAATCTACGATAACTATGATAAATAACTAGAAAAAAAACAGTCAAGTGTTTGTCATACTTGTTTTCCACTATCCATAATTGTTGTTGTTGTTGTGAATCTCCATCCAGCTTCCGGTTTTCTCAAAAGTAAACGGAACTGTAAAATGAAATTAAATAAAAACTAAGAAAACAACAAAATTACCAAAAGCAATAAGCATAATCAAATACACCGATAACCTGAGAAAATAAATTCATCCGAACTCCCCCTAACAAAACAACAAAATTACCCTAAGCGATAAGCAAAATCAAATAAGGTCATAAGCTGGGATAATAAGTTCATCCGAACAAAATTAAATAAGCTTATAAACAACAAATCTAATTAAATAATTATAATTAAAAATTTTTATGTACATACCTTTTTTGGATTCAAGAATGAAAAAAATAATCTTTCGGCAGCAAAATTGATTAAATATTAAATTCCGGCACCGAAAATTGAGACCCTGGTTGTTGTGTTTTGATTAACTACAACCGAACATCAATTGCATAACCGGCAACCAGAAACTCCAAAACTGGAACCCTAGATATGCTGAGTGAGAGTTCTGGAAGTTTTGGGAGGCGGTGAACCATAAGAGCGAAAGAGATACGGGCTAATATTCTGGGCCTGGACAATACCAATGGGTTGGGCTAAAAAGACGGAAAATCAAAACGACGTTACTGGCGTCATTTTGTGACGCTGCATTATATATATAGTAATTAATGTATTTATAGTAGATATATTAACGGGCCAATAACTTATATAGACCAAGAGCAATTTTTTATCCACTCTATAGAACATGGTAAAAAATATTCCAAGTATATACTGCTCGACTGCGCGACTTTTTTTTCTTGACTCCAGTTTTATTTTATAATTTTCCACGACTTCACCTTTTTGGAAAGAAAAAAACAGTCGCGAAGTCTATAGGCCGGAAATATTTAATTAATTAATCCTTAATTTATATTAATAGTTCACGAAACGATTAACAGTCGTTAGTTTTCCCGTTAGACGTTTAAATATCTAATAGGCTTTTGTAATTAATTGGTAATAGACAAGTTAATTAGTGTTAAAGCCCAAATGAAATCATGAGCCCATATTGGACCCATATTCGGCCGACCCATGAGGGTTGAGGAGGTGATTGAGTTTGTCTTGGACTACAAGTCATCCAAAGCCTATATAATGAATCCTTTAATTCATTATTTGACATCCTTGGAAAACCTAATCAAGAAAACCAAATACACCTCACCACCTACACCCTATAACCGATCACCGTGTTTAGTTGCTTGTATTTGTGATCTAGAACTAGCATTCAAGCGTTCTACTGTGACGTATTGTGTATGCAATCATAGAGGCAACTTACTTTAGTTTCTTTAGTGTTTTCGTGAGACTCAAGAACAAAGATCAAGATCCATTCGTTGGTCATCCGAGCAAAACCAAGAGGTTAGTAAACATACGTGTTTATTTGTGTTAATTCATGTACATAAAACGCGATCCCTATGGGACATCTATCCGCTGCATTTACTCGTTTTTAATAGTTATATGATCGTTAAATCCCAACAATACTTCCGTCATTATGAAATTAACAATACACAATTGAAATAATACATTTTATGGTCTCGCTGCAAGGGGTGATGGCTTATGTTCTCCTTTATATCATAAAAGATATGAATAGGGTAACATGTAATCTATGTAATGTTAAGTGTAAAAAGTACAAATTTGTTAAACAATCAAATTTGATCTTTTTTAATAGACTTGTTTAACTCAACTAAAATAACCATTGAAAGGTAGTAAGTTTACTTTGTTGATGGAAGTATGTAACTCGAGCTTAGATCTTCAACTTATTTAAAACGGGGGGTGTTTGATTTTTTAGAGATAAAATGTCTTATCACTTTTACGACCACTTCTTGATAAGAGGTAGTTAAAAGTGCCTTACGTGGAAGAGAAACAATGTTTGTTTTAGAGTAAAAAGTACTTACAATCAGACCCAAAAACCACCAATATCAGTTGGGTGACCGGAGATATGGTGGTTGCTGCAACAGTAGTGTGGCCGGTGGTAGGGTGGCCAGAGGTCAAGTATGGAGAAGATGTTTGAAGAAACTGGATTTTTGGATGATTATAAGAGTGTAGGTTGTTCTTTGTCAAAGGGGAAATAACCCTCGTAGAGGCAATAAGACTTCATTTCTGCCTAAAAATTTGAAGGGGAAAAAGAGCTTCTTAACTCGTATGTCTGCAAAAAAAAAAAAAAAAAAAAAAAAAAAAAAAAAAAAAAAAAGCTCTTCTTTCAATATTTCTGGCCGCTCGCAGAGATAAGAGGTAAAAATCTCTTACTTACCAAAAACAAAAAAACCTCATGTTGGAACACAAAAAGTGTAAATCATTAGTGCATGGACTTCTATTTATCTTTTGTACTAACATAGGGTATGTTGTGTAACATTGTGTGGTTGCGACAGCATAACACTATCGCAACACTTGTATAGTTGTGATAGTATGCTTGACTATGTATGGGTAAAAATACCCCCACCTCATGGGTTATGAGATGTGTGTTCTTTCTAGTATCAATGCGATACTTTCCTTCTTTTCTCTCGTTTCTCTCTCTCTAAACTAAAGTGTCCACACCCACTTTATCTCACTAAGATTATTAGAGTAGACGTGATATTATTGGAACAACAATTGGTATCAAGAGCCAAATATGATTCGTTGTTTCACGTAGTTGTGTTTTAGTGTTGTTTTAATCTTCATTAGTAGTAAAAATTTTGGTTTTATAGAATTAAAGAACTTTCTCTCTCTAGAATATCTTTACTCTCATACGAAGTATAAAGATTACTCTTAAACGTGTTTAATCTTATAAAACGTGTGCTAGGATAACATATTTGTGGAAAAAGAAAGAGATTTTATCATTCTATACAAAATTTTTGTGAATTTGGTGAAGATTTAGGCTGAAATCGTGGTTTAATGGTTTTTGAAAAAGTGTACTTTTTCTCGTATAAATAGGGTTTAGCATTTTGCTCGTAAAATTTTGCTCGCAAAATTGAGGGTTTTGTTGCAACAATTGGCTTAGAAACAGTTGCGATAACTATTTTTGGTCGTGTTAGGTGACTGCGATAGAAGTTGGTTTAAGTTGCAATAGCAGTAGTTTGGGTTACGATAGAAATTGTTGTGATACTTGCTTTGCGAAGCTTTTTGTTACCCACTGTTTAAGAAAGAAAACTCTACCCAAGTCGCAAGAAATTGTTGCGATAGCTCTTGTATTGTTGTGATAGCACAAGTTTTCGCGACACCTGATCTTCAGAGACTTACTATTACACACGTTTTACGAAAGAAAACTCTTCCCAATTTTCACCAGAAAAGGTGCGATAGTTACTGTTTACGAGACTTTGTTGCGATACCTTGACTTAATGACTTTTATCCAATTTTAAATCCCTTAAAAGATTAAAATTATTAAGTGACTTTAATCATTTAAGTATCACAATATAAATTCCAAACACTCAACCATCTCAACTTAAAACAAACTAAAACATGAATTTCAAACACAAACAACATCTCATAACAAAGATCCACCATCACAATGTCTACTATTGACGATGTATTACTCTATGGCAATGAATCAAGACAACCCATGCTACTCCCGGGAACTTACACTAATTAGAGATTAAGGTTTAAGCTATGGATCACAAATCATGATGATGCAGAACTCTTGCTTAAATCAATCCATGATGGTCCATATGAAAGGAAATTTCTTGCTGATCAAAGCACACCAGGGATAATAAGACTACAAACTGATGAAGATTTGAATGACACTAAACGTGCTCAATACACTGCTGACATTACAGCAAAATTCTTCATCACATTAGCTATTCCAAATGAAATTTACATGAATATGGATTATCGAGACAGTGCTCATGAGATGTGGACAAATCTTGCCTCTATGCATCGTGAAGAAGAACTTCAACTCATCAGACAAGAAATCCTAAATGAAAATTACTTTCATATGGATCCTTTGCAAACCATTATCCCTGCCTCACCATCACACATTCATGAGACTCCATCACAAGTTGTTGACCATGCTTCTATGACTTACACCATGGATGGATTCTACTACACTCCTCCAAATGATCCGGTCATCGTTCCAAGATACCATCCAGTAACCATTCATAATCATGAGAAATCACTTATGAACAATATGGTAAGCTTGGCAATGAACTCAATAAGGATTATTCTCTTTAAAGGCAAAAACAAAATGGTTAATATTTCTGATTACTCAAGACATAACAACAAAAGCTTGACAATGGACCTGGAGATAGATTATAAATGTGAGCTTGACGATGAGTTACTCAATTTCATGGAGGATACAGATGATGAAATAGAGACCTTAGGATCAAGCATGGCATTTATGGCACACGTTGAAGATGTGGAAGGTATTGACACAACAATGGAAGATGTCTTTGAAGCTCATGATGAGGATGATACTCCAAGCTATGACACTGATGCTGAAGAAGATGACACTCTTGTCAACAAGGTACACACATCAATGCTTGTGATAATGATGATCTTGATGAATTCATACATGGTCACATTCGTACCATTAGTAAGCCAACTGAAGTTAACATACGTAGTGAAACATCTACAACTTCTACTCCTCAGTTATCTACTAATAGTACCAATTGCAATCATGCATCAAAAAGTCAAGATCATGTTGATATGCTTCAAAACTATGCCACTATTCAATCTCAAATTCAAAATTTTGCTAACTTGATAAAACTAGAACAAGATAAAAGTGCTTCTTTAGAAAAGAAAATCAAGGACATGTTATATGAAGAGCAGTCTGAAAGACCACTAGTGCTTAAACGTCAAATTCTAGATTTACAAAATGAGATTTTTCTTTTCAAAAGAAATATTTCAAATTTTGAAAACATCAAAAAGAATTTTGAAGAAGAAGTTTATAAACTTAAAGAAATTTCTAAACGTCAAACACATAGTTTGTATAATGCTTATTACATGAGACGTGATACATTCAAAGATTAAATTTTTGTTCCTAATGACATCTGTCAAGAGGAAATCCAAAAACGTTTAAAAGTTAATCAAAAGAAAATCAATTTCTCCTACTTTAGTGCCGATTATGGTTTGATAAATAAGGAAAATGCTCTTTCAAGAAAACCAACAAATGTTAAACATCACATGGATCAGATTTCTGACAACCCATATGATTCTAACAAATATGAGAGTTTAGCGAGAAAAACCTTTTGCAGTCTCAGAAATCAAATTAATGGATTGTTATCTATTATTCGCGGAAAGCAAGAGTTTCAAACGGATGAACTTTTGAGATCCAATTCTTATGAAGTGGATGTCTTGAGGGCAGTCAAGAAACAGAGAAAAACATTTATCGAACCTCCCGTGAATAGAATTAACGATAAATTGAAAGCCTTTGAAGAGGCATTGATGTTTGAAATGTAAATTGATTTAACTTACGTCACATCTCTTGAGGATGAATATGACCTTCTCAGTCTTAACTCTGACATTCAAAAAGAATATTTTCTAAATCAAAATGGAATCACTCAAACCACAATTTGCTTTAAATGAGGAGAAAATTGAAGACTTGGAAAATAAACAAACGTCTTTAGAAATGGAAAACCTTTTACTCACAGAGAGTCTAAGAGAATGTTTGCAAAAGAATGTTGAGTTGAACGAGGAATTGTCTTGTCGTACTGCCAAATTTGAAAACTCTTGTGCGAAACTTGAAAAACAATCTTTAATGTTTGAAGCAAACTGGCAGCGAAAAATTGAAGAAAACAAATACGACAAGCTTTCCTACGAGAATTCTTTGACAATAATCTTAAAAGAGAATGAGGAACTCAAATCTAAAGTGCTTGATTCGATGAAAAACAAGAATCATGAGTTTGTAGCTTCACGCCAGTTGGATAATAAAAAATTTTCATATTTTTCAAACCAACCAACCTTTTTGGCAAATCAAAAACAAAAAGCTCATATTCTTGAGTCAAAACAAAAAGAGGTTTTATCTAATCCTAAAGTAATTGCTCCCGGTATGTATCAAATTGGATCTACTACTAGAGAACCATATGGTTCAAATGACACGATTCATAACAAGGAGTTAGAAATTGCTAGGAAGCTAGCCTTACTTAGTAAGGATATGCCTCTAGATTCACCATTGTGTTCTTTGACTCCTCCCAATATTGAAAAGAAACCCAAAAAGTCAAAGAATCACAAGAACAAGAATCGTAACGCTCTGTTCTCGAGTTTTTTTTTAAAGGAATGGAAGGGGATTAGAAGGGAAATAAAAAATATGGGTGTTCTTAAGTTTTTTTAAGAAGGAAGAGGAGGGGACGGGAAGGTGGGAGGGAGGGAAGGTATCGCCTTTCTTGTGTATATCCATTCCGTCCAATTTTGGGGGGATTAGGAGGGAAACATCATGGGCTTGTGTAAAATTACAAATATATCCCTATTATTAACATATTTGACTGAGAAACAATCCAAAGTGGTTCTTCTTGTAAAACACCATAACGAAGTGTGCCTGGTGTCGGGTTAATCACGTCATGATCAGATGAATCCATTACCACATAGATCTTGCCTCCTTTTCCTCCACCAGCCAATTTTCCGAACCCGATAGGGTCACATCTCCAACAGTACACATTTTTGCATTATTATTATTATTTTCTTTTACCTTTTTACTTTTCTTTTCAGGGGATTTTGTTGGATTTTTTAAAGATTTAAGATACCCTCTTAGTAAAATGTGATTTTGAACAAAACCCATGTGCCATTTTTACTCAATAGAATTTTTACTCAATAGTAAAATGTGGCAATGTTTCAGCAATAATAAAAAGATTAAAGCAGCCCGTATTTGTGTTAGTTAACTATATTATATGATTCAAGCTGACATGAACAACTAAGATGTGAGATATATAAATGTAAATTATGTTTTGAGGGTATGTTGGTAATTTGGGTACCATCTTTTCCTTTCCTTGCAACTTAAAATAAAAACTCAAGAACTCAAATAAAAATAACCACTTTCTTCTTAGTGTCATTCCTTACTTTCCCCTTCCCATTCCATCCCCTTCCATTCTTTAAATTTAAAATTGAGAACAGAGCGTAAGAAACATAAATTAGCTCAACATGATCAAATTACACAATCTCCTAACGTATATTTGCTTTTTGATCCAGGTTTAGACACTACTTGTAGCAAGGAGAGACCAACTAAGAAAAGTGCATTGAAGACTTGTAACACCCAACCCGACAAGGGTCAAAATGCCACATTATGGTGTCTATCAGAACATATAAATAAACGCAACCGGAAGACTTAATAAATAATGTAAAGTCAAGGAACAACATGATTTCCAAAACTCACAAAATCCCAACAAGTCTAAACGGAAATGAAATGAAATGAAATATCCAAAACATAAGTCTAATCATAATCCAAAACAAATGGGGAATCTAATCTAGGTAGGTCTTCTAAGCTCCTACTCTCATCACTCATGCCTAGCATCCCGCTTATTACCTGCCACATGGAAAAAAAATGCAGCTGAGCTTGAAAAGCCCAGTGAACAGATATATATATATATACAAAACAGATAGGTAATAAACATAAGTAAACGAAGATGGATCATACGAATCAGATGAATAAATATCATAAGTCAAATGAAATGAGGAATTAAGATAATACGAGTCAGATAATCATAAGGAAACAAACGAGTCACATGGAAATGCCCACAAGCTCGAATGTCTAAACATGATACATGAATAGACCGCATAATCACATATACATATCTGTCAAATCATAAGTGCACGAAGAGGGGAGACCTCTAAGTACCAAATAGTGAGAGGGGTGTAAGGCACAAACAAACCAATCAAAACAAAATGAAACAATGTACCTAGGATGCATCCATACGCCTCCTACGAAATAAATCATATATACACCTGTACGAGACAAGTATATACACATATGATAATGACCAAGAGATCACATATCATTTCATATCAAATGAGGACGCCGTGGACTAATCACACCGCCACAGATAGTGTCATGCCATTGGTGCCATGAATGACATGGCCATAGTACCTCCATGGCTAGTTAAATAGCTCGGCCAACAGATTAGAACACTTAAATCATATCATATCAAGTCTTCATATCATATCCAAACAAAACATATCAAACTGAACTGAATCATATCATAGCAAATGGATAGCAACAAATATCATAGCAAACGAATAGCAAACGGATATCAAATCAAAGAATCATATCAAATGGATCATAACATAGAAAACGAATCAAAGTCATGAGAAACCTTTATTGAGAAAAGGTAGAATATCTGTATCTTATGCAAAGCAAGCAAAACAAATCAGGAAAGCACACGGAAACCGAAACTACTCCTTCTTCATAGAATCTACACGAATTAATGATCACGTATTACTTACAAGCTCATTTTAATCAGATTTATACATTTGGGGGTTTCTTTCTATTTTTAGAAACTTTCCATTTTTAGTAACTTCCTTGAATTAGTAACTTTTCATATTTAGTAAGTTTCCCGAATTAGTAAGTTTCCACATTTAGTAAGTTTCCCGAATTAGTAACTTGATACTTTAGGGTTGTAAATGACAATAAAATAAACTTAAAGGTTTAATATGATAAATATCATAGTGTAGGGTTAAATATGCAAATTACCAAAGTTTTAAGGTTTATTTACGTCAAATGTTTAAGCTTAGGGTTTATATTGTAAATTAATTTCATAATTAACCGATTTGGACCTTAGCCGATTTAGTGCATATATTAAAGGTATTTTTGACTTAATTTAAGCCCGAGAAAAACACACTCCCATACCCATCGAACACACTCAAACTCTTTTACGACCAATCTTAATGAACAACAATTTCATGTGACACTCTACTTGACTTCACACCTATACCGAGAACCAAACAATGGAACAAATCAATATTTCAAATATTGATGGTACTGCTAAAATAGAGCAAGGTACTGCTAGTATCTATAAAGGTACTGTTAGTACATTTGGAGGTACGACTAGTTCATTTGAAGATACTACTGGTCCTTCAAATTCAAGAGAAGCAGAGTTCCAAGAAGATGAAGTGGATTTGGGTAATCTTCCACCATCTTATCAAGTTCCTTCTACACCACACACAAGGATTCACAAAGTCCACTCCTTGGATAATGTGATTGGAGATGTACAATTAGGTGTGAAGAGAAGGAAACAATTGAAGTCTTCAGACAAACAAGGGCTTCTTGATGCCCTTTATGCTTCAAAACAGCATGAGCTTTTAAGCTCCTGCTTGTTTGTATGTTTTCTCTCACAAGCTGAACCAAAGACAATTCTTACAGCCCTAGATGATTCAAGCTGGTTAGAGGCTATGCAAGAAGAGCTTCTTCAGTTCAAGATTCAAAAGGTTTGGGTGCTAGTTGATTTACCTACAGGTGTGAAGGTAATTGGCACTAGATGGGTTTTTAAGAACAAAAGGGATGAAAGAGGAATAGTGATCAAGAATAAGGCTAGATTAGCAGCCCAAGGGTACACACAAGAAGAAGGGATAGATTATGATGAATTTTATGCTCCAGTAGCAAGGATTGAGGCAATTAGGCTGTTTCTAGCTTATGCTTCATTTTTAGGCTTCACAGTCTACCAAATGGATGTCAAGAGTGCATTTTTATATGGTGAAATTGGAGAAGAGGTGTATGTTTCACAACCTCCTGGTTTCATTGATCCATTACATCCAAACAAAGTTTACAGAGTAGTGAAACCTCTATATGGCCTTCATCAGGCACCAAGAGCTTGGTATGCAACACTAGCTTCCTACTTATTAGAAAATGGATTTCAAAGAGGAAAGATTGATCAGACACTGTTCATCAAACAGCATAAGTAGGATCTTCTGTTAGTGTAGGTGTATGTGGATGACATTATCTTTGGATCTACTAGGAAAGATATGTGTTTAGAGTTTGAGAAGCTTATGAAAGATAAGTTTCAGATGAGGTCTATGGGAGAACTTACATTCTTTTTGGGTTTGCAAGTTAAGCAATCATCTGAAGGCATATTTATTAGTCAAGACAAATATGTTGCAGAGATACTTAGAAAATTTCAATTTGCTGATTCAAAAATAGCAAGCACACCAATGGACGCTGAGAAGCACCTTCTGAAAGATGAAGATGGAGAAAATGTAGATGTACACAATTACAGATCTATGATAGGCTCTTTGATGTACCTTACATCATCTAGACCTGATATCATGTTTCCTGTTTGTGTTTGTGCAAGATTTCAAGTTACTCCAAAGGTTTCTCATTTAACTGCAGTCAAGAGAATTTTTAGATATCTCAAAGGTCAACCAAGGTTGGGTATATGGTATTCTAGAGAATCTCCTTTTGACTTAGTAGCATATTCGGATAGTGATTATGCTGGTGCTAGCTTGGACAGAAAGTCAACAACTGGAGGATGTCAATTCCTTGGGTGTAGACTTGTCTCATGGCAGTGTAAGAAGCAAACAAGTGTGGCAAATTCAACAACTGAAGCTGAATATATAGCTGCTGCAAGTTGCTCTAGTCAAGTTCTATGGCTTCAAAACCAACTCCTTGATTATGGGTTCAATTTCTTAAACATTGTTATTCATATTGATAATAGTAGTACAATTTGTATTATTAAAAATCCAGTACAACATTCTAAAACAAAACACATTGAAATTAGACATCACTTTATAAGAGACTGCAATGAGAAAAGATTAATTCAAGTTCTTAAAATTGCTTCAGAGCATAATTTTGCAGATCTGCTAACAAAAGCTTTTGATGTTTCAAGGTTTCAGTACTTGGTAGCAAGTATTGGAATGCTTAATCTTTAAATTTTCAATATGATGTGTTTTTGTAAATAAATTTTTGTTGTTGCTGCTGATTTAGAAGGTACTGCTAATGTATCATAAGGTACTGCTAAAGCACACAAGGTGCTGCTAGTACAAATTTACATTGTGTTATTCATATAGTTGGTCTTATGCTTATTCTAATGCAAAACAAGTACTTTGTACATTGTTCTTTTGGTTTTAGACTAACTATTTCAGGTATGAATATGTGAACACAAAGGAGATTTCAAGTGAAATGGGAGCAGCAGAATGCTTATCCAGTTGCTAACATAGTAGGTTTATGATGGACTGAGTTTAGGAATTTAAACTCCTTAAAACTTCTTTCTTGAAACCTAGTTATGATATTTCACATTGAATTGATGACTTAGTTGATCAGATAGTAACTGATGCAACTCACTTTCTATCATTTTATACTTTTAAGTATAATGTGTAATTCTGAGGACATCTGATAGAAAGAACAGCTAGTAAAAGTGAATCTAACACTTGTGTTGGAGGTAACAATTACTATGAGCTGGAAACCCTGTCAAGAAAATCTTTTGAATAGATTTATCTTTACACAGGCAGTTAGTTATAACTGAAAAATATTGGTTCTCACACAACTAGAGGTTGCTTTAAACCGAAATGCTAATTAAGTGTCTGTTATACACTTGATTCCTTCAAAATGGTTGAAAGTAGTATGATTTTTCAATTCTAAAATCATGAACATACTACTAAGTCAAATGATTTCTTAAAAAGGATTTTCAAGGATTTACAAAAACCATCCATTGATGGATCATGAATCGAAATGTCCACTGATTCACCTCTCATAGGAGTTAACACACCTAGAAGTGATGAGGACAGCAACTTAAACTTTTAAAGAATTGATGGCTTCATGTACAATATTGTCTGACAACAAGTTCACATTGATAGATCAGTCAAAGGTACATAGTGAGATCTTCCAAACAAGGGGAGGAAACAAAAGTTATTTGCTTCAGGGGAGGTAACAATCTCAGGGGAGGAAATGATAGCCCAGAATGGAAGTAAAACCAATATATAGAAGGAGAAGATAAGAGCATACAAGATGATGTTGAGGTTGAAAATGATTAGAATAGATCAAATATTCAGAAGGGATGAAGCATTCCTAAAGGAGAAAGTTCTATCTAGATCAAACGAAGAAAAGTTTCAATTTCACTTCAAAGACATGCTGGTTAGATGATTTCACTTGTTGAAACAAGCATCCAAGATACACAGCATCATTGCCTCTTTTAATTCCTCCATTCAAGGAAATTGCACCATCTTTTGGTTCAATGTTTTGATATTGCTGAAGTCAAAGAAGAACAAAGCAGATCACTTCAGAATAAGAAGAATAGTTCAGATTCATGAAGTGTTTGAAAGATCTTCTCAAGTCCTCATTTAATTCAGAAAACATGTTTGAAATGATTCACATGTTTAGGGGAGGATTGTTGGGAATTAAATATTCTAAAGTTAGAGTATCGAAAAATACTTTAAGAAGAAGGTACTGCTAGTTCATGATCAAGGTACTGCTAGAACAAGAAGGTACTGCTAGTTCAAGTAGAAGGTGCTGCTAGTAGAAAATGGTATTGCTGATCAGTGAGTCATAGAGCTGCTACAAGGATAAGATCGAAGAAGATATTATTTGTATGAGTCACTCTTATGCAAAAATAATATCTAGATATGTTCTCAGTCAACAAGTTGATGCATGTGCTTTCATTAATTCATTTGAACAACTTGAGAGATATAATCTTTCATACGCTAGCTCGACTTGATCTTTTGTAAGACAAGTGTTGATTAGACATAAAGCAATATTGTAAGAGATCTCTTGGAATATAAAAGAGATCTTAGACTAGTGATTGTATAAGTGGATATATGCTTAATTAAGAACTCGTATCTGTTAAGACATAGAACAAACAAAATCATATATCACAAATCTAGAAACATAAGATTCAAGGTCTTTGTAACCCTAGTGATAAATTCAAGATCACTCGTATTATTTTGAATAATATTGAATCGCTTGGTGATAAACTTTCTTTGTTCATTGTTAAGTAACAAACATAATTCTTCCATTTCCATAACATACATAACCTTCTAAGTGTGATTAAGTAAATTCCGCGTACTTAATCATATAAACTCAATATATCATTACACATAAAGTATACAAGGTTTAACCACCTTAACCGTGTGTCGAATCCTCTCACATGTTAAACCAATGAGTTGGGATGATATGTATATACATTAGATGTTAAATGAATGAGTCGAGATGATATCGTTATACATGAGTTGTTCAACGAATGAGTCGAGATGATATGGTTATACATGAGATGTTAAACGAATGAGTCGAGATGACATAGTTATACATGACATGTTAAACGAATAAGTCGGAATGATATGTATATACATGAGATGTTAAACGATTGAGTCAAGATGATCGATATGGCTAAACATGAGATGTTAAACGAATGGGTCGGGATGATATGGATATACATGAGATGTTAAACGATTGAGTCGAGATGATCGATATGGCTAAACATGAGATGTTAAACGAATGAGTCGGGATGATATGGATATACATGAGATGTTAAACGAATGAGTCGAGATGTGATTGGGCATGAACCGGTTGTATATATTACATCCTAAGTTTCACTCAAATTTTAAATTTATAAACACCTTTTTACCGATTATTAAGAAAACACATACGAGCAAGTATACTCGTCCGTGTGTAATATGGTTTGTGGTAAATAGGGATCGTCCCACGAGACTACGTAGTTTAAGCTTAGCAATTTATGTAGCACAAGAAATAGTACTAAAGATTGTCATACTCTAAAGCACCGTAAATATACAAACAAACAATGGTTCCGAATTCAATCAATCAAACGAACAAATACATGTTTAGGAATAATAATCAAATCGTGATAAAATGTTGAATATGTTTGGGTGAAACATATATGTAGAAGGCACATACCAATTTTCACAAGGTTTTCTAGTCAATGGGTAATATCAAGAAAATCCATGTTTTTACTAGTTTCATGGGTGCGTCCTTTCGGCCAATACATCATCCCGTTACGCTAGCCCTTTGTGTTATCAAATGTATGAAAAAGATGATTAGTAACATTAGTTCATACGAGTCCTTTCGACCCATTCTCGTGATTAAATATTCTCGAATTCATTAAAAAACTTGAATACTTAATAGTTGTCAATTATCAAGTACCAATCCATTTGTGCACCAACTTCTTGGAATTAAACAATACTAGAAATCCTTTCGGCCTATAAATCCAACAATGTTGAATCAACAAGTTTTAGAACACGAATTATATTTAAGCAAAGTTATGAGAATAATCACTTTTTCTAACCGACTAATCATTCAACATTCACACGAATGTCAACATAATTCCCAAACAAGTGTCACAAATTACCCCATAACAAGTTTCATCAACAAACATAACATTTCATTCAACATCAAATTGTTCAACATAACAATTCAGTAAAAGAAAGTTACCCAAAGCAAGACTACAATGAGTAAGAAATATAAAGAGTTATAGCACTCCTTAAGGCCTCCAATCGAGCAAGGGAATCTTTCACCTCTTCTAGTAAGTATCACCAACACTTTCTTTGTTTCTCCTTGGTATCTTCTTGAGAATGGCAGAGATTATTAAGCTCTTTCGGGTTTAGTAGATAATGTGATCAAGTCCTTATGGTGTAAGGCTTGATTGTAAGTGTATCCCCTATGTGTTGTGTATGAGTTGTGGTGATCATGGGTCATATTTATGCTTGAAATCACTCACAAAAACTGTCACAAGCCTTCAATAATCATAAAAGAGAGGAGATGATCGGACTTGAGTCATTATGGTTGTTAAAACCTTGATTTAATGCAACTCTTCATCTCAGACACGTCTCAACCCGCGGTTCAGATTTAAACCGGCGGCTGGGATGACTGCTCAACCTCAGAATGGGATTTTGAACCTTGGGTTTGAATCTCAACTTCAACCTTGGGTTGGGAACTGTTTTGCACATTAATTTCAACCTTGGGTTGACTAAAAACTCCATTCTTTAACACTCTTTTTAGCACCAAATCATGACTCCATATTTCATTGAAAATCTTCACAACCTTCTCTTGTACATCAGAAATAATCATAACATGAATCAATATCTTTGACGACAATCTTTTCTTGAATATTCTCTTGATCTTTTGGCTTTTCTTCGTCATTCTTCGATATTTCATTGTACCTAGACCTGAACTCTTCTTAATACCTTTTAAGTGCAAAATGCTCATAAACATAACTAGATAATATACAAAAATATACAAATAACGCGACTCTATCATAGACAAAATGAGCGTTATCAAATCCCCCCTACTTAGGTTTTGCTTGCCCTCAAGGAAAGTAATCTTTTCAAGAATTTTTTTCCAATAGCCAGCCATCATGATTCTCAAAAATTTCACTAATCTTCCTTATTGCCAAAGCATAAGATCAAAAGGTGATTTTTGCTATTTATACTTCAAATTTAAACGAAGTACTCGATCAAGCTAGATAACACAACTAAGCTCCTCACGAAAAGAAAGTAATAATATAATTCACTCACACTCATTTCTTTTGTTGGAAGTGTATTTCAGTCAATTGCTCAGTCATGATTTCATTTCATACCATAAGCTTGTACAAGTATCAAAACTAATCCAAATTATGTAAGAAATAAACTTATCAAAGAGGACTTTTATTCGGGTTGAAACGTTAGGCTGAGGGTTAATATCAACTTATGCTCCAATAACTTCTGTACAAACATAATAGATCGCTGGCGCGAATTCTTGATTTACTCAAACAACGGATGGTCACTAAAGTAAAATACATTAGATCGCTGGCGCGTTATTCGATCATTCAAGAACTGGATGGTCACTAGAATATTCATATAGTCGATATCTTCACAAAGGAAAAAGGGTTAGGATAATGCATGGGAATATTTAGTGGAATTAGTAATGTAACAATAATCAAGTCAAATACCAAAATCACTTGTTGCAAAAAGAATCGAACCAAGTATCCCAAAATGATTATAGCCTCCGAATCAACTTTTCCTTTCTCTTTGATTTCTTTCATCGATCACCATATATATAAACATTACGTCTTAGCACATTGACTATTTGATAATTCACAATACTTCTTTTTCCTCCATCTTCATAACTATAGCATATTGGCTATATAATTATTTTTCATCAATTTGTTTCTTTTTTTTTCACATCCCCCACACTTTGGATGAGCATCTACCTCAAAAATACAAATAAGAAGTAGCTACCTTCGTCTTCGTCGGAAAGGTATATCCGAAATACAAAGTGTAAGCTCATAATCATCAAAAACATCTTCACGCCAACAACAAGTAATTCATCGATTTGACTTGACAAAAAGGTTAGACAAAATTTTAAAGGTGTAAAATCTTTTTATATTTTATGGATGTAACAAAACGAAAAGAATGGCTCAAAGGGTGAACTAAGGGTATCTAGCACTAAAAATGAGCGCTAACAAATGGGTCCATAAAAAGTGGTTAACTAACCGATGTGGCCAGATAATATATCAATATATGTAAATGGAAGGCCATTTGGTTGAAATCCTAAGTTGCCTCTTATCATTTAAATTCATTTATATCACACGTATGTGACCTTACTTTGGAATTCGTAATGAATGACAAGCACAAGTTCTAGAATCAATTCAATCACCGGCATACTCATTGCAAGAAAATAGAATTTAAGCATAAAGATATGCTTCAAATGATAGGCTCAAATCCTCACATATTTGTAGAATAGGCTATAAATGCACAAGTAATGTTATCAATCCCCAGAACGGATCACTTCACTTAATCGAGATATGTTAAAATTTTCAAATTGCCATTTCATGTTATTGGAAAATTCCAAGTTTTTTTATTTAGATATAATCTTTTAGGTGTAAAAACAACAAATTTCCTTTAGGGCGATAAAACAAACTCCAAAATAATCAAATTTTTTTTAAAAACAAGATCATTTTCACTATTTACTTCCCTCCCCCACACTTAAGTTTTGCATTGTCCTCAATGTGAAAAATTAACTTCAAAGCAAAGGAAATAGGGAAAATAAGGTAGTAAATGATATCACCGAGAAATCATGCGAGATCCATATTTGGTATTTAATGCATGAGTTGGCACTCCAAACTCCAAAATGTACCAAGCATATGAATGAGCAATAATTCCATGGTATCTCAAACCTGAAAAATAAACACTTGCACAAAACATACAAAAACAAACACACAAAAATAATAATAATAAAGTGCTTAATAAAATCCTAAATAATAATAATGAATCCTACATCACATAATAATAATAATAATAATAATTCAGAAATAAAGTACGAGGGAGAAGATAGAATAATTATCCATTACACATCACATAAAACCTTGAATGATAGTCAAAATCATTCATCATCCATGTCCTCATAGTCATCTCCTTGGTAATCAACCAATGCTCCAATGCCAACACCTCCAGACGATGTTCCTGTTTCATAACCTCTAGTCCCCACATCAGAAGAATAATAACCCATGAACCCATCATGATTAACATTGTACCCTTCACTTCCTTGAAATGCACTAGATGATGTTGGGTAAGGTACATTTTGCGATGGGTATGGTGTATATGGGTATGGGTAAGGTGGAACACTAGGCAGGTCATAAGTCATTGGAAAAGAGTATGGCGGAACACTTTGTTGACCAAGGTGTGTGAGAATCGGTGCACAATAATCCATTTGATGTCTAATCCTCATCATAGACATATCTCTCCAAACTTCTCTCTTCTCAACTTGTGGTAAGTTCGCATGCCATTCACCCCATACGGAATCTAGTCCCGAAGGTTCTTCCCTACGTTGTGGTGGTGGTTGGCTACGAGCCACATTTGCAATAGTTTCAACCAAACACATCTTATCATGATCAAGCAAACCTTGCAAACTCTTCTTATCAAGCTTTTCACAATCTTTCATTATTGTAATCCTATTCAACTCACTTTGTGTAGCATACCCCAAACTTCTTCCAATCTTTGACACATAATGGCCTCCATTGATAAAACCATGCTCTGACATAATGGTTGCTCTCTTGGACAAATAAACTACCAAGGTCCATGCCACATTCATCTTCAACTTCTTTCCATCACGACTACTCATGATCATTTCAATCAACCACAAATCCGGTTGATGAACCTTGTCTTGACTATTACCTCGATGTACAAATGAGGTCACAAGTATCTTGTGCAAAAGCCTCGCCATTGGTAAATGAATTTCCATCACCTTTGGTCTTGAACTATTCAGATCTCCAATCTCATTCCAAATCTGAGTACCATCATACTTTGGTGGTTCCCTTTCCAACTCACCAAAAATGAACAACAAACTCCTCTTGAGCAAGGTCATTATCATCATACAAACCAAGTAATTTCCCAAATTCCGGCAAAGTCAACACATGATTATCTCCACACAAGCGAAACCAAATACATTTTTCTTCCAAAATTTCACTCAAATTCACCTCCTGATTGAAATAAATGGTGGAAAAGAACTCCAAACACCATTCTTTGTAGATTTGCTTCTCATTGATCCTCAAAGCGAGCTCGAAACTAAAATCTTCAAAAACACTTCCATCTTCATACTCCGTGCTAAGATCCATCAACTTCGCTAGATTCTCATAGATATTATACTTCTTAATCAAACTCCAATTAACCAACTTTGGTTGTGCAATTTCCTTCCTTTGTAACTTAGCTAAACGGCTATTGAAACAAGCTTTAGCCTTCTTGCTTAGCTTTCCCCACTTCAAGTGTTCACTAGTAATCGGCATGAGACTAGCTTCTTTCATGGGTCGACCTTGTTTCGCGTACAAAGCAATTAACGGAATCTCTTCCTCTTGAGTAGCTTCTCTTACACATTTCTACAAAAACAAAACAAAACAAGCACACAAGAAATATTGGAGCTAAAGGTTAACTTGCAAATCAAATAGCAAAGAAAAATAAATAAATAAATAATTTTTTTTTTTTTTTTTTTTAACGGAAATTCCAAACCGCCGCGGTTCAATTTTGAGCCGGTGGTTCAGAAAAAATTTTAGGACAAAAAGTTTGAGCCGCCGCAGCTCAATTCTCAGCCGGCGGTTCAGGTGGGTCTGGTGGTCCTCAGCCGGCGGTTGGCTATGCCAGCCGCGTTTTGCTACACTTCAACATCACAAACGGGTTTTCTAGCTCTTCACCACTTCTTAATAAGTTACTACCTTTCTCCTCTAGGCTTATTAGTGCTTATTCTAAATGCTTAAACCTCCATATCCTCTTAACTTCTAAACCTCAAAAATCCTTGAATTAAATCAAAATCAAACAAAGAAGTGGTCCATATAATTAATCGAATAGCATATAAACACTAATTCATAACCATATACCACAAGAAATCCAATCAATCTTGATTCTAATTCCCAAAAAATTCGACCTACATGAACCCTAATTTTCAAAACCTCAAATTCTCATTCAATACTCAGCCAATTCATCTAATTTCACTTACAATCAGGTCTATTATCAATTCTCTAGTAACCCCATCAAAGAAATTCAATCAATTCGAACTATTTAAAATTTTCCCAATTCAAAACCCTAGAAATCAAATTCGAATTAAGAACAAATAAAAGTAATTAGATGGTGTTAATTACTCTTTTTGATGCCATTGAATCCTTAGAAACTCAATGTAAGAATTAAACTTCAATCTCCCAATCAGTTGGAATGATGTTGAAAGTGTTGGTGTTTTGTGGTGTTTTTCTTTCTTTCATGTTTGGAAAAAACGAAGAGTCAAACCGTGGGTTGGTACTTCAACCGTAGGATGGTTATCAACCGCGGGTTGGTAAAATATTTAGCACGAACCCGAATTAAACAAAATCGCGTCTCAATTCCTTGACATTTCCAAATAATTTTGAATGATTACCACAACTCATAAACACTTCAAACATTTCCAATAAACTTAAACTAAACAAACTAAACAAATTAAAAACACTATAACTCAATCTTAAAATACTTCATATTAATAAAAGCTTATAAAGCTTAAAAGGCTAAAACACACTAAAAATAACATAGAAATGCAAACATAACGAGATAATAAAAAATAATCAAAATGCAAACAATCATAATAAGGTTCATCAAAGACAAAATGAGCGGAAGCTTAGCGATAAGGTTCTTTATTCCTCAAAACGCTTTCTTCAATCAAAATAGTTCCCGAAACGTAGAATATCTTCCGAATTGAACTTTCCCGAAAGTATCCTATCGGTTTCCCTTGTTTTAAACGCACGAGTGAAACGACGTCCACTTGGGCTAGTGATCTCAGTCATAGTATGCCAAACCGCGTCTCCCTCAACTTTTTGATACTTACTATAGCCATCGGATGTCCACTCAATATTCTTGAGTTGGATTGGCAAAGAACCAAGAAATTCAACCATCTTTTTATACACAATTATGTTTTTGAAAGGATTGAAATAATTTTCCATAGCCAAGGCACGTTCCATATCATCCTTAATATGTTCAAACGATGGTGCGGTTATTCCATATTTCGGGTTTCCTTCACTATCATGGCCAATATCAAACACGTCCAACCAATCTTCCTCGTCCGATTCCTCATCCGCTAGAATCTTGTTCCTTTTCTTAGCATGATAAATTCTCCTAGCAACACCATCATCAATCTCCATTATCCCTTTACCATTATCAATTACGGCTCCACATGTACTCAAAAATGGACGACCAACCAACATAGCCATCTCCTTATCAATAGGCACATGTAAGATCAAGAAGTCACACAAGTAGGTTTGGAAACCTATTTGTAGCCTTACGTTCTTAACTTTTCCATAGGCTTTAGCCATGGTATTGTCCGCCATCAGCAAAACATCATTAGAAGGACAAGCTCTTCCTAACAGCAAAAGCTTATAAAGTTTATATGGCATGATACTCACACTTGCCCCGGTATCGGCCAAGGCGTTTAGTACGGTGGTTCCATTAACTTTGAGCGGAATAGAATAGTTCCCCGGATCTTCCTTCTTCTTAGGCAAACCTTTTTCCATAACTTTTTCTTCTTCCTCTTCCTCAATAATACTTTTCTTGTCAAGCTTCATCTTTTCAACCGAAATTTCATCAAGCAACTTCCGATAATGAGCATAGTGCTCCAAAACATGGAGTATGGGTATCTCATTAAGTAGTTCCTTGAATTTTGTGGTGATTTCTTCCACACATTTGGCTTCATCAATTAGGTGGTGTTTCTTTTGGTGAGGGTGTTGGATTGGAAGAACTTTCTCCCTTTAGTAGTGTAGTAGGGTGTGGTAGTGATGATGGTGAAGGTATAAGAACTTTGAATGGTGGGAAGTTTTGTTTTAGACGAGAAGCTTTTCCCATCTTGGCTATTTCCGTGCTCCCTAAAGTACCATCTTCATTTTCACAAGCCTCTTCCATATGCTCAATCAACCAATCAACATTCTTATCATCTTGCAATTACCCAATCTTAAGTTGCATCTCTCCTAAACCAAAATCAAGAGTACACATAGTTGCTACCAAGAAATTCCTTCCAAACACAACGGAAGGGTCCGTAGTGTCTTTATATTCATCAACAATTAAGTCCATAGTAAAAGTGTAACCACGGATGTCAATTTTAACATCCCTTGCTATCCTTCTATTGTACTTATCCACTTCATACTTTCCATCTCCAAATTTCTCATAAAATGCATAAGTCACATAGCTTTCACTTTGTCCAATATTGCACTCCGCATCCTAAGCTCCAAAACCTTCGATTCCACAAGGCGTGGAATACCTCATACTAGGTTCATCATATTCCCTTAACTTAGCTCGAGTGAAAGTGATCACCCGTGGCTTTTCCGGTTTGCATTCCATAAGTTCCACATCTTTCCCTTTAGCTTGCAATTCCACTTTCTCCACATCAACCATTTTCTCCATTCTTGCCAAAACATCTCCAACATCCATCAATTCCGTTTCCAAATTGTCCAAATAAGCTGAAACTTCACTAGGCGAATCCATAACTAAAAATAAACTAAAACATTCATAACAACAAATCCAGAAAAGGATCAGCCACCGCGGCTCAGACTTGAACCGGCTGTTGGGCCTTCGTGGTTCTTCACAGAAGCTCGCGAACTGGACCGGTTCATTCTTGAACCGACGGTTTGCAGTGTTTTTTTTTTTTTTTTTTTCAAAAATTTAATACTTAACTAATAATCGTGAACTTAAATAAAATAAACCAGCAATCTAAACAAGAAATTATCAATACAAACATTTAAAAAATCATCAATCAAATAAAATCAAACAATCACAAGAACAAAAATGAAATTAACTCTAAAATTCATGTAAAAACAAGAAAAAATTCTATGCTACTATTTACAACTAAACTAATCTAAGTTAAACTTGTAACACCCCAACCCGACAAGGGTAAAGATATCACAATAATGGATTCATATCAGATCAAAACAAAGCATACATCTACAGTAATACAAAAAATCTCAAAGGATTACAAATGAAATACTGAATCTACATGGTTACAAATGAAAACTTCCAAAAACACTACTTCTAAAATTTGTTATCTTCTAGTCAACTTGTAACACCCCAACCCGACAAGGGTAAAGATATCACAACAATGGATTCATATCAGATCAAAACAGAGCATACATCTAGAGTAATACAAAAATCTCAAAGGTTTACAAATGAAATACTGAATCTACAAGGTTACAACGAAAACTTTCAAAACTAATTTTAAAACATAATATCTTCCATCCAATTCTAATCCAGAATAGCTACCAAGCCTTCTAAGTCCAGAGGTACACTCTCACTCATCCCCAGCTTCCTACTAAAACCTGCCGCAGGAAAAGAAATGCGGCTGAGCTTCAAAAGCTCAGTGAACAGATATATAGATGACAGAAACGATAATAGATAACAATACAGAAACAAATCAGAAAATACAAATTATACAGATACAGAATTAAAGTGAAAGAATAGGAAAGGAATAAGGGTGAAAGAAAAGAAATGAGAAAGGGATAATGTACAAACCAGGTTTAGGGAAATACAGAAATCCATCACGAGCCCAGAGATAACAGATAAAATCATAACAGAGTAATCATATAATAATCCAGAGGGGATACCTCTCAAGTAACAGATAATATGAGGGGTGACCTCATGTATCCAATCGGAGTGATCAGCTCCTAGATATATGTGAAAGACGTGTATCGCACACACCATCAGTCACCAGAGATATATATAACAGATAACATAATAACAGATAACAGAAATCAGATCAGAACTAGGATGCATCCCTGCGCCCCAGTAGGCCAGAATCTTCTCCTACATAACAGATAAAATCAGGGACGGGACAGGTCATCACTCTCCTGCCCTAGAGTCATGCCATCGGTGCATCAATGACATGGACATGAAACCTTCATGCCTAGTGATTGGCTCGGATATCAGACTGTGGTCAAGGTCAGATGTCATATAATAAACAGAGTCACATCTAAGGGTTCATGGCAGAAGGTCATGTCAACAATTCAGATTAAGATAATAAGGTTTAAATCAGAGTTTATCAGATTAAGTTTAATATCAAAGCTTAAGTTCAGATTAAAAGGTTTATTTCCAATAGTCCAAAAGAGTATATCAAAGGTTAATAATTACAAGTTTATAGCAATAATCCATTTCAGAAGTTCCTGTCAAAAGTTCATTTAAATCAATCCTTTAATAATGGTTTTCATTTAAATGATCTTACAAAATAGTTTTCGTAAAAATGGTCTTCCAAAACGTTTAGTAACTTCCATTTCAAGTGGTATCGCTTCTTTTTAAAAATAGTTTTTCTTAAACAGTTTCATATGTAGTTTAATAAAGGTTCAAAATCAATTAGGTTCAGATAAGGATTTAACAGGTTAAGGTTTACCAAAATCAAATCAAAATTTACAACAGATATATCAGGTTAAGGTTCAGAACAAGGTTCACAGATCAGATTCAATCAAGACTCACAAATTCAGGGTTCAGAACAAGAGATCAATCAGAGTTCAGGAAAAAAGGTTCAGAATACAAGAATCATAGCAGAGGTTGAAACAAAATGTTTAAGACAAACAGATCACAAAAAAGATCCACAACAGAAGGGAACATAGCAATGGTATAGGGAATCCTAATAAGGAAAAAGAAATACTGAGAGAAAAGGAAAAGAAACACCCTTACTGAAATAGGGCAGAATATCTGTACCTTATTAGCACAGCAGACAAGCAAACAAACACAGAACAATATCAGGACTTCTCCTTCTTCACACCTAAGGAAGAGGAAGACAGAATTACTAAAGATTCTATTTCAGATTATTACTTTTTGTTTATCTCTTCATTTTATGTACTTTCTATTTTTAGTAACTTTCCAGATTTAGTAAGTTCCCATAATTAGCAGGTTTCCAGAATTAACAGATATTATCATTTCAGATTAGGTTTAACCCTTATTCAAAGATTATTATGGGATAACAGTATATTTTATCAAGTTACAGAAGTTTAGGGTTTTAAATGACAATTATACAAAGTTTAGGGTTTTAAATGTAACTTCATTAATTTCCAAGGTCATTTGTGAAAATACTTCAAGTTACAGAATTATACACTCATTTTATTCAGAATTACACTTTATTCCCTTAAGTTTCACAATTTACAGATTACACCCCTTTAGTTACATAATTTACAAAACCAACCTTATAATTACATATTTTACAAATTAAACCCTACAATATCCATAATTACCAAACAAACATATTATATTTCATAATTACAGAATATACCATCAGACTTTAGTACATTACAGATTAGACCCCTCAGAATTCAGAATTTACATATTTAGTCTTTTAAGTTTACAAAACATATATATTAAGTCATAATTCATAACAATTACATAATTAGCCCATAAATCCTCAAAATTACACAAAAACCTTCTTATATCAGTATTAACTCAAAATAACCTCAAGATTTCAGATTTACACTTTTGGTCCCTCTCTTTTATTTAATTTCCAACCGTACCCTTTAAAATACCATTAATTCATTATATTGCAATATTTACACTTAGGACCCCAAAGTTATATTTTTTCCACATTCCTACAGATGTATATGACATTACAAAAATATCCCAGAAGTTTCAAAGTTGACAAAACAGGTCCTTATACTTTTTATTGTAAATCGGCTAGACTTTTTAGAAACAATTACAAACCCTACTATTTACCAATCATTGCACCATAATTAATTCATCCTTAAAACACATTTAATGATCAGAATTTCACCCAAGAAACCTAACCCTAGTAACCCCGATTTGTATTTTATTTGATTTCTTTGTTTTCATGAAATCCGGTTTTAACAATAATTCACCACGTTAAATCTAGGCTTCCAAAAATCAAACTCATATTTTTCCCAGATCATATGACTTATAAAGAGCCCACGAAAATAAAATAGCATGCCCAGAAAAATCGTTTAACATATATTTGATTTTTACATACGTTTTAGACATCAAAATTACCACGACATGATTTAGGCTACCATAAATCAATCTATCATTTTTCCTAGGTCTATTACATCATATGAGGTCTAAATAAAATAGTTATCATGCCCAAAAATTCGGATTACATATTTTTGTGATTTACGTGTTTTATGATCATAATATTTTCATACGCATAGATTAGCATGCATGATTCGATTCACATAATTTATATGAGTCATATAACATGTAATGATCACAGGAAAATTGCTATATTAATTTTAGAATGTGTGGTTTAGGCTTATGAATTATTTACCTTGCGTATGGCAATTCGACAAGAAATAAAGAACCACGAACGAACCAATGAAAACACGCACCAAACCTTATTTTTCCTAGCTTCCTTGCACCTCCAAGAACCTCAAAACAATCCTTGTTTACGTCCAGAATTTGTGTGATTGTCTTGGTCGAATTTTTGTTGTCGCTAGGGTTTGTTTGTTCTTTTGCGATTAGGTTTTGTTGTGGAAAATAAAAGATTTGTTTAAATGATAAATAACCGACCTAGGGGAGGGCTTAGGATCAGGAAATTCGGATATTTAGAATCCTAAAATAATTTGGGTTGATTTGCTTAATCTTTTCTTATTTTACTTTACATATTATTTAATTAAAAAGATTTAAACATTATATTTAGTTAATTATGCATTTTCGGATTTTAAGTAAATAAATGTGTATGACAATTTTTGAACATTCAAAATGATGTAACATTGTCCCAGAAATTTGTTTGTTTCAGATATAGTTCGATTTCAGAAGTTTTGGAATTGTTTCAGAATTTATAAGTTGTTTAATTAGGTTTTATGTTATCAGGGGTAATTTGGTCATTTTACGGGTTATCTGAATTTCAGGTATTACAACTTCTTCCCCACTAACAAAAAATTTCGTCCTCGAAATTTGCAGAAAGCAGAACGAAAAGAGAGCAGAAAACAAAACAAAGACATAACAGACTAAGACGAGAATTGAGGTGCAACGAAACAGGAACACAACTGACGGTGAACAGACATATGAAAAATTTGATTCTCATAACTCGAACTTGCAGATTCCCAAAATGGTTTCAGGTCCTCAGAACAGACATAACATACTGAATCCAGATCAGAAGGATAACATACCAACGTAGTAGATGAAAATCATATTCTCTCGGAAGAGACAAAGGAATACATGGGGTTTTGACGGATATACGGTTCACAGAATTTGATTAGACAGATCAGATTTGAACATACAGAAAATAGATTATCGATGACATTAATGGCAGAAAGTTCTATAACAGAAGCTAAGATTAGTATCAGATGTACAGAGGTCAGCAAAACGCGTGACGGGAATCCAGACGTATCAATTTGTATAACGGTGAAAGCAGATTACGCGTATAGGTAGAATGAACTTAAAGTCTCACTAACGCAGACGATCTCAAACAGTTATCAGAATTTCTAAAGCTCTAGGTGTCACACCCCAAAAATGGCGCAGCGGAATGACATTTACAGGGTATGACCTCATAGACAAGAACACAAGGTGTCACAACAGAGAAACACTACATGCATAACATACAATAGATAATAGTCGCAAACTCCCACAACCGGGATAAGTACAACATTCAAGATATGCATAAGCCTCAAAGTTAAACAACATCACTAGGGAATATCCAAATGCAACTCCACGAGATATAACCCGGGAGGGTCTTGTCTTAAGTCTTGCTAAGCCAGTCAATACTAAACCTTCTAAGCAGCTTCAATAACACCTGAAAATGGTACTCGAAAACGTCAACATAATGTTGGTGAGCTCGTAGGTTTAAAAGTAAAACCAATGAGCTGTGATAGCATAGTGTAGGACAAAAGTGAGCATGATAACCAATTATAAGCAAATGTCGAAACCAAATAATGTCGCGCCAACTGAGCCTGCCACGGTTGCACACATAAACAGAACACACAGAGGGGAGCTACCCCGATAGATCTATCATATTGTTTCGGCTCTCGAAAGAGTTAACAGTTGCGCATCAATGTACACACAGTCAAACAAATTGTAGCACATAATTGTATCAACACACATAATGTCCAAAATCATGAAAACAGTATAATCACAGCATAAAAACAGTTAAAATATCATTTGAGTACCATTTTCCCCCAAGGAAAAACATAATGAAAAAGGGGCTACGAGAACTCACCTCAGTCCAGCCATGAAAGATCACAACAATGTTAGAGAGTAGGACATCACAATAGCTCAAGAGTAGACTAACGCATCAGCAACTAAAATCTCACGACAACTAGGGTCTCACGGCACAACGGACTCGGCACAACCTAATACGTATACGGTTACCTCAAAATATGTCTCGCAAAATAATAAAGTCTATAAAAGACAATGTGTCGTAGTTTTCGTGGATTACTCAGTTTTCAAAACTTATCAAAAGCTTAGTTTCAACGTTTTGTGTGGTGTGGTAAGAAGACATAGACTCGACATACAACTCACGCTAAAGAGAAATAGACAATGATATACTCGAGAGCTCAAACCAAGGAAGACAACTCTAGAAGTTTATGACGACAAACACCTCAAATCAAATAACTCAGTTTGTACCTTTCAACATTTACCCCGTTATCCCCAAATAATTTGTATAAAACATAAACGTTTTATAATAAAATGAGTTTAACTAATAAAACTAGTTTTTCTCAACCAAAACTGAAATTTCAATATTTAACGAGTTTATGTCTCGTTATTATTCTCATGAATATTAGTTTTGGTTTTATTGAAGATTTTGTATCCGTTTCGTGTTTAATATATTAAGTTCATTTTTGAAGTTAATATATTATACCGTCTCGGGTTTCAAAATGTTCAATGAATCCGATATCTAATATTGTAAGTCCGATAACGATCCTTGATTTTTCAAATGTCCAAGTGTAATAATCAAAACCCGTATTCAAATTCAATTCACAATCCAAGTATTATTCGAAACGTACCAAGTATCAACGTGGAATTCATTATTTTCATGACAAAATTTGTTGACGCCACATTTTCTAACTGAACATTCCTTAAATAATTTTTAACTACGGTACCATATTAAAATTACTATGGACTTGTGAGCCTTTTAATCGAACAACATCATTGGGCTTCGGCCCATTAAACCCAACCCAAGTGTACCCATGGACTGCCATTCTCACTTTATATACAAATCAACCCATTAGTTTATACATTGGGCTAGGCCCATTTTTAAATAACCAACCGCACCCTAATGTGGGATATGCAACCAATTAAACCAAACCCCATTTGTTATCATCACTTAACACAACAAAATGCAGGACTCAAAAAAATATACATCACTCTCGTGGGTTACTCCCTGAATCGCAAACAAACCATTCGACAACACTATGTGGGTTACTTTTTGTGTGACCAAGAACCAAGACCCACAACAATGCAAATGTAACGACAACAACAAACGACACGACCACGAGGACCATTGCCGAGACCATTATGGTCTCGGCTCAACTTACACAAACCAAACAGACCCTTAGGTCTCGACTGCCAAAACCAAACAACTTCCCTGTATATACGACTCGCCAGAAACGAAACCAAACCATACCGATATCGAACTATCAATTGTGACATTACACAACCATTCTTACAACCATTTTTCTTACCACACAAAGAAAATCAAAACACGTTTATTTCCGGTTTTTAAATTCGTTTCATAGCCTCAATATTATATAACCCGATTTAGATATCCACGAAAAACAAAACAAATATGATCGGTTTACCAAAAATATAAAAGAAGAAAAACAAGCTTCTCGGTTTTACCATGACGAGAAGGATAAGGGAACGAGGTGATGGAGACGATGGCGCGTGGTGGCTGAAAACTCGAACCAAACTTCGATCTATACATGTTACGGCTTCGATCTTGGGTCACCAGAAATTTCGCCGGAAAAACTGAAAGAGATATAGATGGGTTGTAGGCGCGTGAGCCATCTAGGATTGATGGGGATGATGAGATAAACAAGTTGGTGGTGGCGGTGTGAAGTGGTGACCGGAGGTGAAGCTCCGGTGGTCGGAACAGGAGACCGGAAATTTTGAGAGAAGAGAGAGATAGTGAGGTGGTGATGGAGCGGCTGTGAAAATGAAACATAACCCTAAAATTTTATAATGGTTGTATTTATAGTGTAGTGTATAGTGTAGGGTTAGGGTTTTTAGTATATAGTAGCTTTCCAGAAATTGCAAATAGGACCTTGTGTTTTATTTATTTCCAAAGGAGGGGTCGGTGCAAGGACTAGCAGTATAATTTTATTAAACTTTCCCGAGGTTACTAGTTTTTATTCCCGAAAAATATTAAACGTCATCGAAATAATTTTTAACCGTCACCATTCACTTTAAATACGATTTTCCGTTAAATTTGATAACAAATACGTTTGTAAAATAAAATTCGACGTTTTCTTGATTATTTTTGACGAAACTCAATCGAGGTTAGAAAAATGTGTCACCACCATTCTCGGGTTCATTCAAGTTGCTTCATTATTTTTAGAATAATTTTCCACTTAAAACGACTATAAATGTGCACATGTTCGTGTTATCTCGTTAAAAATCAATATTTTACGCGTTATTAGGTTTATTTGTGCCGACTCGCGCTGTGTGGTCTAGCTCACAAGCACACACAATGGAGAACACATAAACTAAACAAGTATATCATATTGAGCTTAAGGTCACGCAAGGACCTGGAAAATTTGGCGGTTGCTACAGTCTACCCCCGTTAACAGAATTTTGTCCTCAAAATTCAATTGACTAAGAGTCTGCTTGATCGGATAGTATTCACCCTTTGATTTGGTTGCACACAGAAGGTAAGGGTGTGGGTGTCAATCCAAATAGTACCGGGTGCTACTTCCCAATTGGTACTATCAATACTTCCTAACCTCTAGAAATCACACAAACAAAACCACATAAAAATCACACAGCAAGGCAAGCTTTCCCGTCCTTGAGTAAATCCGTCAAAAACCTTAGGCATCTTTTCGGTAGTTTAAGTTGAGCCTCAACTGAAATTTAGCTTAACCCCACAACTCATCAAACAAGAACTGTCATGAGGTTAAGCTAAACCACAAATTTAAGCCCAGTAACAACTTGATTTCAGCTTAATCTCACAACTCATCAAACAAGAACTGTCATGAGATTAGGCTAAAATCAAGTTGGACCTAACCTTAAACTATAGAACAACTTGAACCTAACTTAACTCCACAACTCATCAAACAAGAACTGTCATGGGATTAAGTTAAATATCAAGTTGTATGAAAAAAGAACTCAACATTTTTGAAGTATTGGCTCAATTATTGGATCGCTTTCAAATAAACAAATCAATAAACACACATATTTGTTTCACACTTAGTCTGGGTGCCATTTCCCAAAAGATATATTGTCGATGCATCACTAATCGGTTGCACACGTCAAGCCACGTCACACAATTGAATTCACATAGTACAAACCACACCATAAGAACCCACTTCCTAGTAACACCGTGTCCATCATTCAAAACATTAAGCTATGTAACAACTTGGATCTAACTTAATTTCACAACTCATCAAACAAGAACTGTCATGAAATTAAGTTAGGAGTTGTTACAGGACTTAATGTTTTTAGTGATAAACAACAAAATAAATCCACACAATGATAACCACCTAGATATTGTCCGCACAATTTGATTAACACAAAAGGGCACATATTGCAATCAAACGCACATATTGTCCAAAATCAACAGTGCATGCCCTAAGTACATCTCCTAAAGTCGAATAGTATGCTTACCCTGATCATCGGTCTAGAAATGGTAGGTCGTACTCAAATCTAACTGTGCTCCTAATGCATCCTATAGTGTCTGACAAAATCGTGATGCAAACCAATGTCACAATCCGATATAATAGATACATGCGTTCCTCTTGTGTGTCGCTCTAACTGGGTTTCTTATCTTTGAATATTGCGGGGGCATTGGTCAAACCAAAGGACTTAACTTGAAAACTCGAATTGCCTGTATATCGTTCTTAACGCGGTTTTAAGTTTGTCAGTCTTGTGCACTCTCAACTAATGATATTTGGGTTCGGAATCTTTCTTCGAGAAGTGACACGTATCATGAAATTTGTATCTCTCCGGGAGTTAAGTTGATGCGTATCTCAATTCTTCAAGGAGGGGTCATTCCTATTAGGTCTTTACGAAGTACTCCAGGGAGTCTTAAGATCGCGAGGTATTTTTGGATTTCTGCTCGTCCTACAAAGCGCACTGAAATAGGCGATTTTATAGTAACTATCGAGTGATTATGTTTCATGAAATGCCTCGTCCATTCTTGAGCAAAATTATTTTAAAAAAAAAATTAAGCTAAATAGCAACTTTAAACTTAATATCACATCTCATCAAACAAGAACTGACATGAAATTAAGTTAAAAGTTGTTAGATAGCTTACTTTATTTTATTTTTATTTTTATTTTTAAAGAAAAAGAAAATTTTAGTTAAAGTTTTGGGGTTGCTCAAAAATGAACGGGTGGCATTTCCGCACTCCAAGATCTTACTACCATGTGGTGAAAGTTTGAACCATCTTATCGTTTTCTGTCTTTTTGGTCACACACATTATCAATTTCATAACTAAGAGTTAGGACACTAGGTTTCGCCTTTAACAGAGGCATGAACTAAGTGGAAACAAATCTATAATCGACGTCGGAGTTAAACAGTATAATAGTCTAATATCCGTTTAAGGAGAACATACCCATCAAGAGGTCCGGGTTCTGGCATCCTTCATCAGCGTTCATCACGATTACTCGCCCACGAGCTGGGTTGCCATTGTTTTCATTATGTGTGTTTGTTCCATTAGTCACTAAAGCTTGATTTGGGTTATTTTGCACTTGCCCCTGTGCCCTATTCAGCTTAGGACACGTGTTTCGGAAATGATCCGGGCTCCCGCACTCAACACGTGTTTCGGAAATGATCCGGGCTCCCGCACTCAAAACTTGTCCTTGGGTAGATGACATTAATTGGAGTTGCCTGCATAGCTACTGCTCGACAATCCCTTGCAATGCGACCAGTCTGATTGCAGTTGAAACACATTAGGCAGGGTTTAGTCTCCAGTGGTGGTAGTTACTTTTGGCACACTTAGGGTGAGAACCTTCATATCCCTTACAGCACGAGCTCGTTGCCACAAATCCTTTTCCCTATTTCGCCTTCTTATGTTCACCGTTTGCATCTCCTTGCCTACTTGGCTCACTCACGGTCTTCCTCTTATCAATGCTCTTGGACAATGTCCCATTCCTAACCATTTCATCTGTTAAGGTTGCAGATTTCAGTATCGCGCTCTGAAGGGTAGGGGGCTCAGTCGCTTTCACCATCCCGCGAATATCAAGGACCAAACCCTAGATGTACCTCTCAATTCTCTTGGATTCAGGAGTGACCATGTGAGGTACCAGTCTAGCGAGTTCATGGAATCGATCTGTATAGGTTGCATGACCAGCACCTACCATAGCATGGTTGTGGAACTCATGCTCTAGCTTCTGCATCTCGTTATTTGGGCAATACTCCTCCTTTAGTAATGCCTTAAAGTCATCCCAACTCATTCCCATTGCGGCTTCTATCCCTCTAGCCTAGATTTGCGTGTTCCTCCAGGTCAGAGTCTTTCCCGTTAACGAGCTTGCAGCGTACTTCACCCTCCGGTGAGCTGCACATTCGCTTATGTCCATTACTGCCTCCATTTTCTCAATCCATCTTGTGTACACCAACGCTCCTCCATTGCCATCAAAGTTCACTGGTTTGCATGCTGTAAACTCCTTGTACGAACATCCCTTGCCACTATTGTTGTTGTCGCCATTGTTGTTGTGGTCACTACCAATGCCATTGTCCGCATGGTCATTACCGCTCCCATTGTTTCCTAGGTTACTGATGTGGTCGCCAACTTGGGTGACGATAGTCGGTAGCAATGCTTGTAGTTGCTCGTCGATCATGGCGGAAAGGTCAGGATTCACATTGTCGTTGTCGTTGTTCTCGGTGCCGCAACCACCTGCTCTACCTCCTCGCCCACTAGTCCTTCCACCCCTCGATGGTGGAATGCCTCGGTTAACTCGAGTCGACCTTCTTGGAGGCATGATTCAAAATAGGACATTGGTAGACGTTAGATAGGAGATAGGTAGGATAGGTCGGCATACGCGTCGTACTACTACACTCAACTTCCTATCTGACAGTCCATGAATTTGATAAGTCCATGCCTCATCATGTTATCGTAAAAACGTTGGCCAGGCGTTTTTAGGATAGCATCATGCTGCATTTACTTATCATCATCACTTCGTGTCATACTATCGCACACGTAGTTCCTATAATGCAAACTATATGAGGATTCTTAGGTTATAGTCTAGGTTAAACCACCTAATTCTCTATAACCTTGGCTCTGGTACCAATCTGTCACACCCCAAAAATGGCGCAGCGGAATGACATTTACAGGGTATGACCTCATAGACAAGAACACAAGGTGTCACAACAGAGAAACACTACATGCATAACATACAATAGATAATAGTCGCAAACTCCCACAACCGGGATAAGTACAACATTCAAGATATGCATAAGCCTCAAAGTTAAACAACATCACTAGGGAATATCCAAATGCAACTCCACGAGATATAACCCGGGAGGGTCTTGTCTTAAGTCTTGCTAAGCCAGTCAATACTAAACCTTCTAAGCAGCTTCAATAACACCTGAAAATGGTACTCGAAAACGTCAACATAATGTTGGTGAGCTCGTAGGTTTAAAAGTAAAACCAATGAGCTGTGATAGCATAGTGTAGGACAAAAGTGAGCATGATAACCAATTATAAGCAAATGTCGAAACCAAATAATGTCGCGCCAACTGAGCCTGCCACGGTTGCACACATAAACAGAACACACAGAGGGGAGCTACCCCGATAGATCTATCATATTGTTTCGGCTCTCGAAAGAGTTAACAGTTGCGCATCAATGTACACACAGTCAAACAAATTGTAGCACATAATTGTATCAACACACATAATGTCCAAAATCATGAAAACAGTATAATCACAGCATAAAAACAGTTAAAATATCATTTGAGTACCATTTTCCCCCAAGGAAAACATAATGAAAAAGGGGCTACGAGAACTCACCTCAGTCCAGCCATGAAAGATCACAACAATGTTAGAGAGTAGGACATCACAATAGCTCAAGAGTAGACTAACGCATCAGCAACTAAAATCTCACGACAACTAGGGTCTCACGGCACAACGGACTCGGCACAACCTAATACGTATACGGTTACCTCAAAATATGTCTCGCAAAATAATAAAGTCTATAAAAGACAATGTGTCGTAGTTTTCGTGGATTACTCAGTTTTCAAAACTTATCAAAAGCTTAGTTTCAACGTTTCGTGTGGTGTGGTAAGAAGACATAGACTCGACATACAACTCACGCTAAAGAGAAATAGACAATGATATACTCGAGAGCTCAAACCAAGGAAGACAACTCTAGAAGTTTATGACGACAAACACCTCAAATCAAATAACTCAGTTTGTACCTTTCAACATTTACCCCGTTATCCCCAAATAATTTGTATAAAACATAAACGTTTTATAATAAAATGAGTTTAACTAATAAAACTAGTTTTTCTCAACCAAAACTGAAATTTCAATATTTAACGAGTTTATGTCTCGTTATTATTCTCATGAATATTAGTTTTGGTTTTATTGAAGATTTTGTATCCGTTTCGTGTTTAATATATTAAGTTCATTTTTGAAGTTAATATATTATACCGTCTCGGGTTTCAAAATGTTCAATGAATCCGATATCTAATATTGTAAGTCCGATAACGATCCTTGATTTTTCAAATGTCCAAGTGTAATAATCAAAACCCGTATTCAAATTCAATTCACAATCCAAGTATTATTCGAAACGTACCAAGTATCAACGTGGAATTCATTATTTTCATGACAAAATTTGTTGACGCCACATTTTCTAACTGAACATTCCTTAAATAATTTTTAACTACGGTACCATATTAAAATTACTATGGACTTGTGAGCCTTTTAATCGAACAACATCATTGGGCTTCGGCCCATTAAACCCAACCCAAGTGTACCCCTGGACTGCCATTCTCACTTTATATACAAATCAACCCATTAGTTTATACATTGGGCTAGGCCCATTTTTAAATAACCAACCGCACCCTAATGTGGGATATGCAACCAATTAAACCAAACCCCATTTGTTATCATCACTTAACACAACAAAATGCAGGACTCAAAAAAATATACATCACTCTCGTGGGTTACTCCCTGAATCGCAAACAAACCATTCGACAACACTATGTGGGTTACTTTTTGTGTGACCAAGAACCAAGACCCACAACAATGCAAATGTAACGACAACAACAAACGACACGACCACGAGGACCATTGCCGAGACCATTATGGTCTCGGCTCAACTTACACAAACCAAACAGACCCTTAGGTCTCGACTGCCAAAACCAAACAACTTCCCTGTATATACGACTCGCCAGAAACGAAACCAAACCATACCGATATCGAACTATCAATTGTGACATTACACAACCATTCTTACAACCATTTTTCTTACCACACAAAGAAAATCAAAACACGTTTATTTCCGGTTTTTAAATTCGTTTCATAGCCTCAATATTATATAACCCGATTTAGATATCCACGAAAAACAAAACAAATATGATCGGTTTACCAAAAATATAAAAGAAGAAAAACAAGCTTCTCGGTTTTACCATGACGAGAAGGATAAGGGAACGAGGTGATGGAGACGATGGCGCGTGGTGGCTGAAAACTCGAACCAAACTTCGATCTATACATGTTACGGCTTCGATCTTGGGTCACCAGAAATTTCGCCGGAAAAACTGAAAGAGATATAGATGGGTTGTAGGCGCGTGAGCCATCTAGGATTGATGGGGATGATGAGATAAACAAGTTGGTGGTGGCGGTGTGAAGTGGTGACCGGAGGTGAAGCTCCGGTGGTCGGAACAGGAGACCGGAAATTTTGAGAGAAGAGAGAGATAGTGAGGTGGTGATGGAGCGGCTGTGAAAATGAAACATAACCCTAAAATTTTATAATGGTTGTATTTATAGTGTAGTGTATAGTGTAGGGTTAGGGTTTTTAGTATAGAGTAGCTTTCCAGAAATTGCAAATAGGACCTTGTGTTTTATTTATTTCCAAAGGAGGGGTCGGTGCAAGGACTAGCAGTATAATTTTATTAAACTTTCCCGAGGTTACTAGTTTTTATTCCCGAAAAATATTAAACGTCATCGAAATAATTTTTAACCGTCACCATTCACTTTAAATACGATTTTCCGTTAAATTTGATAACAAATACGTTTGTAAAATAAAATTCGACGTTTTCTTGATTATTTTTGACGAAACTCAATCGAGGTTAGAAAAATGTGTCACCACCATTCTCGGGTTCATTCAAGTTGCTTCATTATTTTTAGAAAAATTTTCCACTTAAAACGACTATAAATGTGCACATGTTCGTGTTATCTCGTTAAAAATAAATATTTTACGCGTTATTAGGTTTATTTGTGCCGACTCGCGCTGTGTGGTCTAGCTCACAAGCACACACAATGGAGAACACATAAACTAAACAAGTATATCATATTGAGCTTAAGGTCACGCAAGGACCTGGAAAATTGGCGGTTGCTACACTAGGGCACTTCTCGAAATATCTGATGCCCACAACAAGTGCACGTTATATGATGTAGGTATTATCACGTTGGCCAGACGTCATAATACTGGCATCATATAAATATGCCCTCATGATGGTCATACTTTATCTCAAGTCGTGAACAGAATAGCTTATCTTAACCCACCTAGTCTTCCTACGGTCTCAGAGTTCATCAGAATCAAATACCCTAACTAAGAGGAGAACGCATTACTCGAAAAAAACTTAAAGGAAGTCCCAGAATGTCTATCAGAATTTGGTACATCAGATCATCCATCATTCGTCAAATTTCAGATAACAAAACCATCATCCGACATACGCAGAATGAACACAGAGCGAAATTACTGATAAAGAACTTAAATCATTCAAAGGATTTATCATCAGGTAACAGAAATTTAGATAGGTCAAGCAGAAGTGAATCACATCATCCATAGCTTCATCCGTCACAGAATTTATTCGCTTCAGAATTTTCTTCTATTCAAGGTCATGATCTCAGTTTCTATTCTCAAGTCTGCTTCTCCTCTCAATTCATCTTAGTACAACTAAAATGAATAGAGAAGCAAGACTGCGAGTCTTGGACAGGTCTACTAGCACAGTTCGGAATTTGCCAACTCAGATTGCTGTCGTCATCGGATGTTTGGTGGTGGTGTCTGCTACAATCTCTAAATGCCAATCACATCTTTGCTTCCAGAACAAAGGTCATTCCATTTAATACGAAGACATGATTCTTATTAGCCAATACTATTGGCATTATTTAAGACTCATAATGGTCACAATGAGTACGAAAACAGTTTTCATGAATCACTTCAGGGAAACTTCATATCTAAATCACATCACTAATCTTTACGAATAAAACTGAAATACTTTACGGAAGCTTCTCTCAGTTAGCCATCTCCCATCTTAGGAGTTCTTGTGGTTGCTTCTTCAGTCCTTCAAACATTTAATGAGGTTGTCTGATACAGATTTCACAAGGATGGAACAATTTAATCATTTATACTCGGAAATGAAAAGTGATTACGGTTGAGATTACGGTTAGGTTCACAATAGTTGATATGCAGACGCAAAATTTTCTCTTTCTTCTCTATAACTAATAGGGTATTTAAAGGGGACACTGAGGTGAAACAAAATCATATATCATCAGTTTCTTCAATCTCTCACTTCTATAGCATCATGGCTCGCCAACCAAGTTCGGTTCAGAATCAATTCTACTTCTCCAACTGGAGGAAAACCCAAGAGTTTCATCAGAAAATGGCAGAAAATTTGTACAACAAGACTTTCAATGCCAACACTTTTTAGGGGTGGATACTAATAGGGTGTCCGGAGAATTTAACAATCAATTGTGATCAGGGTACATATTTCCATAGCAGTGTTAAGCTTAACAGCTTTAAGCGGTTCAAGGTTATTATAACAAATAGGGTGGAATAGATTGTTACATTTCAGATGCGGTAGTTTATGATAGCTGAAGAACCAGTCAATCAATAATCAAAAGATCTCCAAAATCAAGTATATTAATAGTAAACAGATCCGCAGAACGAATATGGTCATTAACCCAGACGGATAGTTCATATGTCAGAGTCAAGTACATGGTTCAGTATAGTGTGGGGATAGGTACGCGAATAGTTCTAGGTGTTGGAGTTTTTGGTTTAGCTTTTAGCATAAGTAACAGGTAGGGTGTACATCATTGGTAATACGGACATCGTATACTGTCAAAGTGGGACGTATGAAATGTCGGATATCAGCATCATAAGTTCAGTTAACAATTCCATGCAAAGATAGTATTTGCATCAAATCCTTCCAAAGAAAAACTGATTGGCAAATAAGATTCATCATTCAGGACAGAATAGGATTAGAGGATACATTTATATCCAGCATGGGTCATGAATTTATAGAATGTGTCAAACACTTTATGGTTAAATGGTCTTCAGGATGGTCGGAAAGATATCAGACTGTTTATCCCACAGATCAGAAATGAAGGTCAAAATTGGGTAGTGGCAGCAAAAGTTTAACAGTCGGTAATCATGGTAGGGGTTCAAAATTGTTTCAAATGCCGAAGGTGAGACATAGGAGGATAGTCGTCACCATTGAATGATCAATCAACTAATCTTTTATCAGGAGAAAAATCAAGGTAAATTATCAATGAAAACGGATCGACAAAGCAGATCTTTACCATTCAGAATAAGAGGGAGAACCTTTTATACTCGTGGTTAAACACCACAAGACTTCTCATGGGAACAGAAATGGTTAAGACGGAATCAAATAGTGTCAAACGATTCATAGATGATTATCAGAAGCAAGAAACAAATAACAGAATGTATCAAGTACATCATCGATATGGGGATTCTCAGAATGCCCGAAGAGGCATCATATGATTAACAAAAGGTTCAGAGGTCGGAGTCAGAATCTGAAAGCAAGGATCAAATAGTGTCAGACAATTACTATGCAATTCTCAATGCTTCAGGTTTATTTAGGTTTCATTTCTTAGGTGATGCAAGGCATAAGCTCTAAATTTCCAAATGTGATTTTAACAGGCTTAAACCAAAACAAGGCATGAATCAGAGCAATGCGGAAGCAATGATACTTAAACAAAATGCCTTATAATCTACCCATTCTTCACTGGTCAGAATTTAAGTTCCTATAGGGAAATCCTACAGCAAATTTTCAAAGGTTGTCCTACGGGCGCCTACAGTGGAAACATAGTGGTCCAGACTACACAGGTCAAGGGTAAATGTATTACGAGTCGCAGCTTGTGAGGTCTGATACCATAAATTGTAACACCCCAACTCGACAAGGGTAAAGATATCACAACAATGGATTCATATCAGATCAAAACAGAGCATACATCTACAGTAATACAAAAATCTCAAAGGTTTACAAATGAAATACTGAACTACAAGGTTACAACGAAAACTTTCAAAACTAATTTTAAAACATAATATCTTCCATCCAATTCTAATCCAGAATAGCTACCAAGCCTTCTATGTCCAGAGGTACACTCTCACTCATCCCCAGCTTCCTACTAAAACCTGCCGCAGGAAAAGAAATGCGGCTGAACTTCAAAAGCTCAGTGAACAGATATATAGATGACAGAAACGATAACAGATAACAATACAGAAACAAATCAGAAAATACAGATTATACAGATACAGAATTAAAGTGAAAGAATAGGAAAGGAATAAGGGTGAAAGAAAAGAAATGAGAAAGGGATAATGTACAACCCAGGTTTAGGGAAATACAGAAATCCATCACGAGCCCAGAGATAACAGATAATATCATAATAGAGTAATCATATAATAATCTAGAGGGGATACCTCTCAAGTAACAGATAATATGAGGGGTGACCTCATGTATCCAATCAGAGTGATCAGCTCCCAGATATATGTGAAAGACGTGTATCGCACACACCATCAGTCACCAGAGATATATATAACAGATAACATAATAACAGATAACAGAAATCATATCAGAACTAGGATGCATCCATGCGCCCCAGTAGGCCAGAATCTTCTCCTACATAACAGATAAAATAAGGGACGGGACAGGTCATCACTCTCCTGCCCTAGAGTTATGCCATCGGTGCATCAATGACATGGACATGAAACCCTCATGCCTAGTGATTGGCTCGGATATCAGACTGTGGTCAAGGTCAGATGTCATATAATAAACAGAGTCACATCTAAGGGTTCATGGCAGAAGGTCATGTCAACAATTCAGATTAAGATAATAAGGTTTAAATCAGAGTTTATCAGATTAAGTTTAATATCAAAGCTTAAGTTCAGATTAAAAGGTTTATTTCCAATAGTCCAAAAGAGTATATCAAAGGTTAATAATTACAAGTTTATAGCAATAATCCATTTCAGAAGTTCCTGTCAAAAGTTCATTTAAATCAATCCTTTAATAATGGTTTTCATTTAAATGATCTTACAAAATAGTTTTCGTAAAAATGGTCTTCCAAAACGTTTAGTAACTTCCATTTCAAGTGGTATCGCTTCTTTTTAAAAATAGCTTTTCTTAAACAGTTTCATATGTAGTTTAATAAAGGTTCAAAATCAATTAGGTTCAGATAAGGATTTAACAGGTTAAGGTTTACCAAAATCAAATCAAAATTTACAACAGATATATCAGGTTAAGGTTCAGAACAAGGTTCACAGATCAGATTCAATCAAGACTCACAAATTCAGGGTTCAGAACAAGAGATCAATCAGAGTTCAGGAAAAAAGGTTCAGAATACAAGAATCATAGCAGAGGTTGAAACAAAATGTTTAAGACAAACAGATCACAAAAAAGATCCACAACAGAAGGGAACATAGCAATGGTATAGGGAATCCTAATAAGGAAAAAGAAATACTGAGAGAAAAGGAAAAGAAACACCCTTACTGAAATAGGGCAGAATATCTGTACCTTATTAGCACAGCAGACAAGCAAACAAACACAGAACAATATCAGGACTTCTCCTTCTTCACACCTAAGGAAGAGGAAGACAGAATTACTAAAGATTCTATTTCAGATTATTACTTTTTGTTTATCTCTTCATTTTATGTACTTTCTATTTTTAGTAACTTTCCAGATTTAGTAAGTTCCCATAATTAGCAGGTTTCCAGAATTAACAGATATTATCATTTCAGATTAGGTTTAACCCTTATTCAGAGATTATTATGGGATAACAGTATATTTTATCAAGTTACAGAAGTTTAGGGTTTTAAATGACAATTATACAAAGTTTAGGGTTTTAAATGTAACTTCATTAATTTCCAAGGTCATTTGTGAAAATACTTCAAGTTACAGAATTATACACTCATTTTATTCAGAATTACACTTTATTCCCTTAAGTTTCACAATTTACAGATTACACCCCTTTAGTTACATAATTTACAAAACCAACCTTATAATTACATATTTTACAAATTAAACCCTACAATATCCATAATTACCAAACAAACATATTATATTTCATAATTACAGAATATACCATCAGACTTTAGTACATTACAGATTAGACCCCTCAGAATTCAGAATTTACATATTTAGTCCTTTAAGTTTACAAAACATATATATTAAGTCATAATTCATAACAATTACATAATTAGCCCATAAATCCTCAAAATTACACAACAACCTTCTTATATCAGTATTAACTCAAAATAACCTCAAGATTTCAGATTTACACTTTTGGTCCCTCTCTTTTATTTAATTTCCAACCGTACCCTTTAAAATACCATTAATTCATTATATTGCAATATTTACACTTAGGACCCCAAAGTTATATTTTTCCCATATTCCTACAGATGTATATGACATTAAAAAAATATCCCAGAAGTTTCAAAGTTGACAAAACAGGTCCTTATACTTTTTATTGTAAATCGGCTAGACTTTTTAGAAATAATTAAAAACCCTACTATTTACCAATCATTGCACCATCATTAATTCATCCTTAAAACACATTTAATGATCAGAATTTCACCCAAGAAACCTAACCCTAGTAACCCCGATTTGTATTTTATTTTATTTCTTTGTTTTCATGAAATCCGATTTTAACAATAATTCACCACGTTAAATCTAGGCTTCCAAAAATCAAACTCATATTTTTCCTAGATCATATGAATTATAAAGAGCCCACGAAAAATAAATAGCATGCCCATAAAAATCGTTTAACATATATTTGATTTTTACGTACGTTTTAGACATCAAAATTACCACGACATGATTTAGGCTACCATAAATCGATCTATCATTTTTCCTAGGTCTATTACATCATATGAGGTCTAAATAAAATAGTTATCATGCCCAGAAATTTGGATTACATATTTTTGTGATTTACGTGTTTTATGATCATAATATTTTCATACGCATAGATTAGCATGCATGATTCGATTCACATAATTTATATGAGTCACATAACATGTAAGGATCACAGGAAAATTGCTATATTAATTTTAGAACGTGTGGTTTAGGTGTATGAATTATTTACCTTGCGTATGGCTATTCGACAAGAAATAAAGAACCACGAACGAACCAATGAAAACACGCACCAACCCTTATTTTTCCTAGCTTCCTTGTACCTCCAAGAACCTCAAAAAAATCCTTGTTTACATCCATAATTTGTGTGATTGCCTTGGTCGAATTTTTGTTGTCGCTAGGGTTTGTTTGTTCTTTTGCGATTAGGTTTTGTTGTGGAAAATAAAAGATTTGTTTAAATGATAAATAACCGACCTAGGGGAGGGCTTAGGATCAGGAAATTTGGATATTTAGAATTCCAAAATAATTTGGGTTGATTTGCTTAATCTTTTCTTATTTTACTTTACATATTATTTAATTAAAAAGATTTAAACATTATATTTAGTTAATTATGAATTTTCGGATTTTAAGTAAATAAATGTGTATGACAATTTTTGAACATTTAAAATGATGTAACATTTTCCCAGAAATTTGTTTGTTTCAGATATAGTTCGATTTAAGAAGTTTTGGAATTGTTTCAGAATTTATAAGTTATTTAATTAGGTTTTATGTTATCAGGGGTAATTTGGTCATTTTACGGGTTATCTGAATTTCAGGTATTACACAACTCTAATCCAGAGTAGCTATCAAATCTTCTAAGTCCAAAGATACACTCTCCACTCATTCCCAGCTTCATACTAAAACCTGCCGCAGGAAATAAAAATGCGGCTGAGCTACGAGAGCTCAGTGAAAAGATACAACGATAACAAAGCAGTAATAGAGAGTAGTACAAATAATCAGAATTAAAGATCATGCGGATATAATCAGAGTGAAGGAATAAGAATAAGGAATAACTGAGAAATAAAGTTTAAGGAAAAAGGAAAAGGAACAAGTAAAAGGAAACAATTAAGATTTATAAGATAAGGAAAACAGAAATCCATCACGAGCCCAGATAACAAATAATATCATAACAGTGTAACCATATAAGCAATCTAGAGGGGATACCTCTCAACTAACCAGATAATATGAGGGGTGACCTCATGTATCAAATTGGATTGATCAGCTCCCAGATATATGTGAAAGACGTGTATCGCACACACCATCAGTCACCAGATAAATATAACAATTAACAAATAACAATTAACCAGATACAGATCAAATCTAGGATGCATCCATACGCCCCTGCAGACAAATCATAATCATAATGGCCATAGCAGATAACAAATAAGGGACAGAACATGTCATCACTCTCCTGCCCTAGAGTCATGTCAAAGGTGCATCAATGACATGGACATAAAACCCTCATGCCTAGTGATTGGCTCGGATATCAGACTGTAGGTCAAAGGTCAGATGTACTATCAAAATAATCAAAAAGTCATATCTTAAGGGTACATGGCAAAAGGTTCATGTCAAACAGTTCAGAAATAAATATCAAAGGTTCAATCAGAGTTTATCAGATTAAGTTTTATATCAAAGTTTAAGTTCAGATTAAAAGGACTATATCAAATGGTTCAGAAAAGAATTTCACAGGTTCATAATTAAAGTTCATAGCCAAAAGTTCATTTTAGAGATTCTTGTCAAAAGTTCATTTAAAGCATTCCTTAAACAACAGATTTTCAATAAAATGATCTTTCAGAATAGTTTTCGTAAAATAATCTTTCAAAACAATTTTTTTTTTCATAAAAATATTCCTTAAACTAATTTCCACAAAAGTTAATAAAGTATCATATCACTACTCATAAACATCCTTTTTTAAACAACTGATTTTTCTCAAAACATTTCCAAGTCATAATTAAAAGGGTTTTCACATAGCAGATTTTTATATCAGAGGTCGTAACAAAAAGGGAATCATGAAAAAGGTTCAAGGCAAAGAGGATTATAATAAGGACATCAACTCAGAAGTAAAACAGATCAGAACATGAGAGAGATCATAGAAGGCTCACAAAACAAAGAGATCACATGAAAGTTTCACAAACATAAGGGAATATAGCAATGGTATAGGGAATCATAATATGGAACAAGATTAAATCAGAAGGAAGGGAGAGAAAACACCCTTACTGAAAAAGGGCAGAATATCTGTACCTTGTTAGCAAAGCAGATAAACAAGAAAGCAAACAAACACTGAACAGATCAAGGCTTCTCCTTCTTCACACCTAAAGGAGTAGAAGACGGAATTACAAAATATTCTAACTCAGATTATTACTTTTAGTTTACCTTTCCATTTTAAGTAACTTTCCAGATTTAACAGATTTCCATATTTAGCAAGATATTAATATCCCAGATTAAGTTAAGTCCTTATTTAAGGATTATTATGGGTATAAGGTATATTTTAATAAGTTACAAAAGTTTAAGGTTAATTATGACAAGTTTACATAGTTTAGGGTTTTAATTGTAAATTCATTAAATTCAAAGGTCTAACATGAAAATACTTTAAGTTGCTGAATTAAATACTCATATTATTCAGAATGACATTTTAATCACTCAAGTTTCACAATTTACAGTTTATACCCCTCTAGTTATATAATTTACAAAACAAACCTTATATTTACATATTTTATAATTAAGTCCCTACAATATTCGTATTTACCAAACAAGCACCTCATTTTACAAATTATAGAATGTAACCTCAGAATTATGTATAGTACGAATCAGATCCCTCAGAATTCAAAAATTACACATTTGGTCCCTTAACTTTACAAAACTTATAAATTAAATCATAGTTTAGTAACAATTACATATTAATCCCATAAATTCTCAAAATTATACCTTACACCCTTAATAACATTATTTACAGAGAATAACATCAAGTTTCCAGAATTTACACTTTTAGTCCCTCTATTTTATTTAATTACAAATCGTACCCTATAAATACAATTAATTCCTTTTCTTGCAATATTTACACTTAGGACCCTCAAGTTATATTTTTCCTACATTCCTACAGACTTATATAAAATTACAAAAATATCCCACAAGTTTTAAAAATTACAAAACACACCCTTTTAATTTAAAAACTCAATCGGTAATACTTTTTAATCAACAAACCTTAACCAAAATTCATCCAATCATTACATCATCATCCAACAACCTTAAAATGCATTAAATGATCAGATCCATCCAGAAACCCTAACCCTAAATCGTTAGACTTAGTTTTTATTTTTTTTCTTTCCTTTTTTATAAAACCCGATTAGAAACAAAATTACCACGATCGATCTAAGCTTCAAAAAATCAAACCAACATTTTTCCAGAGTGATATGATCAGATTAGAACCCAAAAAAATTATGTACATGACCCAGAAAAATCGCATGACCCGATTTGTATTTTATTAGGGTTTTAGTTATCTAATATTCGTAAGATCAATTAAGCTTGCATGATTCGATTCCAAAAATTTATATGAGTTATATATGACGTAAATAACATTAGAAAAATACCAAAATGAATTTAGAACGTGTGGATTAGGCATAGTAATTTTTTGTACCTCGGATGGATAATCGACACAAAATAATTCCCACGATCGAACCAAGCTTCCTACGACCCAAAGCCTATTTTTCCCAGCCTCCTTAGACCTTGATGATTACCAGAAAAATACCCAAATACCTCCAGAAATTCGGATGGAATAAAAGAGAGTTTTAGTTAGTTATTTTAGGGTTTTCGATAAGAATAAAAGGAAAATGGGGAGAAATAAATTAAATGATGATAATGGCTGGAATTAGGGGGGGGGGGAAATGGGCTGGAGATTCGGTCCAAAGGTTGACAAAAATCAGAGTTTGTGATTTGGTATCATTTCTTAATTTATTTTGATATATATCTTAATTAAAATGATTTTATAAGTATATTAAATTTAATTAATTATTTTCGGATTATATATATATATATATATATATATATATATATATATATATATATATATATGTATATGTGAATTAATAACTTTTGGACATTCAAAATAATATAATGTTGTCCCAGAAATTAATTTACTTGATATGTAGATCATTTTCAGAAGTTTGGAATCATTTAAGAATTTTATAAGTTATTTATTTAGGTTTTATGGTTTCAGGGGTAATTTGGTCATTTTACAGGTTATCTGAATTTCAGGTATTACAAAACTAATCTAAGTCCCCGGCAGCGGCACCAAAAACTTGATTGGGCGTGAACCGGTTGTATATATTATATCCTAAGTTTCACTCAAATTTTAAATTTATAAACACCTTTCTACCGATTATTAAGAAAACACATCCGAGCAAGTATACTCGTCCGTGTGTAATATGGTTTGTGGTAAATAGGGATCGTCCCACAAGACTATGTACTTTAAGCTTAGCAATTTATGTAGCACAAGAAATAGTACTAAAGATTGTCATACTCTAAAGCACCGTAAATAAACAAACAAACAATGGTTTAGAATTCAATCAATCAAACGAACAAATACTTGTTTAGGAATAATAATCCAATCATGATAAAATGTTGAATATGTTTGGGTGAAACATATATGTAGAAGGCACATACCAATTTTCACAAGGTTTTCTAGTCAATGGGTAATATCAAGAAAATCCATGTTTTTACTAGTTTCATGGGTGAGTCCTTTCGGCCAATACATCATCCCATTACGCTAGCCCTTTGTGTTATCAAATGTATGAAAAAGATGATTAGTAACATTAGTTCATACGAGTCCTTTCGACCCATTCTCGTGATTAAATATTCTCGAATTCATTTAAAAACTTGAATACTTAATAGTTGTCAATTATCAAGTACCAATCCATTTGTGCACCAACTTCTTGGAATTAAACAATATTAGAAATCCTTTCGGCCTTTAAATCCAACAATGTTAAATCAACAAGTTTTAGAACACGAATTATATTTAAACAAACTTATGAGAATAATCACTTTTTCTAACCGACTAATCATTCAACATTCACACGAAAGTCAACATAATTCCAAAACTAGTATCACAAATTACTCCATAACAAGTTTCATCAACAAACATAACATTTCATTCAACATTAAATTGTTCAACATAATAATTAAGTAAAAGAAAGTTACCCAAAGCAAGAATACAATGAGTAAGAAATATAAAGAGTTATAGCACTCCTTAAGGCCTCCAATCGAACAAGGGAATCTTCCACCTCTTCTAGAAAGTATCACCAACACTTTCTTTTTTTTTCCTTGGTATCCTCTTGAGAATGGCAGAGATTATTAAGCTCTTTCGAGTTTAGTAGATAATGTGATCAAGTCCTTATGGTGTAAGGATTGATTGTAAGTGTATCCCCTATGTGTTATGTATGAATTGTGGTGATCATGGGTCATATTTATGCTTGAAATCACTCACAAAAACTGTCACAAGCCTTCAATAATCATAAAAGAGAGGAGATGATTGGACTTGAGTCATTATGGTAGTTAAAAACTTGATTTAATGAAACTCTTCATCTCAGACACGTCTCAATCCGCGGTTCAGATTTGAACCGGTGGTTGGGATGACTGCTCAACCTCAGAATGGGATTTTGAACCTTAGGTTTGAATCTCAGCTTCAACCTTGGGTTGGGAACTGTTTTGCACATTAATTTCAACCTTGGGTTGGCATAAAACTCCATTCTTTAACACTCTTTTTACCACCAAATCATGACTCCAACTTTCATTGAAAATGTTCACAACCTTCTCTTGTACATCGGAAATAATCGTAACGTGAATCAATATCTTTGACGACAATCTTTTCTTGAATATTCACTTGATCTTTTGGCTTTTCTTCGTCATTCTTTGATATATCCTTGTACCTAGACCTGAACACTTCTTAATACCTTTTAAGCGCAAAATGCTCATAAACATAACTAGATAATATACATAAATATACAAATAACGCGACTCTATCATAGACAAAATGAGCGTTATCAAGATGATATGGTTATGCATGAGATGTTAAACAAATGAGTCTAGATGATATCGTTATACATGAGATGTTAAACGAATGAGTCGAGATGATATCGTTATACATGAGATGTCAAACGAATGAGTCGAGATGATATCATTATACATGACATGTTAAATGAATGAGTCGAGATGATCGATATGGTTATACATGAGATGTTAAACGAATGAGTCGAGATGATCCATATGGTTATACATGAGATGCTAAACGAATTTGTTGAGATGATCTATATGGTTATACATAAGATGTTAAACGAATGAATCGAGATGATATAGTTATACATGAGATGTTAAACGAATGAGTCGAGATGATATCGTTATACATGACATGTTAAACGAATGAGTCGGGATGATATGGATATACATTAGATGGTAAACGAATGAGTCGAGATGATATCGTTATACATGAGTTGTTAAACGAATGAGTCGAGATGATATGGTTATACATGACATGTTAAACGAATGAGTCAAGATGATATGGATATACATTAGATGTTAAACGAATGAGTCGAGATGATATTGTTATACATGAGTTGTTAAACGAATGAGTCAAGATGATATGGTCATACATGAGATGTTAAACGAATGAGTCGACATGTTAAACGAATGAGTCGGGATGATATGGATATAAATAAGATGTTAAATGAATGAGTCAAGATGATATGGCTATACATGAGATGTTAAACGAATGAGTTGCGATGATGTCGTTATACATGAACGAATGAGTCAAGATGATATCGTTATACATGACATGTTAAACAAATGAGTCGGGATGATATGGATACACATGAGATGTTAAGCGAATGAGTCGAGATGATCGATATGGTTATATATGAGATGTTAAACAAATGAGTCGAGATGATCGATATGGTTATACATGAGATGTTAAAATAATGAGTCGAGATGATATCAGTATACATGAAATGTTAAACGAATGAGTTGGGATGATATAGATATACATGAGATGTTAAACGAATGAGTCGAGATGATATGGTTATACATGAGATGTTAAACGAATGAGTAAGATGATATCGTTATACATGAGATGTTAAACGAATGAGTCGAGATGATATAGTTATACATGAGATGTTAAACGAATGAGTCGAGATGATATCGTTATACATGACATGTTAAGCGAATGAGTCGAGATGATCGATATGGTTATACATGAGATGTTAAACGAATGAGTCAAGATGATCGATATGGTTATACATGAGATGTTAAACGAATGAGTCAAGATGATCGAAATGGTTATACATGAGATGTTAAACGAATGATCATCGAGATGGTATCGTTTATAAACTGTAATTGGTATTTTTCTGTTATCAGTAAGTTAACTAATTTAGCCATGATCATAAACTGTAATTGGTATTTTGCTTGAAAATCCACTCAACTTCCCACCAAAATTTCCCACCAAAAATTCCCGCCAAAATTTTGGCACCAAAACTTCCCACCAAAATCTCTATTTTTTTTTACCATATATAACAGTTAGCAGATCTGCTCTTATCCTCACAAACACATTGTATACTCTCAAATCCTCACAACCAAAAACACACACTGTTATCATGAAGATGGCGGAATTTGAAGCTTTTGCTTGTCCTTGTGGACGAGGAGACGTAATTCTGTGACAATCGCATCGACCTCGCACCTGTAGTAAACTATACTATGCGTGTCCTTTATCAAAGGTGAACAATTGCATAATTTTTTTTGTATTATATAAATAATATGGTTAATTGTTAAAAATAATAGTTTTTACTCTTTTAAAGGGTGTGACAAAAGATTATGGATGCAATTTTTTTTATGGCAGGAGGAACGACTCCGTTTAATGACCAGTACTACTGGAGCTTCAACGCCTCCAACTCATTCTACAAGACCATCAAGAACTCCAATTCGTTACACTGCAGGACCTTCAACATCGAGTCCTAGAAATGCAGAGTGCTCAAACTGCATCAAACTGAATCACCAGATAATGTTACTCAAGAAAATGCCAGAAGTGTATATGCATCCCAACAAGCACACAGTTGATTCAGCTGCCCTATTTCACGACCTTTATGATGACCTGGAAAAACTTAGTTTGGAGTAATTCATACAAGTTAGTGTTTGAACTTTTATCGATTTGTAATGTAATTCGTACGCTTTAGTGTTTGAACTATTATCGATCTGTAATGTAATTCGTACACTTTAGTTTTTGAACTTTTATTGAGCTGCAATATAATCCGTACGCTTTAATGTTGGAATAATACGTATGTTTTACTTATTCGTATGTATCGTTCAAGTATTTGTTTTAAGGAATATGAAAATAGTATAGTGTTTTTCTTGGATAAATAGTAATGTATTGATTTTGATTATGCATTTTAAATTTTATAATTAATATTTTTAACAACAAAAATATTTTTGTTAAATAGTAAAGTATTGATTTTTTAAATATTTTAATTTATGTATTTTTTTTAAATTAATTTTTACACTAACATATAATTTTAAAGAAAATGATTTTCTAAAATTAATTTATATATAAGTATTTTTAGATAAATTATTGGATTATAAATATTATTCTAAATATTTTTAAAAATATGGGACGGCATTGTCGTCCCTAAGGTTTTTTAAAAAGTTTTAAAATTGATTTGAAAAATAAAAACTGATTTATAAAGTTTTTAAATTTTAAGAAAACATATACTTAAAGTTTGGGACGACATTGTGTTTGACGGGTACTAAAAATACTGGCGGGATGTATTTATTTTCGTGAAAAGTTATTTAAAAGATTTTAAATATTAAAAATCAAATAATTACAATTGGGGACGACATTTTCTTTCCAAACTGAATGGGCCAAAAGTTTGTTGTTGACTGCTCTTTTTGTTGAATATATGTGGGACAAAGTCGTCAATTTGGGACGACATTCTCGATCCAAAAAATATGGGCGTCCCCAAACCCACCTTTTGGTGTAGTGATGCTCGCCCCTTTTTAAAACAATTTGCTCCCTAGTATTTTACCCCGTTCGACCCACACTAAATTAGACCCACGCACGAATGTAAACACATAAAACCACACTTATACACACCCTTTTCACGTCAACAAACGTGCACAGCCCCTCTCCATTCTTTAGGTTTTATTCCTGGTTTTTACGAGCATATATCAATGGGTTTACGAATAGTTCAGTGACCCAAAACAAAACGTATATCAATGTTTCGAAAAGTGAACAGAATAGAGATCATAAGATACGCAGTTTCATATTTCTGTGATGAACATATACGCCCCATTTTTCATTTCTTGCGTTTAATATCCAGATTTGTGACAAATGGTAAATTTGCCCTAATATTTTATTTATAACTGTCCATTTAGTATGACTAAATCACTAGGTTAGACACTTATATGATTATCACGGGAAACAGACCTGCACATTGTGACACTCGGAAATCTCACCAAAGAACAGTGAAATTATCACGTTTTATGATTTACTCATTATATTGCAGTAGGTAAGGGAGGTTATCCCAGTTTCCCACAAACTGACACCACACACCTACCAGAAATAAATCTGAGACTCAGAAATATTAGCAAATACTTAAGGACTCAAAAATTTATTCAAGTATTACATAACGACTTTAAAGACATAATATCTCATATTTATGACGGTTTCGGGAAGGAACTGAGTTTAACTCAGTTTAGCGAGACACGGGTATAATATACCTACCCCTTAAATTAAGACTATCCTTAAAAACTTATAATAAAATATAACCCACCCACTTACACCTATCCCAAAACCGGATTTGTCTTATATCCCTAGGTATCCTCCCATTCTTGTCCAACCCACTTCTTCCCCAAGAACCAAATCGATCAATCACTATCTACTTTCCCTGCCATCTCCTCCCCCTTTTGACCTAGACGCCCCATCAATTTCACAGACCTAGAAAACTACAACAGAGGTAGAAAGAACACCAAATTAGAAACCCCTTTTTCCCAGATCCGAAAAGCAACTATCGAGTTATTCACCATGTCTACCTTTTTAAACCCATACTCCAAAAGAAGTCGAACCACACATAAAAGTTCTGAAAATCACACAGAAGAACAAGGAGTTTGAGGTGATTGTGGTTCGGTTTGGAGCAGCTGGGTTTCGAATTTGGGCGGTTCATTCAAGTTCATCATCCCTCGAAGTTATGGTAAGTGATGAGGCGAAAAGTGTACCGCTTTTAAGGGGTCATTTAAGCCTTAAATCGTACTTATTTGATCAAATATTGCCCTAAATCGTTCCTTTTGTCATTTTAGGTACTTTTGAGGAGAAATCTGGAAAAGGAGGCATTTTGGACGTTTTTTGGAGCATTAAAGTGAAGAAAACGGCAAAGTCTCAAGAATCGGCTAAAAGTTACTCTTGACGGCGTCACAATTAACATGGGACGGCGTCATGCCTTGGCAAAAAAAAGTTGGATGTGAAATTTACTCATGACGGGCCAGTGAGTTTGCATAAGAATTCTGACGGCGTCACGCTTTAACTAAATCAAGGGCGTCACGGCTTAAATCTTAAGGGGACGGCGTCACGTTCATGATCCGACGGCGTCAAGCCTTGATAAGCCAGAATGGATTTTGGTACAGCTAAAGAGGGACGGCGTCAAGATGGTCATCCGGGAACCCTAAAAGCGGCGAGGTGACGGCGTCACAATCCATAAGGTGACGCCGTCAGATGTCAAAGTCTATATATAGTTTTCTAATTTTTTGTCATTAAGGAGAGCTTAGTGTGTGGAATTTTGGGATAAAACCCTAAGACGATTTTAGCTACTTTTTCAGGGCTTCTTGCCTTGAGATCTTCCATGTTTCATTGAAAGATAAGTTATCAATTAATCATTCAATATGTCTATGTGTTGTTTGATTCTATCTTATGCTTGTCTTTTGTTTAACATGTTAGGCTAATTTTATCTTGTGTTTGCTTAGATCTAATGAAACCTAGCTATTGATTATTGGTTGTTAGTGTGTTATTAGTTGTATTGGATGATTGTTTATCTATGTTAGGCTTAAGAAAACTGGCTAACTTCCTATTCGGTAACTTGCTTGAACGTCTTAAGAAACATGAACCAAACGCGTACTAAAGGTTTTTATGGTTGTATTTAATGCACAAGCGAATTCTAGTGATCCCATGTTAGGAGCTTCCTAGCCGGCTCGACATAGGAGTGAAGTAGGAGCTTGTAGAGTTTGGGGAAGTAAGTACGCCACCCCACGAATGGTATTAAGGAATACACCCGTCATCCACGCGACTAATACACACTAATTAACCGGTAAAAGATAGTTAGGGAGTAAGGAAATCTAAGTAAACACATTTCTCTACACATAAGTTTCTCACCACTTTTCATTTTTGTTATTTTATTTTATTTGCATTTGTAGTAATTTGGGTTAGTTGACTAGCAACTAATTCCGCCCACTCCTTCAAAACCCGAGATTTTACTTGCTTTCATAAAATTATAAAAACATAAAAAGAATCTTCCTCAACCCTTAGACCTAATTAGAGTAGCCTTTCACACCTAACGAACACTATTCCCTGTGGAGAACGATCAATCCCCCGTACTTACCACTACACTATACTACATCGGTCAGGTACACTGCCTGGTGGGGTTGTAAGCCTCTTGAGATCCCTCGAGAGGTAAAACCTGTTGTAAGGTTGCAAAACCCACGCTTCAAGTTTTTGGCGCCGCTGCCGGGGAATAGTTATTGTTTAGGTTGAATTTTTATTTCTATTAGGTCTACTCACTAGATTCCTTTCTAGTGAGATTTTTATTTTATTTTTCTAGGTTTTCTTTAGTCTATCTATTTTCTTCGTGTCTTTGTTCGTAACCATTACCGTCCGACATCATGGAAGATGGTAATATCCTTAACCCACACAACCCACCACCACAACAACCACCACCACCTCCTAGAGCCCGTACTTTAGGAGAGTATTCCCGTCCTAGCCACCACGGCTATCGAAACACCATTGAGCTCACACAAGGAGCCAATATCACACCCTTGCGATCCGACACCATCCGGTTGGTGCAAAGCGGATGCGCATTCCATGGACTTCGTTCTGAAGATCCTAATCAACATCTCAAGGACTTTCTTAAAATCGTTGATTCTATAGACCTTGATGTTGCCACTCGAGAGACGACCCGATTGCGTCTCTTCCAATTCTCTCTGCGGGACCAAGCTAGTCAGTGGCTAGAACGTCAACCCGCAGGATCCATTACCTCTTGGGATGATCTCACCACTCGTTTCCTTGCTCAGTTTTTCCCACCGGGAAGAACTACCAAGCTAAGGAATGATATCTTGATGTTCCAACAACGTCAAGGCGAAACTCTCTATGAGGCATGGACTCGATTCAAGGACTTACTCCAAAAAGTCCCTCACCATGGCATAGAACTTTGGCTCCAAGTCCAAATCTTCTATGACCATATCAATCTCTCCACGAGGCAAACCATTGACCAATCGGCCGGTGGCAAGCTACGTGATCTAAGTGCGGAACAATCATGGGCTCTCCTAGAGGATCTTGCTCTTTATGACAACGAAAGTTGGAGTGATCCCCGTGATTTGAATAAAACGGTCAAGGCAATATCTTTGCCTTTGAACAATTCAAGCACTTCCGACCGTAGGATCATAGAACTTGAAGACCAAGTCAAGTTTCTCATGAAATCCTACGAGGCTCCTAAACCTTCAAGCCAAGTGAACAAAATCACTTCTTCATGTGAGTTATGTAGTGGTCCCCACGACACTCGTGATTGCATGGAACTCCCCGAACAAGCTTTTGTGGACTACGCATTATCGCGTACCGACGGAGCGGGAGATAAGTGGTACACTTTCAAGCCCGAGCCAAACCCTTATGGTGATTCATATAACCCCTCATGGAAAAATCACCCGAACCTTAGGTGGAAACAAAACCAAAACACACAACAACCCAATTCTTCCAACCCACCTAATCGTTTCCAATCAAGCGGTTCCAACTCGAACCGTACTTTCAACAACAATCCTTCCGGCAATGGTAGTACCAATAACTTTGAAGGATTGATGTCTCAATTTATGGCATCTCAAGAAGCTCGTTTAGCCAAGTTTGAAGCCGATTTCAAACAAAAACAAAGCGAGATGACCGACAAGATTGACACCTTGTTGAAAGCCCTCAATGACCGAGAAATGGGAGCACTCCCTAGCAACACGGTCAAGAACCCGAAACTAAACGTCAACGCTATTTCATCGGTTTCGTCCCCTAGTTCTTGTCCACAATATTATTCGGTCAATTCCATGAGCACGTGTTTCAAACAAACCCAAATCATTCCAAGTGACCAAGAAGTTATGACATCCAAATTGGTCAACAACATAGTTGAAACACCTCCCACTCAAAACCTTGACGATGAATTCAAGGAGCTCCACCTTGAAAGTCCGGTTGTTGATGAGAAGAAGCTCAAGTTAGGCGAAAAAGGGACCGCCTTTGTTCAAAACAAGCTACCTAAGAAGTTAGATGATCCGGGCTTATTTGTTCTACCTTGCAAGATCGGTAATTCGGAGGCTTATGATACATTAGCCGATCTTGGTTCAAGCCTTAACCTACTTCCGTTACCTCTCTACACCTCTCTAAAACTTGGAAAACTTGAAGAAACCGAGGTGATAATAGGCTTAGCGGATGGAAGTGTTGCTTACCCGGTTGGAGTAGTTAAGGACGTGTTAGTACACATTGGAAAGCTAACCATTTTAGCCGATTTCCACGTCCTTGATATGGTTAGCGACCCTACATGCCCCTTGTTGATAGGTAGAGGATTTTTAGCGACCGCTAGTGCTATGATTGATTGTAAGGAATCTAAGATAGCGGTAGGAGAAGGAGATACTTGGTCAGTCTATGATGTTAAGAAACATGCCTATGATACTAGTGAGGAACCAACACCACATTGGCTAGAATCAAATAGGAGACCATCTAGATATGGACCTTGGATCGATAGAGACTTCATAGGACCCCAACGCCCATTTTACCTAGAAGAGGACTTTGTTAACCGAACGCATTCGGTAGAGCAACTCTTGGCTAGGGACACCGAATTAGATCCATTTGAAGACCCTCTAGTTTTTAGAAGGATGATTGATTTCCTAGGAGTTTTGCCAATTAACCTAGGAATGAATAAGTGGATTTGTGAGGAAGATGATCATAAGTGGAATTGGGATAAACCACCCAATGATGGAGATGGGTCATGGCATATCAAGATGACATTGTATGACCCGGATGGAGAGAAGTTTGAAAAGACATATCGTACTAAGCGAACCAATAGGAAACTTCAATCCAAGCTTAACCCTAAAGACGTCCTTGATGACGAGCTTACTTACATAGGGTAGCGTGACTTTGAGTCTAGCTACAAGACTCGTTAATAAAGAAAAGCGCTTCTTGGGAGGCAACCCAAGCTTTATTTGTTTTATTTGCTTTGTGTGTTTATTTATTTGTTTGTTTGTTTTTATTTGTTTCCGTATGTGTGTTTAATTTTTATCATTATTGATTCATGTTCAAAAGTAATTTGTGAAAATGCTTTATGTTGTTTTTAACTTCGTCTTAACTACATATAAAGGTATTTTGCAAAAGATAAGTGTAAGGGAAATCTAAATCGGTTTATTAGAACACAAATGAACATGAATCGTAATAATATTAAATTAACATACATATTCGTATTTGTTTGAGTCAAATGCTTGTATCGAGTCATAATGATGTTTTGCAGGATTTCCAGGAAGTAAGGTAAAGGTTTTTCCAGAAATTTTCCGGAAACTTAAAATGAAAATTTTTGTCAGGTCATTTCTGACGGCGTCAGGGGTTATAACCTGACGGCGTCAGATTTAATTTCCAGAAAATTTTGAAAATTTTGTTTTCATAAAAAGTTTTTATTAAAATCTCCAACTTATAATCTCCAGGAATCTGCAAAGTTATCATTCCACAAGCATTATATCCTTATATATAGATTTTATCCCGCCGATGTTATGCAGGTTTTCGTGTTTGTTTTCTCAGGTTCAACAGGTTATTTTGGACAAGGAAATGTTTTGAATCAAGCTTATGGCGATGCATTAGTCATGGAGCTTCAACATTCTCTTTGGAGGAAGATTTAACCGTGTAATTTCATTATCCGACGAGCGAATCAGGGAGTATTTGATTTCATTCTTTTACTTTATTCTTTTACATCTTGTTATTTGAACATTGGGGACAATGTTCATCTTAAGTGTAAGGGGAGGGTAAAAGTACGATTTTAGAGAATACAATTGCGCTTGATTTTTGTTTGTTTGATGGTAGATGTGTAATAAAACTGAGAGAAATACTTGTTAAGGTAATTTTAGTGCCAAATTTAAAATTTTTTACAACATATAGGAGTGAAACTTTGATCTTAATGAGCGTCTCATGGATAGGAGTTATATGACTAGCACAAAAACCGTACAACTAAAAAATTTTCCACCCCCAAATATGTGAGGTTCGCCCCTAGAATTGGTAGGAAAAGCATTTATGCTATGATGTGTGTACCGGTATCACTTAGATTCTAGAACTTGCGTTAGGACCATTCCGAGGCCACAAGTGAGACTACATTCGTGTAGTTAGATTTACTACATGATAAGAGGCATTAGGATTAACCCATTGTTTTACACCTGTGTTTTTGTTATAATTACATTGGCTACATTGGTCAAGTAATTCTCCCACACCCTTTGCGTTGTACTCATTTTTAGTACACGATACCCCTAGTACACCCCTCAGAGCCTATCTTTTCGTTTCGACCTTTAAGCATTTTACTTAAAGGAAGAATTTGTTACACCCCACTAAAATGTACACCCAAATCGCCTTAGCCTACCTTGTATGCACTCATTTTTAGTGCATTATTGTTACAACATTTGTTTAAACCCAAGTTAATTATCTAGTTGATTACATGGTTGCTAAGTCGAGTCATATCCTTGTACATATTGTTTTGGGACGATTGGGACTCATGGGTAAAGTACTAGTGTAATGGAGTAATGGGGAAGAACATCATTTATTACCCCCATATGTGCTAAATGTTTTAAAAGTACTCCAAGTTTTTCAATTATCTTAATTCGAGTAATTAGAATAGTTATTTGTAAAGTTATGTAAAAGTTCAAGTGTAAGGGGATGCAACGCCCCTATGATGTATTATTTTGGATGGTAGGGTAAAAGTGTATGCAAAAAAAAAAAAAAAAAAAAAAAAAAAAAAAAAAAAATCAAGAAAAATACAAAAAAATGAGAAAAAGAAAAATAGAAAAAACATACGGACTACCATCCCGTTTTATTTTATGTTTATTTTATGTTTATGTTATTTTGTTTCTAGCTTTAGATCGAGTCTAGTCTTGGCTTAGCAACATTGTATAGTACATGTAATTAATCAAGATCTTTAACTCGCCACCAGTAAAATATCCCGTATCCAACAAAACCGTGTTTTCCTTTTCCCTACACCTAACGTTATAACCCATTTAAAAGCCCTCTTTGATAGTTTATCTTAGGTGCTTACGCCTAGTGGCGGAGGTTTTCGATCCTTTCCCAAGCCTATGGTAATCTATTTGCTATGACAGGTAGTGAGAGATATTTTCCGTTTTCATTTATGAGATTTATTTTGATGACACTTGAGAGATGTGAGTATCTAAACACTACTTGTGAGGTGCTAGTATGTAATCTCCGTGCTTATTATGATTGAAGTGGAACGATTATTTGTTGTAATTACTTTTATGTTTGCATTAAATGACCCCTAACTTGTATTTTGATTAGAATAAAAGCGCATTTGCTTGAGGACAAGCAAATCTCAAGTGTAAGGGTATTTGATGAGGCGAAAAGTGTACCGCTTTTAAGGGGTCATTTAAGCCTTAAATCGTACTTATTTGATCAAATATTGCCCTAAATCGTTCCTTTTGTCATTTTAGGTACTTTTGAGGAGAAATCTGGAAAAGGAGGCATTTTGGACGTTTTTGGAGCATTAAAGTGAAGAAAACGGCAAAGTCTCAAGAATCGGCTAAAAGTTACTCTTGACGGCGTCACAATTAACATGGGACGGCGTCATGCCTTGGCAAAAAAAAGTTGGATGTGAAATTTACTCATGACGGGCCAGTGAGTTTGCATAAGAATTCTGACGGCGTCACGCTTTAACTAAATCAAGGGCGTCACGGCTTAAATCTTAAGGGGACGGCGTCACGTTCATGATCCGACGGCGTCAAGCCTTGATAAGCCAGAATGGATTTTAGTAGAGCTAAAGAGGGACGGCGTCAAGATGGTCATCCGGGAACCCTAAAAGCGGCGAGGTGACGGCGTCACAATCCATAAGGTGACGCCGTCAGATGTCAAAGTCTATATATAGTTTTCTAATTTTTTGTCATTAAGGAGAGCTTAGTGTGTGGAATTTTGGGATAAAACCCTAAGACGATTTTAGCTACTTTTTCAGGGCTTCTTGCCTTGAGATCTTCCATGTTTCATTGAAAGATAAGTTATCAATTAATCATTCAATATGTCTATGTGTTGTTTGATTCTATCTTATGCTTGTCTTTTGTTTAACATGTTAGGCTAATTTTATCTTGTGTTTGCTTAGATCTAATGAAACCTAGCTATTGATTATTGGTTGTTAGTGTGTTATTAGTTGTATTGGATGATTGTTTATCTATGTTAGGCTTAAGAAAACTGGCTAACTTCCTATTCGGTAACTTGCTTGAACGTCTTAAGAAACATGAACCAAACGCGTACTAAAGGTTTTTATGGTTGTATTTAATGCACAAGCGAATTCTAGTGATCCCATGTTAGGAGCTTCCTAGCCGGCTCGACATAGGAGTGAAGTAGGAGCTTGTAGAGTTTGGGGAAGTAAGTACGCCACCCCACGAATGGTATTAAGGAATACACCCGTCATCCACGCGACTAATACACACTAATTAACTGGTAAAAGATAGTTAGGGAGTAAGGAAATCTAAGTAAACACATTTCTCTACACATAAGTTTCTCACCACTTTTCATTTTTGTTATTTTATTTTATTTGCATTTGTAGTAATTTGGGTTAGTTGACTAGCAACTAATTCCGCCCACTCCTTCAAAACCCGAGATTTTACTTGCTTTCATAAAATTATAAAAACATAAAAAGAATCTTCCTCAACCCTTAGACCTAATTAGAGTAGCCTTTCACACCTAACGAACACTATTCCCTGTGGAGAACGATCAATCCCCCGTACTTACCACTACACTATACTACATCGGTCAGGTACACTGCCTGGTGGGGTTGTAAGCCTCTTGAGATCCCTCGAGAGGTAAAACCTGTTGTAAGGTTGCAAAACCCACGCATCAGTAAGAACTGGCCTTGTATCCAAATCTTTCCAATTCCATTTATCTTAGATTGGTTTAGCAAATTTTAGATCGAATAGGGACTAAATTTAGGTTGTTCTTGTTAAAGTTTAGATCGAATAAAAGAAGAATTAGTCGTTGAATTTTTTAAGCTTCGATTTTAATCATTGTTCGAAACTCAGATGGTTGTCAAGATATTTAAATGTTGCTGTTATTATTCTTGAGGTGTAGGACCTTATTAAAACGTGGAAATGGCAGTCAGATGTTATCGTTGTTATTGTGGTTTAGGAAATCTGAGGTTTGGTTTGTTGGTCTTAGATCGATTGTGGTTCATCGTTAAGGTTGTCATTAAACCGTTAGTTAAGAATTCACCCTCGATAATGGTTGTTGGAAAACCAGCTTTACTTGAATAAGTGTTGATTTTATTTAGCTTTCGATTAATAAGTATTTTCTAGGAGTGATGATCCTTGATGAAATTTTTTTGTTAGATACTATTGTTGTTATGTTAGTGTGGCATAGGATGTTATAACTCGACCCTAGGTTCATATCTTGTGGTCGTTGCGGATTTGAATGACTCCAAGAGCCCTTGGTTTCGAGTATTGAATTTAGATTCGTGATAGTAGACGATGAGATTGAGTAACAGAGCCTCTCTTGAACCAACCCGCAAAGGCTGTAAAACTTAAGTAGCTTAATTCTTTTGCCAGGTGTTTTAGGCTAAGTCACTTAAAGTGCCAAGAGTACTTTGGTCACAAGGACTAGTCCCCCCCCTCCTCCGCTCGAATTAGTTATCTTCCTTGTGAAATGCGAAGTAAGGTACCAAAGCCCAAGACCCCTCATGACACCGAGACGGTTACAACCATGAGTTGGGTAGTACTCGACCAAAGTCTAGCCACATAGTAGAAATTCTAAGTCCTTGTTGTCAAATAAATAGTCTAAGTATTCCCAGAAAACGCACAAGTCTTAAAGACTTGTATAGGTGCGTGGGATAATTTCCAGACCGAACCCAAACATGCACCCCACTTAGGAGCCTACTCCTAAGCCCAACCGTCAGCCCTAGATTCAGCCTATGACATGGATTTGTGAAACGACCTGTAAGCCCACCAGAATATTCATAAGGCCCAACCTATTAGTAACCTTATTTTCCCCCTCCTCTAACACAGCGGGTCGCAGCCCAATAGATACTAAATAGACTAAATTGAATAGCAAATATAGTGACTTGTCGCGAACGAATGGAATAAACTTGAACAGTACACGAAAATAATTTGTATCGACTAACATATAAACGAGTAAAAACTTGTATAGCCACAAGACATAAATGAAATGTCATTTTAACTTACTAGTACATGGAAACTATAATAACCGAAATGTTAAACGCGACCAAAATGATTAAAACAACTAGACTAGATATATAGACATTATTACACAGTTAATAATACATACGCTCGGGAAAAATAGAGATATATTGACATATGCTTGAGTAGTAAAACGTGGTATTCAAATCAATGGCCATTCAATTCCACAATAAGGGTAGGCAATAACACACGTCAAGATATATATAAATATATACATTAACACTTACATTCGTCAATTATAAAGAAAGACACTAAGGATGTATCAAACTCAAGTTGGATAAATTTGTCAAAACATAAAACTTTAAACTAATGTAGTGTAAATGGATCACGATGAGAAACTAGATAAATTACTCAAGTTAATGATATATATTAAACTTCACAAATCATAAGGTAATAAACGTCACTAGTAATAACATAAATATAATATCAAACTAAACTAGAACAAATTAGACGATATATATTGTTCTAAATTAAAAATATGTAGAAATGAGTCCTCATAGATTAACTGTAATAACACAAACTCCAATTCTAAGTTGATCCAAGAATTAACGATGTATATTAACTTTTAGACCATTTACTAGTTAAGTGATAAATACCACAAACGTTAAGTCATAGTTTAAAAATCAACATAACCGGACATAACGAGTAAGTTACACAATTACAATATACGTATGTACATATCACAACTAGGTTTAATTAAATTCGTACCTAGATTGTTAGTGATCCCAACCCCTTATTACCGTACCTTTAGGTCATTTGTAGAGTTACAGTCCACCATTCCTTAGGAGTGACCTTAGTAACCACACTTGCCGCCACACGTGTGACAACAACATAAACACTCTAAAACATTGAAATTTAATTACGTAAGGACTTGAATTTAATACTTGAAACTAAGACATGATTATTTAATCTAGGTTGCATGTTGGTGTCGTGCACTCCTTAATTTCACAGCATTCACCGTTCAGGCCAGTAAAGGTGAGTTTATAGCCCCTTTTTACTTATACTTTTTTTGTATGAATGGGGTGAGAAACATGCAAAATCAATTTTATGGACCATTTATACTATGTTTACCAATGATATTGCGCAAATAGGCTAAGACTCTAGAACCCATTATTATGCCCGCCTTCATGCACTGTTAATTCTGGTTAGGAAGCGCGATTAATATGAATAGATCTATTGGGGTGACTCCCCCGTTCAGTTTGACCGGATAGGCAAACGAGCGTATATTAACTCGGATTACGAGTGAATTGGGTTAAGCACTCGCTAAGGGCCCCTTTGTAATTATTAATGTGCTAGGTTATAGCACACTGTACTGTCGAGCTTCAGTTGCATGAACTTAGTGCTAGCGCAAATCAAATATAAAATGTGACATTTCTATGTTCACAAACTAAACTATTGGTCCAAACTTGTTATAACCTAAACCTATGAACTCACCAGCTTTTTGCTGACTTTTAGCATGTTTTTCAGGTACCTGGATATATGCAAGTGTGGCAAGGCTTGGCAAGGCGGCAGGCTGATACTATTGACCAAGTGTTTTTAACAAATGTTTAAGACTTGTTTTTGAGGGACCATTAACCTTGTAAACCAACTTGAAACATAAAGCTTGTTATAATTGAAATCAATCAAAGTTAATATATTTTTCATCAAAGTGTGTAATTGGTTCTTCGTTACCTTGTGTTATGATTTCCGTTTCAGTAACACCCCATGACTCCAATGCTTCCACAAAGTAGATTTTGGGGGCGTTACAGATTGACATCAGAGCCTAGGTTATAGAGAACTAGGTACATATAAACCCTAAACTATAAACACTTTTTCAAAAACAAGTCCCTATGACCGCCAGTTGCCTTGCTTGCCACATTGCTTGATATTTATTTTGACTTGACTGCATGTTATACTTTGTGACATACTAAGTGTTTCCATGTTGCTTGATATTTATTTTATTTGACGGCATGCTATGATTTGTGACTTATTTACATGATTAAGGGTACTATGAGTATTATATGTATAGGTCTATATACACTTGACCCACACTAGTTATTATGAGGATCACCCAAATACTATACCATTTTGTCACAGACTATGTCTTCCCCAGACTCAAATAATTCCAGCATATAGATGCCACGAGATCATCCTGCATCAAACCCTAACACTATTGAGCCTACACCACCACCACCCACCTCATCACCACACCCACTTACCCACTCACCTCCACGACAGAGACTCAGAAGAAACAATGATTCTTGTTCAACAGAGAGTGTTGGAAAGACAGTAGCCGAGAGTACCCCTGCTGAGGGTACGAGGGTTGATGCTAATTTGAATACGGGGATAGAGCAGAGAGCAGTTGCGCCCCGGATTAGCATAATGCTGGAGAATATGCCAAGTGCTTTTGAGACGGGAGAGAGCTCAAGGAGAGCTCAGGATGAGACAGAGGATAGCACAGAGATATCACATTTCTCACGTACAGCAGCATCGTCGGCAGCTACAGAGACCGATACTATCTCACAGATGCAGACCCAACTAGACTTACAGACCGACATACTAGGTCTCCACTCTGATATGTTTGACGAGTTACATCTAGCTCATTTTGAGAAGTGTGATAATGACTTCAGCCGAATCTAAGCTAGAACACACTCCAACATTAGGAATGTCATTGACTTAAGTGACAGGTTAGGTAGACTTGAGCAGACACAGGTTGTAGCTCAAGAAGCAACCCAGATGATGCACGAGAGGATGCTGATCCTCGAGGCTCAGATTGCAGCATTATTAAGAGCTAAACAGACACACTGTAGCAAAAACTTAGCATTAAGGACCCGCCTTGTTGAAGCCGAGGCACAGCTTGAGGAGTACGCTTTTAGGTTCCGACACCTGCATAGGACCAGGAGCCAGTCTTAGTTATGATCAGTAGTGATTCACTTAACTGAGTAGTCCTCAGTCAGTGTAGGATCTTATTAAAAAGGAATGTATTTTTCAAACCTTATAATCAACTCTTAAGTTACAACAAGCTCATTTTGTTATATGTATCCATTATTGAATTGATCCTTTCCTTTCATAACCTACCATGACGTTATCCCTTTATATGATGACTTTACCTCACCTTCCCAAAAACCTCACAATATTCCTTAGAAAAATGACATCTCTATTAAATTATAGACTATAATATATAAATCGTTTTGTCCATTTCCTTTAGCCACAAGATCCCCAAAGCCTTAAAACTTACATAACCACCACTTCACAAAATCCCCAAAATATGACCTTACTTGAAATTGCCAATCATTTTATCTACCAAATTACCCCACTCCTTACTCGCAAATTAAACGACAAATTTTCCTACTGTTCCCAAATAATATACCATATATTAGACGCCCATAAAATTCCTCAAAAATTTCTTCCCATTACCACCCTCACCAGCAAATAAATCCCTGTCAACTAAACTCAACACCCCTTCACCAAGCCAAAATCCTAGGTAGTCAAACCATTCATTTGTAGACCAAGAAATACACAAGGAACAATGACCCCAAATTCTTTCCGCAAAGTAAATGATCAGCTTCCATCCCAAGAAACCCAAATGATTACATATAATGGAAATATGAGAATTAGGAAATCGTACTAGTAACAACGAGAACCAATTTAACCTAGAAGTTTGCCTTGCCCCTATTACGACCTAGTTCAATAGGAAACCCACAACTCCCAACCATAGTCAGACAACCCTACCAAGTAACACCCCATCCCCCTTAGTTAAACCTCCTCCTTGGTTATCTACAAGTTGTTTATTTGAAAGCGATCCAAAAATTGAGTCAATCCTTAAAAAATGTTGAGTTTCTTTCTTACAACTTGACATTAAACTTAATTTCATGACAGTTCTTGTTTGATGAGTTGTGAAGTTAAGTTAGATTCATGTTTTTACGTAGTTTAAGGTTAGGTTTAATCCCATGACAGTTCTTGTTTGATGAGTTGTGGGGTTGAGCCAGATTTCAGTTGAGGCTCAAGTTAAACTACCGAAAGGATACCTAAGGTTTTTGACGGCTTTACTCAAGAATGGGAAAGCTTGCCTTACTGTGTGATACTAATCAACATAATATAGTGCTTCTACCACCTTGCCAAGCCTTTCCAATTCTGACCCACTCCAGCACTAATCTGACCAATCTTTATGTTCGATGGCAACTAGATATATCGTGACACCATAGGCGACTAGAACACATTATGGCCCTATAGCAAGAGTGTTAAAGGACCGCAAAGACTATATTTAGACTCTCAAGTTCTCCTTCGGTAGAAGACACTGCACATTTGAACAAACGGACTGGCCGATTACTAGTATAAAATCAACTTGGTTCTACTCTATGCATCAAATAATCCATATCTCGCTAAGCCGACAGAGTGACTAATAGGGGCAGTTAACATCGTCCATTCAAGATTGAAATCTAGAACTATGAGACATTACCCACAAAACCCAGAAGTTTTGACAGTATCCCCAGTATACACTAGGTGATATAATGTTTCATCATAAACTTCCACGGTAGGAAATTCTGTCCATAAGACACATAAGATTCTAGCCAAAAATAAAAGACCCCTTAGCAAGGACGAACAATAAGTAAACCATAAACCCTCTAAGAACCCGGAGATTTACTAGCATTAACTAATAGAAACCCTAAAACATCACGGAATGACCCGAACCGCTATCGTAAGAGTAAATTGTCTAGCCTATCACTAAACCCTTAGGATTGCAAACTGACCTAGCACAATGAGTTTTATCAACCAAAACAAACCTTGGAAGACAAATCAAACGTTATCACCCAGACTATAGATATTGGCATGACATGCTTTGGTAAAGTTCACCGAAATACGACTTATTATCTTTAGCCCTTAAGTCACTAGAGACACCTTAGGGGAGTTCAGACTGTAAGACTACTACATTTACTGTAAGACTTAGATCCTAAGTGAAACCATTTAAAAGCCTTAAGATATTAAAGGAATTCTCATACAAAATTCACACTAGAAAATATCTCAGCGTAGTGACCTACCGATATATTTATCGACCAAACAATTTAAGACAGGATATCTCTCGAACGAGACTTGAAGTAGAACGTACATTTAAGACTATAAGTTTCGCTTGCTACTAGATTTCGAGCTTTACCCAGCTAAGCAACCAAAGTATACCCTAGGATATTAGTAGGGATACAGACCCCATTTATACCTCCTCCTCCGTTTAAGATCTCATTTACCCTCATCTTTTATGGTATAGATGACTCCTACAGAAAGGACAACCCAGGGCCACTCAAGGTCAACCTATTGCCGCCTCTATTCTTACTAAGAATGAAGCAAATCTACTCGTCATAAAACCAGCCATGCTAGACATATTAGTAAATCATCGTGCGTCAAAAATACTAGCCGCAACAAGGGTCAACAACACGACTACTGAGATAGGAAGCTAAAAACTTAAGGACAGTAGCACCCGCCATAGCACTTATCAGGAGTTCTGAAAGATCATAACTGGAAATCTTAAGGGAACTGAGGGAACTATTTCTGTGAGTTGATAGAATTGAACAACTAGAGGCTGTGTTTTGAGCACGTAGTTGTGCGCAAAAAGGATAAGGTTAAGTATGCATCACTCACCCTCACAGACGCTGCCCATACCTGGTGGAACAACTATTTGAGGTCCACAGACATGGAGGTTGCATATGCAATGCCATGGGAACATTTCAAAGAGATAGTGTTCCAAAGGTACTGCTCCTACAACGAAGTAAGAGAGTTGGAGGAAAAATCTTGGAATCCCAAGATGCAGAGTACTAACATTGCTGCACCTAGCCAAAGAATGACACCAATAAGCCCTGAGATGGTTTGAGCAGACACTCGATTTTGGAGAGATATCTAGCAGAATTATCCCCCCTTACGTTAGAAGTAATGACATTATCTCCAGGACCTTTAATCCCCAGTAACCCATAGATACGACCAATAGGCTGAAGGATCCAGTACTCAGGATTAATGCCAAGAAGGTGGCTGACAACAAGAGGAAGCGGAGAGATCACTTTAAAAACGACAGCAGAACTGGTCGAAACAAACGGCAAGAAATTACCCAAGTTCATACTACAGGCACCAACACAGAGATAGGGTATGCTGGAGCGTTACCCAAGTGCAGCATGTGCCCGTTTCATCACCATGGACCTTGCCCCGCTCAGTGTAGGAACTGCCAGATAATAGGACCCAAGGCTAGGAATTGCAAGGCTCCCACCCTCGTGATGGACCCGAATGTCACAATACCCAGCTATGAATGTGGAGTGATAAGGGCACTTCAGGAGTGAATGCCCGGAGCTGAGGAACCAGAATAAAGGAAGAACTCATGAAAACGCATACGCGATAGAAGAGGGAGAAGCTCGCCAGAACCTCAACAACGACACCGACGATAACAATGCTTAAGCAGAGAGTTCCCACCTTCTCATAAAAAGACCTACACCTAGATTCTCTTAGGTCAAATTCCCTCAAGTATTTGTACCTTCTTAAAGGGACATGTTGTATCAGTACTTGTATGAATTCCTCCGTGATGAATTCTTAGCTTTTGAGATCAAGATATTCTGATAACCCTCCTCCTATCCCCATCACATTTAAAGTTGTTAGTCGATTAAGTGCATTCTTGGCATATGAGGTGGTGCACCCTTAAAAACCTGTTGTGACTCTGAACCCATAGAAACCCTATGTCATTGTGACTAAACCCGGCATCGCATCATCAGTCCTCAACTAAGAATAGCCTGATCACCTATGTTTACTTCAGGGAGGATCATGCCTTGATGGGAATAGTCATCGTGAAAGAATTCCTACACTCTAGCACTCTCACTATATATCTTGATTTTCGAAGTTTAACCGTCTCTCACAAAACCTCAAATTCACATAGGGAATGTGAAAAATAGAACCAAAACACTAGAGCCTTCAAAACCCCAACCCCCTTCGGGTATTTCTAAGTGAAAACCGAGGACGGTTTTTGTTCTTAAGACGGGGAGGATGTGACAAATGGTAAATTTTCCCTAATATTTAATTTATAACTGTCCATTTAGTATGACTAAATCACCAGTTTAGACACTTATATGATTATCACGGGAAACAGACCTGCACATTGTGACACCCGAAAATCTCACCAAAGAACAGTGAAATTATCACGTTTTATGATTTACTCATTATATTGTAGTAGGAAAGGGAGGTTATCCCAGTTTCCCACAAACTGACACCACATGCCAACTAGAAATAAATCTGAGACTCAGAAATGTTAGCGAATACTTAAGGACTCAAAAATATATTCAAGTATTACAAAACGACTTTAAAGACATAATATCTCATAATTATGACGGTTTCGAGAAGGAACCAAGTTTAACTCAGTTTACCGAGACACGGGTATAATATACCCACCCGTTAAATTAAGTCTATCCTTAAACACTTATAATAAAATATCACCCACCCACTTACACCTATCCCAAAACCGGATTTGACTTATATCCCTACGTATCCTCCCATTCTTGTCCATCCCTCTTCTCCCCCAAGAACCAAATCAATCCATCACTATCTACTTTCCCTGCCATCTCCTCCCTCTTTTGACATAGACGCCCCATCAATTTCACAGACCTAGAAAACTACAATAGAGGTAGAAAGAACACCAAATTAGAAACCCCTTTTCCCAGATCCGAAAACCAACTATGGAGTTATTCTCCATGTCTACCTTTTTAAACCCATACTCCAAAAGAAGTCGAACCACACATAAAAGTTCTGAAAATCACACAGAAGAACAAGGAGTTTGAGGTGATTGTGGTTCGGTTTGGAGCAGCTGGGTTTCGGATTTGGGAGGTTCATTCGAGTTCATCATCCCTCGAAGTTATGGCAAGAATTGGCCTTGTATCCAAATCTTTTCAATTCCATTTATCTTAGATTGGTTTAGCAAATTTTAGATCGAACAGGGACTAAATTTAGGTTGTTCTTGTTAAATTTTAGATCTAATAAAAGAAGAATTAGTCGCTGAATTTTTTAAGCTTCGATTTTAATCATTTTTCGAAACTCAGATGGTTGTCAAGATATTTAAATGTTGTTGTTATTATTCTTGAGGTGTAGGACCTTAGTAAAACCTGGAAATGGCCGTCAGATGTTATCGCTGTTATTGTGGTTTAGGAAATATGAGGTTCGGTTTGTTGGTCTTAGATCGATTGTGGTTCATAGTTAAGGTTGTCATTAAACCGTTAGTTAAGAATTCACCCTCGATAATGGTTGTTGGAAAACCAGCTTTACTCGAATTAGTGTTGATTTTATTTAGTTTTCGATTAATAAGTATTTTCCATGAGTGATTATCCTTGATGAAAATTTTTTGTTAGATACTGTTGTTATTATGTTAGGGTGGCATAGGATGTTAGAACTCGACCCTGGGTTCATATCTTGTGGTCGTTGCGGACTTGAATGACTCCAGGAGCCCTTGGTTTCGAGTATTGAATTTAGATTGGTGATAGTAGACGATGAGATTGAGTAATAGAACCTCTCTTGAACCAACCCGCAAAGGATGTCAAACTTGAGTAGCTTAATTCTTTTGACAGATGTTTTAGGCTAAGGCACTTAAAGTGCCAAGAGTACTTTGGTCACAAGGACTAGTCCCCCCCCCCCCGCTCGAATTAGTTATCTTCCTTTTGAAATGCGAAGTAAGGTACCAAGACCTAAGACCCCTCATGACACCGAGACGGTTACAACCACGAGTTGGGTAGTACTCGACAAAAGTCTAGCCACATAGTAGAAATTCTAAGTCCTTGTTGTCAAATAAATAGTCTAAGTATTCCCAGAAAACGCACAAGTCTTAAAGACTTGTATAGGTGCGTGGGATAATTTCCAGACCGAACCCAAACATGCAGCCCACTTAGGAGCCCACTCCTAAGCCCAACCGTCAGCCCTAGATTCAGCCCATGACATGGATTTGTGAACCGACCTGTAAGCCCACCAGAATATTCATAAGGCCCAACCTATTAGTAACCTTATTTTCCCCCTCCTCTAACACAGCGGGCCGCAGCCCAATAGATACTAAATAGACTAAATTGAATAGCAAATATAGTGACTTGTCGCGAACGAATGGAATAAACTTGAGCCGTACACGAAAATAATTTGTATCGACTAACATATAAATGAGTACAAACTTATATAGCCGCAAGACATAAATGAAATGTCATTTTAACTTACTAGTACATGGAAACTATAATAACCGAAATGTTAAACGCGACCAAAATGATTAAAACAACTAGACTAGATATATAGACATTATTACACAATTAATAATACATACGCTAGGGTAAAATAGAGATATACTAAAATATGTTTGAGTAGTAAAATGTGGTATTCAAATCAATGGCAATTCAATTTCACAATAAGGGTAGGCAATAACACACGTCAAGATATATATAAATATATACATTAACACTTACATTCGTCAATTAAAAAGAAAGACACTAACGATGTATCAAACTCAAGTTGAATAAATTTGTCAAAACATAAAACTTTAAACTAATGTAGTGTAAATGGATCACGATGAGAAACTAGATAAATTACTCAAGTTAACAATATATATTAAACTTCAAAAATCATTAGGTAATAAATGTCACTAGTAATAACATGAATATAATATCAAACTAAACTAGAACAAATTAGACGATATATATTGTTCTAAATTAAAAATATGTAGAAATGCGTCCTGATAGATTAACTGTAATAACACAAACCCCAATTCTAAGTTGATCCAAGAATTAACGATGTATATTAACTTTTAGACCATTTACTAGTTAAGTGATAAACACCACAAACGTTAAGTCATAGTTTAAAAATCAACATAACCGGACATAACGAGTAAGTTACAAAATTACAATATATGTATGTACATATCACAACTAGGTTTAATTAAATTCGTACCTAGATTGTTAGTGATCCCAACCCCTTATTACCGTACCTTTAGGTCATTTGTAGAGTTACACTCTACCATTCTTTAGGAGAGACCTTAGTAACCACACTTGCCGCCACACGAGTGACAACAACATTCACTGTTCAGGCCAGTAAAGGTGAATTTAATACTTGAAACTAAGACATGATTATTTAATTTAGGTTGCGTGTTGGTGTTGTGCACTCCTTAATTTCACAGCATTCACTGTTCAGGCCAGTAAAGGTGAGTTTATATCCCTTTTTTAGTTATACTTGTTTTATATGAATGGGGTGAGAAACATGCAAAACCAATTTTATGGACCATTTATACTATGTTTACCAATGATATTGCGCAGATAGCCTAATACTCTAGAACCTATTATTATGCCTGCCTTCATGTACTGTTAATTCCAGTTAGGATGCGCGATTAATATGAATAGATCTATTAGGGTGACTCCCCCGTTCGGTTTGACCAGATAGGCAAACGAGCGTATATTAACTTGGATTACGAGTGAATTGGGTTAAGCACTCGCTAAGGGCCCCTTTGTGATTATTAATGTGCTAGGTTATAGCACACTGGACTGTCGAGCTTCGGTTGCATGAACTTAGTGCTAGCGCAAATAAAATATAAAATGTGACATTTCTATGTTCACAAACTATACTATTGGTCGAAACTTCTTATAACCTAAACCTATGAACTCACCAGCTTTTTGCTGACTTTTAGCATGTTTTCTCAGGTACCTGGATATATGCAAGTGTGGCAAGGCATGGCAAGGCGGCAGGCTGATACTATTGACCAAGTGTTTTTAACAAATGTTTAAGACCTGTTTTTGAGGGACCATTAAACTTGTAAACCAACTTGAAACATAAAGCTTGTTATAATTGAAATCAATCAAAGTTAATATATTTTTCATCAAAGTGTGTAATTGGTTCTTCGTTACCTTGTGTTATGATTTCCGTTTCAGTAGCACCCCATGACTCCAATGCTTCCGCAAAGTAGATTTTGGGGGTGTTACAAGATTTTAGTCGAATATTAGAGACCATAAAATGTTTGAACAACTAGACATAGATGCGTATCAAGACAGATTTGAAAAGAGGAAAAAGTCACTCAAGTCAACACATAAAATCCAGTTTTTTTTTTCATGAGTTAAGTTTCGCATAAAAATATGTCCTTTTGTATATTCATTAACGCCAAACAATATATCAGTTTACATGTTTTATCACTTCATGCGACTTATATACATTTCATACGTATTCCCATTTTTACGATCACATAATTATTTAGGTTACGTTTCCTTCGTTTGATACGTATATATGTATATATATACTCACAAGTCGAATGGAAAACAGAAAAATGATATGGAATACCTCGGGTTGAATGTAGGATCGAATAAAGGGTATAAAGAACCAAAACTTATCCCTTCGAAACAACTTCACACTCCTCAAACCAAACCAATACTCACGAACCTGGTCACACCACAACACCGATCACCCCCTTGCTCCTTTTTGTTTCTTATCTCTCTAGGACTTATTGAAAGAACTAAAAATTGCCGTAACTTTTTCTTGTATGTTTTTAGGGTTTGGAGTAAGTGAGCAAATGATGGATTTCGTTTGATATAAGTGGGAGTGGGAGAGAATGGGCTGCTGAGTCTACAAGAGGAGTTGGACCTCTTCAAAAATTTCAAACGTATTAAGTAACATATTCAAAGTGATATTGTGTATACCAAGTTTAAATATATTCAGCCCTTATCACTCATTTAACGTGTTAGGAATATAAATATCCATGTGAAGACTCGGTCACCCCGAGTATCTATATAGCATTTATATAGCTCTTAGGATTATTAGGATTAATAGTATTAGTTTAGATATATTAGTATTTGTGGAGTGGGTCGGGTGTTTACCCACTGTCAGCTCACTCCACAGCCCACTAGGGGCACTTATATTAGTAAGTATAAATACGCCTCTCCACCTAGGGAGAGGGTTGGAACTTCTCATTATTCTAATTTAACATATCGAGTTTTCTCTCATCAAGTTCCCTCTCTACTCTCTCTCTCTCTAACTCAAACATGGATTTGTTCTTCCATAATCCAAGACCTACTGAATCTCACAATAATCAACATAAGAATCGATCCTACAATTGGCATCAAAGCCAGGTTGGTAGTTGTGTTGATTTTTGTGGTTTGACTCATGTTTTTAAGCTGCTTTTTGAAGCTGTTTTCAGGTTGTTATATTAGTTTGATTCTGTGGTTCGCGTGTAAGTCCAAATCGTCATGTTTCTGGTCCGGATCTATTCTTTTTTGGGTATCTAAATGTGTGGTTGTGTCCAAGATTTATATTATGGCTAAATCTGTGGTTGTGTCCAAGATTTATATTGTGACTTTCTGTTCCTGAAAATCATTCTCTAACTGGTAAAAAAAAAATGAATGGAAAAAGTGGTCAGAAAATACGAAAACCCAGTTCCGGTTGTACATATTTTCTTAGTTGCGATTTGATGAAAGAGAATACTCAGATCCGGTTTTTTTGGAAAAGTGAGTTTTGACTGGTCAAATGCGATTCGACTATGGTTGCGATTTGTTCTTGCGATTTGACTATTGAAGACCAATTATCAAGCAAATCTAAACAAAATGCTGCCAAAATCTCAACAAATCTTGCGATTTGTCCATAGAAAAAGAAAGAAATGTGAAGAGCAAAAGACCAACAACCACAAACCACTATACCATATATTCTTGTGACATGATATTAACGGGCTGAATCCGAAGTTCTTGGTGAACCTGACGTGAAATGAACAACCACAAGCCACACATTAACACTAATCAAGAACACCAAATCTAAAACTAACCTAAAACCCTTCACCATCTCAGACTCAACAACAAGATTCGACCCTAGGTCCACAACAACAAACCTATACCATCAAATCCATAGTCTATCCTCTACCAAGACTCGAACACAACTTCATTAACTACTTTAATCACATCTCCAATATCCTACTCGAATCAAAATGAACAAATGCAAATAGATCTCAGTTTTCATTCACCTCTGTTACAAATCTTTAAAGATTTTCGTGTGAACAAGAACCCATCATCGATCATTATGAAGACTGAGCTTCTTTGCTTTAAATATTCGAACAACTAAAAGGACAAACGAAGACTAAACAGCCTTTATTTTCCCTTTGTTCGGTTATAACAAAACAAAACAAAATGAAGCGTAATCAATCGTGTAGAACCTACCCGAGACCTCCTTATGGAGATCTTGACGTGATTATTGAGCCACGGTTCTTGCTTGGTGTGGTATCTAAAGATGAATCAAGTCGTGTTTGTGTTTGTGATTCATGGGATTGTTTAATGGAGTTATAAGGATGGTTATTTTGTGAAGGTATTTAATGGAGTGATATGGCAGAAGCAGGTAATGCGTTATATTGGATTGATAAGGCAAGATGTCGAAGAAGTTTGTGTGTTGAGGAGCAATAAGGGTAATTTTAAAGGAGTTATAAGGCTGGTGCTAGCGTTATTTTTGAAGTGATGTGTGAAAGTGGAGTCATTTGTACTTTAGAGATAGATGATAAGATGAAGTGTCTGAAAAGTGGAGAAGGGGGCGGATTTATTAGGAGAAATTTGGGTTAAGTGTGATCTTATATAACCTAAAGATTAGGGTTAAGATAAATGGTGTTGGACTTGGGCCTTAATTAATCATATTTTGAATATTGATGTTGGGCTTTAATAAACTGATACTTGATAGGCTGCGATTGTTGGGTTTTAATGGGCTTCAATTTGGTTTGGGCTGCATTTTTATAACGTGAACTGGACTAGACCCTTTGGACATGGCTTATGATTATTGGATCCAAAAATTAAATTAACACATAAGCTGAAAATTCATTATCCAATGTATTTTGTTAAATGCACTGTGTTAATTTTTGGTACTTGATCATCTCGTTTGGACAGAGAAGTATGATAACTAATGATGGTTAATTTTGTTTCTCTTGGGTCGTGTATTGGAATGAAAATGTGACGATGGGACGTGACTATTTTTTTTGTACTTTACTTGATTAATGGTTAGTTTTGGGGGTTCGTAATGCCTAAGTGAACAATTTCATTGGGTTGTTTTGTTTTCTACATGGAAGATGATGTTGGGATGACTGCGTTTATTTTATGATATGTGTATTCTTGGTTATATGGGATTAGGGTTAGGATACAATCTTATTTATAATCCCATCATATTAAGTTGAGTTGTGGAGTTGTGAATTTGGCAGCATTGTCCTATTGTGCCTGCGATTTGAGTATTCGTGGGTTGCGATTTGAGTAGGTCTAGCCTGCGGCTTGATTGTTGCGATTTGATATTATTGCGACTTGATCTTGTTGCTATTTGACTATTGCGATTTGGTCAAGTCTTGCGATTTGAAGAATTATGCTTTGGTGCCTGCGATTTGAGTGAGCCTGCGATTTGATCTTTGCGATTTGAGTTTTAGTTGACTAATTACGATTTGGTTAATTGCGAGTTGACAAGTTGCTATTTGACTTGTTGCGATTTGACTGATTGCGATTTGACCAGCTGTGATTTGACGTTGCGAGTTGACACTTGCGATTTGACTTATTGCGATTTGGTTGATTGCGATTTGACTTGTTGCGATTTGACAAACTGTGACTTGACTTGTTGCGAGTTGATCAAGTTGAGATTTGACTTCTTTGACTTGAATTTTGAAGATTAGTATTGCAATTCACTCTTGGTTATTCTTGTTTATTTCACGGTTTCTCTTGTTGATGTTAGAAAATCCCGCGAAAGATTCGATTTCTTGGTTTAAATCTCAAGAATTATAAAATCCCGTCTACATCATGACAAGCACTGCGTCTGATGACATTCAAGCTGCCGGGTCCGATACCCGCCCTCCTATGTTGACTTATGTTTGACAAATTAATTTTGGACAAGTAGGTTGGACTTGGATTTGGACATAATAAAACTTACGGGGTTTGACTATTTTTTTGGGATAAGTTTGTGCTACGAGATCGGTAGGAATTGGGAAATTATGGTAGCTTGGTTGGTTTGTTAATTCACGGGTTCGTGTACTTAGTATCTCAAATATCTCGTGGTTGGTTGGATGCACGATGTTTGATGATCCTTGTTCGAGCGTATTACTAGTGATTAGACTTGGATAGTTCAAGAGGCGGATATATACATTAAAGGATGGAAGTTTGGGTATATACCACTACCTATATTTAAAGGAGTTACGTTGTTGTGCTCAATATAGGTTCTAAATCACAAATTTAGTGCAAGTACAAGTCGCGGATTTGCCTTTTATCAAGCTTCATCAAGAGATCGTTGTTTCTCAAGCTTCTAATGGGATTGTAGTACAAGATCTTCTCAAGAGGTGGTCAGACTTAAAGACACAAGGTGGATTGTTTAGAGAAGTGTTTTAACCTTTTACTCCCTCTTAAGTTAAACACATTTCATCAAGCGGTTTTGGCATATTACGAGCTTCATTGAATTCTTAATCTGCTAAACCATTGATGAGGAGACAAAAGAGGGGTTACTACAAGAGAATCTTAATCACCATCTTCTTTGCAGTAGTTTTTTTTGGGTCTTTCCATGCATCTATGCTGTGCCTGACAAAATCACAACCATCACGGACTCTCAGCTATGGCAAAAATGTCATTGCATGCCATTTTTGAGGGGGAGAATAGGCGCATGTTTCTTCTCCTTTTGGTTATTTAACCGCACAAGATGATCATGAAGTTCATTTGGTATTCCTTATTTGAGATTGAAGTGGGTTTCTAGAAGGCTCGTACTTATTGTATCTTGAAGTAGAGGTTGGTTGGATGCATGACTTTCAATGATAACTTGCTCGTGCTTAAGATTTAAGTTGAAGACTTGGGTTATCTAGTTTCCAGAAGTTGGGGTGGATGGTTGAAGACCTGGTTAACTATCACTTAATGGAGCTACATTATAGTACTCAGTGTCACACGCAGAAGACGTTGTGGATAATCGCAAGAGGTGATGAAAGTCTCATACCATGTCGGGATGGTATTGAGTACTTAGAGATCTGCATGGTGCACAAATTCTCTACACCATTCTGCCAAAAACAGTGCAAGCTTAAGTAAATATCGGGTTTGCTTCACGAAGTGGTCATAGCAATAGCCGACAGAATACGAGGTTGGTTAGTTGGCCAAATGATCTCTTGCATGTTACCCCAAACAGATATTCACCAAAAACCAAACTTTTCATAACACATTCAATTGGTTATAGTATCACGGTTTCTTCTTGGTTTTGTAAAATCCCACGAAAGAATCTATTTCTTGGTTTAAATCATAGATTTTGATGAAGCGAAAAGTGTACTGCTTTTAGGGGGTCATTTAAGCCCTAAATCATATTTATTTGATCAAATATTGCCCTAAATCGTTCCTTTTGTCATTTTAGGTACTTTGGAGAAGAAATCTGGAAAAGGAAGCATTTTGGGCGTTTTTGGAGCATAAAAGTGAAGAAAACGACAAAGTTTCCAAAACTGCTGGAAAAGTACACTTGACGGCGTCAAGGATTGCTCCTGACGGCGTCATGGCTTGGCAAAAGAGGTGGATATGACAAAATACACGTGACGCGCCAGAGAGTTTTACAATGGAAAGTCTGACGGCGTCACCCTTTAAGGTGATCAAGGCCATCACGGTTTAAGTTAAAGAGAGACGGCGTCAAGCACATTTCTGACGGCGTCAACCCTTGATAGGCCAGAGCGGATTTTGGAGGATTAAAGAGGGACGGCGTCAGGAAGACCATCAGGGAACCCTAGCCGCGGCGAGGTGACGGCGTCACTTCCTATAACGTGACGCCGTCAGCCACTAAACTCTATATATAGTTTTGCAATTTTTATTCATTGTGTGCAACTTTGTGAGGAGAAACCCTAAGACGAATTTCTGCCATTTTTAAGGGTTTTTATACCCTTGGATCTCCCATGTTTAATTGAAGATAAGTAATCATTTAATCATTCAATATGTCTATGTGTTGTTTGATTATATCTTGTTCTTGTCTTTTAATTAACATGCTAGGCTAGATTTATCTTGTGTTTGCTTAGATCTAATGAAACCTAACTATTGATTATTGGTTATTAGTGTGTTATTAATTATATTGGGTGATTGTTTATCGATGTTAGGCTTAAGAAAACTAGCTAACCTCCTATACGGTAATTTGCTTGAACGTCTTAAGAAACATGAACCAATGCGTACTAGGTTTATATGGTTGTATTTAATGCATGAGCGAATTCTAGTGATCCCATATTAGGAGCTTCTTAGCCGGCTCGACATAGGAGTGAAGTAGGAGCTTGTAGAGTTGGGGAAGTACGTACGCCACCCCACGATTGGTATTAAGGAATACACCCATCATCCACGCAATTAATACACACTAATCAACCGGTAAAAGATAGTTAGGGAGTAAGGAAATCTAAGTAAACACATTTCTCCCCATATAAGTTTCACAACCTTTTCATTTTCAGTTATTTTATTTTATTTGTATTTGTAGTTATTTGGGTTAGTTGACTAGCAACTAATTCCGCCCACTCCTTCAAACCCGATATTTTACTTGCTTTCCATAAAATATATAAAAATACAAAAAGAATCTTCCCTCACCCTTAGACCTATTAGAGTAGTTTTTCAATCCTAACGACACTATTCCCCTAGAGAACGATCAATCCCCCGGTACTTGCCACTACACTATACTACATCGGTCAGGTACACTGCCTGGTGGGGATTGCAAGCCTCTTGAGATCCCTCGAGAGGTAAAACCTGTTGTAAGGTCGCAAAACTACACATCAAGTTTTTGGCGCCGCTGCCGGGGAATAGTTATTGAGAAAATGCTCAAACGTTGTGAGGAGACTAACTCGGTACTAAACTGGGAAAAGTGCCACTTTATGGTAAAAGAAGGGATTGTGCTAGGATGCAAAATTTCAGGAAGTGGAATTGAAGTAGACCGGGCAAAAATTGAGGCTATATCTAAACTCCCCTATCCAACAACTGTCAAGGCAATCCGTAGCTTCTTGGGTCATGCTGGCTTCTATAGGAGATTCATTAAAGATTTCTCAAAGATGGCTAGACCAATGACTCAGTTGCTCGTGAAGGATGCCCCGTTCGACTTCTCTCAAGAGTGCAAGGATGCATTCGATCGATTGAAGTAGGAACTCACCCAAGCTCCGATTATGGTCACCCCTAACTGGGAGTTACCCTTTGAAATCCTGTGCGATGCTAGCGATTATGCTGTTGGAGCAGTATTAGGCCAAAGGTTTAACAAACACTTTCAGCCAATATACTACGCTAGCAAAACCATGAATCCTGCTCAAGAAAACTACACTACCACTGAAAAGGAATTACTAGCCGTGGTATTTGCTTTTGATAAGTTTCGCCAGTATCTTGTCCTTTCTAAAACGGTTGTTTTTACAGACCATTCAGCTATTCGATATCTTTTCACTAAACAGGATGCAAAACCGCGGTTACTTCGTTGGATCTTACTATTGCAAGAGTTCGATGTAGAGATTTGTGATAAGAAAGGAGCAGAGAATCTTGCGGCTGATCATCTCTCTCGTCTCGAAAACCCCAGCCTCGCTGAATCTGACAAGAGTGAGATTCGGGAGTCATTTCCTGAAGAGCATCTCATGTCAATAAATGATTCTGAACCATGGTATGCAGATTATGCTAACTACCTGGCAAGTAGAGTCATTCCTGAGCATATGAGCAGGCATGAAAAAGGGAGGTTCTTCAATCAATTAAAGTACTACTTTTGGGATGAACCTTTCTTATTCCGAAGATGTCCGGATCAAGTAATCAGACGTTGTGTTTCGGAAAAGGAGGCTATCAAAATTATGAAAGAGTGTCATTCAGGTCCATCTGGAGGGCATCACGGAATGAACACTACTGCACGAAAGATCTTCGACGCAGGATTCTATTGGCCTACAATATTTCATGATGTGAAGGGAATGATACAGACTTGTGACGCGTGTCAAAGAGCGGGGAATATCTCTAGGAGGGATGAAGCCCCGCAGAATTATATACAAGTTTGCGAGGTTTTCGATGTTTGGGGAATTGATTTCATGGGACCCTTCCCATCTTCAGGAGGGAATGAATACATCTTAGTGGCCATTGATTATGTTTCGAAATGGGTGGAAGCACAAGCCCTTAGGACTAACGACGCTAGGGTAGTAATTCATTTCTTCAAAAAATTGTTCGCTAGGTTCGGAATTCCGAAAGCTCTTATTAGTGACAGGGGAACCCATTTTTGCAATTCGCAAATGGAGAAAGTTATGAAAAGATATGGAGTCTCTCACCGATTCTCCACCGCTTACCATCCTAAACCAACGGTCAAGTCGAAAACACTAATAGAGCCATGATGCGTGGTTTTGTAACCTTACAACAGGTTTTACCTCTCGAGGGATCTCAAGAGGCTTACAACCCCACCAGGCAGTGTACCTGACCGATGTAGTATAGTGTAGTGGTAAGTACGGGGGATTGATCGTTCTCCACAGGGAATAGTGTTCGTTAGGTATGAAAAACTACTCTAATAGGTCTAAAGGTTGAGGAAGATTCTTTTTATGTTTTTATATTTTATATGAAAGCAAGTAAAATCTCGGTTTTGAAGGAGTGGGCGGAATTAGTTGCTAGTCAACTAACCCAAATAACTACAAATGCAAATAAAATAAAATAACAAAAATGAAAATGTGGTGAGAAACTTATGTGTGGAGAAATGTGTTTACTTAGATTTCCTTACTCCCTAACTATCTTTTACCGGTTAATTAGTGTGTATTAGTCGCGTGGATGACGGGTGTATTCCTTAATACCATTCGTGGGGTGGCGTACTTACTTCCCCAACTCTACAAGCTCCTACTTCACTCCTATGTCGAGCCGGCTAGGAAGCTCCTAACATGGGATCACTAGAATTCGCTTGTGCATTAAATACAACCATAAAAACCTTTAGTACGCGTTTGGTTCATGTTTCTTAAGACGTTCAAGCAAGTTACCGAATAGGAAGTTAGCCAGTTTTCTTAAGCCTAACATAGATAAACAATCATCCAATACAACTAATAACACACTAATAACCAATAATCAATAGCTAGGTTTCATTAGATCTAAGCAAACACAAGATAAATTTAGCCTAACATGTTAAACAAAAGACAAGAATAAGATAGAATCAAACAACACATAGACATATTGAATGATTAATTGATAACTTATCTTCAATGTAACATGGAAGATCTCAAGGCAAAAAGCCTTGAAAAAGAAGCTAAAATCGTCCTAGGGTTTTCTCCCAAAATTCCACACACTAAGCTCTCCCTTAATGACAAAAAATTAGAAAACTATATATAGACTTTTGCATCTGACGGCGTCACCTTATAGAGTGTGACGCCGTCACCTCGCCGCTTTTAGGGTTCTCGGATGACCATCTTGACGCCGTCCCTCTTTAGCTCTTCCAAAATCCATTCTGGCTTATCAAGGCTTGACGCCGTCGAACCTTGAACGTGACGCCGTCCCCTTATGATTTAAGCCGTGACGCCCTTGATCAAGTTAAAGCGTGACGCCGTCAGAATTTACATGCTATTTTCACTGGCTCATCATGAGTAAATTTCACGTCCACTTTTTCTTGCCAAAGCATGACGCCGTCCAGAGTAAATTGTGACGCCGTCAAAGGTAACTTTCAGCCGATTTTTGAGACTTTGTCGTTTTCTTCACTTTTATGCTCCAAAAACGTCCAAAATGCCTCCTTTTCCAGATTTCTCCTCAAAAGTACCTAAAATGACAAAAGGAACGATTTAGGGCAATATTTGATCAAATAAATACGATTTAGGGCTTAAATGACCCCTTAAAAGCGGTACACTTTTCGCTTCATCAAATACCCTTACACTTGAGATTTGCTTGTCCTCAAGCAAATGCGCTTTTATTCTAATCAAAATACAAGTTAGGGTTCATTTAATGCAAACATAAAAGTAATTACAACAAATATTCGTTCCACTTCAATCATAATAAGCACGGAGATTATAAACTAGCACCTCACAAGTAGTGTTTAGATACTCACATCTCTCAAGTGTCATCAAAATAAATCTCATAAATGAAAACGGATAATATCTCTCACTACCTGTCATAGCAAATAGATTACCATAGGCTTGGGAAAGGATCGAAAACCTCCTCCACTAGGCGTAAGCACCTAAGATAAACTATCAAAGAGGGCTTTTAAATGGGTTATAACGTTAGGTGTAGGGAAAAGGAAAACACGGTTTTGTTGGATAAGGGATATTTTAATGGTGGCGAGTTAAAAATCTTGATCAATTACATGTACTATACAATGTTGCTAAGCCAAAACTAGACTCGATCTTAAGCTAGAAACGAAATAACAAAAACAAAAACATAAAACAAACATAAAATGAAACGGGATGGTAGTCCGTATGTTTTTTTTCTATTTTTCTTTTTCTCATTTTTTTTGTATTTTTCTTGATTTTTTTTTTTTTTTTTTTTTTTTTTTTTTTTTTTTTTTTTTTGCATACACTTTTGCCCTACCATCCAAAATAATACATCATAGGGGCATTGCATTCCCCTTACACTTGAATTTTTACATAACTTTACAAATACTAATCTAATGACTCGAATTAAGATAATTAAAAAACTTTGAGTACTTTTAAAATTATTAGCACATATGGGGGTAATAAATGATGTTCTTCCCCATTACTCCATTACACTAGTACTTTACCCATGAGTCCCAATCGTCCCAAAACAATATGTACAAGGATATGACTCGACTTAGCAACCATGTAATCAACTAGATAATTAACTTGGGGTTTAAACAAATGTTGTAACAATAATGCACTAAAAATGAGTGCATACAAGGTAGGCTAAGGCGATTTGGGTGTACATTTTAGTGGGGTGTAACAAATTCTTCCTTTAAGTAAAATGCTTAAAGGTCGAAGCGAAAAGATAGGCTCTGAGGGGTGTACTAGGGGTATCGTGTACTAAAAATGAGTACAACGCAAAGGGTGTGGGAGAATTACTTGACCAATGTAGCCAATGTAATTATAACAAAAACACAGGTGTAAAACAATGGGTTAATCCTAATGCCTCTTATCATGTAGTAAATCTAACTACACGAATGTAGTCTCACTTGTGGCCTCGGAATGGTCCTAACGCAAGTTCTAGAATCTAAGTGCTACCGGTACACACATCATAGCATAAATGCTTTTCCTACCAATTCTAGGGGCGAACCTCACATATTTGGGGTGGAAAATTTTTTTAGTGGTACGGTTTTTGTGCTAGTCATATAACTCCTATCCGTGAGACGCTCATTAAGATCAAAGTTTCACTCCTATATGTTATAAAAAATTTTAAATTTGGCACTAAAATTGCCCTAACAAGTATTTATCTCAGTTTTATTACACATCTACCATTAAACAAACAAAAATCAAGCGTAATAGTATTCTCTAAAATCGTACTTTTACCCCCCCCCCCCCCTTACACTTAAGATGAACATTGTCCCCAATGTTCAAATAACAAGATGTAAAAGAAAAAAGTAAAAGAATGAAATCAAATACTCCCCTGATTCGTTCGGTGGATAATGAAATTACACGGTTAAATCTTCCTCCAAGGTAATGTTGAAGCTCCATGACTAATGCATCGCCACAAGCTTGATTCAAAACATTTCCTTGTCCAAAATAACCTGTTAAACCTGAGAAAACAAACACGAAAACCTGCATAACATCGGCGGGATAAAATCTATATATAAGGATATAATGCTTGTGGAATGATAATTTTGCAGATTCCTGGAGATTATAAGTTGGAGATTTTAATAAAAACTTTTTATGAAAACAAAACTTTCAAAAATTTCTGGAAATTAAATCTGACGCCGTCAGGTTATAAACCCTGACGCCGTCAGAAATGACTTGACAAAAATTTTCATTTTAAGTTTCCGGAAAATTTCTGGAAAAACCTTTACCTTACTTCCTGGAAATCCTGCAAAACATCTTTATGACTCGATACAAGCATTTGACTCAAACAAATACTAATATGTATGCTAATTTATTATTATTACGATTCATGTTAATTTGTGTTCTAATAAACTGATTTAGATTTCCCTTACACTTATCTTTTGCAAAATACCTTTATATGTAGTTAAGACGAAGTTAAAAACAAAATAAAGCATTTTCACAATTAGTTTTGAACATGAATCAATAATAATAAAAATTAAACACACATACGGAAACAAATAAAATCAAACAAACAAATAAATAAACACACAAAGCAAATAAATAAAGCAAAGCTTGGGTTGCCTCCCAAGAAGCGCTTTTCTTTATTAACGAGTCTTGTAGCTAGACTCAAAGTCACGGGGTCTACGTGATTTCATCATCGGTCACGGTTCCTAGGCCATTCTCCTTCCCGGTTTTATATTCCGGTCCTAATTTCAAACAATCCTTGTAGAAACCGAATATCCTTTCCATAACATAGTCTACTCCTTTACTTCTATCCTCATCATTCCTATAGTAGACCGCTTGCTTGAGCTCCTTCTCAACATTTGACAAGTGTTGGAATTGTTCTATCTTATATGGCATTTGGTAGTTTACTTCATCGGTCTCATCCTTAAATCTAACTATCCCTAAGGAAGGTTCATAAGTCATTCTAGAGACCTCAACAAATGGTTTTCCAAAAACCACTTGAGTTAAGGATGCATCGACTATTGGGCGGATATCTTCTACAATTATAAAGTCGGTAACATAGGTGAAGTTTCCTACATAAACCGGTAATCCCTTAACTCTTCCTGTGAAGTTACTCATCCAACCCTTGTCAGGGAGCATTCTATACCCAAGTTGATTTTTCATTATCAAGTTGTAGTGGGCTCTAGTCATGATGTTTATGGGTGATCTAAGGTCGATGTAGGCTTTCCACACATGCAAATGTCCGATGTTGCATGGTATGCTGAGATTAGAAGGGTCGCCTATTTCTATGATTGGTCTACCTAGGAAGTATGGTGTCTCGGGGTCATCGAATAAGTTTGTATGATATGCGCGCTCTTCCTTAGTGGGTAGCCTATTGAAGTAGTCCTCATCATTATCTACTTCCTCTACTTCATTTTTCTTAACTTCCTTATCAACCTCGACTTTCTTAACCTCATCCTTAGGTTCCATTTCTATCCTACCCTCATTCTTGTCACTTTCTTCCATGCTCCTATCGATTGGTTTAATAGTGACAACGTTGACGAAGTGGACATGTTTGGATGAAGAAGGGTCTTTGACTTGGGGTCCGCTATTTGTGTTCCTAGCGTCCTTATGTGGAGGTGATAGCATTTGGTTATTGAGGGCTTTCAACAAGTTGTCAATTTTATTGGTCATCTCAGTTTGTTGCTGATTGAATTCGGATTCGAATCTAGCTATCCGAGCTTCTTGAGATGCCATAAATTGGGACATCAATCCTTCAAAGTTATTGGTACTACCATTGCCGGAAGGATTGTTGTTGAAAGTACGGTTCGAGTTGGAACCGCTTGATTGGAAACGATTAGGTGGGTTGGAAGAATTGGTTTGTTGTGTGTTTTGGTTTTGTTTCCACCTAAGGTTCGGGTGATTTTTCCATGAGGGGTTGTATGTATCACCATAAGGGTTTGGCTCGGGTTTGAAAGTGTACCACTTGTCTCCCGCTCCGTCGGTACGCGAGGATGCGTAGTCCACAAAAGCTTGTTCGGGGAGTTCCATGCAATCACGAGTGTCGTGGGGACCACTACATAATTCACATGAAGAAGTGATTTTGTTCACTTGGCTTGAAGGGTTAGGAGCCTCGTAGGATTTCATGAGAAACTTGACTTGGTCTTCAAGTTCTATGATCCTACGGTCAGAAGTGCTTGAATTGTTCAAAGGCAAAGATATTGCCTTGACCATTTTATTCAAATCACGGGGATCACTCCAACTTTCGTTGTCATAAAGAGCAAGATCCTCTAGGAGAGCCCATGATTGTTCCGCACTTAGATCACGTAGCTTACCACCGGCCGCTTGGTCAATGGTTTGCCTCGTGGAGAGATTGATATGGTCATAGAAGATTTGGACTTGGAGCCAAAGTTCTATGCCATGGTGAGGGACTTTTTGGAGTAAGTCCTTGAATCGAGTCCATGCCTCGTAGAGAGTTTCGCCTTGACGTTGTTGGAACATCAAGATATCATTCCTTAGCTTGGTAGTTCTTCCCGGTGGGAAAAACTGAGCAAGGAAACGAGTGGTGAGATCATCCCAAGAGGTGATGGATCCTACGGGTTGACGTTCTAGCCATTGACTAGCTTGGTCCCGCAAAGAGAATTGGAAGAGACGCAATCGGGTCGTCTCTCGAGTGGCAACATCAAGGTCTATAGAATCAACGATTTTAAGAAAGTCCTTGAGATGTTGATTAGGATCTTCAGAACGAAGTCCATGGAATGCGCATCCGCTTTGCACCAACCGGATGGTGTCGGATCGCAAGGGTGTGATATTGGCTCCTTGAGTGAGCTCAATAGTGTTTCGATAGCCATGGTGGCTAGGACAGGAATACTCTCCTAAAGTACGGGCTCTAGGAGGTGGTGGTGGTTGTTGTGGTGGTGGGTTGTGGGGGTTAAGGATATTACCATCTTCCATGATGTCGGATGGTATGGTTACGAACAAAGATACGAAGAAAATAGATAGACTAAAGAAAACCTAGAAATAAAACACAAAAATCTCACTAGAAAGGAATCTAGTGAGTAGACCTAATAGAAATAAAAATTCAACCTAAACAATAACTATTCCCCGGCAACGGCGCCAAAAACTTGATGCGTGGTTTTGTAACCTTACAACAGGTTTTACCTCTCGAGGGATCTCAAGAGGCTTACAACCCCACCAGGCAGTGTACCTGACCGATGTAGTATAGTGTAGTGGTAAGTACGGGGGATTGATCGTTCTCCACAGGGAATAGTGTTCGTTAGGTATGAAAAACTACTCTAATAGGTCTAAGGGTTGAGGAAGATTCTTTTTATGTTTTTATATTTTATATGAAAGCAAGTAAAATCTCGGTTTTGAAGGAGTGGGCGGAATTAGTTGCTAGTCAACTAACCCAAATAACTACAAATGCAAATAAAATAAAATAACAAAAATGAAAATGTGGTGAGAAACTTATGTGTGGAGAAATGTGTTTACTTAGATTTCCTTACTCCCTAACTATCTTTTACCAGTTAATTAGTGTGTATTAGTCGCGTGGATGACGGGTGTATTCCTTAATACCATTCGTGGGGTGGCGTACTTACTTCCCCAACTCTACAAGCTCCTACTTCACTCCTATGTCGAGCCGGCTAGGAAGCTCCTAACATGGGATCACTAGAATTCGCTTGTGCATTAAATACAACCATAAAAACCTTTAGTACGCGTTTGGTTCATGTTTCTTAAGACGTTCAAGCAAGTTACCGAATAGGAAGTTAGCCAGTTTTCTTAAGCCTAACATAGATAAACAATCATCCAATACAACTAATAACACACTAATAACCAATAATCAATAGCTAGGTTTCATTAGATCTAAGCAAACACAAGATAAATTTAGCCTAACATGTTAAACAAAAGACAAGAATAAGATAGAATCAAACAACACATAGACATATTGAATGATTAATTGATAACTTATCTTCAATGTAACATGGAAGATCTCAAGGCAAAAAGCCTTGAAAAAGAAGCTAAAATCGTCCTAGGGTTTTCTCCCAAAATTCCACACACTAAGCTCTCCCTTAATGACAAAAAATTAGAAAAACTATATATAGACTTTTGCATCTGACGGCGTCACCTTATAGAGTGTGACGCCGTCACCTCGCCGCTTTTAGGGTTCTCGGATGACCATCTTGACGCCGTCCCTCTTTAGCTCTTCCAAAATCCATTCTGGCTTATCAAGGCTTGACGCCGTCGAACCTTGAACGTGACGCCGTCCCCTTATGATTTAAGCCGTGACGCCCTTGATCAAGTTAAAGCGTGACGCCGTCAGAATTTACATGCTATTTTCACTGGCTCATCATGAGTAAATTTCACGTCCACTTTTTCTTGCCAAAGCATGACGCCGTCCAGAGTAAATTGTGACGCCGTCAAAGGTAACTTTCAGCCGATTTTTGAGACTTTGTCGTTTTCTTCACTTTTATGCTCCAAAAACGTCCAAAATGCCTCCTTTTCCAGATTTCTCCTCAAAAGTACCTAAAATGACAAAAGGAACGATTTAGGGCAATATTTGATCAAATAAATACGATTTAGGGCTTAAATGACCCCTTAAAAAGCGGTACACTTTTCGCTTCATCAAGCCATAAAGAGAATATTAGAGAAAACGGTCAATCAAAACAGAAAAGATTGGTCTTTTAAGCTCGATGAAGCTTTGTGGGCATTTCGAACCGCTTATAAGACACCAATCGGGACAACCCCGTTCCGTATGGTATATGGCAAGGCATGCCACCTTCCAGTAGAACTGGAACACAAGGCATATTGGGCACTTAAGGCTTGTAATTTGGATTATACGGTTGCGGGAAAAATAGATTCTTACAGCTCCAAGAGCTCGATGAATTGAGATTAGAAGCTTATGAATCTTCCATTACATACAAAGAAAGGGCAAAAAGATGGCATGACCAACGGATTAAGAGACCCAAGGAGTTTTCAGAAGGAGACAAGGTCTTATTATATAATTCTCGCTTACGGCTATTTCCTGGGAAACTTAAATCTAGATGGTATGGACCTTTTACCGTAAGGAGCTCCTCTAAAACCGGAGCCGTTGTGTTGATTGACGACGAGGATAGAGAATTCACTGTGAATATAAAACGAGTCAAGCATTATCAAGAGAATGGTAATGAAATGATCAATGAGGAAGACATAACTTTTGATGAAGAAATCACGTAATGTACGTGACTTTGAGTCTAGCTACAAGACTCGTTAATAAGGAAAAGCGCTTCTTGGGAGGCAACCCAAGCTTTATTTGCTTTGTGTGTTTATTTATTTGTTTGTTTGATTTTATTTGCTTCCGTATGTATGTTTAATTTTTATTTTTATTGATTCATGTTCAAAACTAAATTGTGAAAATGCTTTATCTTGTTTTTAACTTCGTCTTAACTACATATAAAGGTATTTTGCAAAAGTTAAGTGTAAGGGAAATCCAAATCGGTTTATTAGAACAAATGAACATGAATCATAACAATATTAAATTAACATGCATATTAGTAATTGTTTGAGTCAAATGCTTGTATCGAGTCATAATGATGTTTTGCAGGAATTCCAGGAAGTAAGGTATAGGTTTTTCCAGAAATTTTCCGGAAACTTAACATGAGAATTCTGTCAGATCATTTCTGACGGCGTCAGGCATTACAACCTGACGGCGTCAGGTTTTAATTTTCTGAAATTTTTGAAAGTTTTGTTTTTCTACCGGAATCATAAAAAGTTTTTATTAAATCTCTAACTTATAAACTCCAGGAATCTGCAAAATAATCATTCCACAAGCATTATATCCTTATATATATTTATCCCGCCGATGCTATGCAGGTTTTCGTGTTTGTTTTCTCAGGTTTAACAGGTTATTTTGGACAAGGAGATGTATGTGGAATCAAGCTTTTGGCGATGCTTTAGTCTTGGAGCTTCTACTTTCTCTTGGAAGAAGATCTAACCATGCTACCTCTTTATCCACCGAGCGAATCAGGGGAGTATTTGATTTTATTCTTTTACCTTATTTACTTTTACATCTTGTTATTTGAACATTGGGGACAATGTTCATCTTAAGTGTAAGGGGGGGTAAAGTACGATACTTTAGAGAATGCTTTTACGCTTGATTTTTGTTTGTTTGATGGTAGATGTGTAATAAAACTGAGAGAAATACCTGTTAAGGCAATTTTTGTGCCAAATTTAAAATTTTTTACAACATATAGGAGTGAAACTTTGATCTTAATGAGCGTCTCACGGATAGGAGTTATATGACTAGCACAAAAACCGTACCACTAAAAAAAATTTCCACCCCCAATTATGTGAGGTTCGCCCCTAGAATTGGTAGGAAAAGCATTTATGCTATGATGTGTGTACCGGTAGCACTTAGATTCTAGAACTTGCGTTAGGACCATTCCGAGGCCACAAGTGAGACTACATTCGTGTAGTTAGATTTACTACATGATAAGAGGCATTTGGATTAACCCATTGTTTTACACCTGTGTTTTTGTTATAATTACATTGGCTACATTGGTCAAGTAATTCTCCCACACCCTTTGCGTTGTACTCATTTTTAGTACACGATACCCCTAGTACACGCCTCAGAGCCTATCTTTTCGTTTCTAACTTTAAGCATTTTACTTAAAGTAAGAGTTTGTTTACACCCCACTTAAATGTACACCCAAATCGCCTTAGCCTACCTTGTATGCACTCATTTTTAGTGCATTATTGTGACAACATTTGTTTAAACCCCAAGTTAATTATCTAATTGATTACATGGTTGCTAAGTCGAGTCATATCCTTGTACATATTGTTTTGGGACGATTGGGACTCATGGGTAAAGTACTAGTGTAATGGAGTAATGGGGAAGAACAACATTATTACCCCCATATGTGCTAAATATTTTAAAAGTACTCCAAGTGTTTCGATTATCTTAATTCGAGTCATTAGAGTAGTTAATTGTAAAGTTATGTAAAAGTTCAAGTGTAAGGGGGATACAACCCCCCTACGATGTATTATTTTGGATGGTAGGGCAAGAGTGTATGCAAAAAAAAAAAAAAAAAAAAAAAAAAAGAAAAAAAAATCGAAAAAAATAAAGAGAAATACAAAAAAAATGAGAAAAAGAAAAGTAGAAAAAACATACGGACTACCATCCCGTTTCATTTTATGTTTATTTTATGTTTTTGTTATTTTGTTTTTAGCTTTAGTCGAGTCTAGTCTTGGCTTAGCAACGCCATATTGTACATGTAATTAATCAAGATCTTTAACTCGCCACCAGTAAAATATCCCTTATCCAACAAAACCGTGTTTATCATATCCCTACACCTCACGTTATAACCTATGTAAAAGCCCTCTTTGATAGTTTATCTTAGGTGCTTACGCCTAGTGGAGAAGGTTTTTTATCCTTTCCCAAGCCTATGGTAATCTATTTGCTATGACAGGTAGTGAGAGATATTATCCGTTTTCATTTATGAGATATACTTTTATGACACCTGAGAGATGTGAGTATCTAAACACTACTTGTGAGGTGCTAGTGTGTAATCTCCGTGCTTATTATGATTAAAGTGGAACGACTATTTGTTGTAATTACTTTTATATTAGCATTAAATGACCCCTAACTTGTATTTTGATTAGAATAAAAGCGCATTTGCTTGAGGACAAGCAAATCTCAAGTGTAAGGGTATTTGATGAAGCGAAAAGTGTACCGCTTTTAGGGGGTCATTTAAGCCCAAAATCGTATTTATTTGATCAAATATTGCCCTAAATCGTTCCTTTTGTCATTTTAGGTACTTTGGAGAAGAAATATGGAAAAGGAAGCATTTTGGACGTTTTTGGAGCATAAAAGTGAAGAAAACGACAAAGTTTCCAAAGCTGCTGGAAAGGTACACTTGACGGCGTCAAGGATTGCTCCTGACGGCGTCATGGCTTGGAAAAAGAGGTGGATATGACAAAATACACGTGACGCGCCAGAGAGTTTTACAATGGAAAGTCTGACGGAGTCACCCTTTAAGGTGATCAAGGCCATTACGGTTTAAGTTAAAGAGAGACGGCATCAAGCACATTTCTGACGGCGTCAACCCTTGATAGGCCAGAGCGGATTTTAGAGGATTAAAGAGGGACGGCGTCAGGAAGACCATCCGGGAACCCTAGCCGCGGCGAGGTGACGGCGTCACCTCCTATAACGTGACGCCGTCAGCCACTAAACTCTATATATAGTTTTGTAATTTTTATTCATTGTGTGCAACTTTGTGAGGAGAAACCCTAAGACGAATTTCTGCCATTTTTAAGGGTTTTTATACCCTTGGATCTCCCATGTTTAATTGAAGATAAGTAATCATTTAATCATTCAATATGTCTATGTGTTGTTTGATTATATCTTGTTCTTGTCTTTTAATTAACATGCTAGGCTAGATTTATCTTGTGTTTGCTTAGATCTAATGAAACCTAACTATTGATTATTGGTTATTAGTGTGTTATTAATTATATTGGGTGATTGTTTATCGATGTTAGGCTTAAGAAAACTGGCTAACCTCCTATACGGTAATTTGCTTGAACGTCTTAAGAAACATGAACCAATGCGTACTAGGTTTATATGGTTGTATTTAATGCATGAGCGAATTCTAGTGATCCCATGTTAGGAGCTTCTTAGCCGGCTCGACATAGGAGTGAAGTAGGAGCTTGTAGACTTGGGGAAGTACGTACGCCACCCCACGATTAGTATTAAGGAATACACCCGTCATCCACGCAATTAATACACACTAATCAACCGGTAAAAGGTAGTTAGGGAGTAAGGAAATCTAAGTAAACACATATCTCCCCATATAAGTTTCACAACCTTTTCATTTTCAGTTATTTTATTTTATTTATATTTGTAGTTACTTGGGTTAGTTGACTAGCAACTAATTCCGCCCACTCCTTCAAACCCGAGATTTTACTTGCTTTCCATAAAATATATAAAAATACCAAAAGAATCTTCCCTCACCCTTAGACATATTAGAGTAGTTTTTCAATCCTAACGACACTATTCCCCTAGAGAACGATCAATCCCCCGGTACTTGCCACTACACTATACTACATCGGTCAGGTACACAGCCTGGTGGGGATTGCAAGCCTCTTGAGATCCCTCGAGAGGTAAAACCTGTTGTAAGGTCGCAAAACCACGCATCAGATTTGTAAAATCCCGTGATGATGGAACTATCCTGGAGAAAGAAAAAGTGCATTTCCGGATCTTAATTGATTCTGGTAATACGGTTTCAACTTCGAAGAAGGGATAAAGTGTGTACTTCATGTATTGGATGATTTTTGAGAAACTTCATGGCAGTTTGGTTATAACAAAGTTTTACGGGGATATGCGCTTTAGACAATGATCGGGAGAAAACCATTATCAAAGTTCATTTAAAATATCATAAAGGGCTAGATCTGGGCATTTAAACCACAAGATGTGACTACGGCGTTAATTCACTATTATTTATTTGAGGTTGAAGTGAAATTTCACGGGTGCGTATACTTAGTATTTGAAGATATCGGGGTGGTTGGATGAAGATTCTTCGAGATCCTTGTTCGAGCGTTTAACCTTTACAATGAAGAAGACTTGAATATCTAGTTATTTTTGTGATTCTTCCTCTCTATTACCACAAAATAACTATCACTTTAAGGAGTTACGTTGTAGTGCTCAGTGTCACACGAAGATGTGGATATTCAATAGGTGATGTGCATCTTATACTTGATGGTTGGTTGGTTGAAGAGTATAGAGTACTTAGGGATTCGAAGTTGCACGAACTCTCTACACCGCTCTTTGTCACACATTAGTGCAAGTTTAAGTCACAAGTTCGGGTTATTTTACCTGAGTCTCAAGTTCATCATATTGGGTTTTCTCCATCAGTAGTCACGACAAAGAGCCGACAGAATGATAATGGGGCTGGCAACGAGTTAGCTGAGAGAAGTAGAAAAGAGAGAAATGACGTCTGTTCACATCAGTTCAGGCCTCGATCTTCAACGACAATGACGTTTGAACACTGCAGTTCAAGCCTCGGGCCTCATTGTCAACACAATGGCGTTTGCAGATAACACTTCAGGCCCCGTTCCTCAAAGAAAAGAAAGGTGTACGCTTAAGTGCGCTTTATCTTCGGAAGAAGAGAAATCTTCTTATTTATGACCATTCTCACCAACAAGTTTCATACTCTTCCCATGCTCACTCAGTAATCAAGTAGATCAACGTACATTGGAGTATATTCTTATTCACTTGTTCTATCAAAAATAGAAGTCATATGCAATTTTTGAGGGGGGGGGGGAAGGGGTGAGTAAACAAAAGGTCAGTCATCAAGTGGGTCTACTTACCATTGATGGTATCGTTATTTACTCAATCAATCAAAAATGGCAGTCATATGCAATTTTTGAGAGGGGGGGGGGGAGGGAAAGGGTGAATAAACTACATGTTTATTGATGTTTGAGAAATGGTCATACGACTCCTGAACACATTAGTTCAGGAGTCGTGCAAACCAAGTTTCTTCAACACTATATGTTCCATCGTCCATGAAGATAGAAGATATGTTGTTTCAACCATTGGTTTGAAGAATACTTTCAGCTCCATCAAGTGTTGTATCTCCTATGTTTCCCACTGATGCACAGATATCTGCTAATACAACCGGTACTCCTTCTTGAACCACAATGGTTCAAGAAGTACCATCTGTTAGTACTTCTCCAACAACTCATGAAAGCATATCTCTAGTCATTCATCAAGGTGTTGAAGAACAAGTTCTTGGAATTCTACCTCCCGACCCTTCGACATCTTCTCACGGGCTGATATAATCAGTAATAAAGTGCTTCTAGTTAATACTTCATGTACACATCATTAGGCTTCATGTACACATCATTATGATGATTCCGATTAATCGTAACCATAAGGGGAGAGAAATGTGTACACCACGGACGCACAACAAGTTTACATGATCGGGTTTAACATCTTATGAAACAAATTAAAGATGATCAGTGTTTCAACTTGTTACTTTGGTATCTTCATTTCATGTGTACGTCATAGGCTGATTAATCATAACCATCAGGGGAGAGAAATGTGTACATCAAGGACGCACAACAAGTTCACGTGATCGGGCTTAATATCTCATGATACAAATTAAAGATGATCAGTGTTTCAACTTGTTATCTTGGTATTATCATTTCATGTATACGTCACGGGCAGATTAATCGTAACCATAAGGGGAGAGAAATGTGTACATCAAGGACGCACAACAAGTTCACGTGATCGGGCTTAATATCTCATGATACAAATTAAAGATGATCAGTGTTTCAACTTGTTACTTTGGTGTTATCATCTCATGTGTACGTTACGTGTTGATGGGTTATATGTAAGATTACTGGAATGCATTTGGTAAGATGAAGATGTTGATATTCTGTTCCCCAAATGGACAATCATTGAAGAAGGTCGAGTCTACTGTTAATTCTACATTTTCCGCTGTGCTTTAGAAGACTAAAGACGGCATGCATTTGGTTATCAAAAGACTTCTTCATATTCAGGGCATTCATCAGAAACGTTGTCAGTTTGGGGGAGAGCACTAATTAGGGGAGAGTGTAAAGCCAGATTAATCCCTAATGAAATGTGCTCACATTGCTCTTCAGCAAGGAAAGTGACGGCAGCCGAGAAGATTCAGGAAGCTGAGGAGTAATGGATTTGCCTCGTATACTTGTATATATTTGATTCATATATCCTTGCATATACTTGTATATATCTTAAACCAAAAAGAAAATAGAAAAATATAAAACCTATAAAAGCCCTAAAAATCAGAAAAACAGAAAATACCAGAAATAGTTCTTCTAGGCATGTCTTCTGTTTATCGATAACATTTACGGTCCTAGAAATGTCATTCAATAATGACACGGGTCTTTAAATGAAGCTCGAGCAGAAGTTATACTAACCGGTTAAAACATGTCTTAATGGCTTGCTATTACTTCAGATAGCAACCCGTTCTTATCTATGGGGAAAGCATGTCGCCTAAAGGAAGGCTGTTCCTCCAACTGGGTGAAGTTCACCCAGGCATGGATTACTTTATATCCATGTTTCTCCGATTTGATGTACGATTTAGTGCATCATTTCTGGTACAAGAAGAGAAGACTTCCTGCTAAGAGCATCTACCACAACATTGGCCTTACCTGGATGATACTGAATATTGGCATCATAGTCCTTCAAAAGTTCTAACCAACGCCTCTGCCTCATATTTAACTCCTTCTGAGTGAAAATGTATTTGAGGCACTTATGGTCTGTGAAGATGTCACAAGTCTCACCATACAAATAGTGCCTCCAGATCTTAAGTGCAAAAACTACACCCGCTAACTCCAAATCATGAGTCAGATAATTCTCTTCGTACGGTTTCAACTGTCTAGATGCGTAGGCGATAACCTTACCATGCTGCATAAGAACACATCCCAAACCTTTCTTCGAAGCACTGCTATATATCTGATAATCACCCCTAACAGAAGGAAGAGTAAGTATAGGAGCAGAGACTAATCTCTTCTTTAGCTCCTCGAAATTTTCCTCCCGTTAATCAGTCCAAACAAAATTCTCACCTTTTCGCATAAGTTTCGTCGATGGCAAAGCTAAACATGAGAACCCTTCCACAAACCTCCGATAATAACCAGCAAGCCCCAAAATGCTTCTAACTTCAATCACCGTTTTCGGTCTTGTCCATTTAGTAATAGCCTCAACTTTCGCCGGATCCATGGTAATACCATTAGCGGATAAAACGTGGCCCAGAAATGCTACTTTCCCCAACCAAAATTCGCACTTCAAAAATTTAGCATAGAGTTTCTTCTGACGCAAAGTCTCTAATACAATACGAAGATGGTTTTCGTGTTCCTCCTCCATCTTAGAATACACCAGAATGTCATCAATAAACACAATGACAAATTTATCCAGATAATAATGGAATACACGGTTCATCAAATCCATAAAGACTGTCGGAGCATTAATCAAACCGAATGCCATCACAAGAAACTCATAATGACCATATCGAATACGAAATGCTGTCAAAGGAAAATCTTGTTCCTTCACACGCAACTGATGGTAACCGAATCTCAAATCAATTTTAGAAAAGAATTTTGCTCCCTGAAGCTGATCAAACAAATCGTCGATACGAGGAAGCGGATATCGATTTCTAATGGTGATACGGTTCAACTCCCAGTAATCAATATACAATCTCATACTGCCATCTTTCTTCTTTACAAACAAAACAAGAGCACCCCACGGAGAGGCATTCGGACGAATAAAACCACATGCAAGAAGATCTTGCAGGTAGTCCTTTAATTCTTTCAGCTCTATCGGTGCTATACGGTATGGAGCTTTTGAGATAGGTTCGGCACTCGGAATCAAATCAATGCTGAATTCGACTGCGCGCTCGGGTGGCATACCCGGAAGTTCGTCAGGAAACACATCAGGAAAATCACAAACAACTGGATGACTCTCGATACGAGGACCATCCAACGAAGTATCTTTAATCAAAGCCAAAAACCCTTCACAACCATGCGAAAGTAACGAACGAGCTTTCATAGCCGAAATGATCTTAACATAATTACCAGGTTGGGAACCCTGGTAAACAAATTCAGGAGCATACAAATTGCGAAATATAACACCCTTGGTATGGCAGTCAATAGTCGCCTGATGCTCGGACAACCATCTATACCCAGAATAATGTCAAAATCGTACATGTCCAACGGAAGAAAATTAGCGGAACGGATCTTATCGACAAAACGTAAAGGACATTTCTAATATTCGTGATTTATAAGCACATGATTCTTCATAGGAGTCAAAATAGATAGAGCATAATTTAATGGTGTTGCGGGTATATTAATATGTTTGGCAAACGAAATAAAAACCACCGAATGTGTATCACCTGTATCAAATGAAACAAATATTGTATGATCATATAAATAAAGAGTGCCTGAAACGGCACCGGAGGCACTAACAACCTAATCTCTGGTCAAGTAGTATACTCGACCCTTAGTAGCTGGCTGTCGGTCATTCCCATTACCCTTGTTGTTGTTACCACCAGACTTAGGACAATCTCTAGCCATATGTGCCACTTTACTACATATAAAGCAAGCACCAGAAGCCCTATGACATGGCTTCCCAGGATGTAACTTCCCACAAGTGTTGCAAGGAGGAGAAAAAGAATAATTTACATATCCCCTCTGACCAGATGAACCCGAAGCACGGTTGTTCTGCTGACCACGGTGCTGCTGATCCCGATACTGCTGATTACGTCCAGACCTCTGGTTTTTATAGCCATGCCTATCATATCCCCGTCTATCATAACCCCGATGATCATTACCCCTCGAATCACTACCCCGTTGAATGTTCCCCTGAACTGGTCGCACACGATCCCTGTCCTGATATCTCTTAACACCCTGTCTAGCCCTCTCCTGCATGATCTCAATGTTGCGAGCAGCGTTAGCAACCTGTGCTACATCAACAAAATGGGTATTTAAAATCCCATCCAAAAGATCATTCCGAAGTACCCACTTGAAAGTCTTAGCCTGTTCTTCCTGGGTTCCTACCTTGGCTCCCAAGAATCCAGCCAAACAAAGAAACCTCTTCATGAATTCAGTACTAGTCTCCCTCTCCAACTGATAAATCGAATGAAACTCTCTCTCATACTTCTCCTTCTCGGACCTCGGGAAATATTGAAGGAAGAAAGTATCACGGAAATCATTCCATGACAAAATAGCAACAAAATCATCTCCACCCTTAGCTAGCTTATACGCTTTCCACTAGTTGAGAGCGTCACCCTCAAACTTATAGCTAGCAGGTCGTGCTTTGAACACATCATCACATCCAAGAAATTCAAAGATCTTCTCAACATGCGCGATCCAATTCTCCACCTCAACCGGAGCAGTCGCAGAGCTGAACGATCAAGGCTTTTGCTTATGAAACTTCTCTAACAAGGTGTGAATAGTCACTGGCGGAGCAACAACACCAGAACCACCACTACCACTACCACTAGCCGTATTTTGACGGACCTCATTTGTAATCCGTGCGGTAAGGCCCGGTAACAGTGCGTCAATGGCCCGCTGGACTACGGTATTAAAAACAGGGTTTGAACTGAAATCTTTGGTATTTCGAGTGTTCACCATCCGACAGATCATAAACGAATTAGCGAAGACAAAACAAAGGTAAGGATCAAAATACGAAGGAAGAGATCGTGTGAAAAGTGAAGCCTAATGTCTACCCAATCCTCATAGGTCAAATCCTATGTTCTACAGGGCGAAACCTGGCTCTGATACCATAATTGTAACACCCCAACCCGACAAGGGTCAAAATGCCACATTATGGTGTCTATCATAACATATAAATAAACGCAAGCGGAAGACTTAATAAATAATGTAAAGTCAAGGAACAACATGACTTCCAAAACTCACAAAATCCCAAAAAGTCTAAATGGAAATGAAATGAAATGAAATATCCAAAACATAAGTCTAATCATAATCCAAAACAAATGGGGAATCTAATCAATGTAGGTCTTCTAAGCTCCTACTCTCATCACTAATGCCCAGCATCCCTCTTATTACCTACCGCATGGAAAAGAAAATGCGGATGAGCTTGAAAAGCCCAGTGAACAGATGATGCGCGTGATGTGTCGTTGCGGTTTAGCAGTTTTAATGCCTACTCAAGTTTTAAATTTATATTTAGCCGACTTATCAATAACACACACACTTAACGAGCAGTGTACCCGGTCAGTATGAATATAATGGTAAGTAGAGTGTCGATCACTAAGAGTGGAACGTATTATCTCGTTATTCTAATCAGTATTTTAATATCCTAACGCAAGGGGGTTTCAGCCTGAGAGACTGGTACGATTTGTTTGCAATTAAATAATAAAATAAACCAATAGGCACGAATCAGCAAGTAGCACACACGTACACAGATAAATACTCGAGACAATAAGAGGGCTGTCCTTATGATTAAGTAGATTGTCACTTGTTTTATTGATAGCTTTATATGAAGTGTATGTAGTTAACCCTTTCTCGTTGGTCCTATTCTTATCGGCGAGTAAACCCTTAATGATTACTTATGTCTAAAAGTTATTCCTAAGTGATCAATTTAGTAATAACCGTGGGAGCCACATTATTTTCCGCAGTCAAATGCCCGCAAGCCACTAATAAACACAGAGGTTATCAATGCACTAATAAGTAGTAACCAAAGACATCAACATATAAACTTTAATTGATGGGAAAACAAGTATTAAAGGGAGTGCAATCTTTCGTTGTCACATTACACAAGCCACCAATCCTGATGAATTAAAGTTTGCTAACACAATAAAACAAAACTACTTAATGAATTAAACACATGCAGCACCTTCTTACAGCTCTTGTATCTTCGTTTGGTGTGTCTTGTGCTGCCTCCTTGACTGAATTCGTCCTAGGGTTCTGCTGCTTCGGTCTTCGAATCTAATATATTTCTCTCGAAATTCGTCTGGTCTTGGGGTATTTATAGTTTCTGTCTGAGGGAAGATGCGGCGCATCTATTAAGTAGATGCGGCGCATTGACTTAACTTCGCGTGGGGTCCAAGATTATAATATTCAGGAATATTCGTACACCGCCAGAAGATGCGGCGTAACTCCATGATTAGATGCGGCGCATGTCCTCTTGTATCTTGGATCGTATCTGGTGATATCTTAATAGAGATGCGCCGTATGTAATGAGTGAGATGCGGCGCATCTGGAGCAGATTAGTCTTGATCTTCTTCATTTCAGTAGACTCTTAACTTCTTGCATGTTTTGCTCCATAATCAGTCCAAAATCGCTAAGTTTCACCAAATGCTTGTTTTCACCTGAGAATTACAAAAGTAAACGATTAAGTATCAATCCTCATACATAATATAGTAAAACAAGTCAAATTAATAGGATAAATGATAGTAATAAAATGTACTTATTTGAGTTCATCAAATATCCCCCCACTTGAACTTTACTTGTCCCCAAGTAAACCTTAGAATTTCTCTTATGAAAATGTATCCTAAAAGATGTTAGGATTTATTTTTATATTTAAGCATGTATTCGTTTTTGTCATAATCACACAACTAAACACTTAACGAATTAGAAGTAAAATAAAATAAGTTGATAAAAGCAAATCTAATCGTTTAACTGTCCAGTCGCGACGAATATTCTATCATAAGCTTGGCAAGTATACACATCTCCACCACTAAAGCCAAGGAATAACAAGTCTAAAGCGGTAAAAAGGGTTTTTAGGCATAAGGGTTAATTATTCTCTTTCACTATCGATCTCAAATTCCAGAAAAGGCGACAAAATCACAAATACATGATCGAATCCACGAACACGATACTTGCAATTGCTCAAATCCTTAACTCGAATAGGCTAAAGATAGGTCCAAACTTCACCAATAATAATATATCAAAAAGGGCGACAAAATCATAAATACATAGCCGAATCCACGACTACGATACTTAAGATTGCTCAAATCCCTAATCTCAATAAATCAAAGGTTTGGTTAGATAAAGAATAGGGTATGGATAACATTTGGGATATAAATTGGTGTAAAATGAAAAATAAACAAAACAAATAAATTAAAATCCTAAGTGTGGTTAATCACTATCCCAACCATCCCATGAATAAGACTCATATCATCGAATAACTCACGCTTTAACATTTGAAACACACGCTTTAGGTAGACACGAATTATACTCAACAAGATCTTAATCAAAGAATAAACCTTAATTGGCGTTCCATAACTGCCAATTCCCATTCAATCCATAGATATAGTACAACAAATAGTGGTGATATCGACCACTTACATAACTTTACATAAGTTGGTTAAAACTAACTTCCAACTTTTCTTTCTTTCTTTTTCTTTTCTTATTTTTTTTTCGATTTTTTTTTTTTTTTTTTTTTTTTTTTTTTTTTAACATAAAGATAGACGTGTAAAATTTCACCACATCACTATAATGATAATTCTGGATAATTTTTCCATACTTTTCATAACTTCAGAAATAATGATAATAGTGAAAGTAGTAAACACACGAAAAATAAACTCAAAGATATACAATATTTACTTTCACTCCAATTGCATTGTGCAATTTCCCGACCTAACCAAAGATAATGAATTACGCACGCGAACACAGGTAATGTAAGGAAACACACTTTGCCTATAGCAATTATGATGCGTGGTTTTGTAACCTTACAACAGGTTTTACCTCTCGAGGGATCTCAAGAGGCTTACAACCCCACCAGGCAGTGTACCTGACCGATGTAGTATAGTGTAGTGGTAAGTACGGGGGATTGATCGTTCTCCACAGGGAATAGTGTTCGTTAGGTATGAAAAGCTACTCTAATAGGTCTAAGGGTTGAGGAAGATTCTTTTTTTATGTTTTTATATTTTTTTATGAAAGCAAGTAAAATCTCGGTTTTGAAGGAGTGGGCGGAATTAGTTGCTAGTCAACTAACCCAAATTACTACGAATGCAAATAAAATAAATAACTGAAAATAAAATGTTGTGAGAAACTTATGTGTAGAGAAATGTGTTTACTTAGACTTCCTTACTCCCTAACTATCTTTTACCGGTTAATTAGTGTGTATTAGTCGCGTGGATGACGGGTGTATTCCTTAATACCATTCGTGGGGTGGCGTACTTACTTCCCCAACTCTACAAGCTCCTACTTCACTCCTATGTCGAGCCGGCTAGGAAGCTCCTAACATGGGATCACTAGAATTCGCTTGTGCATTAAATACAACCATAAAAACCTTTAGTACGCATTTGGTTCATGTTTCTTAAGACGTTCAAGCAAGTTACCGAATAGGAAGTTAGCCAGTTTTCTTAAGCCTAACATAGATAAACAATCACCCAATACAACTAATAACACACTAACAACCAATAATCAATAGCTAGGTTTCATTAGATCTAAGCAAACACAAGATAAATTTAGCCTAACATGTTAAACAAAAGACAAGAATAAGATAGAATCAAACAACACATAGACATCTTGAATGATTAATTGATAACTTATCTTTCAATGTAACATGGAAGATCTCAAGGCAAAAAGCCTTGAAAAAGGAGCTAAAATCGTCCTAGGGTTTTCTCCCAAAATTCCACACACTAAGCTCTCCTTAATGACAAAAAAATTAGAAAACTATATATAGACTTTTGCATCTGACGGCGTCACCTTATAGAGTGTGACGCCGTCACCTCGCCGCTTTTAGGGTTCCCGGATGACCATCTTGACGCCGTCCCTCTTTAGCTCTTCAAAAATCCATTCTGGCTTATCAAGGCTTGACGCCGTCGAACTTTGAACGTGACGCCGTCCCCTTATGATTTAAGCCGTGACGCCCTTGATCAAGTTAAAGCGTGACGCCGTCAGAATTTACATGCTATTTTCACTGGCTCATCATGAGGAAATTTCACGTCCACTTTTTCTTGCCAAAGCATGACGCCGTCCAGAGTAAATTGTGACGCCGTCAAAGGTAACTTTCATCCGATTTTTGAGACTTTGTCGTTTTCTTCACTTTTATGCTCCAAAAACGTCCAAAATGCCTCCTTTTCCAGATTTCTCCTCAAAAGTACCTAAAATGACAAAAGGAACGATTTAGGGCGATATTTGATCAAATAAATACGATTTAGGGCTTAAATGACCCCTTAAAAGCGGTACACTTTTCGCTTCATCAAATACCCTTACACTTGAGATTTGCTTGTCCTCAAGCAAATGCGCTTTTATTCTAATCAAAATACAAGTTAGGGGTCATTTAATGCAAACATAAAAGTAATTACAACAAATAATCGTTCCACTTTAATCATAATAAGCACGGAGATTATAAACTAGCACCTCACAAGTAGTGTTTAGATACTCACATCTCTCAAGTGTCATCAAAATAAATCTCATAAATGAAAAAGGATAATATCTCTCACTACCTGTCATAGCAAATAGATTACCATAGGCTTGGGAAAGGATCGAAAACCTCCTCCACTAGGCGTAAGCACCTAAGATAAACTATCAAAGAGGGCTTTTAAATGGGTTATAACGTTAGGTGTAGGGAAAAGGAAAACACGGTTTTGTTGGATAAGGGAAATTTTACTGGTGGCGAGTTAAAAATCTTGATCAATTACATGTACTATACAATGTTGCTAAGCCAAGACTAGACTCGATCTTAAGCTAGAAACGAAATAACAAAATAACAAAAACATAAAAATAAACATAAAATGAAATGGGATGGTAGTCCGTATGTTTTTTCTATTTTTCTTTTTCTCATTTTTTTGTATTTTTCTTGATTTTTCGATTTTTTTTTTTTTTTTTTTTTTTTTTTTTTTTTTTTTTCATACACTCTTGCCCTACCATCCAAAATAATACATCATAGGGGCATTGCATCCCCCTTACACTTGAACTTTTACATAACTTTACAAATACTAATCTAATGACTCGAATTAAGATAATTGAAAAACTTGGAGTACTTTTAAAACATTTAGCACATATGGGGGTAATAAATGATCTTCTTCCCCATTACTCCATTACACTAGTACTTTACCCACGAGTCCCAATCGTCCCAAAACAATATGTACAAGGATATGACTCGACTTAGCAACCATGTAATCAATTAGATAATTAACTTGGGTTTAAACAAATGTTGTAACAATAATGCACTAAAAATGAGTGCATACAAGGTAGGCTAAGGCGATTTGGGTGTACATTTAAGTGGGGTGTAACAAATTCTCCCTTTAAGTAAAATGCTTAAAGGTCGAAGCGAAAAGATAGGCTCTGAGGGGTGTACTAGGGGTATCGTGTACTAAAAATGAGTACAACGCAAAGGGTGTGGGGGAATTACTTGACCAATGTAGCCAATGTAATTATAACAAAAACACAGGTGTAAAACAATGGGTTAATCCTAATGCCTCTTATCATGTAGTAAATCTAACTACACGAATGTAGTCTCACTTGTGGCCTCGGAATGGTCCTAACGCAAGTTCTAGAATCTAAGTGCTACCGGTACACACATCATAGCATAAATGCTTTTCCTACCAATTCTAGGGGCGAACCTCACATATTTGGGGTGGAAAATTTTTTTAGTGGTACGGTTTTTGTGCTAGTCATATAACTCCTATCCGTGAGACGCTTATTAAGATCAAAGTTTCACTCCTAAATGTTGTAAAAAATTTTAAATTTGGCACTAAAATTACCTTAACAAGTATTTCTCTCAGTTTTATTACACATCTACCATTAAACAAACAAAAATCAAGCGCAATTGTATTCTCAAAAATCGTACTTTTACCCTCCCCTTACACTTAAGATGAACATTGTCCCCAAAGTTCAAACAACAAGATGTAAAAGAAAAAAGTAAGAGAATGAAATCAAATACTCCCCTGATTCGCTTGGTGGATAATGAAATTACACGGTTAAATCTTCCTCCAAAGAGAATGTTGAAGCTCCATGACTAATGCATTGCCACAAGCTTGATCCAAAACATTTCCTTGTCCAAAATAACCTGTTAAACCTGAGAAAACAAACACGAAAACCTGCATAACATCGGCGGGAAAAATCTATATATAAGGATATAATGCTTGTGGAATGATAATTTTGCAGATTCCTGGAGATTATAAGTTGGAGATTTAATAAAAAAATTTTAAAAACAAAACTTTTTAAAAATTTCTGGAAATTAAATCTGACGCCGTCAGGTTATAAACCTTGACGCCGTCAGAATTGACCTGACAAAAATTTTCATTTTAAGTTTCCGGAAAATTTCTGGAAAAACCTTTACCTTACTTCCTGGAAATCCTGCAAAACATCATTATGACTCGATACAAGCATTTGACTCAAACAAATACTAATATGTATGCTAATTTATTATTATTATGATTCATGTTCATTTGTGTTCTAATAAACCGATTTAGATTTCCCTTACACTTATCTTTTGCAAAATACCTTTATATGTAGTTAAGACGAAGTTAAAAACAAAATAAAGCATTTTCACAATTTACTTTTGAACATGAATCAATAATAATAAAAATTAAACACACATACGGAAACAAATAAAATCAAACAAACAAATAAATAAACACACAAAGCAAATAAATAAAATAAAGCTTGGGTTGCCTCCCAAGAAGCGCTTTTCTTTATTAACGAGTCTTGTAGCTAGACTCAAAGTCACGTACATTACGTGACTCCATCATCGGTCACGGTTCCTAGGCCATTCTCCTTCCCGGTTTTATATTCCGGTCCTAATTTCAAACAATCCTTGTAGAAACCGAATATCCTTTCCATAACATAGTCTACTCCTTTACTTCTATCCTCATCATTCCTATAGTAGACCGCTTGCTTGAGCTCCTTCTCAACATTTGACAAGTGTTGGAATTGTTCTATCTTATATGGCATTTGGTAGCTTACTTCATCGGTCTCATCCTTAAATCTAACTATCCCTAAGGAAGGTTCATAAGTCATTCTAGAGACCTCAACAAATGGTTTTCCAAAAACCAGTTGAGTCAAGGATGCATCGACTATTGGGCGGATATCTTCTACAATTACAAAGTCGGTGACATAGGTGAAGTTTCCTACATAAACTGGTAATCCCTTAACTCTTCCCGTGAAGTTACTCATCCAACCCTTGCCAGGGAACATCCTATACCCAAGTTGATTTTTCATTATCAAGTTGTAGTGGGCTCTAGTCATGACGTTTATGGGCGATCTAAGGTCTATGTAGGCTTTCCACACATGCAAGTGTCCGATGTTGCATGGTATGTTGAGATTAGAAGGGTCGCCTATTTCAATGATTGGTCTACCTAGGAGGTATGGTGTCTCGGGGTCATCGAATAAGTTTGTATGATATGCGCGCTCTTCCTTAGTGGGTAGCCTATCGAAGTAGTCCTCATCATCATCTACTTCTTCGATCTCACTTGTCCTAACTTCCTTATCAGCCTCGACTTTCTTATCCTCATCCTTAGGTTCACTATTATCCTCATTCCTATCAATTGGTTTAATAGTGACAATGTTGACAAAGTGGACGTGTTTGGATGAAGAGGGGTCTTTTACTTGGGGTCCGCTATTTGTGTTCCTAGCGTCCTTATGTGGAGGTGATAACACTTGGTTATGGAGAGCTTTCAACAAGTTGTCAATTTTATTGGTCATCTCCGTTTGTTGTTGATTGAATTCGGCTTCAAACTTGGCTAAACGAGCTTCTTGAGATGCCATAAATTGAGACATCAATCCTTCAAAGTTATCGGTACTACCATTGCCGGAAGGATTGTTGTTGAAAGTACGGTTCGAGTTGGAACCGCTTGATTGGAAACGATTAGGTGGGTTGGAAGAATTGGGTTGTTGTGCGTTTTGGTTTTGTTTCCACCTAAGGTTCGGGTGATTTTTCCATAAGGGGTTGTATGCATCAACGTAATGGTTTGGCTCGGGTTTGAAAGTGTACCACTTGTCTCCCGCTCCGTCGGTACGCGAGGATGCGTAGTCCACAAAAGCTTGTTCGGGGAGTTCCATGCAATCACGAGTGTCGTGGGGACCACTACATAATTCACATGAAGAAGTGATTTTGTTCACTTGGCTTGAAGGTGTAGGAGCCTCGTAGGATTTCATGAGAAACTTGACTTGGTCTTCAAGTTCTATGATCCTACGGTCAGAAGTGCTTGAATTGTTCAAAGGCAAAGATATTGCCTTGACCGTTTTATTCAAATCACGGGGATCACTCCAACTTTCGTTGTCATAAAGAGCAAGATCCTCTAGGAGAGCCCATGATTGTTCCGCACTTAGATCACGTAGCTTACCACCGGCCGCTTGGTCAATGGTTTGCCTCGTGGAGAGATTGATATGGTCATAGAAGATTTGGACTTGGAGCCAAAGTTCTATGCCATGGTGAGGGACTTTTTGGAGTAAGTCCTTGAATCGAGTCCATGCCTCGTAGAGAGTTTCGCCTTGACGTTGTTGGAACATCAAGATATCATTCCTTAGCTTGGTAGTTCTTCCCGGTGGGAAAAACTGAGCAAGGAAACGAGTGGTGAGATCATCCCAAGAGGTAATGGATCCTGCGGGTTGACGTTCTAGCCACTGACTAGCTTGGTCCCGCAAAGAGAATTGGAAGAGACGCAATCGGGTCGTCTCTCGAGTGGCAACATCAAGGTCTATAGAATCAACGATTTTAAGAAAGTCCTTGAGATGTTGATTAGGATCTTCAGAACGAAGTCCATGGAATGCGCATCCGCTTTGCACCAACCGGATGGTGTCGGATCGCAAGGGTGTGATATTGGCTCCTTGAGTGAGCTCAATAGTGTTTCGATAGCCATGGTGGCTAGGACGGGAATACTCTCCTAAAGTACGGGCTCTAGGAGGTGGTGGTGGTTGTTGTGGTGGTGGGTTGTGTGGGTTAAGGATATTACCATCTTCCATGATGTCGGATGGTATGGTTACGAACAAAGATACGAAGAAAATAGATAGACTAAAGAAAACCTAAAAAAATAAAATAAAAATCTCACTAGAAAGGAATCTAGTGAGTAGACCTAATAGAAATAAAAATTCAACCTAAACAATAACTATTCCCCGGCAGCGGCGCCAAAAACTTGATGCGTGGTTTTGTAACCTTACAACAGGTTTTACCTCTCGAGGGATCTCAAGAGGCTTACAACCCCACCAGGCAGTGTACCTGACCGATGTAGTATAGTGTAGTGGTAAGTACGGGGGATTGATCGTTCTCCACAGGGAATAGTGTTCGTTAGGTATGAAAAGCTACTCTAATAGGTCTAAGGGTTGAGGAAGATTCTTTTTTTATGTTTTTATATTTTTTTATGAAAGCAAGTAAAATCTCGGTTTTGAAGGAGTGGGCGGAATTAGTTGCTAGTCAACTAACCCAAATTACTACGAATGCAAATAAAATAAATAACTGAAAATAAAATGTTGTGAGAAACTTATGTGTAGAGAAATGTGTTTACTTAGACTTCCTTACTCCCTAACTATCTTTTACCGGTTAATTAGTGTGTATTAGTCGCGTGGATGACGGGTGTATTCCTTAATACCATTCGTGGGGTGGCGTACTTACTTCCCCAACTCTACAAGCTCCTACTTCACTCCTATGTCGAGCCGGCTAGGAAGCTCCTAACATGGGATCACTAGAATTCGCTTGTGCATTAAATACAACCATAAAAACCTTTAGTACGCATTTGGTTCATGTTTCTTAAGACGTTCAAGCAAGTTACCGAATAGGAAGTTAGCCAGTTTTCTTAAGCCTAACATAGATAAACAATCACCCAATACAACTAATAACACACTAACAACCAATAATCAATAGCTAGGTTTCATTAGATCTAAGCAAACACAAGATAAATTTAGCCTAACATGTTAAACAAAAGACAAGAATAAGATAGAATCAAACAACACATAGACATATTGAATGATTAATTGATAACTTATCTTTCAATGTAACATGGAAGATCTCAAGGCAAAAAGCCTTGAAAAAGGAGCTAAAATCGTCCTAGGGTTTTCTCCCAAAATTCCACACACTAAGCTCTCCTTAATGACAAAAAAATTAGAAAACTATATATAGACTTTTGCATCTGACGGCGTCACCTTATAGAGTGTGACGCCGTCACCTCGCCGCTTTTAGGGTTCCCGGATGACCATCTTGACGCCGTCCCTCTTTAGCTCTTCAAAAATCCATTCTGGCTTATCAAGGCTTGACGCCGTCGAACTTTGAACGTGACGCCGTCCCCTTATGATTTAAGCCGTGACGCCCTTGATCAAGTTAAAGCGTGACGCCGTCAGAATTTACATGCTATTTTCACTGGCTCATCATGAGTAAATTTCACGTCCACTTTTTCTTGCCAAAGCATGACGCCGTCCAGAGTAAATTGTGACGCCGTCAAAGGTAACTTTCATCCGATTTTTGAGACTTTGTCGTTTTCTTCACTTTTATGCTCCAAAAACGTCCAAAATGCCTCCTTTTCCAGATTTCTCCTCAAAAGTACCTAAAATGACAAAAGGAACGATTTAGGGCGATATTTGATCAAATAAATACGATTTAGGGCTTAAATGACCCCTTAAAAGCGGTACACTTTTCGCTTCATCAAATTAACCAACCACGGATTCTAATCTACAGGGTAGGCTAAGGTGTAAGGGTGTAACGAAACATTTTAAACATAGGTGTAAGAAACGAAAGGAATGGCTCTGAGTGTTTTTCTAGGGGTATCTTACTCTAAAAATGAGAGTAACAAAAGGGTTTATACGGGGGTTAACTAACCAGTGTAGTTAGTTAATAACACATAACATAATAAAGGCCATTTGGGTGTAATCCTAGAAATTTACCAATTTAGACAAGTCATTCCAATTATATAAATAATACTCATTATGGTGGTCTTGAATAGTATACAAGCCAAGTTCTAAAGTTTACAAGTCACCGGCACACTCATAGATTTGTGAATTTTGAAAAATCACAATTTTTGAAAATAACGTCATGTGTGCAGCTATGCAACTTAGATCTTAAACAAAAACATGCTAAAAATTTTAAATTTTGATATATTAAGCACATTTTTGAGCATATTTTGAAAAGTTTAGGACAAGTAAATGTTAAGTGTTCTAATTCTCCAATCCCCCCACTTAAGTTAAACAACGCCCTCGTTGTTTGTATAAAAGGTTAAAAAATGGAAAATAAAAGAATTAGAACAGAAAAACTCCCCTGAGATTTGCTCGGTATGATCCTCCATTAGTGAAAGAGCAAAAATCAGCTTTCGTGTGGATTAGAACGTTTAATCTTCATACTTGATGTATCCACAGGAAATCCAGGAAACTATAATACCACCAACACTTTAAAACACACCTAAGATAAGAAAGGTTCAAACTTGCATAATACATTAGTAGTTAGGAAAAATAAAACATAAAAATTAAAAATGAAAATCATCAGGTCAGTCGATGCACCGTATCTTATGGAAGAAGATACGCCGTATCGAGCCTGGAATAAATACGGATCAGAATAAAAGATGCGCCGCATCCTTAACCAGGGATGCGCCGCATTAAAAATAAACTGATAAAAAGTTTTAAATTCGAAAATAAAAAATGCAGAAAAATAAAAAATAAAAATAAGATATGACCATTGCAGGAGATGCGTCGCATCTCAGAATTGAGATGCGCCGTATCCTCATGCGGCCTGACTGACTCGACACAGAAAACATAATAATAAAAATTCTCCGGGTTGTCTCCCGGCCAGCACTTGTCTTTATTCCAGAGTCTTCAAGTTAGACTCACGTTCAGCTCATCAGTATTGATCATTTATCCCTACATGGCCACGTAGGATCCATTTAGCAACCAAATCGTCTCGTATATATTCAGGTCCCAAATTCAAAACTCCTTTGTAGAATCCTTCCATCAATTGATATGGGTACTCAATCCCTCTTTTATTGTCATCATCACTAATAAAAAGGAAGGGAGAAAATTTGTAGCAGATCCTACTAGTGGTATGTTTAAATCCAGGATGAGTTCGGGGCATCATATAAGTGATAACGTCGCTTACACATTGAAAGGTAATCTTTCCTTCAAATCGTTTTGCATTAATAGTTATCTCCCTACAAAATGGTTTTCCAACAATCACGTCACCCATATTGCTGTCACAATAGGCATTCATGTCTTCAACAACGGCGAACTCAGTTACAATAGTAAAGCGTCCCACGAATATCGGGACATTAATGAAGGCACCAACTACATTCTTTCCCTTATACTCCACTTTATTTCTCATAATGGAATTGTAAAACCTTCTTGACATGACATTGATTGGTAAAATAGGAAAGAAATTGGCGTCAATACACTTGTACCCAATCATGCATGTGAATTGCAAATAGTAAGCACCATCAGCGTGGATCCTTCTACCGTAATCCCAAGAACCATCATACCCCTCAAACTCATCGTAATTCCTAGTATTAATAACGTTAATTTTTAGACTATCAAGAATTTCTCCTTCTTCTAACTCAGATTCCGCATCATCCATGAATAGGTCATTGGATTCTAATGGTCCATTAAGGTCATTAAGTTCAATGTAGTCCCCATTGTAACGTTCGGGTGATTTTTCATGCACTAATACATCGTTCATAAAATTGGCTTCGAAGTCGAAGTCAATTAGTTCTCGGAATCCTTCCATTTTCCTTCTGAAATAATCACAAAAGCATCAGTAGGATCTGTTCGCTAAGAAGAAAAATTAATGAATTTAGAAGCGGATATACGAATACAAATAGCTGATATCTGCGGACGATGCGCCGTATCCAAAAAGTTGGATACGCCGTATCTTATAATCATTAAAATTTAATCAGACTTTATCCAGAAAATAGATACGCCGCTTAGAATTTATGAATGCGCCGTATCGAATTAATTTATCAAAAATCGATATTTATTTAAAATTAAATACGTCGTATTAACGAAAGTTAATGCGCCGTAATTTCGTTACGTTTAAAAATACAAGATTTTTGATTCCGAAGATGCGCCGTATCGATAGAGATCGATACGTCGTATCTGTTTAATAATTCGCAAACTGTTTTTAATTAAAATAATAGATACGCCGTATCTTGCTAAAGCAGATGCGTCGTATGGCGTTAAAGTTTAGAAAAAAATTTCTAAAAAAAATAGATACGCCGTATCTTGGGGAAAAGATGCGTCGTATCGCTTTATCGCTTAAAAAAAAAATTTCTTATTAAAAACAGATACGCCGTATCTTGGGGAAAAGATGCGTCGTATCGAATTAATTAAACGCGTTGTATTTATAAAAAAATTGAACGCAATACGCCGTATCTGAGAAATCAGATGCGCCGTATCGTTCGATTTAGCTCAGTACAACGATAGCAGAACAGAAAAAATACGAAAAAATAAAAACAAAAATTAAAACACACAAACAAAAATAAACACAAAAACAAAAATAAAAGCAAACAAATAACACACAAAAACAGAAAATATGCAAAATAGTACAATGAATGCAAATTAATCTAATAAACAACAAAATTAGCGGTTAGATAAAAATAAATTAAAACCTAATCAAAATACTAATCAAATTAACAGATAATAACAATTCACTCCCCGGCAACGGCGCCAAAAACTTGATGCGTTTTTTTATTCTAATTATATCCCCGGCAGCGGCGCCAAAAACTTGATGCGCGTGATGTGTCGTTGCGGTTTAGCAGTTTTAATGCCTACTCAAGTTTTAAATTTATATTTAGCCGACTTATCAATAACACACACACTTAACGAGCAGTGTACCCGGTCAGTATGAATATAATGGTAAGTAGAGTGTCGATCACTAAGAGTGGAACGTATTATCTCGTTATTCTAATCAGTATTTTAATATCCTAACGCAAGGGGGTTTCAGCCTGAGAGACTGGCACGATTTGTTTGCAATTAAATAATAAAATAAACCAATAGGCACGAATCAGCAAGTAGCACACACGTACACAGATAAATACTCGAGACAACAAGAAGGCTGTCCTTATGATTAAGTAGATTGTCACTTGTTTTATTGATAGCTTTATATGAAGTGTATGTAGTTAACCCTTTCTCGTTGGTCCTATTCTTATCGGCGAGTAAACCCTTAATGATTACTTATGTCTAAAAGTTATTCCTAAGTGATCAATTTAGTAATAACCGTGGGAGCCACATTATTTTCCGCAGTCAAATGCCCGCAAGCCACTAATAAACACAGAGGTTATCAATGCACTAATAAGTAGTAACCAAAGACATAAACATATAAACTTTAATTGATGGGAAAGCAAGTATTAAAGGGAGTGCAATCTTTCGTTGTCACATTACACAAGCCACCAATCCTGATGAATTAAAGTTTGCTAACACAATAAAACAAAACTACTTAATGAATTAAACACATGCAGCACCTTCTTACAGCTCTTGTATCTTCGTTTGGTGTGTCTTGTGCTGCCTCCTTGACTGAATTCGTCCTAGGGTTCTGCTGCTTCGGTCTTCGAATCTAATATATTTCTCTCAAAATTCGTCTGGTCTTGGGGTATTTATAGTTTCTGTCTGAGGGAAGATGCGGCGCATCTATTAAGTAGATGCGGCGCATTGACTTAACTTCGCGTGGGGTCCAAGATTATAATATTCAGGAATATTCGTACACCGCCAGAAGATGCGGCGTAACTCCATGATTAGATGCGGCGCATGTCCTCTTGTATCTTGGATCGTATCTGGTGATATCTTAATAGAGATGCGCCGTATGTAATGAGTGAGATGCGGCGCATCTGGAGCAGATTAGTCTTGATCTTCTTCATTTCAGTAGACTCTTAACTTCTTGCATGTTTTGCTCCATAATCAGTCCAAAATCGCTAAGTTTCACCAAATGCTTGTTTTCACCTGAGAATTGCAAAAGTAAACGATTAAGTATCAATCCTCATACATAATATAGTAAAACAAGTCAAATTAATAGGATAAATGATAGTAATAAAATGTACTTATTTGAGTTCATCAACAGATATATATACAAAATAGATAGGTAATAAGCATAAGTAAACGAAGATGGATCATACGAATCAGATGAATAAATATGATAACTAAAATAAAATGAGGAATTAAGATAATACGAGTCAGATAATCATAAGGAAACAAACGAATCACATGGAAATGCCCACGAGCTCAAATGTCTAAACATGATACATGAATAGACCACATAATCACATATACATATCCGTCAAATCATAAGTTCACGTAGAGGGGAGACCTCTAAGTACCAAATAGTGAGAGGGGTGTAAGGTACACTTAAACCAATCAGAACAAAATAAAACAAAGTAACTAGGATGCATCCATACGCCCCCAACAAAACAAATCATATATACACCTGTACGAGACAAGTATTAACACATATTATAATGGCCAAGTGATCACAAATCATATCATATCAAATGGGGACGCCGTGGACTAATCACACCGCCACAGATAGTGTCATGCCATTAGTGCCATCAATGACATGGCCATGGTACCTCCATGGCCAGTTAAATAGCTCGGGCAACAGAACAGAAAAATTCATATCATATCATATCAAGTCATCATATCATACCCAAACAGAACGTATCAAACTGAACTGAATCATATGATAGCAAATGGATAGCAATGAATATCACAACAAATGAATAGCAAACGAATATCAAATCAAAGGATCATATCAAGGGAATCATATCAACGAATCATATCAAATGGATCATAACATAGTAAACGAATCAAAGTCAAGGATCGAAAAGTTATGAGAAATTATTACTGAGAAAAGGTAGAATACCTGTACCTTATGCAAAGCAAGCAAAACAAATCAGGAAAGCACACGAAAACTGGAACTACTCCTTCTTCACAGAATCTACACGAATTAATGATCACGTATTACTTACAAGCTCATTTTAATCAGATTTACACATTTGGGGGTTTTTTCTATTTTTAGAAACTTTCCATTTTTAGTAACTTCCTAGAATTAGTAACTTTCCATATTTAGTAAGTCTCCCGAATTAGTAAGTTTCCCCATTTAGTCGGTTTCCCGAATTAGTAATTTGATACTTTAGGGTTATAAATGAAAATTAAATAAACTTAAAGGTTTAATGATAAATATCATAGTGTAGGGTTAAATATGTAAATTACCAAAGTTTTAAGGTTTATTTACGTCAAATGTTTAAGCTTAGGGTTTATATTGTAAATTATTTTCATAATTAACCAATTTGGACCTTTGCCGATTTAATGCACATATTAAACGTATTTCAGACTTAATTTAAGCCCGAGACAAACACACTCCCATACCCATCGAACACACTCAAACTCTTTTACGACAAATCTTAATGAACAACAATTTCATGTGACACTCTTCTCGACTTAACACCTATACCAAGAACCAAACATATGAACACGCTCACGACAGACACACCCCTAGTTTACTTCAACACCCTTCTCGTATAACCTTCTTCCAAAACAGTTTATACAAACCCTTTTTATGATACTACAATACACACATATGCATGCACACACATAAATATATAATGAGTCTTAAATCGATTGTACCATTTCACACATAAACACACGTTTTATATCCATTCCACACTGACACACACATGCTCCCTATTCGATCCCCAACTTAACTAGAAAAAAAAATAAAAAATAAATAAATAATCAACCTACTCCTACCCTTCTGATCTGATTAGACACACACACATAACACATGTGTTCTTTGTTTAATACTTCTCACGACACACTGCATGCTCGCCCGTTTTTAAAACAATTTTCTCCCAAGTATTTTACCCCATTGGACCCACACTAAATGAGACCCAAGCATGAATTTAAACACATAAAACCACACTTATACACACCCTTTTCACTTCAACAAACATGCACAGCCCCTCCCTATTCTTTAGGTTTTATTCCAGGCTTTTATGAGCATATATCAATGGTTTTACGAATAGTTCAACGACCCAAAACAAAACGTATATCAATGTTGTAAAACCCAAAAATCTGAAAACATGTGAAAAGACCAAAATGCCCCTACGATCTAAAACTTTGATTTATGAGCTTATAAAATACAAAATAAATTCCAAACTTTGAGAGATGATCAAGATATGAAGTAAAATTCTTTTTCCTCTACCACAATTGACATTTGGGAAGTACAAAAATTAATTAAACACAATATGTATGCCGAAATCCATAATGCGTATTATTATAAATATTATTTAACTTATAACTAATTCAAAATGCATTTAAATGACAAAATAATTAAGGAAACTAATTATGGTGATTTGGTCCTTGATTTACCACGAAATTCTAGCCCATTTCCCCCCCCCTAACTCGGCAATCACCCATTATTATCTAACAAATCACATTAAACCTAAAATAACCAAACCGATAAGAACAAAACACACACACAAAAATCATTGCGCCTTCATCCGAAGTTTTGGAGCTTCAAGATCAATTTTCCTGTGTTCGTTGTCATCATTAGAAGCCTAGAAAAATAGGTTTGGAGTTTCTCTTGGCCTGGTTCGATTTTTGTTTAATTTTTCCTTTGTCGAGTACCATATTGAGGTATAATTCATTATGTATCATTCGACCCTTATGAAATTCTTTTCTTATTTTTCCCATGTCCCTCACATCATTTATGATCTGCGAAAAATAGTTTTGGGGTCGTGCCTTGCTCGATTCGCTTGTGGAGAAATTATTTTCAATTCGTGAGGTATATTTCCAAATAATTCATTCGAGCCCTATAAAATTCGTTTAGCATTTTTCTCATACTCCTTATAACGTATATACTCTGTTAAAAATAGTTACAAGGTCGGGGGACCATTCGTTTGCTCGTGGAGGAATTCTTTGTGTCGATTGCTTATGGTGGGACAATAATTCATTACGCTCGTTCTACATGTCCAATATTTCGTTTGGTATTTTTCCCTTGATTCTTTCATCATATAAGCTTCATGAAAAATATTAGATTCGAATCATGCATAATATATAATTAATTTGTGATTTAACCCTTAAAAACGAATTAAAACCTTAAATAATTATATACGAATTTTCATGGCATGATAATTATTTTATTTGGACTCTATATAATACATATGATCTGGGAAAAATGCTAATTCGAATTATTGAAGCCTATATGAGTCATGGCTAATTTAATTTAGAATCGGATTTATAAATTAATAAGAAAAGAAATAAATTAAAAAGGGTAGAAATTATCGTTAGGGTTTTCTTTGGTGTAGATCTGATCATTAATGCATTTTTAAGGTTTTGTAATGATTGTGTAATGATGGTGACATTTAGGGTTTGTTTTGAATAAATAAAATGTTATACGAATTGTGGCTTTAATAGTTAAGGGGTGTTTTGTAAATTATGAAACTTGTGGTGTATTTTTAGAACATTATTAAGATTGGTACTAAAGTGTTAAAAATATAAGTTGAGGGTGTCATGTGTAAATTTTGCATTTAAAAGGTTTATTTTGATTAATTCAATAAATATTAATTCGATTTATAATCAAATAAAAGAGAGGGACTAAAAATGTAATTTCTGGAAACTTAAGGTTGATTTGAGTAATAAAATATATTCAGGGGGTTATGTGTAATTTTGGTAATTTAATGGCTTAATATGTAATTATTAATAATTAAAGGTTGAAATTGTAAATTAAAGGACTTAATATGTAACTTAGATAACTTGAAGGAATTGATGTGTAAATTATAAATATTTGAGGGTGTATTCGTACAACATATTAAAATAAGTGTATATTGTGTAAAATTGGGAAATTTAGGGTTTAATGTGTAATTATGAATGCCATAAGGTCTAAAATGTAACTTATGTAATTACAAGGGTATAAAATGAAATTTATGAATTCTAAGGGACTAAATGTGTAATTCTGGTTAACTTAAGAGTTAGAATGAGTGAATTGTGATATTTTCCATTTAAACCCTTATCTTTGGTATATTTACATTTAAAACCCTAGAATATGAAAACTTGTCCTATTTAACCCTAAACTTTTGTGACTTGCTAAAATATACCCTAATGCCATAATATGATTAAATAATGACTTAACCTAAATGAGGATATTGAAATCTTACTAAATATGGAAACCTGCTAAAAATAGAAAGTAACTATAATTGGAAAGGCAAGCTAAATATGAATTTAGAACCATTTGTAATTCTCTTCTACCCCTCTAGGTGTGAAGAAGGAAAGGACCTGATCTATTCTGTCTTATTCATCTTTAGTTCGTATTTGCATTTGGAATAAGGTACAGATATTCTGCCCTTTTAATAAGGTGCCTTCGGCCTCTTGTTTTCTGATTTGAACCTATGATATGAACCTTTGGCATATGAACCTTTGATATGAACCTTGAGATTCGGACTATGACTATATGAACCTTTGCTTTGATATGAACCTTTGACCTTTGACCCCAGTTTGATACCCGAGCCAAAATATGTTTCCTAGCCATGAAGGTAACATGGCCGTGTCATTGATGCACCAATGGCATGACTCTAGTGTGCTCGAGTGATGTTGCACACCGTCCCCATTATGATATGTTATTCGCGCTTTATGATTTGTTATGGCCAATATGATTTTTTTGGGGGGGCGTATGGATGCATCCTAGATATGTTCTGATATGATATGCTTTGATATGATATGATATGGTGACTGGGGCTGGGTGCAATCCACTCCTTTCACACCCCTAGGAGCTGATCACTCCAACTGGTACATGAGGACACCCCTCATATTATCTGTTTATTGAGAGGCATCCCCTCTATATGATTATGATATGCTATGATATGATATGTTTTGATATGGGCTCGTGGTGGATGACTGTCCTAAACCTTACTCTTTATTTCCTTTTCCTATATCTCATTCATTATGATATGTCTGTTCATTTCCATTTGATTTTGTTTCCGTTTATTATATATCTGTTCACTGGGCTTTTTAAGCTCAGCCGCATTCTTTTCCTGCGGCAGGTTTTAGTAGGAAGCCAGGAGCTTGGGTTTGCTTTGGGATGAGAGTTTAGCTTATGAAGGCGATACCTTAGTTTTAGTATTCATTTATGTATGACTACGTAGATTTGGTATATTTTCCTTTGTAACATTGTAAACCATTTGTATTATGTAAGTCGTATGTTATGCTTGCCTTTGATATGTCACCATTTACGTGACACTTCTACCCTTGCCGGGTTGGGATGTTACAATTATGGTATCAGAGATAGGTTTGCGACTTGTAGTACATCTACCCTTGGCCTGTGTAAGTTAGGACCCCTAAGTTTCCACTGTAGGCGCTCGTAGGATAACCTTTGCGAAGTTGTGTAGGATATTCCCATTGGAACATAAGTCATAACCGGTGAGGAATGGGTAGTCTAGGACATCCATGTGAGTAGTATTTGCTTCCGCATCACTCTGAATCTTGCCTTTGCCTTTAGTCATGCCTTATAAGAACGTTTGTCGCAGAAGACGAGGAAGTCTTACCTTCCGTCATTTGAATGATGAACGTTGTATGTTAACCAATTTCCTTTAGAAGGATTTGATGTTGATATTTGTCCAGTACGGAATTGTTATCTAAGCATGCTGATGCTAATAACTGATATTTCATACATCTCAACTCTGACAGTTAAACGATGTTCGTATTTCTATCGGTGCACACCCTACCATTCCTATGTTATAAGCTAAACAAGATTCAAATCCTTTGAACTGTTCACGATTCTAACTTTCAATTTGATATATTTGACCTTGATATATTCTAATACTCTCCCATCCCACACTTTGATGAACCATGTACCTAAATTTGATATGTGAACTATCCGTATGATTTGACAACCACATTCGCTCTGAGAAACCGTTTCCTTTGGATGTATTTGACTTTGAGGTCTCTTGATTATGGATTAGTGGTTTTGTAAAGCTATCATGGACTGCAATATTTGAAATGCGACCTTTAACAATCTGCTTCACCATATTTTGATATGATATTCTCAATCATTTGAATCTGTTAAGATTATTGTTGCTATGAAGCACATACTCCGATCTCTTTGATTTCCAATTTTCTCCTAACGCCTGTTAGTATCCACTCTTGGAAAGCTCCGGCATTTGAAAGTTTGTTGTACGAATTTCTGGTGTTTCTGATGAACCTTTTGAGATCCGTTTGGGAAGTAAAGTTTGCATTGAACTAATCTGAATTTGGCGAAACCACGATACTGAAGAAGTTAAGAGATTGTAGGAACAGATGGAATATGAGTTTGTTCACTTCAGTGATCTCTTGAATGCTCCTGTTGGTTTATGAAGAAGAAAGAGAGAAGTGTGCGGCGGCACACCGACCATTGTGAATGTAACCGTAATCATTATTCCATTTCCGCGTATCAATATTTGATTTGTTCTATTTTTGAAACTCCGTAGCAGACGACCTCATTTGAGTTTGAAAGACGGAAGAAGCTACCACAAGAACATCTGAGAAGGAAGTTTGTTAGGAATATGAATATTCAGCTGAAGACTCGGTCACCCCAAGTAATCATTAGTACATCATAGCTCATAAGATTATCAGTAATATTATTAGTAGTAGCTTAGTTATTATTACTCCCTCCGTCCCACTATAAGTGTCCACAATGGTATCTTTGCTTGTCCCATATTAAGTGTCCAGGGAATATTTTCAACCAATGAGAAGAGACTTTAGTGGGTAATAGTGATATTTGATTGGTGGAGAATGTAATTGGCCCCACTTTTCTAAAACTTTGTGCAAATGGAAAGTGGACACTTATAGTGGGACGGAGGGAGTAGTATTGTGGAGTGGGTCGGGGCTTTCCCCTCTGTCAGCTCGCTCCACAGTCCATTAGGGACATAATATGTAGTAGTATATATACCCCTTCCCACACATGGGAAGGGTTGGACCTTTTCAATCTAATATATCACTAGTTACTTTCTCTCTCTAAAAGGCTCCCACTTCTCTCTAGAAATCTTACTCAATTCGATCCATACAAGCCTCATACAAGTGATTCTTGCATTGTGAATACCCTACAATTGGTATCAAGAGCCATGGTTAGGTCCATGAGAGTTGGTATTCACGTATTTGTGTAGTTCTTGAGGTTTTCTTGTTGGTTCGATTTGTAGTTTTAAGTTTTTTTTGGATTCGGTTTGTTTTGTAGCATAAATCTCATTTTGTACTTTGTTTAGTGATTAGAAGTTGTTTTACTTTGTACTTTCTAGATTAAGATTAGTATTAGAGTGGTATTTGGTGTTTGGATTCACAGATCTAAGAACCGTGTGGTGATTTTGGAGCAATTCGTGGGTTTTTGTGGAAGTGTTCTTGAATGCGGTTTGTGTAGTTGGGACGATCTTGAACGCGGTTTGTGGTACATCGGTTACGCGGTTTGTCTTCTTTACTAGTTTAGGCAAAAGGACAAACTGCATTGAAAGTGACAGGTTTGGTAGTTTGTGCCAACGCGGTTTGTCTCTACGGTGCGTACGCGGTTTGTGTCAACGCGGTTTGTATCTTTGGTGTGAACTCGGTTTGTCTCTAAGGCGCACACGCGGTTTGTGTCAACGCGGTTTGTATATCCGGTGTGAACTCGGTTTGTCTATTTGGTGCATACGCGGTTTGTGTCAACGCGGTTTGTATCTTTGGTGTGAACTCGGTTTGTCTCTAAGGCGCACACGCGGTTTGTGTCAACGCGGTTTGTATCTTTGGTGTGAACTCGGTTTGTCTCTTTGGCGCATACGCGGTTTGTGTCAACGCGGTTTGTATCTTCGGTGTGAACTCGGTTTGTCTCTAAGGCGCATACGCGGTTTGTATATCCGGTGTGAACTCGGTTTGTCTCTTAGGCACATACGCGGTTTGTGTCTACGCGGTTTGTCTAGGCGGTTTGTGTCTTGGTGATTTTTAGAAATTCCCGCGAGAGATTCGATTTCTCGGTTAAATCACAAGATCAGTATAATCTTGTATTCTCTATGACAACTAACACAGACTCCATCATATCGGAGGTTCTCAAACTGTACGATGATATTAAGGATCATGGGAACTATGACTACACATCTCTAACAGAAACAACTGATACTGATTCTGCTGGAACTGATGTGTCACACTCGCAGTCACACATGTATGAATGCCTTGAGGATAGGCAGTTGGCTAATGATAAGGAAAGTCAAGTAGCATGCTTCCGTTCACTTCTATCACACATTAAGGCTTTGTTCGGTAACTCTGAATATGTGATGGGGTACAGACGGGCATTTGCTTCACTCTTTGGTCAGGAAATTAGCGATTTCACAGTCAGGTTGACATTATATCTGGATCAACTAGAACAGGAGCTGGTCAAGGAAGAACATTCTGAAAGTAAATCCAGAGACGCTCTCAATGTGATCAACAATCAATTCCAAATGTTCATCAACTCTCAATACACTGGGGACTATTATGGTGACTGTCAAGTGACTAAAGAGTGTTTCGCTAAATATACTGGGTTTGAAATAGAAATGTACAAAACGACACTGCTACTGCGGATAAGGGATGTCTATGGGTTCATTGAGGAAAAAGGTCAGCAGGGTAGGAATGGAACAAAATCAGACAAGAAGGATGATAGTGTTAGCACAGGAAGTGACCTCTCAAAATGTGAGAAGAAATCTCAAGAATCTGAAAATCACCAAGCACGGTCTACTGTGGTACATCTGTCTTATCTAGATAATATTGTTTCTAATGAACTTGTACATGATAATTCGTCGAGTTCTCTGCCTACGACTGAGTCTTTCAAATCACATGATATGATTGAAAAAGAGGTTTACAATGAACTTTTAAAAGGATTTTCAAAACTGGAAAAACATTGTGTTGATCTTGAAATTTCAATGCAACAATTAAAAGAAAAGTTCCAAATTAACCTTCCATCAAAAAATCCGGAATTACCTGATTTTCGGGAATTTTTCATGATAAATGAGTTGAAAGATCAGCTGGTGGCAAAGAACGCGACTATTAACATGTTAAGGACCAAAATAAGTGACTTGCAAGAAAAGGTCAATGAAGATAAAACCTCACATGACTCAAACACCGTTGAGTTACAAGCTGAACAAAACCTTGGGAAAAATTTCTCATTAGCTTCTCGTAGGAATAACTCAAAGAAGTCGGCCAAGTACAGGGCGAATCTTAAGTATGTCAAACCATCAGTCTTGGGAACACCTTCTCCAAGGTGTGCCCCCCCCAAGTTGGTGAGACTAAGAGTTTGCCAAAATCAGTCACTTCACAACCGAGACATAAGGGAACATTAGCGAAGAGTCACGTTCAGGATAAGTCTCACATGACAATAACAAAGGAAGTTAATGTTCATATCGTTGCATCCTCTACTTCGACAAACAATCACCACAGGCCTCTAAAATCAATGAAGCACCCTAGGAAGCCTAATAGATCTAGTGATGTAAAACAAGAAACCTTCTATCGTAAAAACACTAAGGTGCCTCAGAAACAGAGCATATTTAGAGCGTGTCTAAGATGGTTGCCAACTGGTAGAATCTTTAAGCAAGTCGGTCGTCAGTGGGTACCTACTGACACGGCAAATGCTTCTAAGAATGGTTGCAAGAAATCACAGAGACAGGACCCCATAGTCACTAACCAATATACATGCATACAAAATATTTATGATAGTGCAGGGAGACGGTTTCCGCGTGCAGCTACTCTCACAGAATGCATCATAAAAAAACTCAAGGTGTGGCTACCAAAGGGGACATCAACTCCCACAGAGGAGGCTCGGAAAACTCACCGGTAATGTACGGGGACAATGATTTTTGAACAATTCAGTTCAAAACTCGTACAGATGTTACAAAGAAAATCTCAAGTATCCTTTTTCTTGGTGTATATAGTTTCTCCTATTTTCTAGGTACATGTTCCTTGTATATATATATAGTATTATGTGTTCTTGAATTAAGAGAGGCATGTCTTCTGGATATCGATAACATTTACGACCCTAGAAATGTCATTCAATAATGACACGGGGTTTTAAATGAAGCTCGAACAGGAGTAGATCCTAATAAGTAAATCATGTCTCTGTGACTTGCTATTACTTTAGATAGCAACCTGCACTTCATTTTGGGGAAAGCACGTCGCCTAAAAGACGGCTGTCCCTCCCACAAGGTGATGTTCACCTGAGCATGGATTACTTCATATTCATGATCATTCGTACTGGTAATTTTTGTTGGCCTAAAGACTCTCTCATTTGATCTCACCAAGTGATAAATTGCTGTTCAATCAATGTCTGAATCTCTCTACAGAAGTGCAGTCATTGATTGAGGGGGAGAACAATAGCAATTTAAACGTGTCTTTGAATAGTCATTGTGTAATCTCTGAATTTATGGCATCTGACTGAGCTATTATTAAGTCCTTCGGGATTTAGTGTGTCATATCTGATTGGGATGCCTATGTGTGGTAGAAGGTACATTGATAGGAAAGTCAGGGACCACATGTGTCATTTAGTAAAAAGAGGAGAGTTAGGAGTAGAGTGTGAAACTTGTACAAAGACAGGGACCAAAAGTGTCATTAGGAGCAAGTTGTTAGAACTGTGACCTATGCGGTTTGTCAAAGTTGTACAAAGACAGGGACCTAAAATGTCATTAAGGTTAAGCTTAAGTTGTTTGTATTGTAACTTATGCGGTTTGTCAAACTTGTACAAAGTCAGGGACCTAAAGTGTCATTAAAGTTAAGTTAATGATAGGTAAGGACACTTAAGAATCAAAACGCATGCGGTTTGTCCATCACCACTCTCTCTCCTCCAATATCTAACCGAACAAACCTCTCTTTCTTACCAAACTCACGATCGCTATTTTAATCCATCCCTCGAGATTCTTCCTAGGTAACTATCGACCCTCACCCATATCAGTAGGTCGTTACTTGTATCTTTCCTAGATTCTAAATGTTTTACATGGTTTTTCTAGGTTGATTCGTACGGCTCATCTCTCGATCTAAGGTGTGTTTGTTGTTTCTTGTTTTGATTGATGGGTTTTTCATTTTTGTATGTAATGATAAGTGTTACATGCTTTGATTGCTTCATCTGTCATCCTGTGTGTAGGATTAGTGTGATTTGTCGAATGATGTTTGACTCCAAAAGTCAAAATCATTCTTGGGTCTAGGATTCGTTCAATCAGGTTTCGATTAGTAAGCCTCTAGGATAGAATGAATTACTTTTCTTACTAATCAGATGAGAAATCTGAGGTGATAAAGTGTTAAGTCGATTGTTTGCTCCTTTAAGGCTAGATCTGTCAAGTCGATTGATTGATGGGTTAAGTTAGAATGAATCTGGACCATGATGGGGTTGATTGTTGTAAGCTCATGTTGTTGTTGTTGTATGTTTATACAATCGTATGGTAATGAATGAATTATCGATTTAGTGGTGTTTTATTCGTCGATGCGGTTTGTTTGGCATATGTCAATTATTTGCAATGTGTAGAGAGTAAACACTGAATGGGATTATGTGATTCATTTGTGAAGTGTTTGGCGTATTATGAGGTGTTTGCATAATGTGAAATCTGTAATTAATACTCTCCACATGATCTAGGGTGTAGGTTGCTTTAAGGTTAGTTCATCGATGCTATTTGTGTGAATATGTTTGTATGCTGTTTGTCTATTCATCATGGATGCGGTTTGTTTGTGCTACTAGGGATAATGATTTGTCCGCTTAATCACAGACGCGGCTTGTCTGTTTAGTCACAGACGCGGCTTGTCTGTTTAGTCACAGACGCGGTTTATCTGTTTTGTCTCAGACGCGGTTTGTTTGATTAGTCTCAGACGCGGTTTGTCTACTTTGTCACAGACGCGGTTTGTCTGTTTAGTCACGAACGCGGTTTGTCTGTTTCATCACGAACGCGGTTTGTCTGTTTCACCACGAACGCGGTTTGTTAGATTAATCACTTACGCGGTTTGTCTAACTAATCACGAACGCGGTTTGTCCAAACAATCACTAACGCGGTTTGTCTAAACAATCACGAACGTTGTTTGTCTAATCAATCTCAAACGCGGTTTGTCTAATCTGTCATGAATGCGGTTTGTCTGATTGATCATTAATGCGGTTTGTCTATGATTAAGGATGCAATTTGTCTGTAATGTCATGCCATGTCTATTCGTTTGTCTACATGCTTACAAATGCAGCTGTGCAGTTAATACTTTACAATGTGAATGATGGTTGCTGTCTTTTGGGTCTCTCACAATTGGGTGTTGCTTGATATACTGTAGTCTTTTGTTATGTACACATAGGCTCTGTGCCAACCTCAAGGATTGATTCCCCATCTAACTTGCATAGTCATACTTTCGTCCTGTGAATGTGTGTGTAGATACAATGACAGATACAGGGATCACTACTTCCTCAGAACCAAACCCTGCAGTTCCAACACCTGTCCGTACAGATGAACAAATACTTCCAAAGAACAAATGGATCCCTATTGGAAGGAGCAACTGTTATGTCGATGAGACAAGACCTCAACCCAATCCCATTTACAAGATATCTGTTGATATCTTAAAGGAGACCAACTTCTTCAGAGCATTCACTGCACGTGCAACAGTTCCGTCTATATACATTCAACAGTTTTGGAATACGATTGAACTCAACAAAGATACTGGTAATTACCACTGTCAGTTAGATGAACAATGGTACGAGCTGACATCAGACAGCATCAGAGAGGCTCTTCAAATATCACCTGCTGTCATTGATAAACCCTTTACCCAACCTCCGACATCCGAGGCTCTCGTCCACTTCGTTAATGATCTGGGTTATCCATCAACCGTCCTCAAGGTATCAACGGTAGTCACCAGTGAAATGTATCAACCATGGAGGACATTCGCCACCATTCTCAATTTATGTCTTACTGGGAAGACTTCTGCTTACGAAAGACCTAGGGCTCCAGTGCTTCAAATTCTATGGGGAATCATAAAACGTTCCAACATAGATTTCGCTGAAAGGATCTGGGAAGAATTCGTTCACTCCATTCACACCTTCCAAGAAGACAAAGCAAAACTGGAATCTAATCTGGCCAGCAGGAAGACAGTGAGGAAGATGTTAATTCCTAGCATCAGATTCACTAAAATGATAATCCATCATCTCTACTCTCGTCACAAGTTCCATCCTAGAACTGATTCTCCTCTCCATTTGTCCTCTGAAGAATTTGTTCTGGGAAATCTCAAATGGGCTGCTAAAGGGGCCAAACAAGAAGTCTTTGGAAAGCTTATTCCTGAGCCTCTTATTTCAGATAACATTCGTCAAGCTTCCTATTATAAGGAATATCTGAGCAAAGTAGAGGGATATCAAAAGTCTCTCTCTAAGAAGGTAAGAAGTGAAGTCGAAACCTCTGAACCGGAAACCCAGAAATCCATCAAACAAACCCAATCTAAATCGAAATCAAAGAAAAGAAAGGATGCACCCACAGAAACTGAGGGATCTAAGAAATATAAGAAAATCAAAAGGAAGGCTTCAAGCAAGAAGGTGAAATCTAAGAAAATCAAGACAAAAGGTCGAGACGATGATGAAGAGATGGTGATTCCTGAACTAAGTCTAAGAGATGAAGAAGATCCGGATTTACTACAAGCCTTGGAGCTGAGTGCTAAAGAACACGCTGAATCAACGAAGAGTGCTACAAAAGGAGTTGTCCTTAGAGAACCTGTTGTCGAGAGCAGTAAACCATTACCTGCAGTAGAGGGCAAAGGTAAAGGAGTAGCTACAGTGGTACAAGCTGCTGAGACTCTTCTTACCATATCATCTCCGGCATCCAAGACAACCACACGATTTGTGCTCAGGAAACGTGAGCAGGGATCATCTAGAGCACTTGACCTCTCAGAAGGACATCAAGAAGAATCACCAAGCTTGGAAGTTGCTCAAGATTCCAGTGATACAGAAAGCGATGAACAGTTGTACAAGGAAAAGAAGGTGGAAATGAAGATCGCACATACAGAAGTAAAGGATCCACAAGATCGAAGTGAGAGTCAAGAAGAGGAAGTTCATAAGGAAGCTGAGTCTGGTAACGTTATTAAAGAAAAGAAGGAGGAGGTGAAGGTCACACATACTGAAATTAAGGATCCACAAGATCAAGGTGAGAGTCAAGATGAGAAAGTTCAGAAAGAAGCTGAGTCTGATAACATCGTCAAGGAAGCTCATGATCAGATAACAACAACCACTACAGAACCTCCACAAGAGATACAACATGAAGAATTCGTGGCTTCCACATACCCGGGGATTCATGAGAATCTGAAAATGAAGGAGGATGAGCAAACTCACCTGAATGAACCAACAGGGTCTACTGGCACTCTATCGTCTCTGAAGAACCTTGACACTGACTTCAACTATGGTGATCAGTTCATTCTGGATAAAGCCAACGACAACACCACAGAGACTAACATACCACATGATGATAAGGAAGTAGAGTCAATGGTGTCCGTACCAATCAAACAAGACATGTCTGGTATTAAATCTATGACAATTCCAGTGTCCACAATAGCAACCATCATAGTAGATCCCTCACCAGAAGCAACACCAGCAACACCCATCCCTCCAGAAGTACCATCTAACTTAGCATCCCAACTTACTGCCGCCACAAAGCTTATTGATGACATGTCACGAAAGATGAATAACTATGAGCAGAGACTACTTGAGGTGGAAAAGCTTAATATAGATCAAAAGGTGGCTCAAGCTGTGAATGATCAGGTAGAGGAAGCAGTCAGATGGGCAATGGAAGCCCCTATGAAGACACGATTCAGAGATCTTCCTACTACTGATATGAAATCAATCCTCTATGATCGAATGTTTGAATGTGGTCAGTATCAAGGCCACGAAGATCATCAACGGCTTTATGAAGCCTTGGAAAAATCGATGAGTCGTGATAATCAGGATTTCCTCATGGCTGAGCTTGAAGAACAACGGAAGAAGAAGAAAAGAAGACAAGTTAAACCCAGTACGCCCCCTGGTTCTCCACCACATCCTCCTCCACCTCCTCCACCTGCTGGTGGCTCTGGAGCAGCAAAGATGTCAGGAACTTCAGAATCCACCCAAGCTCAAGCTCATCATCATCCAACTGAATCTTCTGGTGGTAAAGATCAAACCACTACTTCTTCTGGCCCAAGCACATCTAAGGGTGTTTCAAAGGCAGGCTCGCTTGCATGGACCACTGTTGATGACAGATACAAGCCCTCGTTCTCGCCAGCTCCTGAGGATTTTGTCATGAATGAGGAATCGGTTGCAGATGATTTGTCTACTCAAACTGATGAAGAAGATGTCTCTGCAAACACCAATATCCCAACAGTTGATCCCAATCAAAAATGGTGGTTGGAATTCTTACGCACAGATACATCGGATGACTACAACCCCACTAGTAAACGCTTAACCAAGGAAGACAGGGAATCTTGGGTGAAACCTGTACCTGAAGAAGAACGAGAACCAGTTCCTGAAACTGATTGGTCTATTCCATCATCAGTCACAAGTGTTCCTGAAAACAATTGGGCAGCTACCATTGCATCACAACACAACCCACCTCCAGAGAACTCACTACTGGCGAAAACTAAAGACATGGGGGCATTTATTAGTTGGTTCTGTAAAAAGAAAGGCATCACAAATCTCACTCCCCAAGATTTGGAAGGTCCTGCATATGAAATCGTCAAAGTGTTTCATCCTGATGTGATTCATCTTCAATATCAAATGGAAGAATGTCATAGACTATTTACTGATCAAGTTGATGACCGGATCCTTTCCTACGACGTCAACCGACCTCTTCCCTTTGATGGTCCACCAGGTCAGAGGAACCTTCAAGCAGATCTCTTCTTTAACAACGATCTGAGTTATCTCAGGTTTGGGAATAATGGTGATCGTCAGGCATTATCCATTTCCAAGATTAAGGCAGCTTACTACCCTGACATTGGGCTAGAACAAATGGTGCCTGATCAAGTATGGTCAGATGAAGAATACAAGTTTGATATTGCTGCATCTTATGGGGTCACACATTGGTGGTTCCACAAGAAACGATTTTACATTGAAAGGCAAGCAGGAGAGGGAAGTCGTCGGGGTATACGCTCACATCTAAGAATCTTAAGTGTCATCAAAGTTGATATTCACCCAATGTATGGGTATGAGTATCTTAAAAGGATAGTGCTTCGTCGTGCTGATCAGAAGGAGTACATCATTTCTGAAAGCGACTTCAAATATCTATCTCCGAGTGACTTCGAGGATCTCTTCCTTCTGAATCTTCAAGGGCACCTGAATCATCTTCCACCTCGCGACAAGAAGGCGCTTGCTGCTGCTGTTAACTTATGGATCCGAGGTCTTGTTATCAGGCAAAGGGTGAGTGATTTTCAACTAGGGATAGAGAGCTATCAGACCAAACTCAATCTCACTAAGCCGTGTTGGGAACGTGAGGGTCTCGAGTACATTCACAACTTTAAAGTAACCGAATCTCCAAGAGCTGTCAAGTTCACTGACCAACATGGGACTCCTATGATGATGCAATTCAGTGAGATTCATAAATTCAGCGATGGTACCCTGAGGATGATTGATGAAGCACTGGATTTCAGGATTAAAGACTTCAAGCTAAATCCTCACAACCCACAATTGAAGACTCAGTTCTGGACAGATCTGGATGTACAAAGAAGCAAAGAGTTTATGAAAGCCATAGAGCGCAGACTGAAAACAAGAAGGATCTTTCGCAACCTGGAAAGCTTCGTTGGGGGTAGAGTTCGTGAAGGAGATTACAGATTGATGGAAAGAACGACATGAGCTGATTCGCTCCACAAGTGGTCTCTATAGTGATATTAGTCTTTTGTTGGGCTCTTGTAATGTTACAATGTAATTTCCTATAATCATGTAATACTCTATGTGTGATCTGTGTATATTGACAAGTAATACTCTCTCGTTAATTTATGAGGAAGCATAGTATGCTTCAAAATCAGAATACATTTAAACCTGACCACATTTTCTCCCAAATTTTTCTAAATGTATTTAAATCAATTGAGATCACAAATCTCAAATGGTTTGAAATTTTTGATCGGGGGAGAGAATGTGATTTAAATAGGAAATTCTGATAAAATGTGATGATTTGGAAGCTAATGTATGCTCTCCCGTATGTGCTAAACCATTTTGTACATCAAGGCACATATTGAGGGGGAGCAAAATGTTTTGGTCATAAACGCAAACTCTTCCATATGTGCTAAAATCTTTCTTATTTCAATGCACATATTGAGGGGGAGCAAATGGTTTTAACTAAACAAAGGATTTGGCATCTTATGTGGCTGTGACTCAGAATTAACAAAAGAATTGACGAAACTTGAATTGTCATCAATCGAAAGGATACGTCTTGGCCGGGTAATAATTTCAAGCTGGTCTAACCAGTGATGTAAGCGTGTCTCGAAAAAGATGTATCTGAGTAGAGTGTACCGTTTCGAGAAACTTTCTATGGACTTGACCAGGACGGGTAATAATTTCAAGCTGGTCTAACCAGTGATGTAAGCGTGTCTCGAATCGGTCATGTTCACTGAAAGTGGATCAATTCAAAAAGTGCAAGCTCTACCTAACATGTGCAAATTTATAAAACTATCACTCGAGCACATGTTGAGGGGGAGCATTTGAAAAATATAAAACTCTCAAGTGTTTGCAAAAATGTGTTTCAGAATCATGAACACTTTGAGAGATTTTTCAAAGATTTGATTTATGGCAATCGTGGAAGTACACCAAAGACCGACCATCTTAATTAATGCATGGAGTTATAAGGATGGTTAGGTTAGGCTCGAGTTCCCACGATCCCGCCAGAGCCGGAGGGATCTACCCAGGGACAATCCACTAGTTAGTGTAGAAGTCCTTAGGTATGATTAAAAAGGAGAAAAGTGTGATTAAGGGAAGAGTGCCGACTGAGATGGAGCTAGTACTGGAACAAACCCAACAAGGTACTAGTAACGAAGTCTCGGTAAGCACTGAAGGGGTTGAAGAATGAAAAAGAATTGTAAAGATAAAGGGTGAAAAGAAATAGCCCTCCTTACAACTTAGGCAGAAACCGGGTCAATACATATGCTGTCAGAATCACTTAGTTGATTGCTGGCATTGAAGACAAAGTATCATGGACCCAGTGATACGCTGCACGACCCTCCCTAGCCACTCAAGGTCCCTCAAAGGATTCTTGTTTCAATTGTCACGGAGTTCAATACATTCCTATCGTCTCTCTCACTCCGAGTTAGATGATATTGAAAAGGTGGCAGTCCTCTCCAGCCTCCGATCACCAAATCAAAACGCACAATTGAGTCTAGAGCCACGAGATACATAATAAGATCTCATAGGGACACGAATCATTTCTACACTGGTTGTTCAACATTAAGGACACCAGTTGTAATCTCATGAGTCCTACGCAGATCTTAGCAATCTGCCAGAACATTTATGAGGGAATTTACAAATGTAATTCTCAATGATTGAATGGAAATTCCTGCCAGGGTCAACATCAAGCAGCCCTGAAAGCAGGTCACTTCGGTAATTCCTCGTGAATTACGCTTAGTGGTCGCGGCGGTTTCAACCGGTCTACAGTCGTGGAGTGATCTCCAGCGACTCACCTAATCGTTGATTTACTACGGTAAAATCTTAAAAAGCCCTCTGTGGGTTTTCGATTAGGAACGGTCTTGGTAAGGATTAGAGAGAGTTTTCACAATATGCTGTTGACTATCTCGAAGTCCAAACTTGTAAGTACCGGTCGAATTATTGCTAACTGTCGTATGCAGGAACTTCTGGCGATTGTAGCAGTGGAATGCTGTGGCTGGTTGCTGTTGTAGCTGGTTGCAGAAAAGATGCCAATCCATCACCACATGTTCACACTACATCATCTTCAAAGAAGTCATGATCACCCTTAAAGACCTTCAACACAGCTTCTGCTAACTCTGATGCTGAAGATCATGACCCCATATCGTGTGAGCATGTCGGCTCTAAGTATATTTCATCACATGGAGTATTACTACAGAAAGATGACTTGGAGACTCAAGTGGGATGATACGTTCAGAGATTATTCAAAGTTCATCCAAGACAAAAGAGAAGTCATCTTCAGATCACTGATGTTTGCACAACAATCTATGACATTGAAGATTCAATGAGTACGAGCTATGTTGTCAAGATCCAAGGAAGAAGAGCTGAATGTCAGAACATTACATCTGGGGTGACCTCCCTTAGGGGGAGATTGTTAGGAATATGAATATTCAGCTGAAGACTCGGTCACCCCAAGTAATCATTAGTACATCATAGCTCATAAGATTATCAATAATATTATTAGTAGTAGGTTAGTTATTATTAGTATTGTGGAGTGGGTCGGGGCTTTCCCCTCTGTCAGCTCGCTCCACAGTCCATTAGGGACATAATATGTAGTAGTATATATACCCCTTCCCACACATGGGAAGGGTTGGACCTTTTCAATCTAATATATCACTAGTTACTTTCTCTCTCTAAAAGGCTCCCACTTCTCTCTAGAAATCTTACTCAATTCGATCCATACAAGCCTCATACAAGTGATTCTTGCATTGTGAATACCCTACAAAGTTGATTAGTTGAGATTAGGTTCCGCGAAGCATTACAATTTGATTTGTGAAGAGAAAGATTTGTGATATGAAGTTTTCCCTAAGAAGATTTCCTGAAGTTGCTTTAGTACCCGTGTGACCACTATGAGTTTTGAATGATGTCAATTGTATTGGCTAGAAGATTCATGTTTTCGCAAGTATTCAGACAATTGTCATAGTATGACAGTATGTTTGTGCTCAGAGACGAACGAGGAACACGTTGACCATTTTTAGTATGAAGTGAACCGACCCTTTGTTCTAGAAGAATAGATTTACTTGACGATCAGAGATTGTAGCAGACAACACCGCCAGGTATCCAATGACTTAAAAGCTTCCACAAAAACGACCAAGACTGAAGACCATTGTCAGAGTTAGAAACCTTGTAGAAGATGTGCAGAAGAGGTTCGTGACAGGCGTTACCAAGAGAGAAGCATGTGAGGAGAAGACAGACTGAGATGAGACTCGATTATACCTCAAGCAGCACGTGGAGATTTCAGTTGGGCATCAAGATGACCAGACCGTAGAAGATGAGCTTTCAGCACATAAACCAGGGAGTCCACAGCAGTTTGAGTTGGTGAATGTTGAATCATACTGGAAGATCTGTAGAAAACACGCAACCTTGTTTCTCTAGTCATTTTAGTTGTACTAAGATGAATTGAGAGCTGAAGCAGACTCGCAAATGGAGGAATGCAAGGTGATCACGTCAGAGATTCACGCTACCACACCGAAGTGTCCAGAAGAAGTGTCGAAGACTTGAGGAACCAGACTCAAGTTTATGATTTCCTTTTCACCCTATGATCGTATGATTAGACAAGAGAGCGACTACTTGGAATTTGAAAAGATTCGAGATCATGAAATTGAATGGATGAAATTTTGTAGTAAACGTTTGGATTTGGAAGATTTGATTGTTGTAAAGGATGAAGATATTGAAGACGTAATTCATTTCCTCTTAGAACACTTAAGTTTCCGTTACCCTTCGATAGGATTTTTTGAATGAGCCTTACCCTATTAGAAATTTCGTTCTGTGTTCGTTATGCATTTGTTTGGATGATGGTTTCGTTATGAGAAGGATGATGAATTGTGGAAGGCCTAACGTTTCGACGACGAGTTTCATTTTGAGGTATACACATTCCGTTACGCTATTTGTACGTTCAAATTCCTCTGATTTAGAATCCGTAGTGATGTTTGTTTTGGACCAACCTTAGGAGGTAGAAAGACTGATAGGTGGTTAAGATAAGTAGTTCGGTTCGCGACTTGAGATAAAGTATGACCATCATGATGGTATACTCATATGATGCTGGTATTATGACGAGTAGCTAACGTGATAATACTTACGTCATATGACGTACCCTTATTGTGTTCATAGGATATTTCGAGGAGTACTTTAGAAACCTTATAATGTTGAAAGGAGATGTGAGAATTTTTGCATCTGTAAGATTTAGGTTCATTCCACCTATACGCTTAATCTGTTCACCGTTATACGATCTGATACGTTCGATTCTTGACACGCATTTGTTGATCCATATACTTCTGACAAAAATCTTAAGATCTGCTGTGAAGTTTTCTGCCATTTGATGACACCAACAATCTATGTTCTGTACGATCTCATGTGATTTGCTTAATCAAATTCTATGGACGGCATATCCGTCAAAATCCTATGTATTCTTTGTATCTCTTCCGAGAGAATGTGATAATCATTTGTCATGTTGGACATGATCTTTGCAATCTGAAATTTAGTATAGTATGTCTTTCTGAGAAACCCGAAGCTATCTTAGATCGACAACAAAGAGTCATGAGAAACAAGTCTTTTACATTTCCGTTCGCTGTCCGTTGTGTCTTCTATTTCGTTTCATTTCCGATCGTTGGAATTTTCATTTCCATTCATAAAGATTTTTTTGGAAGAACCACCCAGAGCGGGAGGCTACCTGGGAAACCGAGGAATCAATACGAGCTAGTTATCCGCATTTTGTATTCTGATCTGGTACGTCCCTATTTTGTTTCCGATCCTTTCACTTCTGATTCTTTGCAAATTTTGAGGACGAAATTTTTCTGTTAGAGGAGAAGAGTTGTAAAACCCAAAAATCTGAAAACATGTGAAAAAACCAAAATGCCCCTACGATCTAAAACTTTGATTTATGAGCTTATAAAATACCAAATAAATTCCAAACTTTGAGAGATGATCAAGATATGAAGTAAAATTATTTTTCCTCTACCACAATTGACATTTGGGAAGTACAAAAATTAATTAAACACAATATGTATGCCGAAATCCATAATGCGTATTATTATAAATATTATTTAACTTATAACTAATTCAAAATGCATTTAAATGACAAAATAATTAAGGAAACTAATTATGGTGATTTGGTCCTTGATTTACCACGAAATTCCAGCCCATTTCCCCCCCCCCCTAACTCGGCAATCACCCATTATTATCTAACAAATCACATTAAACCTAAAATAACCAAACCGATAAGAACAAAACACACACACAAAAATCATTGCGCCTTCATCCGAAGTTTTGGAGCTTCAAGATCAATTTTCCTGTGTTCGTTTTCATCATTAGAAGCCTAGAAAAATAGGTTTGGAGTTTCTCTTGGCCTGGTTCGATTTTTGTGGAATTTTTCCTTTGTCGAGTACCATATTGAGGTATAATTCGTTATGTATCATTCGACCCTTATGAAATTCTTTTGTTATTTTTCCCATGTCCCTCACATCATTTATGATCTGAGAAAAAAAGTTTTGGGGTCGTGCCTTGCTCGATTCGCTTGTGGAGAAATTATTTTCAATTCGTGAGGTATATTTCCAAATAATTCATTCGAGCCCTATAAAATTCGTTTAGCATTTTTATCATACTCCTTATAACGTATATACTCTGTTAAAAATGGTTACAAGGTCGGGGGATCATTCGTTTGCTCGTGGAGGAATTCTTTGTGTCGATTGCTTATTGTGGGACAATAATTCATTACGCTCGTTCTACACGTCCAATATTTGGTTTAGTATTTTTCCCTTGATTATTTCATCATATAAGCTTCATGAAAAATATTAGATTCGAATCATGCATAATATATAATTAATTTGTGATTTAACCCTTAAAAACGAATTAAAACCTTAAATAATTATATAAGAATTTTCATGGCATGATAATTATTTTATTTGGACTCTATATAATACATATGATCTGGGAAAAATGCTAATTCGAATTATTGAAGCCTATATGAGTCGTGGCTAATTTAATTTAGAATCGGATTTATAAATTAATAAGAAAAGAAATAAATTAAAAAGGGTAGAAATTAGGTTTAGGGTTTTCTTTGGTGTAGATCTGATCATTAATGCATTTTTAAGGTTTTGTAATGATTGTGTAATGATGGTGACATTTAGGGTTTGTTTGGAATAAATAAAATGTTATACGAATTGTGGCTTTAATAGTTAAGGGGGTGTTTTGTAAATTATGAAACTTGTGGGGTATTTTTAGAACATTATTAAGATTGGTACTAAAGTGTTAAAAATATAAGTTGAGGGTGTCATGTGTAAATTTTGCATTTAAAAGGTTTATTTTGATTAATTAAATAAATATTTATTCGATTTATAATTAAATGAAAGAGAGGGACTAAAAATGTAATTTCTTGAAACTTAAGGTTGATTTGAGTAATAAAATATATTCAGGGGGTTATGTGTAATTTTGGTAATTTAATGGCTTAATATGTAATTATTAATAATTAAAGGTTGAAATTGTAAATTAAAGGACTTAATATGTAACTTAGATAACTTGAAGGACTTGATGTGTAAATTATAAATATTTGAGGGTGTATTCGTACAACATATTAAAATAAGTGTATATTGTGTAAAATTGGGAAATTAAGGGTTTAATGTGTAATTATGAATGCCATAAGGTCTAAAATGTAACTTATGTAATTACAAGGGTATAAAATGTAATTTATGAATTCTAAGGGACTAAATGTGTAATTCTGGTTAACTTAAGAGTTAGAATGAGTGAATTGTGATATTTTCCATTTAAACCCTTATCTTTGGTATATTTACATTTAAAACCCTAGAATGTGAAAACTTGTCCTATTTAACCCTAAACTTTTGTGACTTGCTAAAATATACCCTAATGCCATAATATGATTAAATAATGACTTAACCTAAATGAGGATATTGAAATCTTACTAAATATGGAAACCTGCTAAAAATAGGAAGTTACTATAATTGGAAAGGCAAGCTAAATATGAATTTAGAACCAGTTGTAATTCTCTTCTACCCCTCTAGGTGTGAAGAAGGAGAGGACCTGATCTATTCTGTCTTATTCATCTTTGGTTCGTATTTGCATTTGGAATAAGGTACAGATATTCTGCCCTTTTAATAAGTTGCCTTCGGCCTCTTGTTTTCTGATTTGAACCTATGATATGAACCTTTGGCATATGAACCTTTGATATGAACCTTGAGATTCGGACCATGACTATATGAACCTTTGCTTTGATATGAACCTTTGACCCCAGTTTGATACCCGAGCCAAAATATGTTTCCTAGCCATGAAGGTAACATGGCCGTGTCATTGATGCACCAATGGCATGACTCTAGTGTGGTCGAGTGATGTTGCACACCGTCCCCATTATGATATGTTATGCGCGCTTTATGATTTGTTATGGCCAATATGATTTGTTTGGGGGGGCGTATGGATGCATCCTAGATATGTTCTGATATGATATGCTTTGATATGATATGATATGGTGACTGGGGCTGGGTGCAATCCACTCCTTTCACACCCCTGGGAGCTGATCACTCCAACTGGTACATGAGGACACCCTTCATATTATTTGTTTATTGAGAGGCATCCCCTCTATATGATTATGATATGCTATGATATGATATGTTTTGATATGGGCTCGTGGTGGATGACTGTCCTAAACCTTACTCTTTATTTCCTTTTCCTATATCTCATTCATTATGATATGTCTGTTCATTTTCATTTGATTTTGTTTCCGTTTATTATATATCTGTTCACTGGGCTTTTTAAGCTTAGCCGCATTCTTTTCCTGCGGCAGGTTTTAGTAGGAAGCCAGGAGCTTGGGTTTGCTTTAGGATGAGAGTTTAGCTTATGAAGGCGATACCTTAGTTTTAGTATTCATTTATGTATGACTACGTAGATTTGGTATATTTTCCTTTGTAACATTGTAAACCATTTGTATTATGTAAGTCGTATGTTATGCTTGCCTTTGATATGTCACCATTTACGTGACACTTCTACCCTTTCCGGGTTGGGGTGTTACAAATGTATTCGAAAAGCGAACAGAATAGAGATCATAAGATACGCAGTTTCATATTTTCGTGATGAACATATACTCCCCATTTTTTATTTCTTGCGTTTAATATCCAGATTTTAGTCAAATATTAGAGACCATAAAATGTTTGAACGACTAGACATAGACGCGTATCAAGACAGATTTGAAAAGAGGAAAACATCACTGAAGTCGACACATAAAATCCAGTTTTTTTTCATGAGTTAAGCTTCGCATAGAAATATGTCCTTTTGTATATTCATTAAAGCCAAACAATATATCAGTTTACATGTTTTATAACTTCATGCGACTTATATAAATTTCATACGTATTCCCATTTTAACGATCACATAATGATTTAGGTTATGTTTCCTTCGTTTCATACGTGTATATAAATATAGCTCACAAGTCAAATGGAAAACAGAAAAACGATATAGAATACCTCGGGTCGAATGTAGGAACGAATAAAGGGTATAAAGAACCAAAACATGACCCTTCAAAACAATTTCACACTCCTCGAACCAAACCAATACCCACGAACCTGGTCACACCACAACACCGATCACCCCCTTGCTCCTTTTTTTCGTATCTCTCTAGGATTTCTTGAAAGAAATGAAAACTTCCGTCACTTTTTGTTGTATGTCTTTAGTGTTTGGAGTAAGTGAGCAAATGATGGATTTCATTTGATATAAGTGGGAGTGGGAGAGAATGGACTTCCGAGTCTACAGGAGAAGTTGGAGACTATATCCTCTTCCAAAATTTCGAACGTATTAAGTAACATATTCAAAGTGATATTGTGTGTACCAAGTTTAAATATATTCAGCCCTTATCACTCATTTAACGTGTGATATACTTTAGTTTAATGTGATGTACAAATTCCTTATAGAAATCGGACCTATAAAAGACATATTAACGTGTGATGTACAAAATAAGGAGTGTGCCAACATTAATAATACTTAGGTTATAGACATTTTATTTTGTAGCTTAGGTTTTAGGATCTTTTATTTGTAGTTTAATCTTTATAACATAAATGTCTAGTGTAGCAAAAAATTCACATACTTTAGGGTATGTTCGTATTAGGAGTTCAAATGTCGTATCGTATATTCAGGTTATTATAAGACTAGTGCCTCTCGGCCTAAAGTTGTAGAAAAACCTAGACATTTTGAAGCTTTCAATAAAAAATGCTCTAAGCTAATGGATAACTGTAATAACTTTAATGTACATGGATATGTTGCTTCTAATAGCATGAATGCTTGTTATAATTCTGTTACTTACAATTCTGTTGCTTGTAATTGTGATAAAATGAATGCCAACACCACTAGGACAGCTTCTTCAAATCTAAGAAACCATTAGCATAAAGAAAAATGGGCATGGATCCCAACGGGTAGAATATTTGAATACCATGAATTATTTCCTAGATCATGCCTTAAGTGGAAACCCACTGGAAGAGTGTTCAAACACGTAGGTTATAGATGGCAACCAGTTAAGAAGCAATCCGAGCCTAGCACCAATACAACTGAAAAGTTTAACCCACTAGTTTTGCATTCTATATTGTCTAACTACGTGGAACCACTTTATCAATGGATTCCCAATTATTTGTTTTTTGCTTTAATGTGCATCTTGTCCAAGTTTAACCCCCTCGACTCGCGGTGCACCCGACATATGACCGGGAATAAGGCACTGCTCAAGAACTTCGTAGCCAAATTCTTAGGTATAGTGCGTTTTGGGAATGAACACATTGCTAAAATCACCGGCTATGGGGATCTCATTCATGATAAGGTCACAATTCAAAGAGTCTACTTTGTCGAAGGACTAGGTCACAACTTGTTTAGTATTGGCCAATTCTGTGATAGCGGTTTAAATGTGGCATTCAGAAAACATTCATGTATTGTTTGCACTCTTGAAAGCGTTGATATTCTCAAAGGCTCAAGGGATTCGAATCTATACCAAAATGCTCATAAAGAAATTACATCACCAAAACCGATTTGTTTGCTTGCAAAAGCTACATCATCACAAGCCTGGCTATGGCATCGTCGATTCTCTTACTTGAACTTCAAAACTATAAACGACCTTGCTTAAAACAACCTAGTCAGAGGATTGCCAAAACTATCATTCAAGAAAGATCATCTTTGTCCAGCGTGTGAATTAGGGAAAATGACACGTGCAACACTCAAATCCAAATCCGAACCTAGTTTCGTTGTTCCATTGCATTTATTGCATATGGATTTTTGTGGTCCGAAGCGCGTTGTCAGCAGAAATGGAAAGAAATATATTTTGGTTATTGTGGTTGACTACTCACGATTCACTTGGGTTCATTTCCTTGCTTCTAAAGCTGAAACTCCAAATGTAATCATCAAGGTCATCAAAAGAGTACAAGTTGGTCTACTAGCTCAAGTCCGATACGTAAGAACAGACAATGGAACGAAGTTCACGAATCAAATTCTTCAGAACTTTTTTGATTCTATTGGCATTACTCATCATAGATCTGTAGCTTACACTCCTCAACAAAATGGTGTAGTTGAAAGACAAAACCGTACATTAGTAGAAGCTGCAAGAACAATGCTAAGCTCGGCAAATCTTCCATTAAGTTTATGGTCTGAAGCAGTGTCAACCGCTTGTTTCACACAAAACTGATTTATCATTCATAAACAATTCAACAAAACACCATATCACATCCTTCACAAACTTAAACCCGATGTAAAATACTTACGCACTTTTGGTTGTCGCTGCTACCCTCTTAATGATCGTGAAGACATTGGAAAGTGATGAACTCAAATAAGTACATTTTATTACCGTCATTTATCCTATTTATTTGACTTGTTTTATTATATTATCTGTGAGAATTGATACGTTAATGTTTACTTTTGTAATTCTCAGGTAAAAACAAGTATTATGTGAAACTTGGCGATTTTGGACTAATTATGGAGCAAAACAAGCAAGAAGATAAGAGTCTACTGAAATGTACAAGATCAAGACATTCTGCTCCAGATACGCCGCATCTTGATTATTACTTACGGCGCATCACTATCAAGATTTCACAAGATACGATTCAAGACAGCAAGGACATGCGCCGCATCTGAGAATGGAGTTACGCCGCATCTTCTGGCGGTGTACGAATATTCCTGAATATATTAATCTTGGACCCCACGCGAAGTTAAGTCAATGCGCCGCATCTACTTATTAGATGTGCCGCATCTAACCCTCAGACAGAAACTATAAATACCCCAAGACCAGACGAATTTCGAGAGCCCTAGTTTTAGAAGACCGAAGACCACAGAAACCTAATGCCGAATTCAGTCGAAGTAGCACCACAAGACACACCTTGAACAAAGATACAAGAGCTGTAAGAAGGTCCTGCATGTATTCAATTCATTAAGTAGTTTTGTTTTATTGTATTAGTACACTTTAATTTATCAGGATTGGTGGCTTGTGTAATGTGACAACGGAAAGGTTGCACTCCCTTAAAACTTCTTTCCCATTGATTAAAGTTTATATTTTGATGTCTTTGGTGACTTTTATTAGTGCATTGATAACCTCTGTGTCTAGCTGAGCGTTGATCGGGTCGCCATGCCTCTGCCCTCTCCTATTTATTTTATTACCTATGCATTCTATCGTCTGTAGAAAAGTAGGAAGAAGAGATAAATAGGATAGTCATAAGTAATCATTAAGGGTTTACTCGCCGATAAGATTAGAACCAACGAGAAAGGACTTAATCTCGGTGCGTTGCATCGAACTATACACTTCATATAAAACTAGCAATAAAACAAGTGACAAGTTACTTAACTATCAGGACAGGTCTTCTTATTGTCTCGAGTATTTATCTGTGTACGTGTGTGCTATTCGCTGATTCGTGCCTATTAGGTTAGTTTATTATTTAATTGCAACCAAACCATGCCAGTCTCTCAGGCTGAACCCCCTTACGTTAGATTAGGTTGTATAGCTAACTTAAGATATTAAAATACTGATTAGGATAACTAGATAATATGTTCCACTCTTAGTGATCGACACTCTACTTACCATTATATTCATACTGACCGAGTACACTGCTCGTTAAAGTGTGTGTGTTATTGATAAGTCGGCTAAATATAAATTTAAAACTTGAATACTGCTAAAACCACAACGACATACCGTGGGTATAAATTAGAGCATACGCACGCACGCATCAAGTTTTTGGCGCCGCTGTCGGGGAGTGAATTGTTATTATCTGTTAATTTGATTAGTATTTTAATTAGGTTTTTAATTTTTAATTCTAACCGCTAACTCTGTTGTATATTAGTTAATTTGCATTCATTGTATTAATTTGCATATTTTTTTGTTTTGTGTGTTTTTGTTTGTTTTTTGCTTTAATTTTTCTTTATTTTTCTGCATTCTACTGTCTGCTGTATTCTGCTGATACAAACGATGCGGCGCATCTGATTTCTCAGATACGGCGCATTGCGTTTTTAATTTTTATACAGCATCTTATTTAATAATTCGAGTGCGACGCATCTATCCCCTAGATACGACGTGTTTTGTTTTTAATCAGAAATTTTTTTTCAAAACCCTAACGAGATACGCCGCATCTGTTTTTACAGACACGGCGCATTAATTATTAAAAACAGTTTTCGAATTCGTTAAATAACGAGAAGCGACGCATCGATTTTGTCGATACGGCGCACCTTTACTGATAATCAAAAATCTTATATTTTGAAACGTAACGAAGTAACGGCGTATTAGTTTTTGCTGATACGGCGCATTAAAATTTTTACAAGTATAACTAATTTTTGATTATTTAAACATACGGCGCATTTGATTTATCGAGCGCGGCGTATTGCTTTTCTGAATAAAAGTCTGATTTATTTTTAACGTATTAAGATACGGCGTATCCCATTTATAGGATACGGCGCATCAACAACTTTTATTTTACTTTGATCGTTTCACCCTTCTTTTGCACGAGTAAGTTTTATTTCAGGAAGATGGACGAGCCGGATATTACGATGGAAGAATACTTGTTACTAGAAATGGTTAAGTCAAAGAAAGAAAGAAATAGGTTGCCGTATCAACACACTTGGTGTATGTCAAATGATGATGAAGAAGATTCATATACCGTGAAACCAATTCCGGCAATTGTTCTTGATAGTACTTTTTCTCCTGAAATTGCACAAGATGATGTGTATACGGAACCTTACGTTGAAGAATATTCTGCAATCGTATTACCACCATTAGACAATCCAACGGATGAAGATGAAAAGTATTCTAGTTTTGATTTCGAACCATTTGACGCCATAGTTTATGATGACATACCTCAACCAGATTTTGACCTAACGAGGGATTTTGAAGAAATCTGGGATTACTTATTTAAGGATGAAATTCGGGACGATGCTGAAGTTGCAAGACCACTGGTTGAAGATGGAGATTCACAAGATAAATTGGAGTCACTTACAACACAAAGTGGTACAAATTTATTTAATATTATTAATCCCGTTACTAATAATCTTGCTAGTTTTCCTAAACAGGTTGCAAAACAAAAGAATGATGAGGTCAAATTCATTACAAAACCTATTGAATCACATGAAGCACCTGCGATCAACCCATTTTTGGTGGAGCTCGAGGAAGAGTTTGGTGATGAGCTCTTAAACATTGCTGTGATTGATGAAGATGATGATTTCGACCCCATGAAGGTTATTGAGGAACTCGAACTTTTACTTGCCAAAGACCCTTTCTCATCTTCTGCGGAAGTCAAGGGACGCCTTACTACCAAAGAGACTAACCAAGAAGAAAGGAGACTTATTTTTCCTCAACATACTACTCTTTCAGATGAAGTGGTTGAGTCATCCAATTTATCAACCAAACCGGGTAAGGATAGGAAAGATGTACATATATTGCCAAGGTATGATCTTTATTTATTTCTTCCATCTTTACTAGCAAATTTACACTCTTTTCATGTTTATTGCTATTATCACCCGCACTTGATCCCAAGTGGGGGGAACAACACCCTATTACACAGTAAATAAGGGTGGAGTCAGGCTCGTGACTCGAACAAAAACAAGCGCTTCGTGAGAGGCAACCCATGTTTATCTTTTATTTTATTTTCTGATTTTGTATTGAGTCTGTCAGGCCCGCAGAAGATACGGCGCATCTTAATCTTGAGATGCGTCGCATCTCCTGCACTGGTCATATCTTACTTTATTTTCTACATTTTTATTTTTGACTTTAAAAACTTTTTGTCAGTTTATTTTAATGCGGCGCATCCCTGGTTAAGGATGCGACGCATCTTCTATTCTGATTCATAATTATTCCAGGCTCGATACGGCGTATCTTCTTCCATAAGATACGGCGCATCGACTGACCTGATGATTTTCATTTTAATTTTTTTTATTTTATTTTTACTAACTACTAATGTATTATGCAAGTTTGAACCTTCTTAACTTAGGTGTGTTTAAGTCTTGGTGGTATTATAGATTCCTGCATTTCCTGTGGATACATCAATTATGAAGCTTAAACGTTCTCATCCACAAGAAAGATGATTTTTTGCTCTTATACTAATGGAGGATCATACTGAGCAAATCTCAGGGGAGATTTTTCTGTTCTAATTCTTTTATTTTCCAGTTTTTAACCTTTGATACAAACAACGAGGACGTTGTTTAACTTAAGTGGGGGGATTGGAGAATTAGAACACTTACTTGTCCTAAACTTTTCAAAATATGCTTAAAATGTGCTTAATATATAAAAATTTAAAATGTTTAGCATGTTTTTGTTTAAGATCTAAGTTACATAGCTGCACACATAACGTTATTTTCAAAAATTGTGATTTTTCAAAAATTCACAAATCTATGAGTGTGCCGGTGACTTGTAAACTTTAGAACTTGGCTTGTATACTATTCGAGACCACCATAATAAGTATTATTTTATATAATTGGAATGACTTGTCTAAATTGGTAAATTTCTAGGATTACACCCAAATAGCCTTTATATGTTATGTGTTATTAGCAAACTACACTGGTTAGTTAACCCCCGTATAAACCCTTTTGTTACTCTCACTTTTAGAGTAAGATACCCCTAGAAAAACACTCAGAGCCATTCCTTTCGTTTCTTACACCTTTGTTATAATGTATCGTTACACCCTTTCACCTTAGCCTACCCTGTAGATTAAAATCCGTGGTTGGTTAATTGCTTTAGGAAAAGTGTGTTTCCTTACATTACCTGTGTTCGCGTGCGTAATTCATTATCTTTGGTTAGGTCGGGAAATTGCACAATGCAATTGGAGTGAAAGTAAATATTGTATATCTTTGAGTTTATTTTTCGTGTGTTTACTACTTTCACTATTACCATTATTTCTGAAGTCATGAAAAGTATGGAAAAATTATCCAGAGTTATCGTTATAGTGATGTGGTGAAATTTTACACATCTATGTTTATGTTTAAAGTTAAAAAATAAATAAATAAATAAAAAATAAAAAAAAAATCGAAAAAATAAGAAAAAGAAAAAGAAAAAGGAAAAGTTGGAAGATTGTTTTTACCAACTTATGTAAAGTTTTTTATTAAGTGGTCGATATCACCACCATTTGTTGTATATTATATCTATGGATTGAATGGGAGTTGAACGTTATGGGAACGCCAACTAAAGGTTATTCTTTGATTGAGATCTTGTTGAGTATAATTCGTGTCTACCTAAAGCGTATGTTTCAAGTGTTAAAGCGTGAGTTATTCTATGATATGAGTCTTATTCATGGGATGGTTGGGATAGTGATTAACCACACTTAGGATTTTAATTTATCTGTTTTGTTTATTTTTTATTTTACACCAATTTGTACCCCAAATATTATCCATACCCTATATTATTCTTTATCCAAACCTTTGATTTATTGAGATTAGGGATTTGAGCAATCTTAAGTATCGTAGTCGTGGATTCGGCTATGTATTTACGATTTTGTCGCCATTTTTGATATAATATTATTGGTGAAGATTACTTGGTCCTATCTTTAGCCTATTCGAGTTAAGGATTTGAGCAATTGCAAGTATCGTGTTCGTGGATTCGATCATGTATTTGTGATTTTGTCGCCTTTTCTGGAATTTGAAATCGATAGAGATTAAGGAGAATGATTAACCCTTAAACCTCAAAACCCTTTTTACCGCTTTAGACTTGTTATTCCTTGGCTTTAGTGGGGGAGATGCGTATACTTGCCAAGCCTATGATAGAATATTCGTCACGACTGGACAGTTAAACGATTAGATTTGCTTTTATCAGAATATTTTATTTTACTTCTAATTCGTTAAGTGTTTGGTTGTGTGATTATGACAAAAATGAATACATGCTTAAATATAAAAATAAATCCTAATATCATTTAGGATACATTTTCATAAGATTAATTCTAAGGTTTACTTGGGGACAAGTAAAGTTCAAGTGGGGGAATATTTGATGAACTCAAATAAGTACATTTTATTACCGTCGTTTATCCTATTTATTTGACTTATTTTATTATATTATCTGTGAGAATTGATACGTTAATGTTTACTTTTGTAATTCTCAGGTAAAAACAAGTATTATGTGAAACTTGGCGATTTTGGACTAATTATGGAGCAAAACAAGCAAGAAAATAAGAGTCTACTGAAATGTACAAGATCAAGACATTCTGCTCCAGATATGCCGCATCTTGATTATTACATACGGCGCATCACTATCAAGATTTCACAAGATACGATCCAAGACAGCAAGGACATGCGCCGCATCTGAGAATGGAGTTACGCCGCATCTTCTGGCGGTGTACGAATATTCCTGCATATATTAATCTTGGACCCCACGCGAAGTTAAGTCAATGCGACGCATCTACTTATTAGATGTGCCGCATCTAACCCTCAAACAGAAACTATAAATACCCCAAGACCAGACGAATTTCGAGAGCCCTAGTTTTAGAAGACCGAAGACCACAGAAACCTAAGGCCGAATTCAGTCAAAGTAGCAGCACAAGACACACCTTGAACGAAGATACAAGAGCTGTAAGAAGGTCCTGCATGTATTCAATTCATTAAGTAGTTTTGTTTTATTGTATCAGTACACTTTAATTCATCAGGATTGGTGGCTTGTGTAATGTGACAACGGAAAGGTTGCACTCCCTTAAAACTTCTTTCCCATTAATTAAAGTTTATATGTTGATGTCTTTGGTGACTTTTATTAGTGCATTGATAACCTTTGTGTCTAGCTGAGCGTTGATCGGGTCGCCATGCCTCTGCCCTCGCCTATTTATTTTATCACCTATGCATTCTATCGTCTGTAGAAAAGTAGGAAGAAGAGATAAATAGGATAGTCATAAGTAATCATTAAGGGTTTACTCGCCGATAAGATTAGAACCAACGAGAAAGGACTTAATCTCGGTGCGTTGCATCGAACTATACACTTCATATAAAACTAGCAATAAAACAAGTGACAAGCTACTTAACTATCAGGACAGGTCTTCTTATTGTCTCGAGTATTTATCTGTGTACGTGTGTGCTATTCGCTGATTCGTGCCTATTAGGTTAGTTTATTATTTAATTGCAACCAAACCGTGCCAGTCTCTCAGGCTGAACCCCCTTGCGTTAGATTAGGTTGTATAGCTAACTTAAGATATTAAAATACTGATTAGGATAACTAGATAATACGTTCCACTCTTAGTGATTGACACTCTACTTACCATTATATTCATACTGACCGGGTACACTGCTCGTTAAAGTGTGTGTGTTATTGATATGTCGGCTAAATATAAATTTAAAACTTGAATACTGCTAAAACCACAACGACATACCGTGGGTATAAATTAGAGCATACGCACGCACGCATCAGAAAGCTAAAAGAAAAAGGGGATGTAGGAATTTTCCTTGGATATTCTACACGATCAAGTGCATATCGTATTTACAACCGGACAACAAAATTGATACAAGAGACAATCTATGTTCACTTCGACGAAGTAGAAGAAATGGCTTCTGATCAAGTCAGTTTAGAACCCGTGCAAAGGACTATGACTTCTGAAGAAAACGGTTCAGGACTCGTACCAAAACCAACATCATCAACACCAAAACCTACACATATTCAAAAGGAAGAGTTAGATGGATTGTTTGAGAACTTCTATGATGAATCATGTGGAGGAAATAAGATGAAGGTGTCTACAATATCTGCTGCAACTCTGATTATCGAAGTTAACCATCAAGAAGACATACCATCTCCCGTATCTGGTTTATCAACAACTACTTATGAAGATGCTGATCCGGTATCAGATACCCCTCCAATCATACAGATTCAACAAGACCTTTCTCTAAACAATACCACTCCAACCTCCAACATTCATGTTGATGATCAACTAATTACCAATTCATCATCTGAAGAGGAACCATTCATAAATCCATTCACGACTCCCGAAACTGAGGTCGGTGGGCCTTTTGAGACGCGAAATGTTGATCCTTCAAACATGCAACCACTTTACCAACCACATCCACACAGAAGAAGATGGACTCATGATCACCCTCTACAACAAATAATTGGAAATCCTTCTCAACCAGTTCAAACAAGAAGTTCTACCGCAGATTACTGTTTCTACAATTCATTCCTAGGTAGAGTTGAACCTGCCAATGTCAAAGAAGCACTTAAAAATCTCGACTGGATTATCACAATGCAAGAAGAAATAAACCAATTCAAACACCATGGCGTCTGGTGAAGGGTTCCACGTCCTTTAGGAAAACTCATAATTGCTTTGAAATGGATTCTGAAGAACAAGCTTGATGAAGACGGTGATGTAATCTGAAACAAGGCTTGTCTTGTTGGCAAAGGTTTCAATCAAGAAGAAGGAATCGACTATGGTTAATCATTTGCACCAATTGCTAGGATCGAAGCAATACGCTTATTCTTGGCTTATGCAGCTCAAAAATCTTTCACCGTATACCAAATGGACGTGAAAACGGCCTTTTTGTATGGGGAGTTAGAGGAAGAGGTGTATCTAAGTCAACCAAAAGGCTTCGTTGGTCCAGACCATCCGGATGATGTCTATGTTCTTGACAAAGCTGTCTACGGGCTCAAGCAAGCAACACGTGCATGGTACAAAGTGTTGTCAGAATATCTGCTCAAACATAAATTCGTCAAAGGTTCAATCGATCCATATTTATTTATTAGACTAAAAGGTGATGACATTATGCTAGTCTAAATTTATGTCAATGATATCATTTTTAGATCAACAAATCCTAAATATTGCAATAAATTTGAAAATATCATGCGACAGAAATTTGAGATGAGCATGATGGAAGTGTTAAAATTCTTTTTGGGTCTACAAATTAATCAAACTCCTCGTGGTATCTTTATTCATTAAAAAAAATACACGACGGAAATTTTGAAAAAGTTTGAAATGGATAAATCTGACTCTGTAAGTACACCAATGCAACACAAGCCTAAACTAGATAAAGATAGAGGTGCTAAACTAGTTGATGCTACAAAATATCATAGTATGATTGGTTCACTCATGTATCTTACAGCTAGTCGACCTGATATTCATTTTGTTGTCTGCATGTATGCCCGTTACCAATCAGGGCCAACGGAAAAGCACCTTACTGCTGTAAAACGGATATTTAGTTACCTAAAAGGAACAATTCATATGGGCCTTGTGTATCCAAAAGATACTGGTTTTGAACTAATTGCCTATTCAGATGCAGATTATGCAGGTTGCCAAATTGATTGCAAAAGTACTTCAGGATTTTCTCAATTCTTGGAGGAGAAGTTAATTAGCTTGTCTTCAAAGAAGCAGAATCACACTGCCTTATCCACTGAAGAAGCTGAATACATATCCCTCTCCAGATGTTGTGCAAAAGTACTATGGATGAAAACACAATTGTCGGACTATGGTTTCTTCTACGACAAAATACCAATTTATTGTGATTCGCAAAGTTTCATTGCCATCTCTTGTAACACGGTACAACACTCACGGACAAACCATATAGCAGTCATATACTATTTCATCAAGGAACATGTGGAAAGACGGACTGTGGAATTGTACTTCGTGAAAACTGATTACGAAATTGCCGACTTCTTCACAAAAGCTTTGCCACCGGAAAGATTTGAATACCTACAACAACGTCTAGGAATGGCAAGTATTCGTGATGAACATTACAAAGATGATCAAAAGGTCAAAGAAGTCACCAAAGTAATAGAAATCACAAGTACATCTCATAAAATAATCGGGTAATTATTAACTCATAATGGCTGTTGATTAAATCACAGATCAACACCGGTTTTTAAAGAAAGGACCCTGTTAGGTCCTATTTAAGCTTAACACAAGATCTAACTCAACGTATAATAAGTAAATGAATCGTATAACTAACAAACAATAATATATAACGAGAGATGAAGAGAAATAAAGTCGATCTTATTCATGCATAGAATTGGCAAGAGTTCGGCTTACATGAGAATAAAACAAACAATTACAATGAGCATATTAGCTTGGTATTTATAGGCAAAGTGTTAGGGCAACACTTTGCCTAAAAGCTTCTAGAAACTATTTACGTAACCACATGGCCCATGGGCTTCTAATAAGCCATGTGGGTTGAACTCTAACATAAAGCCCATAACGATTAGTAACCTATTACATTAAATGACCAGGACTTGTATAATAGAAAACGTGTTCCCAATAATCTCCCCCTAAGGATTGGTCATCTAGGTTGCTTGACGTCATCTTTGCTTCTTTGGCTTCGACGTCTTTGGAATATTTTTCTTTCTTCTTGTTGTGATGTGATATGGTAATATCTTGATCTGCCTTCCACCAACGTTCTTTCACCTCGGTGTCTTTACGTCTTTTCCACCATGCTCATATGTCTTTTGACTTTTGTTCTTCATATATCAAGTTGTTCTCACTTCATAATCTTCAATCATTGACTTGCGAAAGTTTGTTATGCTTGATCTTTGACTTTTCTTTGACTTCTTTAATCTTTTGTTATCTCTTAGTCTTCGTGAGAACTTTTCTTCAGGATATGAGCATGATGGAAGTGGTGGTGGTGGAACTCTTGGTCTCCATGATTACCTGAAATGTAAACAGTTAGCAATAAATCATCCGGCACTTACTGATTCGGACTTCCAGATCGTCAACAACATAGTGTGAAGACTTTCTCTAATCCTAGCCAAGGCCGTTCCTAAACCAGAGGTCCCCGAAAGGGCTGACACAGATACACCAAAGTGTATCAACGATTCAGGTGAGCCGCTGAAGTATACCAAAGTATCACTCCACGACTGTAGACTGTTTAGAACCACCAATAACACTAAGCGTAATCCACAAGGGATTACCGAAGTCACCAGCTGTCAGGGCTGTTTGATGATGACCCTGGCAGGATTTCCATTCAATCACTGAGAATCATAATTTATGAATTCCTTTATGAATGTTCTCGGCAGATTACTAAGATCTGAGTAGGACTCTTATAATTTACAACTGATGTTCTTATTGTTGAAAAACCAGTGTAGAATTATTAAGTGTTCCTATGAGATCTTTTATGTATCTCGTGGCTCTAGACTCGATTAAGTGCTTATTGATTTTAGCCGTCAGAGGTATGGAGCAGATTGCCTCCTTTTCAATATCAACACATCTCGAAATGAGAGGTCGATAGATAATGAAGGGTTCTCCATGAGAAATGAAACAAGCGTCTTTTGAAAGACACATGATTGGCAAGAAGGTTTAGTGCAGTATGTCACTGGGTCCATGATGGCTTAATCTTCAATACCAGTGTCACGTTAGTGACAACTAGTAGCATATAAGTTTGAGTTGGAGTTCTTCAAGAGTTGGTTCCTTAGGCTATGCTAGTTGGGTTGTAAAGATAAGAGGAACCGAGACTACAATGTTCTTGACCATGTCTTCGATGTTGGGATCGAGATACTCTTCTACTTTCTGGGATGCAACCTTGGGCAAGTACTTCTTCACATATGCTTTAGTATTTCCCTTGACTGTTGTGAGCAACCGGTCTTTAATACCGTCGGTAAGGAACTCATCCATTCGAGCTTTGGTCTCTTGCATCTCGTTTACATGTCCAGCAAGGCTGTTGACCATATTGGTTAATGATTTGACTTTGTTGCGTAGCTGGTTATCTTGCATAGCATGTGCCAGCTTTGCGGCCTTTTTAACCCTTTTCGACGCATGCTGAGATACTGGTGGTGTAACTTGAGTTACTGGTGGAGAAGGTGGAGGAGTGATTGGAGGTGTTAGAATATATTTGTTCTTCTCTTTCCTCAGATGTCCTTTCATCTCCTTGCCTCTTCATATCCTTTTCCAGTTCTTCAGCAGCATTGGTTATCTCTTCCTCATCTGTTAACACTTTATCTGTTTCTTCCCCTTCTTCCATATCGAATTCATTCATATGTTCATCATCCTTCTTTCCTTCATCGGTTGACACCTTTTCTGTTTCTTCCCCTAAATACATATCGAAGTCTTTCTCCTATTCATCTTCCTTTTTTTCCTCATCATTACCGGGTTGATTAACCGGATTTGACTAAGGTGGGATAGCTTCTTTCTCAACCTCAGACCCACCGGGTTGATTAACCGAAATAGGATGAGGTGGAGTAACGTCTTTAATAATCTCAGACCTACCGGGTTCATTAACCGGATCAGTGTGAAGTGGAGTTACTTCTTTTACTACACCAGACCCACCGGGTCGATTAACCGGATCATCATCGGTCTAGGTTTCACCAAAATCTCTCGCCAATTCTTCATCTAATCTCTTTTGTTCTTCCTGCCTTAATTGCTCTCATCTTTTGTGTTCAGCTTTAAAGGATACTCGGCTCTCTTCTAGTGCAATCTCAGTAGCTATTTCTTCTTTATAGATTAGAGGTTCTTCATCGGTCTCCGTTTCTGAATCGGATTCCTCTTCCTCAACAATCTTTCCTTCATCAGGTTCGGGCTTAGCTATCGTAACAAGAACTTTTCTTTTGACAATTTTATGAGCAGATGGTTTGATTTTCTTTGACACACTAGAAGTACTTTCTAAGTTGCTGCTATCCTTTGATCGAGTCCTAGCTGATGCAGACTCATCATCATATTTGCAAAAGCCGACATGACCCTGTTTGAAAGAACTATCATAATCTCTGTAAGCTTTTGTCTTCTTAACTTTTTCTGTCAGCAGAGATTCAAGTAGTCTCATCTCTTGTTTTCGTGTGCTGCTTTTGGGGATGTAGATTGACCTAATGGTCTTGTCCATTTTGAAGAGATGCAATTCTTTGTCTTCAATACGTGGAGAGATGTCTGTGTTGTCATCACGTAGATGATGGATGTGAAGCTTGGTGTAACGAACAAATGGGATTTTGGTTTAGGGTTTTTAAATTTGGTAGACCAGATCATCCCATATAAGTGAAGCAAAGTCAATCTCTTTCTGATTAACTATTCCCCAAAAGATTTGAAGATGAGGCAGACGAGGGTTCTCGTGACCACTTTCCCTTCCAGAAACAGATCAGGCCAGGATGTAGTATATGGTTCTCCAGGGTTGTGGGATGAACTTGGCTTCAACCCTTGAGATTTTTGTTAATGGTTTGTCTGGTTGTAAATCGTAGCCTATCTCTTTAAGGAAGCTGAGAACCTCTTCTTCTGTAGGTGTTGGATAGAATTCTTGGTCAGGTTTAGGAGCTTGTGGTAGTAGCAAAGCCTTACGAAGGTAGTATCTGTCAACAGTTACTTCCTTTCGGTCCAGCCTGCATGTGAAATATTCCTCTCTTAAGTCTAGCTTTAGAGTATTCCACATTTGATGAATGTAGAGCTCGGGAATATTAGCCGACTTGTCCAGCATACTCCTGAACTTATGTTGCTTGAGAACTTCTATTGCTATTTGATAGGTTGGTTCAGCACACTTGACCTTGTAAAATTCCACCCTTGCATTGTTCTTGCCAATCTCCACATCATAGCCTTGTGGAAGAACATCAGCTTTTGTGAGCAATGGGAGTGGTGGTTGTTGTTGTTCAACCATATGAGAAATTTGAAACATCAATCAAGAACAGATTTGCAGGATACACGATAGTTAGCAAATAGTTAAACTTGTTATCATTCATGTGACCTTTCAGTTGCTTAATTTGATATTAGATGTTTAAGTATAGCAATTAACATCGTTGGACATCATGTTGATTTTTTGTTAAAGTTAAATTCCTTTAAGTGTCCTTTTGATTAATTTTGAAAATTTGTGACTTGTGTGACTTTCGACATTAGAATTGCGACAGATATCTAATTGAGACAGCTTTTGGCCAATTTCGACAATTTTTACCAATTCCGACAGATTAATTGTTCAATTTCAATGACATTTGAATTTTGACAACTTTTGACCAATTTCGATAGCTTTACAAATTCCAATAATTTAATGGTCCAATTTCGATAACTTTTGAATTTCGACAGCTTTTGACCAATTTTGATAGTTTTACAAATTCTGATAGATTTATGTTCCAATTCCGATGATTTTGAATATCGATGACATTTGGCCAATTCCTATGGAAATCTGAAATTGCGATAAATTTTCCCAATTGCGATAAAAATGTTGAATTTCGACAAGTTTTATGCACTTGCGACAATTTTATCCAATTTCGATAGATTTTGCAATTCCGACAAAACTTATCCAATTTCAACGGATTTTGCAATTACAACAATTTCTTATACAAGAAATTGCGATAAACACTGTAGACATACATTTTTCTTGGTTCTTTGTCGAAATTTGGTTCTCCTGTTCAATTAAACCAATTCACAAGTTATTCTTATGCACATTAAACCTTGTTTATCAAATTAAAACATAACAATCCTCAATTCCGATAAATCCTAATCAAATTATCGAAATTCATAAAACCTTGTTAGAATTTTGTTTAACTGATTCCTATCCATTCTGATGATGTTCCTGAGTTCTTTGGTCTATGTATTAACACTTTTTAACCATAAAATCGACAGATAGAACTTATACGAGTTCACCTTAAACCCTAATCATCTAAATCACTTCAAATGTGTTTCTGGGTTCGATTCAATGGTTAAATCATGTAATTTGACACATATAAACACTATCTCAACAACTTAATTACACCACAATACTCTTATACGAATTATCCCAATTTTGACGTATGAACCCTAAATTCAAACATGTCTGGCTGTAAACGAACCGGACGAACACGAACGGAGCATTGTTCATGTTCGTTCACTTAATTTTAACCGGACAAATAAACTAACACGATCACTTAAACGGACAAATTTTCTTGTTCATGTTTGTTTATTAAGAAAATGACTTGTTTATGTTCGTTTATGTTCGTTCATTAAGACACTAAACGAACGCTAAACGAACATAAACAATCGAACATAAATGAACATAGACAAACAAACATAAACTTTATTAAATTATGCATCTAATATTGTTTTATAAGTGTTATTTTGTTTAAACAGACTAATTTTAAAATTATACAATTAAAAGATATGATATAAGAACATAAATAAATAAATGAACATAAACGAACGTTAACGAACGCATAATCGGACGTTCACGAACATAAATAAACGGATGTGACTTTTGTTCATGTTCGTTCATTTAACTAAAGATCGTAAAATATTGTTCATGTTCGTTCATATAATAAATAAACGAACATAAACGAACTTTTTACCGAACGGTTCATGAAATGTTCACTGAACGTTCAGTTCGTTTACAGCCCTACAAACATGTATCAATCTTGTTTCTGGGTTCGATTAATGGCTCATAACATGTTTAGGGAACAATTCCGACCAAATCCCACCAATCAATTACATCTCAAACGTACAAAATCATAAAATCCGATTCAATATAAACCTTATGTCAAAAAACATTCGATTTTGAAAAATTTAACCGTTGGATCTTGAAATCCTTCAAAACCGTTTCACATAACTCTTTCACCTAACATATTTACTCCTCACCCGCTCAAATCTGCATTTCAGATGCAGTTATTGTGATTTTACCCTTGCATTAACTTTTTCCAACTTTGACACATATAGTCCTCTAACCACATTGTTTTTCAATTAAAGTCCTTTTCACCATTTAATGAATAGACTTGACATGTTATTTGACAAGAACAATTTTAATACTCCCCCTTGACTTATGAGTATTTGAAAACATTTTTGAGATTAAGGAGAGTATCACACAGATGATATAACCACCATTTTGTGAAGCAACAGTTTTAAGGAAAAATACGCAAGTACAAATTTTAATGAAAATTTTAAAATTTTAATTTCTTTCCCCCCCCCCCCCCCCCTCAACACTTGTTCAGAAATTTGGTAATGTGTTGAAATGAACCAAGTGTTGATGGAAATTTTGTACTTGCATTTTTTTTTAAGAAAAATTGAAAATCTTTTTGTGTTTTTGTTAAAATATTTACAAAGATAGTTTGGTGTTTGACTTTCTTTAATTGTTTGTAAAAAAGATGTTTAAATCCTATGGAGTCAAACACCTCATACCAATCTGGTGAACTAATTCCACAAATCTTGCATGTGGCAAGGCTTTGGTGAATAAGTCTGCCAATTGGTATTCTGTACCCACAAAGTAAAGTTCAATTGTACCCTGTTCCACATGCTCCTTTATGAAGTGATATCGAAGTGCTATATGCTTGGACTTCGAATGCTGAACGGTGTTGCACGAGATTGCAATGGCACACTTGGAGTCACAATATATTGGAATCTTTTTGAATACATAACCATAGTCCGTCAGTTATGATCTCATCCAGAAGACTTGAGCACAACATGCTGACATGGATACGTATTCTGATTCAGTTGATGATAGTGATGTACAATCTTGCTTCTTTGACTGCAAAGAGACAAGTTTGTCTCAAAGGAACTGCACTCCTCCAGACGTACTTTTAGGAGTATCTAAGCAACCTGCATGATCAGCATCTAAAAAGGCAATTAGTTCAAAGCCAGAATCCTTCGGATACCAGATCCCCAAATGTATGGTTCCCTTTATGTATCGAAGTATTCGTTTAACCTCAGACAGGTGTCTTTCTATTGGTCTAGGCTGATAGCGGGAGCAAAGATATGTTGCAAATACTATATTTGGTCTACTGGCTGTTAGATACATGAGTGACCCAATTATACTTTGGTATTTAGTAGGGTTAATTGGTGTCCCATGTAAATCAGCATCCAGCTTTGGAGATGATGCAGACAATGGAGTATTATGTGTGTCACAACTTGTCATGCCATGCTTTTTCAAAATTTCTTGAGCATATTTGGACTGGTTTAAGAAAATACCATGGGGGGATTGATAAACTTGTAGTCCTAAGAAGAACTTAAGTTCACCCATCATAGACATCTCAAATTTTTGTTTCATTAATTTAGCAAAAGCATTTGAGTACTTTTTATGGGTTGAACCAAAAATGATGTCATCCACATAAATTTGAACAATTAAAATGTCCTCACCGTGTTTTTGTATAAACAAAGTAGGATCAACAGATCCTTTGGTGAAATTATTAGCAATTAGGAATGCAGACAGTTTATCGTACCATGCGCTCGGGGCTTGTTTAAGGCCATAGAGGGCTTTCTTGAGCCGGTACACATGGTTCGGATGTTCTGGGTCGATGAAGCCCTCTGGTTGTGTGATGTATACTTATTCACGGATTTGTCCATTCAGAAATGCCGTCTTCACGTCCATTTGATATATGGTGATATTCTTGTGAGCAGCATATGCGAGAAGCATTCGTACAGCCTCAAGTCTTTCCACTTGTGCGAAAGATTCCTCAAAGTCAATACCTTATTCTTGACTGAAACCTTTAGCAACCAACCGAGATTTGTTGTGAATAACCATGCCATCAGCATCCAATTTTTTCTTCCAGATCCATTTTAGTCTGACAACGTATACTCCATCTGGTCTTTCTACCAGTTCCCAAACTTCCAAACGCTTGAACTGATCAAGTTCTTCTTTCATTGACTCAATCCAATTGTCGTAAGTTAGGGCTTCTTTAATTTTTTTTAGGTTCTGCTTGACAAACGGTGAGTGCATAAATGCAAGTTTCACCGTCTGTGTGGAGTCGTTTTTGTGTCATGACCGGATTGTCTGGATTACCAATCACGTTCACTAAAGGGTGATCCTTGGTCCATTTATGAGTGGAAGGGTAGTGTTGAAAATTATTGTGCAAATTTGACGGATCCAAGTTGCTCGTTGATGACTCAGCAATATCTGGAATGGTAGGAGCCGGAGCAAATGGATTATAGAAAGCATTTTCATCATAATTTGCAGGTGTCGGTACGTCTTGAGATAGGAGGGGATCTTCAGCTGCAATCTCAATATTAGAAGTTGTTTGTTCTACGGATGATGATGTTTCTGTTTGAGGTGAATCTGCAGCGACTGCTATTGTTGTAGTTACTCGTGTATCAGGCACTGTATTTTGGACAGGTTGTGCAGCGGAACTGGTGGATACATCTGAAGCACGACTAACGAGAGAATCATCGAACAGCGGAGCAAAAAAATCTTTCAAATCCTTGCCGTTGAGAGAGAGAGTGGTGCAGCTGACTGATCAGGAAAGTTCAGATGGTTAGAATCGGGTCCTAAGTTGTTTTGCTCAAAATCCATTTCAGTGAGTTCATCAAAATGAGCGTGTATAGTCTCTTGAATTTCCCTAGTTCGACGGTTCCAGATACGAAATCCTTTTTAATTTTCACAGTATCCTACAAAGATTCCAATATCAGCTTTGGCTTTCAACTTTCCAAGGTCATCATGATCATTATTTGGGTAACAGAGGGCCCCAAATACATGAAAGTAATTTATGTTCTGTTTTCGTTTGTGAACAAGTTCATATGGGGTTTTGTTATGCCTTTTGTTGATCATACAACGGTTTTGGGTGTAGCAAGCGGTTGAGACAACTTCAGCCCAGAGGTAATCAGGTAATTGAGCATTTATCAACATCGTCCTTGCAGCTTCCACTAACGCCCTGTTTCTTCTTTCGACTACTCCATTCTGTTATGGGCTGCGTGCAATTGATATTTGGTGTTCAATCCCTACTTTCTCAAAATATTCACGAAGAATGTGATTCTCAAATAAGTACATTTTATTACTATCATTTATCCTATTAATTTGACTTGTTTTACTATATTATGTATGAGGATTGATACTTAATCGTTTACTTTTGTAATTCTCAGGTGAAAACAAGCATTTGGTGAAACTTGGCGATTTTGGACTAATAATGGAGCAAAACGTACATAAAGTGGAAGTCTACTGACATGGACAAGATCAAGTCAATTCTGCTCCAGATGCGCCGCATCTCACTATCAACATGCGCCGCATCTCTATCAAGATATCACCAGATACGATCCAAGATACAAGAGGACATGCGCCGCATCTAATAAAGAGTTACGCCGCATCTACTGGCGGTGTACGAATATTCCTGAATATTATAATCTTGGACCCCACGCGAAGTTAAGTACATGCGCCGCATCTACTTAAGTAGATGCGCCGCATCTTCCCTCAGACACAAACTATAAATACCCCGTAGACCAGACGCATTAAAAAAGTTCGGAGATTCAGAAGTTCGAAAACCTAAAGACCGAACAGAAGAGAAGGACGAATTCAGTCAAGAAGGCAGCACAAGACACACCCAAATCGAAGATACAAGAGCTGTAAGAAGGTGCTGCATGTATTTAATTCATTAAGTAGTTTTGTTTTATTGTTTTAGCAAACTTTAATTCATCAGGATTGGTGGCTTGTGTAATGTGACAACGGAAAGATTGCACTCCCTTTAATACTTGCTTTCCCATCAATTAAAGTTTATATGTTGATGTCTTTGGTTACTACTTATTAGTGCATTGACCACCTCTGTGTTTATTAGTGGCTTGCGGGCACCCGACTGCGGGACAAGGTGTGGCTCCCACGGTTGTTTCTAAATTGATCACTTAGGAATAACTTTTAGACATAAGTCGTCATTAAGGGTTTACTCGCCGATGAGAATAGGACCAACGAGAAAGGGTTAATTACATACACTTCATATAAAGCTATCAATAAAACAAGTGACAATCTACTTAATCATAAGGACAGCCCTCTTATTGTCTCAAGTATCTATCTGTGTACGTGTGTGCTACTTGCTGATTCGTGCCTATTTGTTTATTTTATTATTTAATTGCAAACAAAACTGTGCCAGTCTCTCAGGCTGAAACCCCCTTGCGTTAGGATATTAAAATACTGATTAGATTAACTAGATTATACGTTCCACTCTTAGTGATCGACACTCTACTTACCATTATCTTCATACTGACCGGGTACACTGCTCGTTAAGTGTGTGTGTTATTGATAAGTCGGCTAAATATAAATTTAAAACTTGAGTAGGCATTAAAACTGCTAAACCGCAACGACACATCACGCGCATCAAGTTTTTGGCGCCGCTGCCGGGGAGTGAATTGTTATTTTCTGTTAATTTGATTAGTATTTTAATTAGGTTATTTTTCTTTTTATTAGATTAAATTGCATCATTGTACTATTTTGCATACTTGTTGTATTGTGTGTTAATTGTTTTCTTTTATTTTTGTGTGTTTTATTTTTGTTTGTGTGTTTAATTTTTGTTTTTATTTTTCGTATTTTTCTGCTCTGCTATCGTTGTACTGTGCTAAATCAAACGATACGGCGCATCTGATCTCTCAGATACGGCGTATTGCGTTTAATTTTTTTATATACAACGCGTTTAATTAATTCGATACGACGCATCTTTTCCCCAAGATACGGCGTATCTGTTTTTAATAAGAAAATTTTTCTAAGCGATAAAGTAATACGACGCATCTTCTTTTGAAGATACGGCGTATCTGATTTTGATAAAAAAAATTTTCTGAACGTTAAACGCCATACGACGCATCTTCTTCTGAAGATACGGCGTATCTATTATTTTAATTAAAAACAGTTTGCGAATTATTAAACAAATACGACGTATCGATCTTTATCGATACGGCGCATCTTACTGAATCAAAAATCTTTTATTTTTAAACATAACGAAAATACGGCGCATTAACTTTCGTTAATACGACGAATATAATTTGATAAATATAGTTGATTTTTGATATTTACTTTGATCGGTCCGCTACTCTCGTGTGCAAGTTGTTTATTTTTCAGGATAAATGATGACTCAAGCATCACCAAGAAGGATTACATTCTGAACCAAACCAAGAGACGCTAGCTGAAGTGACCGAACATAAGACGGAAAGAGTGGAGGAAAACTCAGTACTGGTAACATTGAACTTCTTAAATTCTTGAATTAGAATCCCAGGTAAACTCTACGATAATTCAACTGCCCAAAGGAAAGTTCTCTACACTATGATCTCAGTTTTATTATCCTTATTATACGTCTGATTCAATTCGTAATCTTAATTTTGTATGCTCAAAAACGATATTTGTTCCTAACCTCGGAATAAATCCTTATCCACTAAACAATAAGATTACGATTATTAATGAAACGTTTATGCCTATTACTCTTATTTTGAATTCATCTATATGGTGTGCCGTTTTTACCCAAATTTGATGTATAAGGAACTGTGTTGCGGAGGCCAAGGTACGTTCTTCATTTAAATTTCGTTAACTAACATAGAGATACGGCGGATCTAAATATCCGAAGCGCCGTATCCCTGACCAACTAGGACTTATTGACTAGTCAACGGAATTGATTAGATACGGCGCATCCCAATTTTCTGATACGGCGCATCGTGTCGCCTTATAAATACGACGGGAATACGCCGCATAAATACACACAGTTAAGAACACGCACTAAAATTATACTCAAAATCCGATCACCTTTCTTCAATCCGCCTTTAATCCGAGCATTAAAACATTCTCCTAATCACAAATACTAAGGTAATTGTTACATTTCGATTTAATTTTGATTAATACGAAAATTAGGGTTTATAGGATTGAATCAATTCGCGCTTAAACGATATAGGGATATGATTAGAACTTGGAATTAATTATTTCCCCTAAGTTAATTTTAGATTTGGACAACGAATTTGGCACTAATTGAATCGACCGAAAATTTAGGTTTTGGGTTTGATTTTGAATATTTAGCGGGAAGGTAAATTAGCTGGGGTTGATTGAGATATTTGAACTGGTATAAGGAGAATATTATACTGTGATATTTAGTGGAAGTTTACGTCACGGATACGGATTCTTGAAAAACGTGCCTAACCCTTTATTTTATACTGAAATGCTTTTAGATGCGGCGCATCTAGGTTGATTAATGCGGCGTAACGATCTATTTCAAAATTGCTAAAATCTTAGATACGCCGTATTGATTAATCTAGATACGACGCATCTCAATACGCCGTATCTGTTATCTTGCACCGCATCTCTTATACTTTACACAGATACGCCGCATTGATTTAATCAAATGCGCCGTATCTATCTTTCTTGCAGACTGTTTACTGACTTTGAATGTTTATTTCAGATGACACTACCAGATATCGCACAAAGGCACCAATGGTTACGATTCGAGAACATGGGACTTGCTGATGGCACTCTAGAGGATTATTTGCATAGGCTTGACTCAGTTTACTTCAAGAAAATATTCAGAGTCCAGGTTCTAAATTTTGACGATGTGGGATTGATAGGTGGTGGACATGCTGCTGCGAGCTTACAGCGTCGTATGGAGATGGTTGTTGTTGGAGGTGATGATGAGGTGGAGTTCAGGTCTAGTGCTTGGGAGCGACTGTTTAGGGTTGACGAGCCTCTGATTAGGGAGCTCATGCTGGAGTTCTTTAGCACTATTCATTACAGAGAGACGGATGTGGAGACTGATACAGCTGACACTCTGGTGTTCAGGTTAGGAGGTGTGCACAGGCAGATGTCGATGAGGCAGTTTATTTTAGCCTTGGGTCTACACACTGAGGAGGAGCTTGGATCTGCTGGGTTTGCCAGGTACTGGGCTGAGAGTTTACGGGTTGTCCCTGACAGAGGGGTATTCAGTGATTATTGGTTTAGGATTTCTTCGGGGGGCGACATCACTACTTCCACCCCCTCATATACTTTGATCAGGGAGCCGATGAGGAGGCTGTGTCACAGGCTGATTGCACTTACTATTGCTGGGAGGGGTCAGTCGCCTGAAAAGGTGACCACTCTGGACCTCTTCCTACTTAGGAGCATGGATGAGGGGATGCCGGTGAACATCCCCCACTTTTTGGCACACTACCTCCACCGATCAGCTGCTGGGAGAGATCGGAGGAGCCACATGACTGGCGGGCATTTTGTTTCGAGGCTGGCCCGCCATTTTGGAGTTATTGGAGCAGAGATTCCAGCGGGGCTGGAGGTTGTGGTGGCTCGTCTCCCAGTTATTGATAGGGACTATTTGGTTAGACTGGCGATCTGCCAGGTGGCTGCTGGAGGCCACTTTTGGGCAGCATTAGGGCCCGCCAGAGCTGCAGGGCCAGAGGCGGAGCAGGGAGGACCTCAGGATCCTCCGGCTGCTGCTCCTGCCGACGAGGAGGTGCCACAGGCACCAGTACCCCCACGCACCGTGATTCAGAGACTCGACGCAGTCGAGGGAGAGGTGATGGTACTGAGGAGAGACTTAGAGTGGGTGGTCAGGAGTGTGAGCAGACTATTAGAGCATCAGGGTATCACCCACACCCGTCCTGATGGTACTGAGGTTACGGGAGTAGCACGTACGTACGAGCGCAGAGTCCGCCAGAGGACTGATGGAGCCAGCACTTCTGGGACCCATCCGGACGACACCTCTCACCCATGATCTTACCCTTTTGTTTTACTGACATTGTTCCACACATTATTATTATTATTTTTTGTGGATTGTACTTATCGTTATTCTTACGCTTATGTTTAATGTTTCAGTTTATATTTCTTGTTATGTTTGATGAAGACTGGCATTAAGTTCAGCACGAGAGTACGAGAGGACGTATGAGATTAGACCGTGGAACAAGTCATTTTACAACAGACTGTTAACAGTCTGTTTGGTTACTACATGCGCCGTATCTGCTTAAATAGATGCGACGCATCCTATCCTTTATTTTGTTTTATTTTCAGTCCAGGCCGCACGAAGATACGGCGCATCTCAATCCTGAGATGCGACGCATCCTCTGCAATGGTCATATCTTATTTTATTTTTCTGCATTTTTATTTTCGACTTTAAAACTATTTATCAGTTATTTTAATGCGGCGCATCCCTGGTTAAGGATGCGGCGCATCTTTATTCTGATCCGTATTTATTCCAGGCTCGATACGGCGTATCTTCTTCAATAGGATACGGCGCATCGACTGACCTGATGATTTTCAGTTTTAATTTTTAAGTTTTATTTTTACCTAACTACTAATGTATTATGCAAGTTGAACCTTTCTTATCTTAGGTGTGTTTTAAAGTGTTGGTGGTATTATAGTTTCCTGAATTTCCTGTGGATACATCAAGCATAAAGCTTTAACGTTCTAATCCACAAGAAAGATGATTTTTGCTCTTACACAAATGGAGGATCATACCGAGCAAATCTCAGGGAGTTTTTCTGTTCTAATTCTTTTTATTTTCCAGTTTTTAACCTTTTATACAAACAACGAGGACGTTGTTTAACTTAAGTGGGGGGATAGGAGAATTAGAACACTTAACACTTACTTGTCCTAAACTTTTTCAAAAATTATGCTTAAAATGTGCTTAATATATCAAACTTAAAATTTTTTTAGCATGTTTTTGTTTAAGATCTAAGTTGCATAACTGCACACATGACGTTATTTTCAAAAATTGTGATTTTTCCAAAATTCACAAATCTATGAGTGTGCCGGTGACTTGTAAACTTTAGAACTTGGCTTGTATACTATTCGAGACCACCATAATGAGTATTATTGATATAATTGGAATGACTTGTCTAACTTGGTAAAAATTCTAGGATTACACCAAATAGCCTTTATATGTTATGTGTTATTAACTAACTACACTGGTTAGTTAACCCCCGTATAAACCCTTTTGTTACTCTCACTTTTAGAGTAAGATACCCCTAGAAAAACCCTCAGAGCCATTCCTTTCGTTTCTTACACCTATGTTTAAAATGTTTCGTTACACCTTAAACCTTAGCCTACCCTGTAGATTAAGATCCGTGGTTGGTTAATTGCTATAGGCAGAGTGTGTTTCCTTACATTACCTGTGTTCGCGTGCGTAATTCATTATCTATGGTTAGGTCGGGAAATTGCACAATGCAATTGGAGTGAAAGTAAATATTGTATATTTTGGAGTTTATTTTTCGTGTGTTTACTACTTTCACTATTTACCATTATTTCTGAAAGTATGAAAAGTATAGAAAAATTATCTGGAAAGAAAGTTGTAGTGATGTGGTGAAATTTTACACATCTATGTTTATGTTTAAAAAAAAAAAAAAAAAAAAAAAAAAAAAAAAAAAAAAAAAAAAAAAAAAAAAAAAATTCGAAAAAATGAGAAAAGAAAAGAAAAAGAAGAGTTGGATGTTTGTTTTTAAACCAACGATGTAAAGTTATGTAAGTGGTCGATATCACCGCTAGTTGTTATATATTTATGGATTGAATGGGAATTGGCAGTTATGGGAATGCCAATTAAGGTTTATTCTTTGATTAAGATTTTGTTGAGTATAATTCGTGTCTACCTAAAGCGTGTGTTTCAAGTGTTAAAGCGTGAGTTATTCAATGATATGAGTCTTATTCATGGGATGGTTGGGATAGTGATTAACCACACTTAGGATTTTAATTTATTTGTTTTTGTTTATTTTTTATTTTTACACCAATTTATATCCCAAAAATTATCCATACCCTTTACTATTCTTTATCCAACCAAACCTTTGATTTATTGAGATTAGGGATTTGAGCAATCTTAAGTATCGTAGTCGTGGATTCGGCTATGTATTTATGATTTTGTCGCCCTTTTTGATATATTATTATTGGTGAAGTTTGGACCTATCTTTAGCCTATTCGAGTTAAGGATTTGAGCAATTGCAAGTATCGTGTTCGTGGATTCGATCATGTATTTGTGATTTTGTCGCCTTTTCTGGAATTTGAGATCGATAGTGTAAATAAGAATAATTAACCCTTAAGCCTAAAAACCCTTTTTACCGCTTTAGACTTGTTATTCCTTAGCTTTAGTGGTGGAGATGTGTATACTTGCCAAGCCTATGATAGAATATTCGTCGCGACTGGACAGTTAAACGATTAGATTTGCTTTTATCAAAATATTTTATTTTACTTCTAATTCGTTAAGTGTTTAGTTGTGTGATTACGAAATAAACGAATACATGCTTAAATATAAAAATAAATCCTAACTTCTTTTAGGATACATTTTCATGAGATTTAATCTAAGGTTTACTTGGGGACAAGTAAAGTTCAAGTGGGGGGATATTTGATGAACTCAAATAAGTACATTTTATTACTATCATTTATCCTATTAATTTGACTTGTTTTACTATATTATGTATGAGGATTGATACTTAATCGTTTACTTTTGTAATTCTCAGGTGAAAACAAGCATTTGGTGAAACTTGGCGATTTTGGACTAATAATGGAGCAAAACGTACATAAAGTGGAAGTCTACTGACATGGACAAGATCAAGTCAATTCTGCTCCAGATGCGCCGCATCTCACTATCAACATGCGCCGCATCTCTATCAAGATATCACCAGATACGATCCAAGATACAAGAGGACATGCGCCGCATCTAATAAAGAGTTACGCCGCATCTACTGGCGGTGTACGAATATTCCTGAATATTATAATCTTGGACCCCACGCGAAGTTAAGTACATGCGCCGCATCTACTTAAGTAGATGCGCCGCATCTTCCCTCAGACACAAACTATAAATACCCCGTAGACCAGACGCATTAAAAAAGTTCGGAGATTCAGAAGTTCGAAAACCTAAAGACCGAACAGAAGAGAAGGACGAATTCAGTCAAGAAGGCAGCACAAGACACACCCAAATCGAAGATACAAGAGCTGTAAGAAGGTGCTGCATGTATTTAATTCATTAAGTAGTTTTGTTTTATTGTTTTAGCAAACTTTAATTCATCAGGATTGGTGGCTTGTGTAATGTGACAACGGAAAGATTGCACTCCCTTTAATACTTGCTTTCCCATCAATTAAAGTTTATATGTTGATGTCTTTGGTTACTACTTATTAGTGCATTGACCACCTCTGTGTTTATTAGTGGCTTGCGGGCACCCGACTGCGGGACAAGGTGTGGCTCCCACGGTTGTTTCTAAATTGATCACTTAGGAATAACTTTTAGACATAAGTCGTCATTAAGGGTTTACTCGCCGATGAGAATAGGACCAACGAGAAAGGGTTAATTACATACACTTCATATAAAGCTATCAATAAAACAAGTGACAATCTACTTAATCATAAGGACAGCCCTCTTATTGTCTCAAGTATCTATCTGTGTACGTGTGTGCTACTTGCTGATTCGTGCCTATTTGTTTATTTTATTATTTAATTGCAAACAAAACTGTGCCAGTCTCTCAGGCTGAAACCCCCTTGCGTTAGGATATTAAAATACTGATTAGATTAACTAGATTATACGTTCCACTCTTAGTGATCGACACTCTACTTACCATTATCTTCATACTGACCGGGTACACTGCTCGTTAAGTGTGTGTGTTATTGATAAGTCGGCTAAATATAAATTTAAAACTTGAGTAGGCATTAAAACTGCTAAACCGCAACGACACATCACGCGCATCAATTCACGAAGAATGTGATTCTTAAATTCGGTTTTGTTGCTTGTTCTGACTTTTCTAACGGTGTTGCGGAGCTGAACCTGAATTTTGGTGAGAAAGGTGATGATCATCGAAGGAGCTTGATCTTTGGTGCGAAGAAAGTAGACCCAATTCCATCTAGAAAAATCATCAACAATTACCAAGATGTATCGGTTCCCATTAATTGTCTGAACTCGCATCGGCAACACAAATCCATATGTAGAAGTTGGAGAACATGATCCGTACTGTGCTCGGTTTTAGGAGGAAAATGAGCATGAGTACTCTTCCCTTGTTCACAAGCTGGACAAAGGTGATCTTAGTCAAACTGAAATCTTGGAAGACCATCTACTAATTTATGACGAGCAAGATCTGTCATTGTCTTGAAATTCAAATGAGATAAACGTTTATGCCATAGCCATGATTTTGTAGAGTGTGCCTTGGAGAGTAAACAAATTGGAGAAGAAGCGGTCATGTCAGACATAGAAATGGTGTAGAGACTCGTTCCGCGTTTTCCTGACATGAGGTCGTTTCCTTGTAGATCACGAACAAAGCAGGTTTTCTCCCTAAATGCAACTTCCAAGTCACCATCACAAAATTGCCCTACTGAGAAAAGGTTATGTCCAAGGCCTTCAACGTAGTATACGCGGCTAATCTCAAAGTTTTTGTTGACATTGTCCCCATAGCCCATTATAGCGGCAAAGTGATCATTCCCGAATCTGACAGTTCCTATGAACTTTGCGACAAAGTTTACTAGAAGTTTTAAGTTGCCTGTCATGTGTCGAGAACATCTGCTATCAACAATCCAAAGGACGATTTGAATCACCTGCATCACAAGAAGATGATACAGATGGAGAATTGGTAATGGTGGAACCCGCTGGGTTTGTAGCACAATTTTTAAGCATTTTAGGTAACCAAGTAAAACTAGGTTTATGATGTAGCCAAGGTTGCCATGTCCAACTAGATTCTGCTTTCTTCCTAGTGAATGAATTTGGTGATTGGATTGTTTTAGGGGCCACTATGGTTTTGTCTACAGTAGGCTTAGAAACTACATTTGGCGATTTTCCTAAGATTGACTTAGCAGCAGTAGTGGGCCTAGAGGAAATGCCATTTGTACATTTCTGATTACGAGACAAAAGGGTCTTTGCAACACAGTTTTTATGATTACCAGACAATATACTCAAACGACAAAACACACAAGAAGCATCAACAATAACATCATTCAGAACATTCATAGTCTTAGCATTTGTTACATCATCATTAGAATTACACGGTTTAAAGTTTGATTCTACTCTAGACATAACATGCTTTTTATTCAGATTCCTAATGCGGTCTTCAACTTCTAGGTCTTTAGATGTGCTTCCCTTAAGTAGCTAGATACTAGTCTTCTTTCTGTTCTTTTTAGTCTTGGATCTGCTAACTTTAGGAGAGGTGTCTAGTCCTGTAGAAGTTGAAGCATGTACATTAGTGGTCTAAAGGGATGTTTTCTTAGGTGTCTTATCTATTTTATACATGCCTGGTGCAATCACATTCTTGTTAACAAATTTCCATTTTTCAAGTAACTTGATTTTCTCTTTCAACTCAATGATGATGTGTTTTTGTTGTTGAATTTTGGAATCCAATTCTCGGTTTAATCGAACAGTGTCATTCCTGTTTTGGCAAACTTCATGAATGTCCTTTTCATATTCAAAAATTTGATGTTTTAAAACAGCATTCTCTTTTTCAATATTCTGAATTTTGAAAGCATGACTGTTTTGACAGGACATTGATTATTTTTTATTTTGTAGTTTTAACTAAAAGTCAAGACTCTGAGTCTGACACCATTGCAATTTTTGATTGAGTTGGAAAATTTCTTTTGAAAATTTCTTTTTCACATCATCATTGACTTTGCGAAGTCTCTCATTTTCTCTTTTCAAATTATCAATTTCAAGTCTCAACATCTCAGTATCAACAGAATGAGCATCAACAATCATTTCATTACACGACACATAGATGGAATTCATGAACACACATATAACATCATAACATAGAACATTCACCAAGAGTCGATCTGCTTCTTTTTGCAAAACTTTGTTTTTACATTTTTGTTTTGAGATCGTTTGTTCTGTTGCTACGAAAATGTTCATCATGGATGCAACCTCTGATTGAAGTTCCTATTCCCAATGTGTAGCACAGAGTCGCAGGCGTTGAACATGTGGCAAAAATTGTTTTTGAAACACCTCTCTCTTTTATTTTTCATATGGAGAAAGAAAAGTAGAGATGGTTATCTCTGAATTTCGTTCAATTGCATGTTCCAAAAATTGTATGTCTTCCATAAAAGTTTTAAAATATCTATGGATAAGACATTGTTTTGACAACGGTGCAATGACACCTGAAATTGGTAAAAGGCCATTGACTTGTGCTACTTTGTTCACAGGACCAACCTCAAAAGATTCATTCACTTCTATTAAAGACCATGTTTTTTCTTATTTATCTTGTTGTGGTACGAAGGTTTCACTAATATGAGGCACTCTTTAGTAGTCATATGGTTTATTAAATTTGACATTATTCATTTTAGATCGACTCTCTTCGTCCTGTTCCATTTCCTCTTCATGATTATAAACAACAACACGCATGATAGAGTCATCAAACAAATGTTCTACACTGTATAACTTCGGATTTTCCTTAAGTGCCTTATGTAAGAAACATGGTTTGTCATCCCCAATAGCAAAGCCATATCCTTGAGGGTTTTGCTTTAGAGAAAATTTCTGAATGATTGTTACTGACTCAACTGTTTTATACACAACTTTTTGAAACTCTTTAAGTTTACATTCCAACTCAACTATTTCCTCAAGATATGAATCAACCCATTTCTTTGATGCTTGTTTGTGTTCAGAAAAATTATCTTGACAAGTTGACAACTCAGTTTTTGTTTTGAAAAGTTCAAAGTGTAGATTGTCAACTTGTTTTAAAAAAACTAATCTTTCTTGTTCCATTTGTAAAATCAAGTCATTTTTGAAACAAATAATTCACATACTTGATGTTCTAACTCTTGTGCATTCACATAAGATTGTTGGAATGCAACTTCAAAACTTTTTTCCCGTTTTTATTTTATTTCATAATTTGAAAGTTGAAGTTTGTAGCACTCAAGATCCTTAGTCAACAATGCATTTTTAGCTTTTAAATTTTTATTGATCTCATTGCACTTATCAATTTGGTATTTCTGTGTGTCTAACTGGGTTTGGGTAGTCAAGAGCAAGGTCATGAGCTCTGAATCTGGACCAGGCAAAAGATCATCTTGTTCAAGTTGATCATTATTATCATCATCAAGAGGATCATCAAAGGTAACAACCGGGTTGATTTGATCTTCCTCAAATGTAACTACAGTGTTTATTTGGTCATCGACTTGAGGAGATAAGAATGAGTCATCTTGAGCAACATGGTCTTCAGCATATGCAGATGCAGAGGGGGATACGATTTCATGTATTAGACATTTAGAGTCAGGTACCTGAGACAAGCCATCGATATCATAAACCGGGCCTGTTTCACCCATGTGCATCTCTTGCATATTAGCCATCAACATTACGGCTGCATTGGCCTCCAGATCTTCCATATCATCATCCGAGTAAGCATTAGCCATGAATGTAACACCCCCGTTTTTGATAATCGCAACGGAATATAAGTTGGGGTATTACTTCAAGCATCACAGTCATGAAAATAGAAAACGAATCGAAAAGAGACGTTTTAAATAAAATTGATATCATTCATTTATTTATATCAGAGTTACATTATACAGGTCCCAACGGGAAGTTCCAAAATTCATTAATGAAGATACGTTATTTGTTGAATGATAACAAAATGAACACTCTTTTTATAAGAAAGTCCACAGCCACTCCGTGCCAAATCAAACTTCTAATTACCTGAGATGAAACATGCTAAAAAGTCAACACAAAGGTTGAGTGAATCCATAGCGTTTAAAGTTATAATCAGTTTCAACACAAGTTGAGTAGAAAGTAAATCAGTAATATTGCAGTTCGTTACATATATTGCCCTAAGTCTCATGACACGCAAAAAATTAACTGTGGATCATCATAAGTTATAAGCTAATGATATATATTACCCCATAATTAAATGAAGTAATTTTGCTTCCGACTAGGAGATTGCCTGTCTCTTTATTCATCTCAAATAAAGTACATTTGGTCACGTCACTGTAACACAAAGGGGTTGTCACACCCAATAGATCTATTTACTATATTCGCGTTCACCCGAAAGTGACTAATGGTCAATGATAGGAGGTCTTTTAGGCAACAGGTAACTTAGGCAATATTAATCAGGAAAGCATACAGAAAATACTTGTGTTCGATTTTGTAGCATTTATCTCCCCACAAGTTTGGAAAACGTATAAAAAGTGGGACTATGAACTCACCTTAGCAGTCTGGATGGAAAACAAAATTAAATAGAGTTGATAAACGTCTCCGGCACGCAACCTAGGTTGTTATGTCAAGTTTCAGTAATCGCATTCTGATATATATAAGTTTTAGTATTCGTTTCGTAATGTTTTGGTTGATGGTTTAAAGTTTAACTGAGACAACATGAAGTCTCTTCAAAAGTAGGATAAGATTTTATCTTATTTCTCATTTTTATGTTTCCGTTTGTTCGTTATTGAAATAAATGTATTCAGTTTTTATTAGTTTCCATTATAAATATATTCAAAATATATTTCTAATAATAATTTATATAATGTTACGCTTTTTAAGCTTATAGTTTCATGTATTGACAATTTATACCCCTGAACTTTCACAAAATGATAATTTTTACCCCTGAACTTTAGTGAAATGACAATTTTTACCCCTGAACTTTGGTGAAATAATAGTTTTTACCCCTGTAGTTTCAAAAATGACACTTTATACCCTCAAATTTAGGTCGTTGTCAAAAATAGTCCTTGTTTTAATATCTTTGAAATATTTACATTTTTGGCCCAATAAAACTCTATCTATCAAAGTTGGCAAGTTTACCCCTTAAACCTTAGGTCGATTTTAGTTTTTAGTCCTAGTTATAAAAATAGGTGGAATTTTGGCAGAATATACCCTCAAAGCATTTTTCCCATTTCACTCGTGGTCCTTATTTCAATAAAACGCGTTTTAAGCTTCGGGAAAAGACTCGACTTGCTACAAATCCTTTATATACGTTATTATAAGTTTGTAAACATCATTTTTATGGCTTATTAGCTTATATTTCGAGCTTATTTAACTCGAATTAAATATAAAGGGTGCGTTCAAATTAGTTTGCGAAGGGCAGAAAAAGAGCTCGAATAACTATGGGGCAAAGCAATCTTTTTACAACATTCTTTTTCCTATAATTAGCTAGCTGGGTGGTCATTAATGTGGCAAAAATTCAGATTTTATAGGGGTCGTTTGAGGGTCGAAATATTTGTTCAAAGTTAAGGGTCTGGGATAGTTTTGCGATAAGAAAGAAAATGAAGAACGAATGGGTTTTTTATTACTAAGTTCACGATACAACTTTTAATGCATGTTATTATGATCATAATCATATCTAATCTATCTTTAACATGTTTTAATGATTCCTAGATTAGTAATATGTAAAGAAAATAAAATGGGGTGTTCTTGGGGTTGCTCGACAAAAAGAGAAAGAAAAAAGAAAAATATAGTAAGCATGATTTTTGACATAGTTTGTTATTAGGGATTATTGTTAGGAATATAAATATTCATCTGAAGACTCGGTCACCCCGAGTACTCATTAGCACTTAATAGCTCGTAGGAATATTAGTATTATTAGTAATAGTTTAGTTAATATAGAACTTGTGGAGTGGGTCGGGTCTTTACCCTTTGTCAGCTCACTCCACAGCCCACTCGGGGCACCAATATTATGTACTATATAAAGCCCTTCCCACAAAAGGGAAGGGTTGGACCTTTCACTTCTCTAATCATACAACTTCTACTTCTCTCTCTACAAAGGCTCCCAACTCACTTTCTCTCTCTACAAATCTCTATTCTATTCGGCCTAACCTAAATCCATACGTGTTATATAGTTAGTGAACATCTTACAATTGGTATCAAGAGCCATGGTTAGGTTCATATCAGTTCATGTTCACGGATTTCATAGGTTGTTTTTAGGTTTCTTGGTTCGAATAGTTTTTCTTGGGAAAATCACTTGTATGATTTTGTTTGTGGTTAAATCAGTGAAAATCTTGTACTTTCTTGTTCAAGATTGTTACATAAGCGTTGTTTAGTTGCTGGGTTGGTTGTTTCTGTCGATTTGTGGAGTATTTGGTCAAATCGTTTGGTGTTTGCAAAAGTGTTCTTGGCTGCTATTTGAGTTGCGTCCAGAAGTTCATCGCTGCGATTTGAACAGTTGGGAAATTGGTAGTTGCGATTTGGTATATCTTGGAGTCTGCGATTTGACTTATTACTCAAAAGGGAAAAAGAAGTCAAATCGCTAGAAAGCGACTGTTTTGGCATATTGTGGGTTGCGATTTGATGAGATAGTGACAGTTTGTCCGATAGTGAGTTGCGATTTGACTCGACGAGATAGTGACAGTTTGTCCAGTTGTGAGTTGCGATTTGACTCTAGCGATTTGAGTTCTTCCGGTTGCGATTTGACAGTTGCGACTTGGGTTTTCTGGTTGCTATTTGCTTATTGCGATTTGAGCTCACTCTGTTGCGATTAAAGGTTGTGACTTGTGACTTGAGTCGTTGCGATTTGATCTTTGCGATTTGACTTACGATTTACAAATTATGATTTGATTATTTGTGATTTGACAAGGTGAGATTTGATTTAATGTGATTTGACTGATTGCAATTTGACCAGTTGCGATTTGACGTTGCGAGTTGACACTTGCGATTTGACTTATTGTGATTTGGTCGATTGCGATTTGACTTGTTGCGATTTGATCAAATTAAGATTTGACTTTTGTAACTCGAATTTTGAAAATCAATTTTGCAATTCACTCTTGGATTACGGTTTCTCTTGTTGATTTTAGAAAATCCTGCGAAAGAATCGATTTCCCGGTTTAAATCACAAGAGTTGTAAAATCCCGTCTTAATCATGACAAGCACTACATCTGATGACATACAAGCTGCTGGGTCCGATACTCGTCCTCCTATGCTAGATAGGACTGACTACGAGTCATGGGCCCAAAGAATTCGTCTCTACTGGTTGGGTAAAGAAAAGGGGTTCAATATTCTCAAATCAATTGATGAAGAACCATTCCAGATGGGCACTACTCGTGACGTTGTTACCACTGGTGATGACGGAACTGTAAATTTGGGAATCGACAGGCCTCGAACATACAATGATCTGACTAAGGAGGAAAAGAAGAGGCATGATGCTGATATTAGAGCCTCGAACATTGTTATTCAAGGTCTTCCAAAAGATGTTTACAAGCTCATCAACTTTAATACTGAAGTAAAAGCAGTGTGGGACAATGTAAAGATGCTATTGGCTGAATCAGAACTCACAAAGGAAGATCGTGAGTCACAATTGTATGACGAGTTTGAACATTTCAAAATGAACCCAGGTGAGAATGTCATAGACTACTATGTAAGATTCCACAAGTTGGTGAACGACATGAGAATGATCAAAATGACAATGCCAAACATCCAACTTAACTCCAAGTTCGTGAACAATATGACCCCTGAATGAGACAGATTTGTGACTGCAGTTAAACTCAACAAGGGATTGAGGGATACAAACTATGAACAGATGTATGCTTATCTGCAACAACATGAGAAACATGCTGCATATGATCGTCAGTTGAGAGAAAAGCTCAATCCAGCTGCACGAAATAACCCACTGGCCTTTGTTGCAAATGTTCAGCAATACAATCAACCACAACTTGATCAATCTTATCTGAATCCCATCCTGCCAAAGAATCAGTCATTGTTTACTCAATCATCCATGCACACACAAACTACTATGAGCTCTCAACTAGACTCTGGATATTCTCGCACTGATCAGATGATTGATGAGCTCTCCAATCAAGTGTCCTTGCTCGTTCAACAATTCAGAGCTACACTCCCTCAAACTAACAATCAACTCAGAACCTCATCTAACCCACGCACTCAGGCAACAGTGGAGGATGGTAGAATCGTGGTTCAGAACGTTCAAGGGAGACAAAACTTGAATCAAAGGAACTTGGGTAGAGGTAATGTGCAGATGAGAGCAAGAAATGCAAATCAAGGGCAGGGGAAGCAGCCAAAATGTTACAACTGTGGGGGACTCGGCAACATTTCCAGAAACTGCAATCAACCAAAAGGTCCTCAAAACTCAGATTATTTCAAGGACAAGATGTTATTGATGCAGGCTCAAGAAAATGGGGCTGTATTGGACAATGAAGAATTGTTATTTCTTGCTGGTGATAGGGAAAATACTTTTGATGCCGATGTGGATGAGCAGCCTGTTCAGGACCTTGCGCTTAATGATCCCAACATCTTCAAGGCTGATGATTGTGATGCATTTGACTCTGATGTGGATGATGAACCGACTGCTCAAACAATCTTCATGGCCAATCTATCTTCCATGATCTCATCACCTCATCAAGCCAGTCCCTCAAATGCATCTGTGATTTCTGAGATACTAAAACTTTATGACACATATAACGTGGTTGATGAACAGAAGATTCCCAACGAAGTACAACAGACAGATGTGATTGATTCAGATAATGTTGACATGGGAAATAGTAATATTTTTTCATATGAACAATATGTGAATCACAACAATGTGTCTGATGTACACGGTGGTGCATCTTCTGTTGAAATGATTGCATGTGATGAAAATAATGCATGTGCCATAGATAATGATTGTTCTGTAGACGATGATGGTGAGTGGCATGAAAACACTGTGTTTGTCTCTGATGATACCTTGACCACTAGATTAAATATATATAAGGATCAGGTGGCCCTTTATGAACAGCGTGCTAAATTCGAACTTATAGAACGTGAGCAGAAAATGGAATGTCAAATGCGTTCACTTATAACCGAGCATAATATAAGGGAAGAAACATTAAAACAAGAGTTGAATTCTTTGAGAAATCAGCTAGATCAGTCTGTTAAACAAAAACAAGATGCACAAAAATACTTAAATACTCTAAAGCAAGAATTCAAAGAAAAAGAAACACAACTCTTAAATAATTTCTCCAGACTTAAAACCTTAAAGAATAAGCTTGAGGATAAGTTGTACACACAAGACCAAACCAGACAGATTGCCCAAATGATTCAGAAGCACAAAAATCTGTGTGATAAGCATAGTGAAAGTAATGTAGGTGAACCTAAGTTAGCTCTCCTTAGGAATGCTAAAATAGCCCAACCTGCCTTATATGATGCTCACGTGATGATTATGCCTGGTCATGCCTCACCTGATGTTTCATCTTTAGAAGAGAATGACGAAATAGATGTGTGGAAAAGAGAAAGAGTGAATGAGAAAATGAAGGATCCCATCCGCATAGCCAATCGAATAATAGTCAAACCCCATGATTATAATAAGGAGAATCGATTGACTGTGTTTGCACCTCAAAAGAAGTTAACGCCTGAACAAATATTTTGGAAGTATGATATTGAAAAGAGAAAAGCTGATGAGCTTGAAGGCAAAACCCCATCCCTTAGGAAAATTGCTGCTGTGACGGTGTATCCTCCCAATACACCTAGACATTTGGTTCCTTTGACTTTTCCCACTGAATGTAAAACCTTAATTAGCATATATGTACTTTGTCAACTATTTGCTAATTTTGATAAAACGTGTAAGAAGAGAATTACACCAACAGGAATAACTGAGGGAGAAATGTGTTTTGAACAAACAAAAAGATGTTACTTGACTGAGGTCATGCCATTCTTTAAACTACTCAAAGAACATTTTGAAGGGATGCAAAATACCCTTAAAACAGAAGTAAATGAAATGAAAGTAGTATTTAAAGATATGGAAAATGAGGTAACTCAAAATGTGATAGAACTTAAGAGTCACGAGATTGAAAGAAAGAACATTCTCATCTCCAATGAGAATTTGATTGCTAGATGTATTGCACAAGAAGTATTTTATACTGCTACTGATTCTGCATTATCTGCTTGTCAATTTCATGAGTATTCTATGGCTTTGAATGTTACCCAGAATCGTGTTGTTGAGCTTGAGGGGGAGAATTTGAGATTACAAGAAAAAATTCAAAATGATGACCATGATAACATGGTCAAACATTTTTCAAAACTAGAGGTTGACTATCTTAATTTACAATTAAAATATCAACACTTAGAAGAAATATGTAAACTATCGAATTTCAAGACATCTTCGGATGCTCCTGAATTTGATACGTATTTTGAATTAAACAAACGAGATGAGAAAATTCAAGCTCACATGAACACGATTCGACAATTGAGGGCTCAAATTGCCCAATTAAAATCAAACAAGTGTGATGTGTATGGCACCAATAAACCTTCGTCTTCAGATTCTCAGAATTTTCACTATCAAGACACCATCAATAAGTTACACTATGAAAATGAGTGTTTTCGAGCTGAGAATTCTAAGATTAAACAACATTACAAAGAGTTATATGACTCGATTAAAGTTACACGAAATAGTCATAATGAAAAGATAACTTCTTTGTTAAATGAAATTGAGAATCTTAAGACGAAGGTGAAAGGAAAAATGCCAAGTATCACTTGTGAATGTGGTGCACCAAAGGTTTCTGCTATTAAAAAGTATGATGTTGATGTTGGGCCTATTCCATTTCTCTTTATAAATAATAGACCTGCCCATCAAATATATCTCTATCACCTTAGGGACGGCCTTGACACACTTCGTGAGGTTGTAGAAGAGGACGGAATAGAAAAGCCACTTGATAAAGCAGTTGTGTATGCCTGCGTCCTCACAAAAAGGATTCAGGAATTGTTAGAATATGCCATTGGAGCGGGCCCTAAGTCTAACCACCAAAAAGATAGATTAGTTGTATCATCATCCACAATTAAGAACAAGCATGTAACCTTTGAACTATCATCAAGAACATCAGAACCTAGCACATCAAAATCAGGAAAGCTTGTGACAGTGAAACAAACTAATGTTCCCATCATTGCTTCTACAGGAGTGAAAAGTGACACCCAAGCTAGCGGGTCAGAGCCTAGAGGCAATGCAAGGAAAGATAGGACTGCGCCGGCTAAGAGTGATCACAAGAAGAGTGTAGAAGCCCAACCTAGGAACAATAAGTTTGCAATGAATAGATTGAATCGTGTTGATTCTAGTATCAAAAGTACTGTAATTAATTCGAATTCTAATGTTGTCTGTAAAACATGTGACAAATGTTTAATTTATGCTAATCATGATGATTGTGTTGTGTCATTTCTGATGTCTCCCGTACCACCCCATCTTAAGAATGTTTGGAAAACTGAAACAAACAAGAAAGTCTGGATTGCTACAGGAAAAACTTTTGCTAATGTTGGGTACCAATGGAGACCCACTGGAAGGAAATTCACTCTAGGAAATCAGTGTCCCATACCTAGAAAGAATAATAATAAAATTATGAAGTCTAAGGAATAGAGACCAACTGGTCGAATTTTGCCTCTAGTAACACATTGCCTTCTAACTAGGTCATCTGCTGCCTCTAGGGTAGTCTCCACTATAATGACAACAGCATCTGTAAACCCTGTAGCTCCTGAATTTGTGTGTGCTAACCAAACGGACCCCAACTGCATGTGGGGATCCACATATTTCAGTTATCCATCGTTAGCTGTTTTCAAATGCAGGTCGTACAAATCGTCCTTTGGTATTTGGATTCAGGCTGCTCAAAACATATGACTGGGGATCGCTCACGGCTCAAGAATTTCGTGAAAAAGTTTATCGGGACTGTTAGATTTGGGAACGACCATTTTGGAGCAATTATGGGTTATGGAGATTATGTGTTTGGCGACAGTGTAATCTCTCGGGTATACTATGTGGAAGGGCTAGGGCATAATTTGTTTTCGGTTGGTCAATTTTGTGATTCAGATCTTGAAGTGGCATTCAGAAAAGACACTTGTTTCGTCAGAGAGTTGGATGGTATAGATCTTCTCAAAGGAAGTCGTGGCGCCAATTTATATACCATATCCATTGAAGAAATGATGAAGTCCTCTCCTATTTGCTTGCTTTCAAAGGCCTCAAAGACTAAGTCTTGGCTATGGCACCGTCGTTTAAACCACTTGAACTTCGGCACCATAAATGACTTGTCTCGCAAAGACCTAGTTCGAGGCATGCCCAGATTAAAATTTGAGAAAGATCACCTTTTCTCTGCATGTCAATTGGGCAAAAGCAAGAAACACACCCACAAACCCAAAACCTTCAATTCCATCATGGAAGTTCTTCACACACTGCACATGGATCTGTGTGGACCAATGAGGGTGCAGAGTATCAATGGAAAGAAATATGTTCTTGTAGTGGTCGACGACTACTCTAGATTCACATGGGTAAAGTTTTTGAGAACCAAGGATGAAACTCCAGAGGTTATCATCAAACTAATCAAGAAGTTACAAGTAAGGCTGAACAAAACTGTCAGAATTATCCGGACTGACAATGGAACTGAGTTTGTTAATCAACAACTCAGTCAATTTTAAGAAGGTGTTGGCATAACCCATTAGAAAAGTGTCCCACGCACTCCACAACAGAACGGCGTTGTTGAAAGACGAAATCGTACCCTTGTGGAAGCTGCAAGGACTATGCTAATTTATTCCAAAGCTCCGATGTTTCTTTGGGCAGAAGCAATTGCCACTGCATGTTACACCCAAAATCGTTCCTTGATACACACCCTTCACAATAAGACACCTTATGAGCTGATTCATAATAAGAAGCCAGATCTCTCCTTTCTTCGTGTCTTCGGTGCACTGTGTTATCCTACAAATAACAGTCAAGATCTGGGAAAGTTGAAGGCTAAAGCAGACATAGGTTTCTTCGTTGGGTATGCACCAGATCGCAAGGGATATAAAATCTACAACAAAAGAACCGGAAAAATCATGGAAACAATTCACGTCACATTCGATGAGCTGTCTGAGCATACGGCTCCTGGACAAACCAGTTCTGGACCCACTACTAATCTATTGACACCTGGACCAATTAGTTTAGGTCTTGTACAGAATTTCACGCCTGCAGCTCCTTATGTACCTCCCACCAGTGATGAATTGAAGAAGTCATTTGATTCAATGTTTGATGAATACTTTGAGCCATCCACGGTTAATCCTACAACGGAAACTCCACATGAACTCCCTGTTGTTGATGCTCAAGTTCCACCAAACTCAGAAGGTCCATCTATATCTGTCCCTATCAGTCAAGATTCTCCATCTGCCAGTCAATCCCATTCATCATCAAATATACAATCTGCTTCGGTACAGCAAGGATCTGCAGATGACAATTCTTTTGAAGTTAATCCTTTTGCTCCTGTTGATGATGTCCCGTTTGAGAATGTATTTGCTCCTGAATCTTCAACTGATACATCTTCTTCAGGAGATCACAACACGGCAACATCAGTTCAAAACCCTCAACCCCACGATCATCTCAGAAAATGGACCAATGATCATCCGATTGACAACATCATTGGTAATATCTCTCGTCTGGTATCTACTCGAAAACAACTAGCCACCGATGCCCTGTGGTGTTTCTTCAACTCTGTACTATCAAAAGTCGAACCAAAAGATGCAAAAGAAGCAATGACCAAAGACTGCTAGTTCAACGTAATGCAAGATGAAATTCATGAATTTGATCGGCTTGAAGTATGGGAATTAGTACCTCCTCCAGAGTATGCAAAGATCATTGCTCTAAAGTGGATCTTCAACGTGAAACTTGATGAGCATGGTGATGTTCTTAAGAACAAGGCACGGCTAGTTGCAAAAGGATATCGACAAGAAGAGGGCATACACTTTGAGGAATCATTTGCTCCTGTTGCACGAATTGAAGCCATCAGAATCTTCCTCGCAAATGCTGCTAGTCGGAATATGATAGTCTACTAGATGGACGTTAAAACAGCTTTCTTGAATGGTGACTTAAAGGAGGAAGTCTATGTGAGTCAACCAGAAGGATTTGTGGACGCTGATCATCCTACTCATGTCTATCGCTTGAAGAAGGCCCACTATGGCTTGAAGCAGGCACCTAGGGCGTGGTATGACACATTGTCCAAGTTCCTTCTTGCAAATGGATTCTCCAAGGGTGTTGTTGATCCTACATTGTTCACCAGGAAGGCGGGCAAACATCTACTCCTTGTTCAGATATATTTAGATGACATTATCTTTGCTTCGTCTGATCCTAGTGAATGTGATCGGTTATCAAAAGATATGAGTTCTAAGTTCCAGATGTCGATGATGGGATAAATGTCGTTCTTCTTAGGCTTGCAAATTTCTCAAAGTCCTGGAGGCATCTTCATTAATCAATCCAAATATGCAAACGAAATTCTAAAGAAATTTGGATTCGATTCAAGTGACTCTGTTGACATTCCCATGATTGAAAGATCAAAGCTAGATGAAGATCTCTCTGGGTGCCGGTTGATCAAACAAAGTATAGAAGTATGATTGGATCCTTGATGTATATCACCGCCAGTAGACCAGATCTTCTATTCGCAGTATGTATGTGCGCTAGGTACCAATCCAAGCCTACTAAAAAGCATATGGAAGCGGTGAAAAGAGTGTTCAGATATCTTCATGGCACGATTCACATGGGACTCTGGTATCCAAAGGACACCGCAATGGAACTCATAGATTATGCAGATGCGGATCATGCAGGGTGTCAAGATACTCGTCGAAGTACTTCGGGGGGAGCTCAGTTTTTGGGGGAAAAGTTGGTTAGTTGGTCTTCTAAGAAGCAAATGAGCACGTCTATATCTTCTACAGAGACCGAGTACATTGCTATGTCTGCTTGCTGTGCTCAAATCCTATGGATGAGATCACAACTTTCGAACTATGGGCTTTCATACAACAAAATTCCCATCTATTGTGACAACAAAAGCGCTATCGCTCTCTGTTGTAAAAATGTCCAACACTCCCGGTCAAAGCACATCGACATCAGGCATCACTTCATAAGGAAACTGGTTGAGAAAGGGATTGTTGAACTCTACTTCGTGAGGACGGAGTTTCAGTTAGCTGATATCTTCACTAAGGCAGTTCTGACAGAACGGTTTCAGTTTATTCTCCCGCGACTTGGCATGAAGAGCTTGACACCTGAAGCACTCAAGGGTCTTCAAGAAGAAGAGGAAGAGTGATGAGTGTGTAAATACTCATCATTTTACACCCATAAAAGACACAAAAATGACCAAAAACACCCAATTTATACGGCAGATATCCTTGGTTTGTGTTTTTATGTGTTTCAGGTACAAAGGATTGAAAACAGGCATTTTTGGATCGACTCGACAACAATTGTGCATTTGATCAAGTGAAGACAAAAGTCAAAGTCAAAATTCAAAGTCAACCCCCAAAAAAATACCAAAATGACACAAATGGTCCTTGGAAATAATCTTCATTTTTTTTGCAGCCTTGGTCCTTGGATTTTCAGAAAATTACACAATTGATCCTTAAAGTTTAATTCTTTAAACTTTAAAACAAATTAAACCCACTACCAAATCCAATAAAAAAAACGCATATCCGGCCTTTTTGTTTTTAACTAAACAAAATTAGTTGACAAAAGTCAACTCTTCTTCTTTCCCCTAACCCGCCAAAACACCACTTCCCAATACTGTGCCATCACCATCACCATCACCAACAACTTTGACTCCCTTTCCTACTTCCCCATACACTACCCAGCCACCCTACCACTATTGTACCTTGTTCACAAGATGCCACGCCACGCTGGCAATCCCACAAACACACCATGGCACCAAAATCCTATTAAGGGCTCAGATGACTCCCTACTCAATCCAACGGATGGGATTTACTCCCAAGAAGCACAAAATGGTTTCCAATGCTGTTTTCTCTCACAAAAGAAGCACAAAAGTAAAGACCTAAGTTCTAGTTTTTTTAGTATAAATAGGATAGAAGTTTTTAGTTGTAAGTAGGTTTAATTTAGCTAAAATTTTAAGGTACTTGTATTTCTTTTAGCTTATTGTTATTTTATCTTACTTTTCCAGTATTGTAATTTGAATTTTAATGAAATTTCAAGTTTTTCCTATTTGGTCAACTTAAGTCAAAACACTGTACATCAGCTTATCTTAGTGCTTAATTGCTTTTTTTATGCTTTTTTGTTCTCCTTGATGATAACTGATGGTAGTTTGATAGTAAAGTTCTAGCTTAATTTCAGTTTTTCACATAAATGGTTTAAAAAGCCAATAAACAGTCAAAATAAGCTCAGCTTATTTGAAGTGTTTATTGGCTATTGAAAGTTCTTTATTAGGGTTTAAACAAGCTATATATTCATTAGGGAATCAGTTATATAGCTTATATGGGTCATTTTCAGTTCAAATTTGCAAACTCAGTCTCTAATGGAGTGTTTGGTTCTAACTTATTTTTGGGTAGTAAGGCATGATTACTGTTCATTTGCACTATGATGAGTTTAGGTTAAGCTAAGTTAAGGCATGATAAGCTGTTTTCAGTTCACTTTTAGTACCTTTTGAGCCTTTTGGATTTCTAGTAGGTTAGTGAATATTTAGAACCTCAGAAGCTTCTTATAAGCTATGATAAGCTGAGCTTGTTCTTTTTGCTACTTTTTGCATTGCATTAGTTTTCTTTGGTCATATTTAGTATTGGTTAAACTCCATTTGGTTTTGCAAAAGCTGAGGTACAAAAATTCAATATCAGTCAAACATCAGCAGACTGCATTTTCTTAATTTTCCCAATTTGCAGCTTTTTGTTCTATTTTTCATTTGCTAGTGATAAGTTGTTATGAGCTGGATTTTGGCATAACTAAAACTCAGTTGATCAACTAGTTGATTCCATTTTTTTTTGGATTTTTTAGGATTTTTCTTAAACTGCTTTTTAGGGGCTTGAAAAGCCCACTTTTTGCCCTGTGCACACTTAGATCAGCAGACCATCTGTCCCATTTCCCTTTTTTCAGCTCACCTATAAGCTGAAATTAAGTCCCTATAGGTTTGGTTTTTGTTAAATAAGCTGATAGATGTTTGAACTTCTTAATCCTTGAGTTTTAGAATCTGGCTTATTGTATATGAGCTTATTTTTTAACTTCAAATCACCATGTTGGACTGAGTTGCCTTAACCCATTTTTTTTTCAACCCCTCTGATCAAATAAGCATTGAGCTTATTCTGAGATTTTTGTGAGTTTTAAAATAAGTTGTTTCATCAAAACTTGTTACTTAATTGTGCTTAGTGAGTTTTACAAAAGAAAAACACAAAAAAAAGGGTTTTGCAAAAAAGGGTTGTGTGTGGGATTCGAACCTGGGACCCTTAGCTCAAACACACAACGCCCTAACCATATGCACAAAGTTCTGCTTGGTGTAATATTCCCCTTATTTTATTTTTAAACTAGTTTAATTCCTTTTAGCTAAAACTGTTTAACTGCTTATTTCGTAGCCTAATTCTAGTCCTTTTTAGGTTCCAATATTTTTCTTAGAATAGTATTAGATTAATTTAATTTCTGGTAATTTTTTAGAATTTTACTGTTCATTTGCTATTTTTCCTAATTTAATTTAGTTTAATTAGTTTTTAATTCGTAATAAATAATTTAAAAATGAGGAAAATAAAATTCTTTTTTTCAAAATTTTCTTTTGTCATTTAGGATTTAGGAAAAATAATTTGGCATTTCTAGGATCAATATTTCTTAGATTTCACTTTTATTCTCGCGTTTTCCCGGTTTTTAATTACGTTATTTTCTTTATTTGTGTTTTGCTTTGTAGATTTATATGTTTATGTTTCCCTTAGCCTATTTATGCTTCCCGTAGTTGTAGGATATTTAATCAAAAACCAAAAATCTCATTTCCAATCATCAAGCATTTAATTCCAAACCAAAAACGAAATCCTCGATTCACACCTCGCTGGGACACGACCCGGGTAATCACTTATCCGGTATCTCACACCGTATTCATGGGTTTTGCACGTAAACCTTTTTCCTAAAGGGTTGACTTGTTGACTCTCGTGTATCACGCATCCGATACTATATTTATATATATACTCACAACGGATCAAAATTTTGGCGCCGCTGCCGGGGAGGTTGTGTTGCGACAATATTGTTAAAGGTTTTAACGATTAGTGGCTTGAGATCCTTCCTTGTGAAGTTCCCGTTTTCCATAAACCCCATAAAATACAAAAATATTTTTCTTTTTTTTATATATATATATATCAAAAAAATCAAAACACTTTTCCTAAAGTGTTTATAAAAACCCAAAAACATTCGTCTTTTTCTTGTGTTAAAATAAAAGATAAAAGCAATCTCAATATAATATTCCTCAACTTGGAGTATTATCAGATTAAGTTCCCAAACAAAAGATTAAAACTTGCCTTTGTATCATTTGCGAATATCGGCTCACCTTTAATTAATAAACAAACTATAAGAGGGGTATAAGGAGAGGCGATCCAACGAACTTCGCCTTGAAAAGAGATCCATTCTTCTCTTCCGCTCCTTTGTGCGTTTATCTTTTGAAGAGCTACCGTACGCTTGTTGATTATTGGTTTAAGTTCACTTGTGTTTTGCCTCGGTCTTGTTTTAATTGAATTGTTTTTGTTAGTGCATGCGCACTCGATCTTCTACGTCATCAAGTCCTTTGCTTGAACTCGTAAATACTACGGGAATACGTAATCGAAGACGTAATCAAAGGCGTTCCGCCTCAATAGTCGAACCCGCGATTCGTACTATCCCTAATCCCGATCCTCCCATTGTCGAAATGGCGGAGGAACGTACCATGTGTGAGCTTCTCTAAGCACCCACCGAGGGTTACGGAGATGCTATTGTTGTTCCGGCAATCGTTGCCGATAGCTTTGAGCTTAAGACCGGGTTGCTATCCTTAGTAACTGCGAGTCAATATTTCGGATTTGAGAGGGACGATCCTCATTCCCACATTCGATGGTTTAACAAGATCACCTCTACCATCAAATACCGAAATGTTCCTCAAGAGGCAATCAAATTGCTTCTTTTTCCTTTTTCTCTCGAGGGTCGGCCCGAATTTGGCTAGAAAAACAACCCCCTCGTTCTATTGAAACATGGGAAGATTTGGTGTCGAAATTTGTGAATGAATTCTTTCCTCCATCAAAAACCACAAGCCTTAAAAATGAAATAACCAAATTCACTCAAAAATTTGATGAATCCTTTAGTGAAGCGTGGGACCGTTTTAAAGAATTACTTCGCAAATGTCCTCGCCATGGTTTCTCCGAGTTACATCAACTCGATACCTTCTATAATGGTTTGAACCACTCCGATCAAGATTCTCTAAATGCCGCCGCCGGTGGTAATCTCTTGTATCGGACGACTAAAAATGCTTTAGCCATCATTGAAAATAAATCTAAGGTTCGTACTTCACGAAGCAAGCAAGTTGTTTCTCAAGTGAATGATTCACCTTCTAGTTCATCTCCCGTGAGTTCTTCTAGCACCGATGCTAAGATTGACAAACTCACGGAGGCTATTCAAGCTTTGGTTCTTTCCAAGCAAAAGAAACAATCTTCCCCACAAACTTCTTCACCCACTCAAGTCAAAGCGGTGGAAGAAACTTGTGTCACTTGTGGTGGTCCTCATGCATACTATAATTGTACTGCCACTGATGGTAGTCGATGTGAAGTTAATGCGGTAGTCGGGTCTTACAACCAAGGAGGTAACCAATACCATCCTCAAGTTGACCCGAACTATCGTGCTAGCAATCAAAATGGACCACCCGGATTTTCTCAACCCAACAATCCAAATAGATTCAATCAAAACCAACCGAGAAGGCAAAATGTTCAAAATCAATTTCAAGCCCCGATCAATCAATACCCAAGTCAAGGTGGTAATTTCAATCAAGGCTTTCAAGCTTCGAATTACCAAGCCCCAATTGCTTCCTTAAACGAACTTGCTAATTACATCAAGTCAAATGAGGCAAACATGAGGTCAATGAAAAATCAAATCACCACCTTGAAGAATGATTTTCAAACTTCAATTTCGAAACAAGGTCATGAGCTTAAAAATGAACTTAAGAATATAAATCAAAAGATTGATCAATCTCAAAGTAAAATTGAGAACATGTTTGCTAGTCTCATGTGTCAATTGAATCAACCTTCAACTTCAGGAACCCTCCCGGGAAACACCATTGCAAACCCGAAGGGTGAGTTGAAAGCTATTACCACCCGAAGTGGTAAAGCATATGATGGACCCTCGATTTCTACTCCTTCTCAGGTGAAGGAAGTGGAATGAGAGACCAAGGTGACAAAGGATAAAGTGCAATCTTCAAGCCCACAAAGTACCGCACACGTCCAACCTTCGGTCGTCCAAACTCCAATTCCGGAACTCGATGTTTCGAAGACCAATCCTAAGCCCTCGATTCCTTATCCTTCGAGGCTTAATGAAAAAAAGCTCCGTGACAAAACTAATAGTCAAAGGATGAAGTTTCTTGAAATCTTTCAAAAGTTACACTTCGATATTAGTTTTGCGGATGCTCTTCTCTACATGCCAAAGTTTGCTTCAACATTCAAGAGTCTCCTTAGCAATAAGGAAAAGTTCCTTGAATTAGCAAAAACTCCATTGAATGAGAATTGTTCGGCGGTGATTCTTAAAAAGTTACCCGAAAAACTAGGAGACCCCGGCAAATTTCTCATTCCTTGTGATTTCCAAAAGCTTGATGAATGCTTAGCCTTGGCCGATCTTGGCGCAAGCATCAATCTAATGCCTCTTTCCGTATGGGTAAAGCTTTCTCTCCCGGAACTTACTTCTACACGAATGACTCTCGAACTTGTAAACCGAACGGTCACTATTCCGAAAGGTATTGCCAAAGATGTCTTCGTGAAGGTGGGCAAGTTCCATTTTCCTGTTGACTTCATAGTGGTCGATTTTGATGCCAATCCCCGTGTCCCTCTTATCTTGGGAAGACCATTCTAGAAAACGCCTCGTGCATTAATCGACGTCTACGAATGTGAAATGACTCTTAGAGTCGGTGATGAAAAGTTGGTCTTAAATATTGAGAGTACTTCAAAATATCCTCTCAAGCATGATAGCGAATCAATTAACCAAATTGATATCATCGATGCTACATGCAAGGAATATTTTCATGAAGTGCTAAGTGGCAATCCCACTTCTTTAGACCATACCGTTGCTCTCTCTTCCCCCTCTTTCACTCCGTTTGAGGGAGGTGACTTCATTTTGGAAGAGATTGAAGCTTGTTTGTCTTGTGATTCAATTCCATCGGGAATTGATGATGATGTGTTTGACCCGGAGGGAGACTTTCTTCTTATTGAGAAGTTGCTTAATGATGATCCATCATCTCTCCCTCCAAAAGAACTTCATAATGAGGATATCACATCTAGTGAAAATCTTATTGATCCACCGGAGGTCGAACTTAAGGACTTACCACCTCATCTCGAATATGCATTTTTGGAGGGTACCGATAAATTACCCGTCATAATTGCTAAAGATTTAAATGATGAGGAGAAAACCGCTCTCATAAAGGTTTTAAAGTCACACAAGCGAGCCATCGCTTGGAAACATTCCAACATTAAGGGTGTTAACCCGAAATTTTGTACACACAAGATTTTAATGGAAGATGACTTTAAACCGGCGGTTCAACATCAAAGAAGGGTTAATCCAAAAATTCATGAGGTAATCAAAAAGGAAGTTGTTAAACTCTTTGATGCCGGCTTGATTTACCCTATCTCGAATAGTCCTTGGGTGAGCCCCGTTCATTGCGTGCCTAAAAAAGGTGGCATTACCGTTGTTACAAATGATGAGAACGAGTTGATTCCTACTCGATTGGTGACGGGATGGCGTGTATGCATTGACAACCGAAAGTTAAATGATGCCACCCGTAAAGACCACTTCCCTCTTCCATTCATGGACCAAATGCCCGAAAGACTAGCGGGAAACGAGCACTATTGTTTCCTCGACAGTTTCTCGGGTTACTTCCAAATTCCCATTGACCCGCAAGACCAAGAAAAGACCACTTTCACGTGCCCTTATGGAACGTTTGCCTACCGACGCATGCCCTTTGGCTTATGTAATGCTCCGGGCACGTTCCAAAGGTGTATGATGGCCATATTTCACGACATGATCGAGAAAACTATGGAAGTCTTTATGGATGATTTCTCGGTCTTTGGGGATTCCTTCAAGACATGTCTCTCCCATTTGGACAAAATGCTTCAATGTTGTGAAGACACTAATCTTTGTCTAAATTGGGAGAAGAATCATTTCATGGTCAAAGAGGGCATTGTCCTCGGCCATAAGATTTCTAAGAGTGGGATTGAGGTCGATAAGGCCAAAGTTGATGTTATCGCTAAACTACCTCATCCCACTACCGTCAAGGGTATTTGGAGTTTCCTTTGTCACGCCGGTTTCTATCGTAGATTCATTGAAGATTTTTCCAAAATCGCTCGGCCGATGACTCGTCTCCTTGAAAAGGAAACTCCGTTCATCTTCTCCAAAGAGTGCATTGAAGCTTTTCAAACTCTTAAGAAAAAGCTTACTGAAGCACCGATTTTAGTTTCCCCCGATTGGGACCTACCTTTTGAGCTTATGTGCGATGCAAGTGATTTTGCCATAGGTGCGGTCTTGGGGCAACGCAAAACAAAACATTTTCAGCCTATACACTATGCTAGCAAAACTATGACCGAAGCTCAAGCTCATTACACCATGATGGAAAAAGAATTATTAGCCGTGGTGTATGCTTTAGAAAAGTTTCGGCCATACTTGATCTTGTCTAAAAGCATAGTGTATACGGATCACTCGGCTCTCAAATATCTCTTTGCAAAGTAAGATGCAAAGCCGAGATTGCTCCGTTGGGTTCTCCTCCTCCAAGAATTTGATATCATCATCCGTCCGAGAACCTTGCTGCTGATCATCTGTCCCGATTAGAGAACCCTCACCAAAGTGTGCTCGAGAAAAAGGAAATAAATGAAACATTTCCTCTCGAGACACTTAACTTCGTATCTTTTCGTGGTGATTCTAGTACCCCATGGTTTGCCGATTTTGAAAATTACCATTCAGGTAACTTTGTGGTTAAAGGGATGTCGTCCCAACAAAAGAACAAATTCTACAAAGATGTGAAGCATTACTTTTGGGACGACCCCTACTTTTTTAAAGTGTGTGCGGATCAAGTCATCCGACGGTGTGTTCACGGCCAAGAAGCCGTTGAAATTCTTAAGGCTTGCCACAATGAACCCACGGGGGGACATCATGGTGCCAACTACACCGCCAAGAAGGTGTTTGACTCCTGTTTCTATTGGCCCACAATCTACCGTGATGCCCATGACTTAGTCAAATCTTGTGACTCTTGTCAACGTCACGGGAAGATCTCTCAAAAAGATGAAATGCCACAAAACGTCGTTCAAGTTTGTGAAATCTTCGACGTTTGGGGCATTGACTTTATGGGGCTGTTCCCGTCTTCACGAGGGAACAAGTATATACTCGTGGCTGTCGATTATTTGTCTAAATGGGTCGAAGCGAAAGCACTCCCCACCAACGACGCCCGAGTAGTGTGTAAATTTTTGAAATCACTCTTTTCTCGGTTTGGAACTCCCCGTGCTATCATTAGTGATCGCGGTACGCACTTTTGCAATGAACAATTTTCAAAAGTCATGCTTAAGTACGGTATTACTCATCGTCTTTCTACCGCGTATCATCCACAAACAAGTGGACAAGTGGAGGTTTCAAACCGTGGTCTAAAAAGAATATTGGAAAGGACCGTAGGTGAAAACCGTGCATCTTGGTCGGATAAACTAGATGATGCACTTTGGGCCTTCCGTACAGCTTATAAAACACCCATCGGGTGTACTCCTTACAAGCTTGTGTACGGAAAGGCATGCCATCAACCGATCGAGCTTGAGCACAAAGCTTATTGGGCCTTGAAGCATGCAAACTTCAACCTAAAGTCCGCGGGTGATCACCGCAAAGTTCAACTCAATGAATTAAATGAACTTCGTGATCAAGCCTACGAAAACTCTTTGATCTACAAAGAAAAGACAAAGAAGATCCATGACTCCAAAATTAAGAACCGCGTTTTTAACATTGGTGATCGAGTCCTTCTTTTCAATTCTCGATAAAAGATATTCTCAGGAAAGCTTAAAACCCGTTGGACCGGACCATTCACCGTTGCCAAAGTTTTTCCTTATGGTACCGTCGAGTTATCTCAAAATGACGGACCAAACTTCAAGGTGAACGGTCATAGGTTGAAGCATTACTTTGGAGGGGACATACCATCCATGGTTGTCCCGGATCTCCAAACTTTCCCCATGGACCAATGAATTCGGGGTCGAGTCAAGCTAGTGACTCGGTTAACAAAAACTTTAGCACCACATGGGTGACAAACCATATTTCTGACTTCTTTCTATTTTCTAACAACTAAGTGTGGGGGGATTCCTCTGTTGTGCTTTGTTTGTGTGTTGTTTGCTCTTGTTTTCAGGTTTCCCTGAGATCGTGATGATTGATGCGCCTGTTTTCAATCCAGCCGCCCAATATCCGATCTTTTTGCTAACGTTTATCTAGGGATATCTTATTAATCCTGTTTCTGGAAAAGAGAGATTTCTGTTCCACACTTGGCTATTAGTATTACCTTTTTACGTTCTAAGTGTCGGCATAATAGCCGGTACTTTGAATATTGAGGGCAATATTCAATTCTAAGTGTGGGGGGGAATTCTCTCGAACTTTGTCACATGTGTACCTTCTAGTGCCCTAGTACCCCCGTTTTGACCCAAATTTTAAAATTTTTGTCGTTTTTAAATATAAAAAGTGTGTTATGTTTAGTCTTGATTAGGTTAGAACAGAGGGAATCCCGACTCTGCCAGAGTATTGATTTGGCTGCTTCCTTAATGATTAGACTAAGGTTTTACAATATGTGCAAATGAAAATGCTAAGCGTAGAATAGTTGGTTTTCTTTAGAGCTTATATAAGTAATCTATGGCTTTTCCTCCCACGAGATAACTAATCTGACTTAATAAGTGCTTATTTTCAAACATTTGAACACACAAAATCATTTTTCTATACGATTTTGAAAAATACTAGTTCAAAGCTTTATTTAAACTTCGGAACAAGCATACGTCATAATAATGCAAAATGAAAGTGAGACGTTGCTTGAAAGTTGCAAAAGTTAAGTAATAAATGTATGTGCTAAAAAAGCTACGGTTTAAGATCGGCCCTTGGATCCTTATTTCTGGAAGGCGTTTAGGTCTTTGCTACCCTCTTACACCGGTCCTTGGACCTCTAATTCAGGAATGTGTGAGGTCTTGGTCTAACACCCTTGGATCCTCATTTCAGGAATGTTTAGAGTCTTGGAACTCTCCATTGTAACGGCCCTTGGATCCTTTATTCTGGAAGGTGTAAAGTCTTGGCTCCCGTGAAACTCCGTTAGTTTATGTTGCACAAGTAAAAAAAAAAAAAAAAAAAAAAAAAAGATAAAAAATGATGAAAAAATGAAAAAAATAATAATAATAATAAAATAAAATGGAATGATATTGCAAAATGCAATAAAGTTTTGAAACTTGCTTGTTTTAAATTTTAACTCTATCTTTCCACTAGTATTAGTCAATATCTTATAAAAACGTCGATTTTTGTATTCAAAATTTTGAAAATCAAGCACATTCACCTAACTTGAATAAATGTGGGAGTGAAAATTTAAGTCTCGACTTACATAGATTATTAGTATAAGTAGCGTTAGCATTTTACAAAAACATTTGCACAATGAGTTTAAGCTTAGTTGGGAGTATAAAAAGAGGATGACGATTTCAATTCCCTGGAGACACCCATTTTGTGTGAATCCCGTTCCATGATACCATTTTTGAAAATCAAGCATGTTATTTATTTTTGTTCTAGTTTAAATTTCTTGCATTGAATAAAAAGTCGAAACGGGGTATACTAGGTATTATTTTGATCCTTTCATTACTTTATATGATCGGATTGCGAGGGACTAGCAATAGTTTAGTGTGGGGTATTGATGAGTGTGTAAAGACTCATCATTTTACACCCATAAAAGACACAAAAATGACCAAAAACACCCAATTTATACTTCAGATATCATTGGTTTGTGTTTTTATGTGTTTCAGGTACAAAGGATTGAAAACAGAGCGAAAACGGGCATTTTTGGATCGACTCGACAACAATTGTGCATTTGATCAAGTGAAGACAAAAGTCAAAGTCAACCCTCAAAAAAAATACCAAAATGACACAAATGGTCCTTGGAAATAATCTTCATTTTTTTTGGCAGCCTTGGTCCTTGGATTTTCAGAAAATTACACAATTGATCCTTCAAGTTTAATTCTTTAAACTTTAAAACAAATTAAACCCACTACCAAATCCAATAAAAAAAACCCATATCCGGCCTTTTTGTTTTTAACTAAACAAAATCAGTTGACAAAAGTCAACTCTTCTTCTTTCCCCTAACCCGCCAAAACACCACTTCCCAATACTGTGCCATCACCATCACCATCACCAACAACTTTGTCTCCCTTTCCTACTTCCCCATACACTACCCAGCCACCCTACCACTATTGTACCTTCTTCACAAGATGCCACGCCACGCTGGCAATCCCACAAACACACCATGGCGCCAAAATCCAATTAAGGGCTCAGATGACTCCCTACTCAATCCAAAGGATGGGATTTACTCCCAAGAAGCACAAAATGGTTTCCAATGCTGTTTTCTCTCACAAAAGTAAAGACCTAAGTTCTAGTTTTTTTTAGTATAAATAGGATAGAAGTTTTCAGTTGTAAGTAGGTTTAATTTAGCTAAAATTTTAAGGTACTTGTATTTCTTTTCGCTTATTGTTATTTTATCTTACTTTTCCAGTATTGTAATTTGAATTTTAATGAAATTCCAAGTTTTTCCTATTTGGTCAACTTAAGGCAAAACACTGTACATCAGCTTATCTTAGTGCTTAATTGATTTTTTTATGCTTATTTGTTCTCCTTGATGATAACTGATGGTAGTTTGATAGTAAAGTTCTAGCTTAATTTCAGTTTTTCACTTAAATGGTTTAAAAAGCCAATAAACAGTCAAAATAAGCTCAGCTTATTTGAAGTGCTTATTGGCTATTGAAAGTTGTTTATTAGGGTTTAAACAAGCTATATATTCATTAGGGAATCAGTTATATATCTTAATGGGTCATTTTCAGTTCAAATTTTCAAACTCAGTCTCTAATGGAGTGTTTGGTTCTAGCTTATTTTTGGGTAGTAAGGCATGATTACTGTTCATTTGCACTATGATGAGTTTAGGTTAAGCTGAGTTAAGGCATGATAAGCTGTTTTCAGTTCACTTTTAGTACCTTTTGAGCCTTTTGGATTTCTAGTAGGTTAGTGAATATTTAGAACCTCAAAAGCGTCTTATAAGCTATGATAAGCTGAGCTTGGTCTTTTTGCTACTTTTTGCATTTCATTAGTTGTCTTTGGTCATATTTAGTATTGGTTAAACTCCATTTGGTTTTGCAAAAGCTGAGGTACAAAAATTCAATATCAGTCAAACATCAGCAGACTGCATTTTCTTAATTTTCCTAATTTGCATCTTTTTTTTCTATTTTTCATTTGCTAGTGATAAGTTGTTATGAGCTGGATTTTGGTAAAACTAAAACTCAGTTGCTCAACTAGTTGATTCCATTTTTTTTTTGGGTTTTTTAGGATTTTTCTTAAACTGCTTTTTAGGGGCTTGAAAAGCCCACTTTTTGCCCTGTGCACACTTAGATCAGCAGACCATCGGTCCCATTTCCCTTTTTTCAGCTCACCTATAAGCTGAAATTAAGTCCCTATAGGTTTGGTTTTTGTTTTATAAGCTGATAGATGTTTGAACTTCTTAATCCTTGAGTTTTAGAATCTGGCTTATTGTATATGAGCTTATTTTTGAACTTGAAAGCACCATGTTGGACTGAGTTGCCTTAACCCAATAGCTTTTCAACCCCTCTGATCAGATAAGCGTTGAGCTTATTCAGAGATTTTTGTGAGTTTTAAAATATGCTGTTTCATCAAAACTTGTTACTTAATTGAGCTTAGTGAGTTTTGTAAAAGAAAAACACAAAAAAAGGTTTTGCAAAAACGGGGTGTGTGTGGGATTCGAACCTGGGACCCTTAGCTCAAACACACAACGCCCTAACCATATGCACCAAGTTCTGCTTGGTGTAATATTCCCCTTATTTTATTTTTAAACTAGTTTCATTCCTTTTAGCTTAAACTGTTTAACTGCTTATTTCGTAGCTTAATTCTAGTGCTTTTTAGGTTCCAATATTTTTCTTAGAATAGTATTAGCTTAATTTAATTTCTGGTAATTTTTTAGAATTTTTACTGTTCATTTGCTATTTTTCCTAATTTAATTTAGTTTAATTACTTTTTAATTCATAATAAATAATTTAGAAATGAGAAAAATAAAATTCTTTTTTCCAAAATATTCTTTTGTCATTTAGGATTTAGGAAAAATAATTTGGCATTCCTAGGATAAATATTTCTTAGATTTCACTTTTAGTCTCGCGTTTTACCGGTTTTTAATTACATTATTTTCTTTCTTTGGGTTTTGCTTTGTATATTTATATGTTTAGGTTTCCCTTAGCCTATTTATGCTTCCCGTAGTTGTAGGATATTTAATCAAAAACCAAAAATCTCATTTCCAATCATCAAGCACTTTAATTCCAAACCAAAAATGAAATCCTCGATTCACACCTCGCTGGGACACGACCCGAGTAATCACTTATCCGGTATCTCACATCGTATTCACGGGTTTTGCACGTTAACCTTTTTCCTAAAGGGTTGACTTGTTGACTTTCGTGTATCACGCATCCGATACTATATTTATATATATACTCACAACGGATCAATGAGTAAAGGGTTGGCTTCACATATCCTTGTCTATATGTTGTATATATCTTAAACAAAAAGAAAATAGAAAAATATTAAACCTATAGAAACCCTAAAAATCAGAAAATCAAAAAATACCAAAAATAGTTTCTCTGGGTATGTCTTCTGTTTATCGATAACATTTACGGACCTAGAAATGTCATTCTATAATGACACGGGTCTTTAAATGAAGCTCGAGCAGAAGTTATACTAACTGATTAAAACATGTCTAATCGGCTTGCAGATACTTTAGACTGCAACCCATGCATTACAATGGGGAAAGCATGTCGCCAATAGGCAGTTGTTCCTCCAACTGGGTGATGTTCACCTGGGCATGGATTACTTTATATCCATGTTTCTTCAATCTGATGTACGATTCAGTGCATCATTTCATGTATAAGAAGAGAAGTCTCTTTGCACCATAAACTCTTTCCGTTCTATGATTCTTTAGGAGAGTTTTGGTGTTTCACAAGGTGGTGACTGGACTTTAATTTTCACAAATACGTGAAGCTCAATTTAATGACTACAGCTCTTTAAATAGAAAACGGGTCATTAATTGAGGGGGAGAGTATTTGTTCAAATTTCTGACACCTTTTAAGCATTGTGCAACATCAACGGTGACACTCTCTCATGGTTTAAGGGGGAGCATTGTATGCTCTGTAATCAGAATATATCTAACTTGAACACATTTTCTCCTAAAATTTCTAACTTATTTAAATCAATTGGGATCACAAATCTCAAGTGGTTTGAAATTTTTGATCGGGGGAGAGAATGTGACTTAAATATGAAATTCTGATAAAAATGTGATCTTTTGGAACTCAATTGTAGGCTCTCTCATATGTGCTAAACCTTTTCGTATATCGATGCACATATTGAGGGGGAGCGGATGATTTATGATGGCAATTGTGGAAGAACACCAAAGACCGACCATTTTATTTAATGTACTAGAGTTATAAAGATGGTAAGGTTAGGTATATGTTCCCACAATCCCGCCAGAACCGGAGGGATCTACCCAGGGACAATCCACTAGTTAGTGTAGAAGTCCTTAGGTATGATTAAAAAGGAGACAAGTGAGAATAAGGGAAGAGTGCCGACTGAGATGGAGCTAGTACTGGAACAAACCCAACAAGGTTCTAGTAATGAAGTCTCGGTAAGCGCTGAAGGGGTTGAAAAATGAAAAAGAAATGTAAAGATAAAGGGTGAAAAGAAAGAAGCCCTCCTTACACTTTAGGCAGAAACCGGGTCAATACATATGCTGTTAGAATCACTTAGTTGATTGCTGGCATTGAATACAAAAGTATCATGGACCCAGTGATACGCTGCACAACCCTCCCTAGCCACTCAAGGTCCCTCAAAGGACTCTTGTTTCACTTGTCAAAGAGATCAATACATTGCTATCGTCTCTCTCACTCTGAGTTAGACGATATTGAAAAGGTGGCAGTCCTCTCCAGCCTCCGATCACTAAATCAAAATGCACTATTGAGTCTAAAGCCAAGAGATCATCCATTAATCTCATTAGGACACGTTTTCAGTATACTTGCTGTTTCATACACCGTGAAAAGCAAGAATATAAATATTAAGAGTCCTACGCATTATCCTCGTGGTATTTCCAGAACATCCGAGTGATACGTAAACTATTCACAATGAAGATGGAAATCCTTCTAGAGCCAACATCAAACAAGCTCATGGTGGGTGACATGTGAGATCCTTCATGGATCAAGCTTATGACAACTGGAAAGAAACGATGGGGCGATTCAAATTTGAATCAAACTTGTTCCAGGAAATGGATTGACGGATACTTTTGGAAAACCTTTCAATGTGCTCACCAACAAAGTTTCGAGCACGTTGATTGTGAAATTTTTTCAAACAAAAGTATTTTTGACAGAAATGTGATTCAATTTATAAAACCCTTGTCGTGTTGCACAAAATGTTTATCCAGTGACACGCAAGTGATTTTTCTAATCAATTTCTCGTCAATCAGTGGGTATTTAATTCACCGATTCACTCTACCGTGCTGCCTGCTTTGAGACGTTCCGGTATGAGAACATGCTTTGTATGATGATTCTGACATTAATTTGTTGGAAGACTCATTACTACAAGCTGGAAATTCCTGTCAAGGAGAATCTTCTTGATGCGTGCGTGCGTATGCTCTAATTTATACCCACGGTATGTCGTTGTGGTTTTAGCAGTATTCAAGTTTTAAATTTATATTTAGCCGACTTATCAATAACACACACACTTTAACGAGCAGTGTACCCGGTCAGTATGAATATAATGGTAAGCAGAGTGTCGATCACTAAGAGTGGAACGTATTATCTAGTTATTCTAATCAGTATTTTAATATCTTAAGTTAGCTATACAACCTAATCTAACGCAAGGGGGGTTCAGCCTGAGAGACTGGCACGGTTTGGTTGCAATTAAATAATAAACTAAACTAATAGGCACGAATCAGCGAATAGCACACACGTACACAGATAAATACTCGAGACAATAAGAAGACCTGTCCTGATAGTTAAGTAGCTTGTCACTTGTTTTATTGCTAGTTTTATATGAAGTGTATAGTTCGATGCAACGCACCGGGGATTAAGTCCTTTCTCGTTGGCTCTAATCTTATCGGCGAGTAAACCCTTAATGATTACTTATGACTATCCTATTTATCTTTCTTCCTACTTTTCTACAGATGATAGAATGCATAGGCGATCTAATAAATAGGCGAGGGCAAAGGCATGGCGACCCGATCAACGCTCAGCTAGACACAGAGGTTATCAATGCACTAATAAAAGTCACCAAAGACATCAACATATAAACTTTAATTAATGGGAAAGCAGTTTTAAGGGAGTGCAACCTTTCCATTGTCACATTACACAAGCCACCAATCCTGATGAATTAAAGTGTACTAATACAATAAAACAAAACTACTTAATGAATTGAATACATGCAGGACCTTCTTACAGCTCTTGTATCTTCGTTCAAGGTGTGTCTTGTGCTGCTACTTCGACTGAATTTGGCCTTAGGTTTCTGTGGTCTTCGGTCTTCTAAAACTAGGGCTCTCGAAATTCGTCTGGTCTTGGGGTATTTATAGTTTCTGTCTGAGGGTTAGATGCGGCGCATCTAATAAGTAGATGCGGCGCATTGACTTAACTTCGCGTGGGGTCCAAGATTAATATATTCAGGAATATTCGTACACCGCCAGAAGATGCGGCGTAACTCCATTCTCAGATGCGGCGCATGTCCTTGCTGTCTTGGATCGTATCTTGTGAAATCTTGATAGTGATGCGCCGTATGTAATAATCAAGATGCGGCGTATCTGGAGCAGAATGTCTTGATCTTGTACATTTCAGTAGACTCTTAACTTCTTGCTTGTTTTGCTCCATAATTAGTCCAAAATCGCCAAGTTTCACATAATACCTGTTTTTACCTGAGAATTACAAAAGTAAACATTAACGTATCGATTCTCACAGATAATATAATAAAACAAGTCAAATAAATAGGATAAATGATGGTAATAAAATGTACTTATTTGAGTTCATCAAATATCCCCCCACTTGAACTTTACTTGTCCCCGAGTAAACCTTAGAATTAATCTTATGAAAATGTATCCTAAAAGATATTAGGATTTATTTTTATATTTAAGCATGTATTCATTTTTGTCATAATCACACAACCAAACACTTAACGAATTAGAAGTAAAATAAAATATTTCGATAAAAGCAAATCTAATCGTTTAACTGTCCAGTCGTGACGAATATTCTATTATAAGCTTGGCAAGTACACGCATCTCCTCCACTAAAGCCAAGGAATAACAAGTCTAAAGCGGTAAAAAGGGTTTGTAGTTTAAGGGTTAATCATTCTCCTTAATCTCTATCGATCTCAAATTCCAGAAAAGGCGACAAAATCACAAATACATGATCGAATCCACGAACACGATACTTGCAATTGCTCAAATTCTTAACTCGAATAGGCTAAAGATAGGACCAAGTAATCTTCACCAATAATATTATATCAAAAAGGGCGACAAAATCATAAATACATAGCCGAATCCACGACTACGATACTTAAGATTGCTCAAATCCCTAATCTCAATAAATCAAAGGTTTGGATAAAGAATAATATAGGGTATGGATAATATTTGGGATATAAATTGGTGTAAAATGAAAAATAAACGAAACAAATAAATTAAAATCCTAAGTGTGGTTAATCACTATCCCAACCATCCCATGAATAAGACTCATATCATAGAATAACTCACGCTTTAACACTTGAAACACACGCTTTAGGTAGACACGAATTATACTCAACAAGATCTTAATCAAAGAATATCCTTTAGTTGGCGTTCCCATAACGTTCAATTCCCATTCAATCCATAGATATAATATACAACAACTAGTGGTGATATCAACCACTTAATACAAAACTTTACATAAGTTGGTTAAAAACAAACTTCCAACTCTTCCTTTTTCTTTTTCTTTTCTATTTTTTCGATTTTTTTTTTTTTTTTTTTTTTTTTTGAAACATAAACATAGATGTGTAAAATTTCACCACATCACTATAATGATAACTCTGGATAATTTTTCCATACTTTTCATAACTTCAGAAATAACGGTAATAGTGAAAGTAGTAAACACACGAAAAATAAACTCAAAGATATACAATATTTACTTTCACTCCAATTGCATTGTGCAATTTCCCGACCTAACCATAGATAATGAATTACGCACGCGAACACAAGTAATGTAAAGAAACACACTTTGCCTAAACCAATTAACCAATCACGGATTTTAATCTACAGGGTAGGCTAAGGTGTAAGGGTGTAACGAAACATTATAACAAAGGTGTAAGAAACGAAAGGAATGGCTCTGAGTGTTTTTCTAGGGGTATCTTACTTTAAAAGTGAGAGTAACAAAAGGGTTTATACGGGGGTTAACTAACCAGTGTAGTTAGCTAATATCACATAACATATAAAGGCTATTTGGGTGTAATCCTAGAAATTTACCAATTTAGACAAGTCATTCCAATTATATAAAATAATACTTATTATGGTGGTCTCGAATAGTATACAAGCCAAGTTCTAAAGTTTACAAGTCACCGGCACACTCATAGATTTGTGAATTTTGAAAAATCACAATTTTTTGAAAATAACGTTATGTGTGCAGCTATGCAACTTAGATCTCAAACAAAAACATGCTAAAAATTTTAAATTTTGATATATTAAGCACATTTGAAGCATAATTTTTGAAAAGTTTAGGACAATTAAGTGTTCTAATTCTCCAATCCCCCCACTTAAGTTAAACAACGTCCTCGTTGTTTGTATAAAAGGTTAAAAACTGGAAAATAAAAGAATTAGAACAGAAAAACTCCCCTGAGATTTGCTCGGTATGATCCTCCATTAGTATAAGAGCAAAAATCAACTTCTTGTGGATTAGAACGTTTAAGCTTCATAATTGATGTATCCACAGGAAATGCAGGAATCTATAATACCACCAAGACTTTAACACACCTAAGTTAAGAAGGTTTAAACTTGCATAATACATTAGTAGTTAGTAAAAATAAAACATAAAAATTAAAATGAAAATCATCAGGTCAGTCGATGCGCCGTATCTTATGGAAGAAGATATGCCGTATCGTGCCTGGAATAATTACGAATCAGAATAGAAGATGCGTCGCATCCTTAACCAGGGATGCGCCGCATTAAAATAAACTGATAATAAGTTTTAAAGTCAAAAGTAAAAATGCAGAAAAATAAAGTAAGATATGACCAGTGCAGGAGATGCGTCGCATCTAGGAATTGAGATGCGCCGTATCTGCTGCGGGCCTGACTGACTTGACAAAGAACAGAATAGTAAAAATTTTCCGGGTTGTCTCCCGGTCAGCACTTGTCTTTATTCCAGAGTCTTCAAGTTAGACTCACGTTCAGCTCTTTAATATCGATCATTGAAGGAGTCGGAAACATCGCGCTCCCTCATCGCCAATTCAGTAATATTGAACACTCCTTGCTCGTCCTTAATTTCCATGCCGTTCTTCTTTAATATCTGTATAAATAAAGTTCTGTCCCTTTCGGGCAGAGATGACAAAATGATAGACGGGAAATTCTTATTCTTAAATAGGCACAAATATGCAAGGTGAGGTGGTAGTTCAATAAACACATCATTATTCAAATTCGTTTTCTCAACTATTCTCCTACGTTTGTTAATTACTACGCAATCATACCACTCATCATCGGAATCATTAACAATATCGCGTCTAAGTTCGGTGGGTACATTAAGGTCAATAAATTCCTCAAAGTTCTCATGATTAGGATTAGTTGAGTTGTTTTGAATCAATGTTTCTCCCATGAGCCTAGCTTCAAGATCGAGGTTCATACGCTCTCTTAATCCTAGCACATAGACGCCTTTAATTATGCTTTTAACAGGATCTTGGCACTTATAGACTAGTTTATTATTCCCTACCCTTAATGAGATTTTTCTTTTAAACACATCAATCTTAGCATGGGCAGTAGACAAGAAAGGTCTTCCAAGGATTAAAGGAATCTTAACATCCTCGGGCATATCTAATATAACAAAGTCTACAGGGAAAATAAACTTCTCAATCTTAACTAGCACATTATTAGCAATCCCTTCAGGTCGTTTTACCGTTTTATCAGCCAATTCAATAAGTAACATAGTTGGTGCTAATTTTCCTAGTCCTAGGGTAGTGAATGTCTTAAGGGGCATTACAATAACGCTAGCTCCTAAGTCAGCTAACACATTATTGAAAGATATATCATTAATTGAACACGGTAAAGTAAAACTTCCTGGGTCTTTTTCTTTATGAGGCAAGGCATTTAAGTCGGTTGCAGAGCTCTCTTCTTTCATTGTAGCCTTGATCTCCTCTTCAATCTTTGTCTTCTCTTTTAGTAGTCTCCTTAAACTGATTGAAGAATTAAAGAAAAATTTGGGTCTTGCACCATCATTACCATTCATCAGTCTTCTAGGAAAAGGAATGTTAGGAGTGACTTCTTCAGTGGTGCTTATGGCCTTGACATGATCTCTTGGGTTGGTTTCAGTTGGCTAGGTAAACTTCCATATCCCCTTTCTTGAAGAACTTTGCTCATTTGACCAATTTGTTGTTCCAATGCTTTGATCGAAGCTCCTTGATTGCTTGTAATAGTGTCCGTTGAAGCTCGAATTTCTTTGATCATACCAGTATTTTCTTCATGTCTTTTAGCAGCATCGGCCATAATTTGCTTTAGAGTGTCATCTAAAGTCTGCCTCCTTTCTTGATAAGCGGGATTAAAGTTGTTCTTTTGATAGAATCCCGGGGTAGCTTCCCTAAATCTTCCTGAAGGTCGGAATGGTTGTCCAAATTGGGTGTAATATGCTTCTTCAAACGTCTCACTTTCATTCTTATTTGGGCAATCTTTAGTGTAGTGAGGTCCTTCGCACTTTTCACATCCAACTTGGGCAGCATATGCTCTTTCATCTCGCTTCTTGATGCGTGGGTTTTGCAACCTTACAACAGGTTTTACCTCTCGAGGGATCTCAAGAGGCTTACAACCCCACCAGGCAGTGTACCTGACCGATGTAGTATAGTGTAGTGGTAAGTACGGGGGATTGATCGTTCTCCACAGGGAATAGTGTTCGTTAGGTGTGAAAGGCTACTCTAATTAGGTCTAAGGGTTGAGGAAGATTCTTTTTATGTTTTTATATTTTTATGAAAGCAAGTAAAATCTCGGGTTTTGAAGGAGTGGGCGGAATTAGTTGCTAGTCAACTAACCCAAATTACTACAAATGCAAATAAAATAAAATAACAAAAATGAAAAGTGGTGAGAAACTTATGTGTGGAGAAATGTGTTTACTTAGATTTCCTTACTCCCTAACTATCTTTTACCGGTTAATTAGTGTGTATTAGTCGCGTGGATGACGGGTGTATTCCTTAATACCATTCGTGGGGTGGCGTACTTACTTCCCCAAACTCTACAAGCTCCTACTTCACTCCTATGTCGAGCCGGCTAGGAAGCTCCTAACATGGGATCACTAGAATTCGCTTGTGCATTAAATACAACCATAAAAACCTTTAGTACGCGTTTGGTTCATGTTTCTTAAGACGTTCAAGCAAGTTACCGAATAGGAAGTTAGCCAGTTTTCTTAAGCCTAACATAGATAAACAATCATCCAATACAACTAACAACACACTAACAACCAATAATCAATAGCTAGGTTTCATTAGATCTAAGCAAACACAAGATAAAATTAGCCTAACATGTTAAACAAAAGACAAGCATAAGATAGAATCAAACAACACATAGACATATTGAATGATTAATTGATAACTTATCTTTCAATGAAACATGGAAGATCTCAAGGCAAGAAGCCCTGAAAAAGTAGCTAAAATCGTCTTAGGGTTTTATCCCAAAATTCCACACACTAAGCTCTCCCTTAATGACAAAAAATTAGAAAACTATATATAGACTTTGACATCTGACGGCGTCACCTTATGCATTGTGACGCCGTCACCTCGCCGCTTTTAGGGTTCCCGGGTGACCTTCTTGACGCCGTCCCTCTTTAGCTCTTCAAAAATCCATTCTGGCTTATCAAGGCTTGACGCCGTCGGACCTATAACGTGACGCCGTCCCCTTATGATTTAAGCCGTGACGCCCTTGATTTAGTTAAAGCGTGACGCCGTCAGAATTCTCATGCAAACTCACTGGCCCGTCATGAGTAAATTTCACATCCAACTTTTCTTGCCAAAGCATGACGCCGTCTGGAGTAAATGTTGACGCCGTCAAAGGTGACTTTCAGCACAATTTTGAGACTTTGCCGTTTTCTTCACTTTTATGCTCCAAAAACGTCCAAAATGCCTCCTTTTCCAGATTTCTCCTCAAAAGTACCTAAAATGACAAAAGGAACGATTTAGGGCAATATTTGATCAAATAAATACGATTTCGGGCTTAAATGACCCCTTAAAAGCGGTACACTTTTCGCCTCATCAAATACCCTTACACTTGAGATTTGCTTGTCCTCAAGCAAATGCGCTTTTATTCTAATCAAAATACAAGTTAGGGGTCATTTAATGCAAACATAAAAGTAATTACAACAAATAATCGTTCCACTTCAATCATAATAAGCACGGAGATTACATACTAGCACCTCACAAGTAGTGTTTAGATACTCACATATCTCAAGTGTCATCAAAATAAATCTCATAAATGAAAACGGATAATATCTCTCACTACCTGTCATAGCAAATAGATTACCATAGGCTTGGGAAAGGATCGAAAACCTCCTCCACTAGGCGTAAGCACCTAAGATAAACTATCAAAGAGGGCTTTTAAATGGGTTATAACGTTAGGTGTAGGGAAAAGGAAAACACGGTTTTGTTGGATACGGGATATTTTACTGGTGGCGAGTTAAAGATCTTGATCAATTACATGTACTATACAATGTTGCTAAGCCAAGACTAGACTCGATCTTAAGCTAGAAACAAAATAACATAAACATAAAATAAACATAAAATAAAACGGGATGGTAGTCCGTATGTTTTTTCTATTTTTCTTTTTCTCATTTTTTTTTTTTTTTTTCTTGATTTTTTTTTTTTTTTTTTTTTTTTTTTTTTTTTTTTTTTTTTTTGCATACCTTTTTAAACCCTACCATCCAAATAATACTCATGGGGCTTTTGACCCCCTTACACTTGAACTTTTACATAACTTACAAATTACTATTCTAATGACTCGAATTAAATAATTGAAAAACTTGGAGTACTTTTAAAACATTTGCACATATGGGGGGTAATAAATGATGTTCTTCCCCTTTACCCCATTACACTATACTTTACCCATGAGTCCCAATGTCCAAAACAATATGTAAAGGGATATGACTCGCTTAGCAACCATGTAATCAATTAGATAATTAATTTGGGGTTTAAAAACAAATGTTGTCCAAAATGCACTAAAGATGAGTGCATACAAGGTAGGCAAAGGCGTTTTGGGTGAAATTTTAAAGTGGGGTTAACAAATTCTTCCTTTAATAAAATGCTTAAAGGTCGAAACGAAAAGATAGGCTCTGAGGGGTGACTAGGGGTTGTGTAAAAAAAATGAGTACAACCAAATGTGTGGGGGGAATTACTTGACCAATGTGCCAAAGTAATTATAACAAAAAAAAGGGTTTTAAAACAAGGGGTTTAATCCTAATGCCTCTTATCAGTAGTAATCTAAAAAACCGAATGTAGTCTCCTTGGGGCCCTTGGAATGGTCCTAACGAAAGTTTAGAATCTAAGTGCTCCCGGTACACACATCATAGCATAAATGTTTTCCTACCAATTCTAGGGCGAACCTCACTTTATTTGGGGGTGGAAAATTTTTTAGTGGTACGGTTTTTGTGTAGTCATATAACCTACCCGGGAGACGCTCTTTAAAGATCAAAGTTTCACCCCTATATGTTGAAAAAAATTTTTAAATTTGGCACTAAAATTACCTTAACAAGTATTTCTCTCAGTTTTATTAACAATCTACTTTAAACAAACAAAAATCAAGCGCAATTGTATTCTCTAAAATCTACTTTTACCCTCCCCTTACATTTAAAATGAACATTGTCCTAATTTCAAATAAAAAAAGGTAAAAAAAAAATAAAAAAATTGAAATCAAATACCCCCCTGATTCGCTCGTTGGATAATGAAATTAACGGTTAAATTTCCCTCCAAAGGAATGTTGAAGCTCCATGATAATGCATCGCCTAAGTTGATTCAAAACTTTCCTTGCCCCAAAATAACCTGTTGAACCTGAGAAAACAAACACAAAAACCCTGCAAAACATCGGCGGATAAAATCTATATATAAGGATATAATGCTGGGAATGATAACTTTGCAGATTCTGGAGATTATAATTTGGAGTTTTTAAAAAAAACTTTTTATGAAAAAAAATTTTTCAAAAATTTCGGGAAAATTTAAAATCTGACCCCGTCGGTTTAAAACCCCCTGACGCCGTAGAAATGGCCTGACAAAAATTTTCGTTTTAATTTTCCCGGGAAAAAATTCGGAAAAACCTTTACCTTACTTCCGGGAAATCCGCAAAACATCATTATGACTCGATAAAAGCATTTGACTCAAACAAATAGGGATATGATGCTAATTTATTTTATTACGATTCAGTTCATATGTGTTCTAAAAAAACCGTTTGATTTCCCTTAACTTTTTTTAAAAATACCTTATAGTTTTTTCAATTAAAAACAAAAAAAAGCTTTTTTCCAAATTAGTTTTGAACTAAATCATAAAAATAAAATTAAACAAAATCGAAAAAATAAAAAAAAAATAAACAAAAAAATAAAAAAGAAAAAAAAACAAAAAAGTTGGGTTGCCTCCAAAAATTTTTTTCTTTATAAGGTTTTTGTATGCCAAGTCCCCACTATGTCGTTTGTCGTATCGAGTTTACCTTTAAATTTTCCCCACTTTCTTTATTACTTTCATTCCAAACATCCTGATATTTCTTTTTTTCATGTGGTTTTGAGCCCTTCCTTTATCTTTCATTAAAAAGTCATAGGATAATTTTTTTCAAATTCAATGGGGGGTTCTTAAACCCGGATTCGGGGGGTTTGATAAAAAAAAATCTTTTTCCCCCCCAAATTAAATTAACCCTCCACAAGTTTTTTGTCAAGGTTGGTCAACCTTTGAAGGGTTCTCCAAAAAAAGACTTTGGGGATGTACAAAAATAAGTAAAAGAATATGATAGACTTATGTAACTAGTAAATCAGAAAAATAAGTAGAATGGACTCATATGACTAAGACTGGGTCAAAATTAATAATAAGAATATTCGTACACGCGCCAAAATGTTGCGTGGGTTTTGCAACCCTACAAAGTTTTACCGTCCAGGGTCTCATTGAGCTTACACCCTCCAGGAGTGTACCTGACCGATGTAAATGTAGTGTAAGTACGGGGATGTCTTCTCCACAGGGAATAGTGTCGTAGGTGGGGAAGCTATAATTTGGGTCTAAGGTGAGGAAGATTCTTTACTATGTTTTATTTTTTGAAACAGTAAATCTTGGTTTTAAGAATGGCCAATTAGTTTACTAATACTTTTTTAACTGAAATACAAAGTAAATACTATCGATCCAATAATAATAACAACAAATAAATAATAAATATTAATAAAATATTATAATTAAAATTCCCCCACTTATTTACTTGCGAACTTTTAACTTAAAATTTCCTTACTAAGTATTTTACGTTAATTTAGTGTGTTATTAGCGTGTATGCATGTTGTCATAATCACAATACCAAACTTAAGATTGACGTACTTATTCCCATAAATACAAAGTCTAATATTTACTTCCTAGTCGGCGGAATAGTCATTAAGCTGGACAAGAATTCGCTTGCTCACTAAACAACCATAAAAACCTTAAGACGTTTTTAAAATGTTTTTAAGCGTTCATGCAAGTTGTAAGGTTAGCATTTTCTTAAGCTCTAACTAGATCAACAATTCCAACACTAACAACACAACACAATAATCATAGCTAGTTCATAGTCTAACAAACAAAAAAAATTGCAATGTTAAAAAAAGAAGCATAAATAGAAGAACACACAAGAATATAATGATATTAATACATTTCAGAACATGGAAGATCCAACAAGAACCCTGAAATTGAGCTAAAACTCTGATAGGCTATCAAAAGGTCCAACTAAGCTCTCCCTAATAAAAAAATTAAAAAGCGACATAAACATTTAACATACTGACGGCGAATCCTTACACTAGTACGCCTCACCTCAGCCGCTTTAAAAAAGGTTGGGTACTATTATACGCCGTACCTTTAGCTCTTAGAAATACATTTGGTTAAATAAGGCTTAACCCGAACAATAATGACCGTATTTGTTAACACGTGACCAACCATTCCCATTTATTAATAACCCGTCAGAATTCTCATCAAATCACTGGCCCGCACTACGTTAAGGTTCACATCCAATTTTACTTGACAAATCTTATCAAGCTCTGTAATGTTAGCGTCCCAAAGGTACTTCCATCAATCTTGAGATTGCTTTACAACATTGTGTCCTAAAAACGTCTAAAAATACCTTTCATAGTGGTTTACACAAAATACCTAAACTTGTACATTTGACTTTTAATTTTTATTTTTTTTTTTTTATTTTTTTTTTTTTTTTGTTTTTAAATAAACATTAAATGGGTAAATTTCACCCTCAATATTTCATCTGGTACTTTAATTTTACTTTCATAGCTTCGAATAGACGTAAACGTAATAGTCACTCACAGATCAATAAGATATCAATCGTTTCCTTTTTCCAATGCATGTGCAATTCTCGGATAGCTTTCCTAGCATTGAGCTGCACTATGGAACAAGCTACCTTAAGGACCAAATTTGTCTGTAGCAGTCAACCATTAACCAAATGATCTCTATCTACAGGGGTTAGAAGTGATGAGGCATTTGTCAGTAAACATTAAATCGCCAAGCTTGATAAAAGAGTATGGCTCTGCTTTTACTAGGGATTACTCAAAGTGAGTTACAAAGGGTTTATACGGGGGTACAAATCTCTTAGTAATTTGCTTAAATCTAACATTATAGATTTGGGTTCATAATCTTACCATTTAGACATTTTCCAATTGAAAATTATTATATTATGTGGTTCTTCGATAGTAAAAACAAAGTTCCGCAAGTCGAGGACCTTTTCACATGTCATTAGGATCTTTTGAAATCACTGAAATTTTTCTAACGTTATGTGTCCTTGAAAACTTGATCTCAATCAAAAACATGCTTAATCATTTAAATTTGTTTTAGCAACTTGAAATGTAATCAGTTGAATTTTGTTCATGAATTTCGTCTATTGTCTTCGCCCCACTTCTGTTAAACACTCCTCGTTTTTTCAGAAATAAAATAAAATGAACTGAAATAAAAAATTATGTGTAAAAAGCCCTTTAAGAATTTGAAGCTGTAGGATCTCGATAGGTAGAATCAAAGTTCTAACTTCTTGTGTGGTTAAGCTTCATAATTACAATCACAACAGCATCATGGGTATGCTAAGAAGTACTATATCAAAACTTAACAACGGAATTAAAAGGTTTAATTGCTATATCATAGTAGCGTATCCAAAAATTAAAAGCCAATAATTAAATCGTTAAAGTCAATCGCCTTATTAGAAGATAGATATCGCCGTATTAGTGAATAATTACGTATCAGTTTAATAGAAAATCGATCTTATTTAAAGATGCGTCGCTAAACAAAAGTTAAGATTTAATTTTCAGTAAAATTCAAAAATAAAGATAAGATTAGAAAGCGGAGATGCAATCGCACTGGTCGAATCTGTTTAATATGCGACGTGTCTGACTACAAAATAGATAGGCTATAATAAAAAATTTCGGTGTTCGCGTTACTTGCTTATTCCAGAGATTTCTTATTAACACACTACGCTTTAATATGGGAAAGATGGTGATCGAAAATACGCGTCCTATCATTCGCAATACCTATCTAAATAACACCCGTCTCGTTTATTTAAGCTCGTTACTACGTTAGCATTGAAAATAAAGTACTTTAACAGATATGACAAACAATAACCAAATATAACACAAAAAGGCACAAATATGCAAAAGTAATAGTTCAAATTAACCTATATTAACAATTTATGTTTCATTAAACTAAAAGTTGAACCAATTAACTACAATCAACACTTAACATAAATAACAATACCCGGCCTAAGCAGGGACCATAAGATCTTATGCGTCCTCGAATGTTCTCATGATTAATACTAGGGTATGTCGTTTGTGGATTAATGTTCTCCATCAGCTTAAAATTTATATCCGATTTAAATAACCTCTCTTATAACGCACAGTAGACCCGTCTAATTACTTTTAATAAGGATAGTGTGTCATTAACTAGTATGATTCGTACCTTTAAATATATTATTTCTAAATCAGTTTAAATCTAAGTTAGCATGGAGATAACAAGAAAGGGGGGTTTCCAAGATGAAAGATCTAAATTGGGCATATTAAATAAAAAGTCTACAAATAAAACTTAGGCCAATCACGAACTAGCACATTACACATCAGGTCGTTATACGTTAATAGCAATTAATGTCCTGAAAGTAGTGGTGTCATTTTTTATCCTAGGTTTGAATGCTTAAGGCATTACATAACGCAGCATTAAGTCCTTCCTTTGAAAGATTATATCTTAATCGACGAGTAAACCCTATATTACTTATGGTCTTTCTTTATCTATCATTTCCTACTTTTTCGAGATAGAATGCTACATTCTTAATAAATTGCTAGGGCAGAGCCATGCTTCCTTTATAGTCCCTTACACAGAGGATTACAAGAATAATAAAAAGTGGCTTGACCACATTACCATTTAATTAATGGAAAGGAATTTTAAGGAGTGCTCTTTCGTGCTTATGCCAACCATGAAATTCTGATGTAGTTATAGTTGACTAGTAAAATCAATACCCTTAATTTGAAACATGTCATTTCCTTTTAGTCTTTCATTGCTTTCAAGGTTTGTTGCTTGAATAGAATTCGTTGGGTTCTCGATTTCTTTGATCTTCTAAAACTTTGCCTTCATACTTCTGCAGCTCGCCTTTGCTTTAGGTGTCATCTAATTGCTCCTTTCTTGATAAGCTGGAGTTAAGTATCTTGGCGCATCAAGTAAGCTTCGCATAATTTACCTGTCGAATGGGGTCGTCAAATATTAGGAAAATATCGTTCACCGAAACGAGGCTAATCATTCTTATTGATCGTGATGTCCTGCTGGGTCGTATCTTTTCACATCCAGATAGTGAGTACCTATGTATCAATCAGATGCTCGTATCTCACTAATTTTATCTTGTTGAAGTCAGACTCTTAAACTTCTGCTTATTTGCTCCATAATTAGTCCAAAATCGCCGATTCACTAATACATTTTTTGAATTGAGAACTTCAAAAGTAACATTCCGTATCGATTAAGCTGATCATTTAGGACAACCCTAGTCAAGATTTGCTATATGGTCAAAATCTATATTAAAAATATTATCACTTCTTAAAGGGGATTTAAGATCATAGTCGGTCTTTACAGTAAACAAATCCCAAGTTGATCAAAATCACGGACTTTGCTTAAATTTGTTCTCCAATCTTTTTAGCTATTCTTATGCAGTGACAATATATCTTAGGATTTGCTTTCAATTCCATGAGTGATGACTAGCAGGTTCATTCCACACTTTGTTACACTACCAATCATTATAAAGAAATTATATAGCAAGAGTTACTACACAACTCCAACTTTAAATGTATAATCCGTCTCGAGGACTTTTCGCATGCCATTAGCATCCTCATGTCCGACCAAAGCATTTCTCTATACCTAAAATGGAGCAATTCAAATGTTGACTTATCATTTAACTGGTGGCTGAGTCTAAAACGAAGGCTCAAAATCACAAGCTTTTCATTAAGATCCCTCATAGTTAGTAATCATGATTTGATAACTTCTGTCTTTTTCAGAAAAATCAAGATCGAATACTTAAAATATCAATGCTTTTGTAGGAAAAAGCTCTATGAAGTTGAAAAATCAAGATAGGTACTATGAAGGGAACTCAAGATATGTGATAATCCTAAATTATTCCTGGATACGACCTACCTTAGGGGGATTTTTCAGGAATAGTAAATATTCATCAGAAAATCGGCAACCGAGGACTCATTACGAAATTAATACTGATATAATTAATGGCCGTATCAAAGTTGATACCGAAATTTATAATGGTCGATTTTAACCTTATTCAGACTCCATAGCAACCGGGGCTCAAATTATGTACTATATAAAGCCCTTCCCACAAGGGAAGGTGGACCTTTTCTACTTAAATCTCGTATTAACAAATATTATCTATTTTCTTACAATTTCAAAGTAAATTTTTGACAGAAATGCGTCTATCGACTAAAATCGATCGTGTATTGTTATTAAGTGAAACATTTTAAATTAATTTAGAAACGGTTGGATCTTAAAAACAGTTAATGCTTAACAGTCTTTACATAACTTTTCTTATTAAATCGATACGTAGAATTTTAAGTGCGTATGGATGAAATAAACTAAAGCTTCTACTTTAATAACTATTAACGACATTACGCTATTGTAGTGGAAAATGATGGTCGTAAAATATTATGTAAGTTATGTTTGTACGATAGTATGGATGGAAATAGATTTAAGTAGAAACGATATATAAAGATAACATTAAGGGTTTTCTATCAATCTAGTGGATGACAAGAGAAATCAAAATAATTATTATGTTAATACCATCCTTAAATTGGTTAGTGGTGAGAAGAACAATGGAGGGGAAAACCTGTAAAATATATCATTAAAATCAATAACAATTACTCCCCGTGCAGCGCCAAAAGTAGTATGCTGGGCATATGATGTGGGGCATTTAGGTCATAGAAGGATGCTTGGTTTATTTGCTTAAGTATAGTAGGAATATTTGATTTATATTTACGCTGTAATAAAAACACACGCTTTAAGGTAGTGTCGGTATGAATATAATGTGTTAAGTTGGTCATAGGAGTTGTACGATATTTAGGGGATTAATAGTATTTTTAAAATTGTTAAATAAAATTAATCTACTATAGGGGTTAACTTGATAGACTGGAAGTATTGGTTGCATTTAAATTAAACTAATTAGGCACGCAGTAAGTAGTACTACGGTATAAGTATAGAAAATGTATTAATGCATGGTTAGTATATTAATTAGTTGTATTGTTTTATTTATTTTTAATGAAGTGTAAATGAGTTTTGGCTTTTGTGCATTGAACACTTTCTTGCTTTAATCTTATGACTTAAGTAAACTTTGAGAATTTACTTATTAATGCTTGTTATTTTAGACCTTACTATTTGTCTACAAATAATGCATTGGGATTATAATTGGATTTGATTAGTATAGTTTTTGTGCAAAGTACTTTTACTGTCTTGAAATATGAATTTATAATTTGAAAGTATATGAATATTAATTATGCTTGTGTTTTTCCAACAAGTCATGGTTTAATGAAGTAAGTTGGTGGCTTAAATGATTTAGGGATTACTTTTAAAGGAATCTGTGCACATTAGCTTGGAAGGGTGAATATTAGTATTTTAGTGTTATTTAATAATGTTAAATATAGACTTAAAAAGCGAAATCTATAGATAAGAAAGTTTAGTTGATACTTTTAATCGTAGTAAAACGAATATCAAATTGCCAAAGATATCGTAATTTTTAGCTTGAGTGTAAATAAATATAAACATTAAAGTAAATAAATTTGTTCTATAGAGCTCATTTATCAGATGAAAGTTACGTAACCTAAATGTAAGTTATATCTAAATATGTAAATAATTAAAAAACTAAAAGTAATAAAATATTATACGTAAAAGTGATAAAATATGAAATAATAATGCGATGTGGATTTTAAAAAGATGGTTCGTATCGCCGTTAGTGGAAATCTCGTCAATTAGTCTGTATTGGTCGAGTATGGGTAAATATATAATTTTTTGCTCGTATTAAAAAGTAATTTTATTTCAAGGGATTTCTGGTTCTTTTGCCTATTTATATTTTTACTTAACGATGGTGACATTGCATTTTACACAATATAAGTACGAAATGAAATTAAAACTGATTTTCAGAAATGAGCGAAATGGAAATGTTTACATTGGTTGGGTTTGAGTTTATTGCTTAATCAGAGTTTAAAAATTAAATATGATAAAAATTATCGTTAGCTAATATAAGCTAAAAAGAAATAAGTATACGAAAATGAAAAAATTTACAGAATCAATCCCTTTCTAACTTTAGTCAAAAGTGGTCCGAGCATGGGAAGGTTGGATTTGTGCATGTTATACACCGAATGTTGTTATCCCATCCCTCTACGTTTTAAATTATTTTTTTCATCTACAATCATTCTTTGTTAAAATAACAATAAATTTATAAAAATTTATAAACAAATTATATACGCTAAAAAGCTAAAAATTAAGGTCATTGAATTGAAAAACTGGCTAGTTTTTTCTCATAAAACTATTTTTTTTATATTTAACTAAACTATATCCTCATCTAACGACTGCAAAAAAACCGCACATATACGCTCTGGGCAATCGTTTATAGCTTTTAGACTGTTACTAAATTTGCGTATTCTGAAAATCAAATCCATTTAATTGGAGCGGTTTTTGGGGTTTATGCAAGCTATGGTTTAAAGATGTGTTGGAATAAGCTCATTTAAAAAAAATTCTTTGTTTTTATGTAAATCCTAATAAAATGTAACAAAGCTGGGTGCTTTGTGCCTAAATTTTCGGTTTTCTTAAAAGAAGTTTGTAAAAATGCGAAAATCATCAAGAAAATCTGAATAGCAAATGTGCAAATTTGGACTTTTTCTAACTAATAAGGGTGACTAAACTATTTAAAGAATCTCTGATTAACTATTAAACTAATGTAATATATAATTAACATACAATTACGTTACACTAGTATTAGTGGATCTAATAAATATTACAGTTAACATATAGGTATAAATTGTCAATTTACTTTGTTTGTAAACCTTAGTTTAGTTAAAACTGTCAAATTATTACTTCCTACATCAAACAAGGAAACCAACTTATAATCATTTAATAGGCTTTAAAAAGCCCAAAAGCCCTTAAATAACCAATAGATACTATTTAACTAGAACCCTTAAGCCTAATCAAAGCCAAATAGTTCAAAGTCGGATTGTTATTCAGCTTAACAAGTTATATGTTAACCAATATTACAATGAGCACATTGGTCAAGGTAATTTAATCAAATGTAGCCAACACTTACTAACTAATTAATGCTAATTAACATAAACACACCCATGAGCAGAAAGCCAGTGGATTAACTCAAATAAAGACAAACGTTAGCAATATTCATTAAATGTACAAAAAAAAGGACAAATGTGTTCCCAACAGACTTGAACAAAACATACCCACCTATCCTTCCATGAGAGAACTAACTTCAATTAACGTACAAAATTCAACTTTTTTTTACAAAAAGCTTTTTATAAATTTTTCAAATTGTTTCTCATTTAAACTATTTTGAGATTTTAATATTATTGAATATAACTTTTTACTCAAGTCTTAAAATTTGCAGGACAACTTGTGCACCTCAATAATCATCAAAAACCATTAAAATTAAGAAACATTTTGGGGGAGAAATTAAACAGTGTATTAAACTAAAAAAATTTAGATTATGTGTTAAATAAAAAAAAGTTTTCCAAAGTTAAAAGTTAAAAAATGTTGTTAAAATTTGAAGGATAAAGTTTAATCTTAACGATGCTAGATCTTTGAGCTAATTACATCTATGAATTGTAATCCAAAAGACACTACAAGAACCTCTGCATTCATGAACAAGAATAAAAACTATGCTATATTTAATTTCACTTATTGTCAATCCAAATAATTTCATTAGATTGTTAGTACAATTGTCCCTTAAATCTTTGGCGCAAAAAGTCCTAAGTTGCCTTTAGCGAAATTTAACATTTAATGCTTATGAACCTTCTGAAGGGAGTACGTGAAAGGGGGATATTGGATTCTTCTGATTTGACTAAATACGGTATTGGTGACATCAATACGTAGCAATAAGACAGCAGGATAAAAGGTTATACTATTGAACTCGTTAACGGAGGGCTATTACATTTGGCAGGGTATGCTACTTTCATATCGTTGGGCTAATCAGGATATTTGTTTAGATAATCTCAAGACAACTTCAAATCTGAAAATAGCTTGATTCAGAAGAATTCCTAAAGGTTCTCACTAGGTAAATTTTGAAGTCAATAGAAGGGTTAAAATATAATCCATTTAAATACCGGACAATTTTGAAACTTTAAAACTTGAGGGACTAGACTTGCCATTTATGCAAATTATGTTCGTTTTCACTTGATTTTCAATCATTTTGCATCTGCAACACATAAAAACACATTTTTGATATTTATAATATTTATGGATATTTGTGTGTTTTTGGACGTTTATGTGGGTTTAAACAGGGTAAATTATATGTGTTTTTAGACACATATCAAATCCCCCACACTAAACTATTGCTAGTCCCTAGCAATCTTTTGTGAAAATTTAATGGATTTCATCTCTTTACCAAAAGCCATCACTTCTGGAGTAGCCAAATGTTTTAGTTCAAGTAAGAACTTTGGTACAATGATAACCAAATGATTTTGAGCAAACCATCAGCTGTCAACGGTTTTGATTTGTCTTTACCAGAAGCCGTTTGCTTCTGGACTAGCCAACTCTTAGATAAATTATTAATATTATCTTTGGTGAGCTGATTACCAATTATGGATTTTCACTGCCTTAACCACAAGCCATAATCTTGCGGGCTAGTCAACTCTTCACTTATTAGGATATGGTGAGTCGAATACCATACAATTTTGGGCAAATTGCAAGCCATAAACGGATTTGATATATCTTTACCTGAAGCCGTTTGCTCAGGATTAGCCAGTCCTTATGTGGGTTAGACATGGTGGACTGATTACCATTTGTTGTGTTTAGTGCATAGCACTTCCACATGAAAAAATTTTAAAATTTGGCCATTTTGGGGGAAAAAGGGACTAAAATGGAACATTTTTGATGAAATTCGCCAGAATTTCCCCCCCCCCCACACTTGAACTGAATATTGTCCTCAATATTCAAAGTCTCGGCTATTATGCCGAATCCTTGAACGTAAAAAGATAACATTTCAAAGCCAAGTGGGGTAAACACAACAGTTATTCTGTTTTTTGGTATATACAATTTTCATTTAGTTTTCAGATCTATATACAAAATGTGGGGCACACCCCCACACTTAGGTGGTAGAAAGGGGTAAGAAAAGTGAAACACGGGTGAAAACCATTGGTTCATGGGGAAAAGATTGGGTGAGAAATTGGAGTGGGGACCACTCACAGAATTATGAATGATAAGGTTAGGAGAATATTTTTGGGTTTTTGATTTTATAATGTTTTTGTATTTTTAAGATTTATATATATATATACAAAGGAAATGAAAATAGGGAAATCCTAACAACCGCCCCTCGAAAGGGAATCTGGGCTTGACAGAGCTCAGCAACTGGAATCCGACAACCGAACGATCAAACGTTCTCAATAGAGGAGTTAACAAACTGCGCGTTTCCGCCCCTTAAAAGGGAATCTGGGTTTGTAACGTCTACCAAATTGTTTTCAAAAAGCCAACAACCAAATGTTGTAACTGAGGGACTAATCAAACTGGGCAAGTTGTGTGCTATGAAAAGGAAAATATTTTTGTATTTTATATTGTTTTTGGAATTGAAATATGATATTATATATAGAATATATACAATGGATAGAAAACACAAATCGTTATACGCAGCACACCTCCCCGGCAGCGGCGCCAATTTGATAACCGTCTTTTTAGGGGCAGATATGTCAAATATAATATAGTGAGTTTCCAAGGTATTGCAAATGAAATATGCAAACCTGGGTCGTTCTTCCCAACGAGGTGTGAAAACTGTAGTACAACGAATGTGTGTGCTGAAATGATGTGGAATATACAAAAACAGGAATCTGATTGACTAACACTGGAATGTGAATAGTCATAGCTCTGTCACAGCTGTATCGTTAAAAAACGTACAATCAGAAACCTAAAAACGCGAAAGATATACAAACGTACGTTTAAATTAAACGCAAACGTACAAAACGAAATAAAACAAACATTCCCAAAGAGGGAATTTGCATGCCTTGACGGCTTAAATGCAAATTAAAAGAAAATAAAATAAATAATTATATTTACAAAGTTATTATTATAATAATTAGAAAATCTAAAAACCTAAAATGTAAGTTCTATCTAAAAAATGTGGAAGATAATTAAAAATGACTAAAAACGTAATAAAAATGATTATCTAAGGTCTACGTAATTAAAAACTACAAAGAAAACTGAAGGTAAAAAACGGCGCGGCGTTTTTAAAAACTACATTACTGCGGTAATTAAGTAAAATTTGTGAATATAACATATGGTACTATTATAATTTACATGTCTATAAACAAAGAAATTTTAGAAAAAAGATTTATATTTTTTTGACTTTTATATTTTTTATTATGATTTAATTACTATTTTACAAATAAAAATACGAAATAAATACTAAAACTAATCTAAAAAATCTGAAATTTTTTATATAAATACTTTACATTGTTACAGATTTATTAAAAATAAAAATGACAAAATAGCTTATTCGGATAAGCTAATATAAGCTGAAAAAGAAAATAAGCTATACGAAAAAGAACAAGGTTAAAAGGAATTAATCCCCTTCCCATATCAGAACTGGTGCTCCAGAGCAGATGGGAAGGGGGTGTGGGTTGTGTGCATGTTATACTATCCGATAGGTCTTGAGTTCGAATCCCACACCCCACGTTTTTGCGAAATTATTTTTTTTTTCAATTTTCTTTTTACAAACTAACTTAATAACTATTTATAAGGAATTTTAATAAAGCAAACTTTTCCAAAAAGCTCAAATAAGCTCTGAGAGAGCTTATTTTCTTAACAGTTGGCTATTTAAGTTTTATATGAAACTTGGATTTTTTATATTAAGCTAGAAGCTTTAAAATAAGCTATGGTGAAAAGGAAAAAGCTAATATGGACTAAGGAGACTATGAATAAGCTTTAGGAACTGAGAAAAACTAATGGAATAAGCTGGAAAAGCTCAAAATAAGCCAAAATGGCTGCTGATTTTCTGTGGTATTTTGCAAAAACGCAGCTTTTTGAGCTGTTGAAAAGCAGCTGTAAAAAAATCTAAAAAATAATCTAAAAATATGGAGACGTACACAAGCTGGGGAGCTATATGCCTGCCAAATTTCAGGGTCTAACTCCTAAAAACGAAGAAATGAAAAATCGACGAAAATCAGCCGAAAATGCTGAAATACGCAAATGTGCAGAAAATCTTGACTTTTTACAAAAACACTAATAAGTTGACTAAAATGAATTTAAAAGCTAATCTACTGATTAAATAAGTTAAACTAAGCTGTAATGAAATGAAATTAAGCAAAATAAACAAGGATTACACTAGTATGCAAGGTTGCAGGACCAGATAATCATACAGTTAACATATAGAGAAGCACAAGTGTCAATTTGACTTTTCTATGTGTAACACCATTAGATTAAGGTTTGACTGAATTACTAAGGTTATATATAGCCTACATCAAACAAGAACAAGACTTCATACATCCTATAACAAAGTTTCATCATCAAATCCAAACACCCCTTAAATTGAACCAAAATGAGATTTTCATAACAAATGACTGTATACACCCATGATATCAAATCCAGATGTCACAAGTTGTCAAGTTGGACCTTATTCAGCTTAAACAAGTAGTCACAAATGTCTAATCCTATGATTATCAAAGATGAGCACATTGACAGTCAAGATGTAATTTAAATCAACATTCAAATCCAAAACATACATAACTAAGATTATGCTAAATAAACATTAATAAACAACAAATAAACAGGAAAACACAAGAATTAAAGCAAATAGAAGACAGGAACAGTAAATATGCAGAAATGGTATAAAAAAAAAAGGGCTTACAAGATGCATCCAAGCTGAGACTTTGGAACCAATGAACAAAACCACCACCTATAGCCTCCCATGAGGCATCTAAACCATGGCCATCCAAAACGTACCATGCTCCAAGCTTGATTCACCATATAAACTGATTTTTGATATTTTTCATTGTTTTCTCATTTTAATCTATTTATGAAATTTAAAAGATCATTGCTGATTATATTTATCTAAAAGCTCTTAGGCTTTGTCAGGAGCTTATGTGACTTGTTGAGTCCAAATAATCAACTACAATCCACTAGAATTAAGAAACATGAAAATTAAAAGAGAATAAACTAAAAACATGAATTTAAAAGATTACTGAGATTAAACTGAAAATAAAAGTTTCCATTACACTAATTGAAAGTTAAAACAACATTTAAACTATTGAAAGCAGTAAAGAGTTTAATCTACGAAAGCATTTAAATTTTAAATTACACTATGACAATTGGCTAGCCCAAAAGTAATCTTCTCTTCTTCATTCTTCTTCCTTTTATAGTCAATTTAATTCTCCTCACTTTCTTGGTCAAATCCCAACAATAATCTCGTCCATTGATGCTCAGAATTGATCTCAGCCTTTAAATAATCTTTTTGGCGCCAAAAAGTCCTAAGTTGCGTGTAGCCGAAATTTCGAACATTTAATGCTTCATGGGAACTTGTGAGGGTGTAAGAGACAGCTGGGGGGTGAGTTTTAGTGATATTGTGGGCTGGTTTTGACACAGTGAGTGGTTTGGGTGACTCAGTGATGAGAGGTGGAAGAAGAAGGGATAAGAAGGTTTGACTGAGTTGTTAACTCAGTTAAAAAGGATGGGCTTATTATGGTTTGGGCTTGGGTATGGGTATTTAGTTATTTGTTGGGTTTATTTGTGATCCGGATTTGGTTTTAGATAATCATCATAGGGACCAAACTTGTAAAATCTGAAAAGTTGAGGACTAAACCTGTAATTTATCCAAAGTTATCACAAGGGTAAATATTGTCAAGTTCCAATAGTACAAGGGTTTAAAAATATAATTTTCCATTTTAAAATACCCGGGGACTAATTTTGACAACTTTTAAAACTTGAGGGACTAGACTTGCCATTTATGCAAATTATGTTCGTTTTCACTTGATTTTCAATCATTTTGCATCTGCAACACATAAAAACACATTTTATTGATATTTATAATATTTATGGATATTTGTGTGTTTTTGGACGTTTATGTGGGTTTAAACAGGGTAAATTATATGTGTTTTTAGACACATATCACATGGCGACCCGATCAACGCTCAGCTAGACACAGAGGTTATCAATGCACTAATAAAAGTCACCAAAGACATCAACATATAAACTTTAATTAATGGGAAAGCAGTTTTAAGAGAGTGCAACCTTTCCATTGTCACATTACACAAGCCACCAATCCTGATGAATTAAAGTGTACTAATACAATAAAACAAAACTACTTAATGAATTGAATACATGCAGGACCTTCTTACAGCTCTTGTATCTTCGTTCAAGGTGTGTCTTGTGCTGCTACTTCGACTGAATCCGGCCTTAGGTTTCTGTGGTCTTCGGTCTTCTAAAACTAGGGCCCTTCCAACTTCTCGAATACGTCTGGTCTTGGGGTATTTATAGTTTCTGTCTGAGGGTAAGCTACGGCGCATCTAATAAGTAGATGCGGCGCATTGACTTAACTTCGCATGGGGTCCAAGATTAATATATTCAGGAATATTCGTACACCGCCAGAAGATGAGGCGTAACTCCATTCTTAGATGCGGCGCATGTCCTTGCTATCTTGGATCGTATCTTGTGAAATCTTGATAGTGATGTGCCGTATGTAATAATCAAGATGCGGCGTATCTGGAGCAGAATGTCTTGATCTTGTACATTTCAGTAGACTCTTAACTTCTTGCTTGTTTTGCTCCATAATTAGTCCAAAATCGCCAAGTTTCACATAATACTTGTTTTTACCTGAGAATTACAAAAGTAAACATTGACGTATCGATTCTCAACGATAATATAATAAAACAAGTCAAATAAATAGGATAAATGATGGTAATAAAATGTACTTATTTGAGTTCATCACTTCTTTAAAGGGGATTCTACCAGATCATAGGTCGGTCTTCACAGAACCAAAGGTTAATCCAACCACACCGAACGAATGACAAAGCCATATTCGTTCTCCAACTTTATTGCTAACTATTTTATTTCAGATTCATATAAAAATGGTGATGGTGGTTCCTGATTCCAGTAGTGACGTGTCAATCCACACTTCATGCTCACACTTACAAATCATTATCAAAGAAATTATGATAGCTGAAAAACCTACAACACAGCTTCCGCAACTTTGATGATAGTTATCATGATCCAGAAAAGTGTGAGCATGCGAGCCCAACAGTCACAAAAAATCACATGGAGGAATTACTACAATGGATGAGCTCAGAGATTTACGGTGGCTGATGATCTCAAAGAAGGCTCAAAGATCACAACCTCACATAAAGACGATGCTGCAAGATGACGTAAAGACATATGATGGATGATAACTTCAAGGATACTCAAAGATCATCCAAGATAAAAGATCAGTCATCAAAAGTTCACTGCTGAAAGGCACAAATATCTATGAAGTTGAAGAATCAAAGACTACGAGCTATGAAGACACATTCAGAGGATAGAGTGCCATAATTCTAAAATTTATTTCCGGGGTGACCTCCCTTAGGGGGAGATTGTTAGGAATATAAATATTCATCTGAAGACTCGGTCACCCCGAGTACTCATTAGCACTTAATAGCTCGTAGGAATATTAGTATTATTAGTAATAGTTTAGTTAATATAGAACTTGTGGAGTGGGTCGGGTCTTTACCCTCTGTCAGCTCACTCCACAGCCCACTCGGGGCACCAATATTATGTACTATATAAAGCCCTTCCCACACAACAGAAGGGTTGGACCTTTCACTTCTCTAATCATACAACTTCTACTTCTCTCTCTACAAAGGCTCCCAACTCACTTTCTCTCTCTACAAATCTCTATTCTACTCGGCCTAACCTAAATCCATACGTGTTATATAGTTAGTGAACATCTTACAATTATTTAGTAACGTTTTTAGGAGTATTTAAAGTTTATAAAAGTATTAAACAAAGTCTCGATTACTTACTTGTTCTTGTAGATCGATTAAGAGAATTTTTAGGCGATATGGCATGGAAAACAAACACCAAAGGTCTACTCCTTCCTAGACTTCTTAAGACCTTTCTTTAACTTGTATGTGGACTCTTGGATCAGTAAAATAGTGAGTGTGAACTGTTTTGGTTTTGTTCGAATTATGGGATGGATATAGGATTTTAGTTGGGTCGATTTATATATAGTGGGATAAGTTAGGGTTTTCTAGTCATCTTGTTGGGTATGCAAGGGACAAAGTAAGGTGTATTATGTTTATACCATGCCTTAAGTTGTTGGTTTGATTGGTGGAGAAGAGACCAAGTGGGGGGGGGGGGGGGAATGGCGTGTGGTGTGTTAAAACCATGGCCATGAAATTAGCCTAACTTCTTTGACTTGTGGTAAGTATCTAGGGTACAATATGATGTGGAGGCATTTAGGTCATAGAAGGATGCTTGTGGTTTAAATCTTGCTTAAGTATAAGTGAGGAAAAAGTTTGGTGTATTCCTAGTGAAAATCGAACTAGGGTAGTTTATTAGGGATCGAATGGCTTTATTTGTTTTACCTTGGGCTATGGCATGTTGTACACTAGGTTTTAGGGGAATAACTAGGTTTGTTTAAGTATTGATAAAATAAAATCTAGGACGTACTTATTATATGTGTCAAATTATATATAAATGGGAAAGAAATCATGTTGGACTTTAAAGAGTTGTACTATAGGCTCGATAGGGTTGTACTAGGGTTTATGTAATATAGAAAATGTATTTTTAATGCTTGGTTAAGTTATATTAATTATATGTTAAGTTTATTAGGTTTAAAAGTATATAAATGAGATTTTTGGCTTTTGTGCATTGAACACTTGTACACTAGGTTTAGAGACTTGTACTCTTAATTAGTAAGTTTGAGAAATTTATTTTTAATGCTTGTGTATATTAGACTTGAATATTGTGCTTTAAAATAATTACATTTAGGGTTATAATGGGATTTTTATTATTATTTAGTTTTTGTGCATAAATGACTTGTACACTATCTTGAAAGACTTGTACATTTATAATTTGTAAAAATTATATATATATTAATTATGGTTTGTGATTTTATTACATAAAATCATGGTTTAATGAGATTAGGGTTTGCATCGGGAGTTAAAGTGAATTTAGGGTTTCTGTGCTTTAGGAACTTGCACATTAGCTTGGATGAGTTGTACTTTAGTATTTTAGGGTTTAGTTATTTATAATTTTTGTTATAATGATTTAGAGTTTCGTAGAAACTCTTATAGATAAGAAATGTTTAGTTCGTACGTTTATTAATCGTATGTTAACGAATTATCGTAAAGTGGCAAATGATATATCGTAAGATTTTTATATGGAAATGTGTATATAAAATAAACATTAAGTAAGTTGATGTTGGTCTGCATGAGAGCCCATTTATCGAGGAGGTGAGTTACGTCACATTAGATAGTAGTTATGATCATATATATATATAAAGAAAAAATATATATATATTTATACATAGAAAAATGGATAAGTATGCTGTAAGATAGTTTATTATGATGTGGGATTTTATGAGTGGTTACAGTATCGCCCTGTTGAGGGAATCTCGTCCCGAGATTCAGTCTGTGTTGGTCGAGGTATGGGGAAAAGGGTATGGGTATCTTGCCCGTATTTGATTTTTCTTATTTCCTAGGCGAATTTTGGTTCTTTCCTAGGGTTATATCTAACCTTAACGATGGGGACATGGCTGCTTCACATGATCTAAGTAGGTACGGGAATTTGAGATTCTGATTTTTTCAGATAGTGAGCGTGAAAAGGGGAAATCGTATAACGATTTGGTTGGTGTTGTGAGTTTCATATGCTTAAAATGCCTAAAGTTTAAAAATAATATTATATATAATATTATCTTGTTTTTATGCCCTTTAAATCCAATAATATCGTTTCGCTATCAGTCCTTGGTTATACTTTTAGTCCAAAAAGGGTCGTCTAGAAATTTCCATTTGGTACTTAAAAGATCGTAATTTCGTTAGTCTTATTCCTACTAGATGATTTAAATTTGAATGTTTTGCCACCTAATAATCCAAAGGCTGTGAATAGTAAATTATAACGGTCATGAACAGTGAATTATAACGGCTATGAATAGTAAAATATAACGGTCATGAATAGTGAAATAACGGCTAGTTTTTCTCCCATAAATACTCCATTTTAATTTTCATTCTTCCACTAAACATATATCCCTCATCTAACACTCCAAAATGCCGCACCTTATCACGCTCTTAGCAATCGTTTATGTTGTTCTTGCGGTTACTTATTTGGCGTATGTTCCTAATGAAAATCACGCATTCTTGGTTTGCGTTCTAGCGGTTCTTATGCTGGTTGTGATCATCGCTATTGGTGTATACAAGATATGGGGGTAATAGCCTCGATTTAGGGTTCTTTGTTGTGTTTCTATGTAATCCTTAATAAAAGTGAAATAAAACTCGATTGTCTTTGTGCCTAAGATCTAGTCTCGGTATTGTGTTTAATAGTTTGTTATTCGCACAGGATAATCAAGGTGATTCATCCCGTGGTGGCTCTCGCTATTGCTGGATTGGTGGTGGTCTTTGTTGCTATGGCCGGTCAACCTATTGGAGATTCTATACCTTATCTTGTAATTATTGTAACATTAGCACTCCCGTTGCTAATTATGTCGTTATGTATGAATTTTCGTGGATTCTAATAAAATTTGTACTATGTTGTGTTTGCTATAAATCTTTGTGAATTCTTAGTGGTTTACCTATATATTTTGTAAAAACTGTCAAATTCTTAGACTTCCTTATTCACCTATATGGAAACCAACTTTAGTAAACATTTAATACGTGGGCCTTTAAAAAGCCCAATAAGCCATCCAATAAGCCCTTTAGAACTATTTTTAGAACCCCTAATGAGCCTAAGTCAAAGCCCAAATTCATTTTTAACCCAGCGGATCATTTATTCTTAACGGGTCAGGTTATATTGTTTTAAAACCAACAATTACAATGAGCATATTAGTTTGGTATTTATAGGCAAAGTGTTAGGGCAACACTTTGCCTAAAATCTTCTAGAAACTATTTACATAACCACATGGCCCATGGGCATCTAATAAGCCATGTGGATTGAACTCTAACATAAAGCCCATAACGATTAGCAACCTATTACATTAAATGACCAAGACTTGAATAATAGAAAATGTGTTCCCAACAGACCCTGAACGTACGCTTCAGTGCGTCAATCCTTCAGAAAAGAAGAGAAATCTTCTTAATTATCGTGAGCAAAATTTATACAAGATTTTACAAAAAGCTTTTTATAAAATCTTTTTCTAAAATTGTTTGCTCATGATAAACAAATCTTGAGCATGTTTTTATTATTATTAATATAATCTTTTTTAGCTCAAGTAAGAGTAAAAATTTTCAAAAACAATGCTACCCACCTCAATAATAGATCAAAAACAGTTTAAAATATTAAGCTATTTTTTAGGGGGAGAAATTGACAAGTTTGTTTTTGAAATCAAAGAATAATTGTTTTAAGTTGTTGGGAAATAAAACGAAAATGTTGTTGCAAAGTTAAAATGAAAAAGAATGTTGTTAAAATGTTGGGAAAATACTGTTGAATCTAACACGCCTGCTAGATCTTTGAGCCTATATGGATCGGTAGGATGCTTATGTAATCACAAGCACACTACAAGAGAACCTCTGATTATGAACAAGAAAAGAAAAGAACTAATGCTATGATCCTCTATGGATCGTATAATGAACTAAAAGATGATTTTATTGAAGATTGTTAAGTTACAAAGATGTCCCAAACTCATAGACGAGGTGTTCCTTTTATAATAACAAGGAACCCTAACCCTAACCCGTCCTACAAGAATACGTGTAAAGAGATAAACATGATCTTTTCTAAAAATAAACTTACTAAACATACGGATAACTAACAACAATATCCGTAGCAACAAACACTATCAGCAGAAACAAAATATAACTATCAGCAGCAATGAGCTTCGGCAGGAACCAACACTATCGGCAGGAACCAACTTTCACTATCGACAGCAACAAGAAATATCTTATTTCCAGAATTCCCAACAATCCTCCCCTAATCTTGAGGAAATAGCTTATTTCCGAAAAGATTCCCTAAGCAGTCACTCTACTCTGAAATTACTTTGAAGTCCATAGGGAGAGGATTAGACTAGCAGCAGCATCAGTAAGTAACCAGCAACACTTGAAACCTCCAGCAGCAACTTCGATAGTTCAGCAGCAATAGGAAATCATCCTCAAAAGAAGATCTAAGCTGGTCACCATGTCATTCTTGATCTTGACTGCTACTATGACAATATGTACTTCAAATCACTTAAGTTTCATACTATTCTCATCACATCCAGGTGTGTTAACTCCTGTGAGAGGTGAATCATTGAAAATTAATGGATTTGATGTCTCTTTACCAATAGCCATCACTACTGGAGTAGCCAACGTTTTGGTGTGTTAGACCATGGTACATTGATAACCATCTGATTTTTAGTAAACCAGCAACTATAAATGGATTTGAGTTGTCTTTACCTGTAGCCGTTTGCTCAGGACTAGCCAATTCTTTGGTTTCAACTGAACCTTGGTGAATTGAATACCAAATATGGATACCAAATGTCTTTACCACAAACCATACTTTTGTGGACTAGCCAATCCTTTGGATCCCATAAAGGGTTACATCCATGGTGAATTGAGAACCATTTTCAACTCTCAGGAATAAACCATGGGTGAGTTGAAGTACCCAATAGCTTTGAGCAAGCTATTACAGCTATCAACGGATTTGATTATCACACCAGAGCCGTACCCTCATGGTGAATCAACTCTTTCTTGTCTGCAAGACATGGTGAGTTGAATACCATTTGCTGGGCAGGTGTAAACACCAACACTGTACCTGCAAGGTGTTGCTCAAACCAACTTATTAACACACAAAATATACAAGAATTTTTTTATTTTATTTTATTTTATTTTATTTTTTATTTTTTAATGAACTAAAAGAAACCAGAAACAAACCAAAAGAAAGAAAATAAGAAAAGAAAGAAAGATATACAACAACAACAACAAGAAGAAGCCTCCCCTTAGGCTTAAACCTCCCCTTAATCTCAGCACCTAAGGATTGAGCATTCCAATATGAACCACCAGATAGTTGAACCTTGGACCATCAAATGCTTTAGTCAACAGGTCAGCCACATTCTCATCAGAGTCGATCTTAAGCACCTGAATGAGATGCTTCTCATAAGCATCCCTTATGAAATGATGCCTAATCTCTATATGCTTTGTTCTTTGATGAAACACTGGATTTTTAACAATACAGATGGTACTTTGGTTGTCAATGAAAATTTTAGTGTTCATGAAGTTGAACCCATAATCCAACAATTGATTTTGCAACCAAAGGACCTGTCCACAGCAGCTAGCAGCAGCAACATACTCTGCCTCAGTAGAAGATGTAGCTACAATAGTCTGCTTCTTGCATTGCCAAGAAACCAACCTTCTTCCCAAAAACTGGCAACCTCCTATAGTAGATGTTCTATCAAAGTTTGCTCTAGCATAGTCACTATCACTATAAGCTTCCAGCAAAAAAGAAGAATCCTTTGGATACCAAAGTCCCAGCTTAGGCTGTCCTTTTAAATACTTGAAGATTATCTTAACAGCATTTAAATGGGAAGTCAAAGGTGTAACCTGATGTCTAGCACAAGCACAGACTGCAAACATGATATCAGGCCTTGAAGCTGTCAAATACATCAAAGAACCTATCATAGATCTGTATAAGTGAACATTTACAGCATCATCAGGTTCATGATTAGATTTAGGCTTTGGAGCTTCAAAAGGTGTTGTAGCAGTCCTCACATTGTCCAAGTCAAACTTCTTAAGTATGTCATGAACATACTTTTCTTGATTAATGAAGATACCATCTGGTCTCTGTTGAACCTGTAAGCCCAAGAAGAATGTCATCTGCCCCATAGCACTCATTTCAAATTCACTTTTCATTAAGTCCTCAAAATACTTACACCATGCTTCATTAGTGGAACCGAAAATAATATCATCTACATACACTTGTACCAAGATGATATCTTTAAAATTCTTCCTAATGAAAAGTGTTTTATCTATTGTTCCTCTTCTGTAACCATGTTTAAGTAGAAAAGCAGACAACCTGGCATACCATGCTCTTGGTGCTTGATGAAGTCCATAGAGTGCTTTCACCACTTTATAAACCAAATCAGGATGTTGTGGATCCACAAACCCCTATGGTTGAGTAACATACACTTCCTCTTCAATACTTCCATACAGAAATGCACTCTTCACATCCATCTGATAAACCACAAACCCCATAAATGAAGCAAAAGCCAAAAATAATCAAATAGCTTCAACTCTTGCCACTGGTGCAAACACCTCATCATAGTCAATACCCTCTTCTTGTCTATGTCCCTGAGCTACTAATCTAGCGTTATTTCGAACCACAATTCCCCTAGCATCCCGTTTATTCTTGAGAATCCATTTAGTTCCAATTGCATGTTTCCCTTCAGGCAATGATACTAATATCCATACTTTCTGATTCTTGAACTGCTGCATTTCCTCTTGCATAGCCTCAACCCAATCAGAATTATCAAGGGCTTGAGCTACACTACTTGGTTCAGTTTGAGATAGAAAGCAAGCATAGAGACAATGAAGATAGTCAGTGTGATTGCTCTTTAACTGTTCCTGAATGTAACTTAGAAAAGCAGATTCTCCAAATTTGGATTGATTCAACCTTCTTCTTGTTTGAACAGGAGAATTTAGATCACCAAGAATCAAAGATTGAGGATGTACTGTGTTAATCCTCTTGGTAACAACAGGATCTACCTCATAAGATGTGGCTTGATTAGTAATAGAGGGATTTACTTCACCATCATAAGAGGAGTGAGTGAAAATTCCAGATCTTGACTGATGATGAGGATCATTTAGCTTTGCTGCTGAAGAGAGTGAATTTCCCAGATCAGATGGACTTGGGAATCTAGTTGGAGGCTTACTGAATCCCAACAAATCAGCAGATGGAGTAGACAAAGAAGCAGCAGGATCAGTGACATCGGCAGGAACAGTAGATGTATCAGCAGTAACATGTGAACTATCAGCAGAATTGACATCAGCAGGAACAGGAATCCCACCAGCAGAAGCCATTTCTCTTCTAACTTCAGCTTCAGCATTTCTCAATAGCTCCACTGTTTCGTGTGAAAACCCAGAACCAAACTTTTCAGCAGCTCTCTTGGCTTGATATTCTTGTCTTTGAAGCCTAGCAAGGTCTTCTGAAAAACTTGAATTATCTTCAGTCTTATCAGAAGAATCTTTGAGTTCTGTACCTGAAAAGTGGTTAGAGGGAAAGGAAGGAACAAGAGATCAAAACAAAAGGCTCAAGAAAGATTCAGAACAAAGGAAACACATCAAAGGTTCACAAACAGGTTTACAATCAGAGTTCAGGAAAAAGGTTCAGAATAAAAGAATCATATCAGAGGTTCAAACAAAAGGTTCAAGACAAACAGATCACAACAAAGATCTACAAACAGAAGGGAACATAGCAATGGTATAGGGAATCCTAATAAGGAAATGAAAACAGAAAGGAAAGGGAATGAAAACCCTTACTGAAAAAGGGCAGAATATCTGTACCTTATTAGCAAAGCAGAATAAGCAAAACAGACACGGAACAGACATCAGGACTTCTCCTTCTTTACACCTAAAGGAGTAGAAGACGGAATTACAACAGATTCTAATTCAGATTATTACCTTTAGTTTACCTTTCCATTTTAAGTAACTTTCTATTTTTAGCAGGTTTCCAGAATTAACAGATTTCCATATTTAACCAGATATTAATATCTCAGATTATGTTAAGTCCTTATTTAAGGCTTATTATGGCATTAAGGTATCTTTTACCAGGTTACAAAAGTTTAGGGTTTTAATTGTAATTTCATCAATTTCAAAGGTACAAAATGAAAATACTTCAAGTTACTGATTTAAATACACATTTTATTCAGAATGATATCATAATCCCTTTAGTTTCATAATTTACAAAACAACCCCTACATATTTTATTTTCAATTCGGCACACTTTTAATTAACACAAACCAAACCCTAATTTTTCCCATCATTAATTAATCATTCCAACAACCTTAAACAAGCATTAAATGTCCAGATCTTGTCCCAAAAACCCTAACCCTAGTTAGGTCGATTTGTTTTTATTTATTTTCTTTTATTTCCTTTAAATCCGAAACATAAATAATTAACCACGACTTATATTAGCTTCCAAAATTCGAATCCATATTTTTCCCAGGTTATATGATGCATAAGGAACTCATAAAAATTATAGAACAAGCCCAGAAAAATCGCATAGCCTATTTTAGATTTTATACACGTTTTTTATATCAAATATTTACCACGACTTATTTAGGCCTCTATAAATCGTTCTATCATTTTTCCCAGATCACATACATTATATGAGGTCCAAATAAAATAAATATATCACCCAGAAAATTTGTATCACATATTATAGATTTTACGTACGTTTTAATCATTAAAATTTAGAACGACCCATAAACCTTGCATGATTCGATTTGAACATTTTATATGAGTCATATAGGATGTAAAGGACATGAGAAAAATACCAAACCGAATTTATAACGTGTAGATTAAGCGTGGTGATTTTGTCCCTTGATTAAGCAATTCGACACCAAAGAATTCTCCACGAGCACACGAGCGATCTTAAAACCTTGGAGCCATTTTTCACAGATCATATACAATATAAGGGACATGAGAAAAATGATAAACGAATTTTAGGATGATCAGAATAATTATTTGGGATTTATACCTTTCGGATGAAACTAGCGACAAAGAAAATACACCAAGGTCGAACCAGGCCAAACACGAACCAAACCTTATTTTTCTTAGCTTCCTCTGATGGCAAAAAACACCAGAAAATTACTCCAAAGGTTCCAGAAATTCGGATGAATGAATGGTGAATTTATTTGTGTGTTTTTGTTTTCTCGGTATATATTTAAAAGAAGGAAATAATAGGGAGAAAATAAATAGGAGATTGGCCGATCATGGGGGGGGGGAAATTTTGGCTGTAGAATCGGTTAGTAGCTGGACTAAATCAATTAGTTTGAATGATTTGATCTTTTCCTATTTTAAATTGTGTTTATCTACACTTTTAATACATTTAAATCAAATTAAAATGAATATACATATATAATTCGGTATATATAAATGTATATGTTGTGTCATAATTATTTTCGGACCATGTATTATGCATAAATATTTTTTTGGACATTCACAATAATAATGTTGTCCCAGAAATTAATTTACTTCATATGTAGCTCGTTTTCAGAAGTTTGGAATCAATTCAGAATTTTATAAGTTATTTATTTACGTTTTATGATTTCAGGGGCAATTTGGTAATTTTACAGATTATCTGAATTTCAGGTATTACATGAACTAAACTGTTTTCAAAAATTTTGTTAAAAATAAAATGTTAATAAAAAGGACTTTGTATGAATGAAAGCCTAAGCCAAGGGGGAGTTTTGCTAAAATATTAAAACTGCTATTAAACCCTCCCTCAGTCCAAAACACTCGCAGACTTGGGTCAAAATAAAAAGGGTTAATAACCCACCTAGTGACTGTGAGAGAAACACACACAAACCCTTTTCACTATCACAGCCTTCTCTCTCCTACCAAACGCTCTCATCGCAAAACCCTCGAATAATCAGTGATTTTTTATTCTCGTGTTTCCCTTCCATAAGAAAAATTTTGAAAACCTTTAACACATTATTTTACATCTTTTTTTTTTTTAATTTCTTTAATTTTTATCCATTACATTGATAGAAAATCATAGGTTAGGGTTGCGTTTTGATTAAACACTTAGAACATCACAGGGTTTACGATTTAGGGTGTTTTGGTTAAATTATTGTGGTTAGATGACTGAGATAAGTTGTTTAGATCATGTTTATGAAAGAAAACAGGAACTTAAACTGTTTGATTTGGGGTAAAATGGATCAACTTTGGTTCAAAGTTGAACAGTTAGGGATGCGACACCATTATTGGTGGAATGCGAGACTTTAGGATAGAGCGAAAATCTGATTTTAATATTAATTTAAAATTTGTGAGACTTTGGTTGCGACAACAGGTTTACACTTAGTGTCGCAACTGATGGCCTTGCAATAGTATCTTTCCTAAATGTGTTGCGATAGCTTGCTATCACAACTTCTTCTTTGCGACAGCCCAATACGAAACTTGTTGCGATAGAAATTTACTATCACAACATTGGTTTGCGATGCCTGTTTTATCTTGTTTGCGACAATTGACTATGTTTGACCATGTTTGCGACACCAAATCCTGCAATAGCAGATATTGCAAAACCTTGTTACCCACTCTTTTCTAAACGTTACTCTGCCAAAATTTCTAAAAATATATATAAGATTTTTTACAAGTTTTACACTTATAAAAACGTTTATAAGTATTTTTCCAAATTTTGACAAAGTAATAACTTGATCAAACCTATTTCAACAAGTTATAAATGGTTCAAAAACCTATCTTTTTGTCAAATTTATTTTTCAAAAATATAAAGTTTTCAAAATTTAGCTCATTTTAAAACAAAAGTGTATTTCTTAAATTTATAAATCATTTTTAATGAGAAATCTCAAAGTTTTTCCTAAAAAGAAGATTTTAAAATTTGTAAACACAAATTGCATTTGATTAGTTTATTATTGATTAGACTAGGATTGTATCCCGATATTGACTTCAAGTAGTTCGATATGCATATGTTTAATTTACATTATTACACTTTTCTATGATTGCACTTTGTTTTATATACACTTTGGATATGACATTTATTATGTCAATGTGAACATATGATTTTGACGGATAATTCAAATTCTTTCTTGGTTGCCAAAGCTATGAATTTCAAAATTACAAAACAATTCATGCAACCTTGAAATGTTTTCACTCAAATTTGTTACAAAAGGTTTTGAGACAACTTGATACGGTCTTAACTTTGAATATCTCATCTTCAAGGTGGTTATTAGGGAAATCTCACTCTTATGCAACAAAAAGCTCTTTTGAGATGACTTGTAATTGATCTAAATAAGAACTTCTCATCTTCAAGATAGTTATTAGGAATAGTTATCACCTAAAAGCTGATAATGGACTCCTTTAACTAGGCAACATAATAGAGAGTTCAAAGTTTAGTCATTCATCAAGAAATCTTATGCTCGTGCAATTAAATTATCTTTGTAAATGTTTTTTTTTTTTCTAATCGAGTTATCTAGTATACAATAGATTACTTAAGTTTGAAATAAATGTTGATACTTTTTCCCAAACCTTCAAAAAGGTTAGATGAAAGTATATTTTAAAGCATGAGCAATATAGAACAACGTTCAATCTAAACCTAATAAATCTTTTGAAAAAGTATCACAATACAAACTATTGGTGAGGAAAAACAAAAAACAGACAGAGAGAGTTAAATCGCATGTGAAAAGAAAAGAGCATGCGCTTATGCTATAAAAGCAAGAAAGCATAAGAAAAGAAAAAGAAAAGAAATATGCTCATAAAAGAAATGCTAGAGCATACAAAAATAGACAAAGTGAAATAAATGAATTAAAACTTATCCATATACTTACAATTTTCATATCATTTCAGAATCACATTCACAAAAATGTCTCAAGAACAAGAACAACCACGAGATGTTCTAGAAGTTCAAGCTGAACAACCACAACTCACCTTTGAAAAAACCTTCCTAAAAATGAGCACATACGATTTGGTGATAATAACTACCTTCTTGATCCAAAAATCTTTCGATGTGATCACCCCATCATTGTTGAAATACTAAAGAATCACCCCCATCTATCCAGCACTTCACAACACTGTCCATGACATTCCCTTTATCTATATACAAAAATTCTGGAACACTTTCCATGCCCCGTTGATGACTCAAAAAATTCTGCATTACGAGTGACAATAGACAGATACACCACCACTCTTACTTTAGAAATCCTACGCACTGTGCTGCAATTACCAGCTCCTGAATCAAACAACTATCATGGCTTTGAAGTCTTACCAGGATCTAATCAGATCATAGAATTCTTCAAAGAGCTTGGATTTAATACGGATGCAAAGAAGCTCAAGAACACTTTTGACTTCAAACGCAAACATCTATTGGGACTATGGGCAACAATGTTCTCCATCATCAACCGATGCCTCACTGGCAAAGAAGCGGGAATAGATGCCGGCAGATATTCCGTGTATCAAATGTTATATGTTATCATCAACAAATGCCATTATAACTACGCAACATTGATATAGATTGAGATAGTTGAGCTTGTAAGACACAAAGCAATCACGGAAACGAAGAAGAGGGGCCCATATATTCCTTTTTGTTAGATTCATCAAATTGTTGATTCAACAAATGATGAAGTCTAACAAGCTGTCAGCAAGACCCGTTGGTGAAAAAGTAAATGATAATGTGATGAAGAACTTGCAACTGGGAAAGGATGCAACTACAAAACCACCAATGGCAATTCCGCAAGAACTACTTGATCTTGCTGACAAAGAATCCAATGCTTACAAGGAATATATAGCTAGAGGTAGCGTTTCTATGGAAAGCTCAAAACCAAGCGGACCTATCCCTGAAACGCATAGGATCGTAGGATCTAGCGCCAACCTAGGACTAGAGACGGGGAGTAAGAAGAAAACTACTGACAAAGGTGGTAAAAGGTTGAGGAGAATCCACAAACTAGCAGATGAAGTACAACCAATGGAAGTGAATATTGGACAAAGTGAAGGGCGGAAAGATGTCTGTGATAAGGAGGATTCTGAGGGTACTGTGTCGGATCATCGAAACGATGACGACCAGATTATTTATGAAGGAAATGATGGAGAGGAGTCAGGAACAACCCATAGGCCGGAAGTTAGCAAGGAGACTAGGTTAGAATCTGAAACAAGTAGTATTATTAAATCCACGGAGATACACCAGCTCCTACACTCAGGTACACCCGAGCAAACAAATCATGCGTCATTCGTTGACACAACGACAAGTTTGCCTTCGGATACTCTTTGTGAGTCCGAACCGTCACCGTTTCCCTTGGCTGTTCCACCACCTCAACCAAAAACAAAAACGACAACAAAAACAACAACAACCACAACAAAAACAAAAACTGTACCCATCCTACCTCAAACTGAAGCAACAAAATCCATACCACCATCATCAACAACTACATTCACACCTCAATCAGATGCACCTCCAAGTTATGTGACTGGGGGATATCTGAAAAGAGCAGTATAAGGGTTCGCGGTCGACTTCAAAGAACAACTTAAAGCCGAAGCAAAACGTCAAAAGATTAATGAAGCGATTGCTGCAGAAGTTACTGGAGATGAGGAACTCACATTTCAACTCAAAGAAATGATGTTACAAAGATTTAAAGAACAACCTCATCTACAGCAACAAAAACCCAATCTATATTTTCACTCATTGAAACACAAGACTCAGAATCAAAATCACATGACATAGCTTCCCTACGAACAACAATGGACAGCTAAATGATCGAGTCTTCTCCTTGGAATACGAATGCAATGTTCAATCTCGCAAACGCCATCAGGATGACCCAGACTCGAATAATACTGAGGGGGAGAGACATTCCAAGAGATTGAGACACACCACACATACTTCCTCATCATCAGAAAGAACATTAAATACATCTAGATCAAGCAAGCAACCTTCCAAATCTAAATCTACAGAGACACAAAAAGATCAAGAAGCTGCTGCAACAAATGAATCTAGTGAAAGAGAAAGAGAAGAATGTAGTAATGGGGTGAAAAGAATGTAGTAACAGGAAAGTCTAAAGTAGATGAACAAACAAAGAAACCAATGGTTGAAAAGCCCAAGGTTACTCTACAATTTCAATTTACTACGGAGTTCTCAAGTCACGTAATGGATGAGTTATATGGTAAAATCTTGATGGATGCTCGAATCAGAGACGTATATGATCATGAGCTCGTTAAGAAGACCATTTTATCCACAGCTCCGGTAGAAGCTCATCTGCTACTCAAATTCCCTGAACCTTCAATGTACGAGAACTTTGACTTACATTATCTCGTGTCTAGACATGACAAATATCGTACTTCAACTTCCACAAGTCCAATGTTCGAGGAATGAGGTATTGAATTCCTAGAAGAAGGTATTCACAGAGAAAAGTTCATCATTTCTGAGATCGATCAAAAAGAATACAAGGTGGAAGCATATATGTGAATAACCTGGATGAATAACGTAGCTCAACAGTTTTTCATAAGCAGATACAGAGATACAGCTCCTCGTCACCAAGTTTTCACAAGACACCGGATTGTTCATTATGTATATGTCTTCTCAAACCAGTTCAGAACTGATGGCTTCATCAACTTTTCGGTAAGAAGAGACGACAGCCTCGATTATGTCTTTCGTGAAGCTGATTTTCACAACCTCCATCCACAAGACATTCAAGACATGTACCTCTCCAACATTAGTTACATTTACGACTATGGGAATGAAGACGATATCAGAGATTCTCTGAAAATCTTTATGAGGTCACAGTTAGCTTTGGTACATGTTGAAGACTTCCAAATGGGAGTTGAAAGTGTACAAAGAAAAGTCAACCTCACTTATCCGATGATTACATTTTTCGGAACTGATGAACACGATCCTTGGACATGCATTCCGAGTCCATTGTTCGAGCTCGGTATTGTGTATGAAAATGCATCGGGATTAAAGAGGTTGATGATATCGAATGAGATTCCTAAGTTCAACTCAGTTACGTTGAAATAGGTTCAGAACGGAATAAATGACTTGTTAAACCAAGATCTCCGAAGGACAAGTACTAGACTTGATGATGATCAAAGAGTGAGGCTTGGATTACTTGCTCAGTATGTGGAAGAAAGACTCATTCTTCGAAAAATATGGAGATTCATACAAAGATGCGTTGGATATCGAAGATGAAGTCTACATGAAGCCCATAAATAGAAGACCCGAATGATCTACCCTTAGGGGGAGATTGTTGGAACACAAAAAATGTAAATCATTAGTGCAGGGAATCTATTTATCTTTTGTACTAGCATATGGTATGTTATGTAATATTGTGTGGTTGCGACAGCATAACACTATCGCAACACTTTTATACTTGCGATAGTATGCTTGACTATGTATGGTTATAAATACCCCCTACCTCATTGGTTATGAGGTGTGTGTTCTTTCTAGTATCAATGCGAGACTTTTCTTCTTTTCTCTCGTTTCTCTCTCTCTCTCTCTAAACTAAAGTCTCCACACCCACTTTATTTCACTAAGATCATTAAAGTGGACATGATATTATTGGAACAACACCTCATATTAATAATTTTATTTTGTTGATGTGAAATGTAACTAGAGCTAACTTGTTTTCTACTATTTTATTATTTTTAGGCTTTTTAGTAAGATCTCATGTCTCGAGGGTGATTCAATATCATAAACCATAATGTAATACCCCGTAATTTTCCAAACATGTTTTTATACGGAGAACCGACAATTTAATTTGATTTTGGTATTAATTTCAAGATACTAGGCGTATGAATACCCATTTTTATTGAAAATATTATTTGGAATGCAACGGCGTAATTTTTGTGAATTAAATCTAGCGTTTGCTAGCCTAAATGTGTCCTTGCTGCCGTTTGCTGCCACCATTAAGAAGAGGAGACTAGGGTCGCGTTTGTTATGATTAGAGTTTTGATTTGTTAAGGGTTATTTCTAGTTCGATCACCACCAAGCACCGCTACCTCCTCCCTCATTTGTATAGAAGATGCAAGTTAATCCAAGGCATTAGAGTTTGAATCGGGTCACGAGTGAGGTTTGTCCGAGTTGGCTGGTTCTAAGGTTTCTATAGCCGCCATTATCTCCTCCGTCTTGTCTCATATTCCTTATTTCCCCCTCATGTTTTGGTAGGTTCAGAGGCACGGTATCATTTTGTTGTTATTTGTTTAAAAGCCGATTAATAATGGTATGTACAAGTTTTCGTGGATATAAAAACTAGATATAAAACATGGATTTAGAAACGTTTTGATAATGACTTTGTGTGGAAAGTTAACAAAAGTCGCGTGTTAAGGGTTTGCTTACTGTTGTGTCGGTCATGGGTCGGGTCAAAACCGTACGACCCAGGTTGTATCTTGGTTTCGGATGTAGATTTATTTACTAGACCTATTGTTAAAGGTGAGTTTGGAGTCATGGTGTTAACAGGTCAAATTGAGAATCGGTTGAAAATGTTTTTGAGTTTGTTGTTTCGTGTGGTAAAATTGGATTAAAGGGTTGTTTGTTTATGAGTCACGTACCACGACCACAAGGTGGTCTTTGGTTATTTGAGGTCAACTCGTATAGGGGTGTTTGATGTGCTACAACGTGTGCATGTTTTAAAATTTATAAAACACGATTTAACCGATTATCTATTTAACACATACGAGCAAGTATACTCGTCCGTAATAGTAAAGGTGGGTAAGTCGAGATCGTCCCAAGGGATTTGTGATTATCGTAGTCAAATATAACAAGCGTTTGTAAAAAGGGTTGTCAATCCGATTTAGCAAAAATTCAATAGTAACAAATATCAATACACAAAAACGTATACTTGTGTGATTCATGCCCCAATTATATAGAGTATTCATAAAGTTTGGTGTAACTTGTAATAATGCACAACCTAATGTAAATGATTAACAATCAATGGTTTATATCATGGTAAATCATTGGTAAGAATTCTCCCATTTAGTTAACCCTTTCGGCCTATTTAACTAATACGGTAATTCTCTTGAAACTCTTTTTGTTTTGAAAAGCATTTCTTATCATATTTGTACTTACGAATCCTTTCGGCTTTTTCTAATGATAAAATCGTTTCAAACCTATTTTAATTAGTAAACATGATGATTGTCACACATCATGATCCATACTAATTTGTGTACTAACGTTTTGGAATAAAAACATGAAGAAAATCCTTTCGGCCTTTTTATTATTAAAATGTTTTTACCACCAAATTAAGCAAGATTAGATGTTATTCCAACAAACTCATAAACTAAGAAAGATTTTCATGCATCACTCTAAATAAGAATACTCATACAATAGTTACATCATACACACAAGTATACCAACAAATTACTCCATATCATTCATCATAATAGAACACAAGTAACAAACATAACTTTCATTAAACTTAAAGTAAAAGTAGTTCATTTTAAATAAAACAAGATATACCTATCTTAAAGTTACAAGAACTAGAATCGTGGAACTATAGTAACCACGCTCCTCTAATCTCCTAATACGACCCGTAAACAACTCCAAACTCGAACCAAACACTTTAGACTTTAACTCAATATTTCCTAGACGTTTTTCCAGCACTTCTAGACTTTCGGGCAATATAACTGAGAAATAATAGCCTTGGTGTAAACCTTATTACTAATTTGGAATGTCACACTTAGTATCTAGCCTTGGATCCCATTATATAGTAAAATTACACTTATTATCCAAGTAAAAACGTCCTCGAAGAGTTATTAGCTAGAAATGATCAGACTCCAATGATTAAATGGAAGTAAAGCCGTCATTTAATGCAAATTTGTAACAGCAAAAGTAGCCCAACCGATCGGCATCTGATCCATCCGATCGGCTGCTTTCTTCCAACGCCTCCCATCCGAATCGGATGCGGGCTCCATCCGATCGGATGGAGTCTTCTAGTACTCACAATTTTGACTTTTCTTTGACTATTCTCGTTGCATGCTTTATCCGTGATTGTAACCACCGGTAAATTTCCACTATATTAATTTAATACTTATCCATTTTCTACGTCTATTTTTTTTTTTTTTTTTTTTTTAAGATTAAACATTACCAGTTTATCTGATCACAAACACAAACTAATTTGACATAACTTACATTCCTAATAAAAATACTTTATTTTTATTTCAAGTAAATAATTTTCAACTTTTATTTACCACTTAACATTAATTCGTAACTCGATTATAACATTTTAACTAACTTTGCAATTATTTACGTTTATATTAAATGAAATTACTTTTAGAAACGATCACAAAAGATTAATCGTATGACTTTTACTCGCGACCAACACAAGATTAAAATAAGTCTATATATTTTATATGAACTATTGCCACTTTGTTATTTTTATTTTTATTTTACATTATACTCTTTACGTAATACAAATACTCAAACCTATTAGATTTTATTAACGTATACACTCTCCGTTAAACTTATCACACATCTAATATAATTAGTTAAAGTATATTAATAAATTTTGATATTTTTATAAAAGTATTATTTTTACGTTACCTGATTTTAAGTTTCGTGAAATAAAGGCTTAACATTAGTAATTATTGGGATCAAATTATATCATAAACTATTGGTATTTGTCTTAAAGTGAAGCCACCTAAACCTTTTCTCATAACATGTATACGTGTATGCTTTTGTTTCACAAGATTTCTACAACTAAATTATGTATATAACGTGTATAGCTTATTACCATAAAATTCAACAATCATATGACGTGTATATTTTTTTGCCATGCATGCCATATAACGTGTAAGATTTGTCATGTGATTCTAAATGCTTCTACATAACCAACTTTTATATATATACCAACATGTAAAAAGTAGAAACCATGCATGCATTTTCATTTCCTTTCCTATATATACATGCGTACAAACAGATACATGAAAAAACACACTTACAAATTTCACATTTCAAAATAATACTAAGTCTTCTGTGTGAACCTACCGTGAACGAGAATAAAGGACCTGAGTTAAAGGAGGTTAAGTCGTAATCTAGGAAATCAAGGTCTTGCTCTCGTTACTTTGCTGGGTTGTGAAACAAGTGACACTAACTTCCTATCGACCACTAATCTCTATATCGTGTTTCCACCCACCACTAGTTGGTGTAGTTGCATGCCGGAGACGTTTATCAACTATATTTAATTTGTTTTCCATCCAGACTACTCAGGTGAGTTTCATAGCCCCTACTTTTATACGTTTTGAACTATTTTTGGGGGAGATACATGCTCAACTACTTGTTTTATACTCAAAATATTTATACTCTTATGCTACGCTTTACTTATAATACTTTTGGACATGAAATATAGTTACGATATGTGCCTTAATATGCTACACTTATTCTACACTTTATTCTTAGCAACTGTTTAACTCCTGGATGGAGCCGTTGGAGAGGTATTGATAGTACTATCGGGCTGACGCCCCCACCCTTGGTCCCAGATTCATGGCCGTGGGTGAATATAATCCAGTTTACTTATGATACTTATTTATTCTAGTCATGAGGTTCAGTTTGCTGTTATGCTTTACATTAAGTGCTTACATATATCGTATACGCACATGTCTTACTTATACTATATTTTAGCAGTGGGTTGTGAACACACAGGTTGCAAGTTTTGTATGGGCGGGATTTGCAACTGAGTGGATTTACAAGGCCTTTGCTGTGAAGTCTTTATTCAAATACTTTACATTTTAAACTAAACTCTATGAACTCACCAACCGTTGGTTGACACTTTTTAGCATGTTTATCTCAGGTTATTAAGGCGATAGTGGATGCATGGATTTTAGAGTCATTTGCATACTTTGAAGACTTATATCTTATCTTTATCATTCGAAACATTTTAAAAACTTTTATGTATTCATATACTTTGGGACCACTTGTAATAACTCTGATTAAAATAATTCGAATGGTAACTTTTCAAAACGTCTCATTTAGAGGTCGTTTTCTATACCTTGTGCTTTATATTAAGAAGTAGCACCCCATTGACACTATCATTCCGCTGCGATATTTTGGGTGTGTTACATTGATTGTGGTTTTGATTTCTTCCATAGAACTTGATATTTTCTTGTCGTAGAATCATGTAAATGTTGATACTCTAAAATCACTGAGTCCTTACGTGGTTTCTAACTTCGCTTCAATCTCGGTAATCTTCCAAATGTGCATAATTACTCTAATTCTTCTTCTTTTCATCATCTTTTCCTGTATTTGGCTACATTCACTTGCATATACACTTTTTCACGATTAAGTAACAAAAACATATAAATATAACAAAATATGATGCACAAAACTAATGATAACGCAACTAAAAACATGCTCATTATGAGTGTTATCAAATTCCCCCACACTTAAGTTCTGCTCGCCCTCGAGCAAGTCTAGCATTTTAGAAAAATGATTTCAATGGTATCGATATTGTGATTCCCAAAAAATCTAACAATCACTCCGAAAAGAATAATTTTTAATTTGAATTTTTATGTGAATATTCCTGAAACATAAACAAATTAATCTTGAGCTTGATAACATAACTAAGCACCACACGAATGATTTTGGAATTCACTCAACACTCATGTGTAGATTGGTTGGTATATGTGAATCACTCATTGCCGAGTCATGATTCCTACGTCTTACCATAGGCTTGTACAAGTATCAAAACAAATAAATATACATCAAATACGTCTTTTATTCGGGTTTTGGTTAAAAGGGTTACCGACTAATGCTCAATATTTCATACAAGAATACAATACATCGCTGGCACGAATTTTTGATTAGCCGAACAACGGATGGTCACTTGTATGTACCTTGGCTCGCTGGCGCGTTATTTGCATAACGGATGGTCACCGAAATACGCACTAGATCGCTGGCGCATCATACAATTATTCAAAAATTGGATGGTCATTAAAATATCTATGTACTAAATATTTTCACAAAGCCATTACTATATCCGAAAGAATAAAGTAATTTGGTAAAAGAAAGGATAAGTCATGGGAAATATTTGTGATTAGTTTCTACAAAATGAAAATAAAAATCAATTCCAAACTCCGTTCCCAACTCTTTATACCATAAACGATTACTTTCCCACTTCTTTGATCATCATTCTGAATCTTCAAACTTACTTATCACCTCTTAGCACATTGGCTAATTGATACTTCATACATTATAGCACATTGGCTATTCACTTTATTCACATTTTTTTTAACAAACCTTTCTCCTTTCATCGTCACCCCCACACTTTGGATGAGCACATGCTACAAAAATACAAATAAGAGTAGCGACCTCCTTCTTCGTTGAAACAACACATACACATTTTAAAGTGTGGCCAACGCGTAATCATCAAAAAATAAATAGTTTTCGAACTTCGAATGAACTTGATTCGGGTAAGGCTAAGGTGTAAAGTGTTAAATATTTTTGTATTTTTCTGGATTTAATCAAAAGAAAAGAATGGCTCAGAAGGTTTAACTAAGGGTATCTAGCGTTAAAGATAAACGCTAACAAATGGGTTCCAAATACGAGGTTAACTAACTGATGTGGTTAGCAAAAATTGTTTTTGTAAATGGATGGCCATTTGGTGTATATCCTAAGTTGCCTCTTATCACTTGAATATATTTGTATCACTCGAAGGTGATTTTAACCGTAATGCATAACAATTACAAGTTCTAGAATCAACATAATCACCGGCACACTCATAGTAAAATATATAGAATAAAAGATGTACGCTTTATACAAAAAGGTTTAAATCCTCACAATTTAAGGTGAAAAAGGCTATAACATGTGCTAGTAAATGTTATCGAATCCATAATGAATTTTCTCTCATAATTTGATTAAGTTCCAAAAATTTCAAATAGCCTCATTTTACCATTGAAATAATCTAGTTATTTTAATATACATAAATTACATATGAAAACAACTAGATGATCAAGGGCGAACAAATTCTAGTTACTCGACTCTAAAATTTACCTAAAATTAAAACTAAAAATTTTAAAATTATACCATTTTTCCTATTTTCTTCCCTCCCCCACACTTAAGTTTTGCATTGTCTTCAATGTAATAAAAATGAACTTCAAAGTAAAGGAAATGGGAAAATTTAGTTAAAAAGGTACTACCGGGGTAAGTACGCAACATGCATATTTGATCACAAATAAGAAAATGAGTTCTCCAACTCCAAGTATTGATCAACAATAAGCTTCCTGCATATCAACCCTGCAAAAACTGCAAAAATATACGAAACAAACAAACAAACAATATTAACAATACTAAAGCAAACCAAAGTAATTTAAAAAAAAAACCATAGTTAAAGTACGTTATTAATCCTAAACAAAAGAGTTAAGAAAGTAGAGATAGAAATAATTAAACATACATAATTGTTTTTAAAACCAAATCAAATCACGATGATCATCATCATCATCGTCCATGTCTTATGCCTCCTCGCTACCCTCGGTCTCGTAGTTTTCATCCACCCACATCGTAACTTGAACCTCCAACCTCAAGAACTCTACCATACATTGGTACTAGTTTGGGAAAAGGTGCATACCTAGGATTCGGGTAAGGATACGGTCCAGGATAAGGATCATACGAGAAAGGATATGGTGGAACATTTGGTGGGTTGTAGGGAGGCATCTCATAATGGGCATCTTGTGCCAAATGTTGGAGAATCGGCATCGAATAATCGTTCACATAATTGTTTCTTGTTGATCCCAGTTGAACACTTGATCGAATCCCTTTAGCTTGTAAAGGTTAAGTAATATTGATTAAATCCAATACAGCTTATGTAGAAACTGTCTTTGAGTATATTAAAGTTTATGCGGAATCTAAACTTTAATCTTAAGAAGAACTTAACACAGAATATCAAACAAATCACTTCAATATTATTAAAAATAATACGAATACTCAACAGTATTAGGGTTTACAACCTTGAAGCTTTCTAAAGAATCGTATGAATCAATCGTAATCGTATCTATCTCTATGCCCTAGGACCTCCTTTTATAGACTTAGTGTATTTTCCTTCAAGTTCGGCAGCAGCAGTTGTAACTCTGAACTGGCAGTTGTAACCTGTAGTCTAGCAGTAGTAACCAATTGGTGTATTTTCTTGTATCATCCGCAATGCTAGCAGTAGTAAAATACACAAGCAGTTGTAACCTTTTCTACCTGCAGCAGTAATGACTTAGAGCATTTCCCATTAGCAGTCTTAACCATGCAAGCAACAGCAACTCTAAAACCTAACAATCCTCCCCTAAACTTGATATTTTCTCCCAAAATCACCAAGTTTCTATCATAAGCTCAAACAAAAACTAAGAGGATGCTTCCAAAAAATTAAGTCTCTTTCTTGTCCTTGGGTCCAGGTACTTTTCCATCTTCTTGAGCAGTTGATATGCCATTTCATCATAAGAATATTGAAGTTGGAGTCTTCTTGTTCCATACAGCATCTAATGTACAACAGCCTACTGATATTGTAAAGGATAGTCCTTTTCTACAAGCATGTAGATTGTTATACCATGTACATCCAAAGCATGAACTCCACAACTCTGATAAATTTTTAATTGTAGAACTGTGTTATGCTTTAAAGTCCTCCACTCCTCATCCTCATGATGTGGTTCAAACATCACTTTCAAATAATTCTAGATGACTCTATCATAAATTTGTTTTGGTCTATCATAACCAAACCTTTCTTTATACAGCTTCCATAAAGTCACCATATCTTCTCTATCAAAGTGATGAACCATTTGTAGAAAGCTAACATACCTCACAAATGAACCATCAGCCCTCTTGATATCCTAATATGCTGTCTTGCCATGTAATCCTGAAGTAAAAGCAACAATTGGTTGTTTAATGCTTAGAGGAATTGCATCCATGACTTCTTCTTCAGTTACTAATGCAAGTTCTGTGTGAGCTTGAATCTTTTCTATATCATCATCAACTTCAGCTTGCTCTGGCTCTTCTTTTTCATAAACCTGCTCTTTCTCTCTGCCTTATGCTCTGATTTCTGCTTTTTACTGCTTTGCTTGACCAGCTTTTCTCCTTTTCTTTTAGAACTATGGCTTTCTTCTTTCTTTTCATCAGTGCCCTTCACCACTTCAGTATTCACAAAGCTCTCAATCTTTCTCTTGGCAATGCTGTATAATTCTTCAATTCTGCTATCATCAAACTGTGATAACTTCTTTTGTTGCCAATAATCCATATTCTTGAGATATGCACACATGAAAGATCTTCTTTGTGCTTTTGTGGGTGGCTTGTTCTTCTTTGCTGCTAATCTTTGTGCTGCATAGGACTTTTTCCTTTCATCTATAAGTTCTTTCAACATTCTAGCTCTTTCATCAATTGAATATTGATCTTGCTCTTCTTGTTGAAGTTTCTGAGCAAGTTCTCCGTCAGCATCACATTGAGCTCTTTCATCATCCCATGCAGCAATCAATTCTAAATTTTTAGCTTCCTTATCAGCAGCAATTCTTCTCTATTCCAAATTTTTCTTATTCTCCTCTTCAAACTCTTTGGCCAACTTTTCTGCAACATCGGCATCAAGTTGCATTTGCTTTTCTTTGGAAAGTGATTTCTCCATAGGCTCTTCAACAAGTACAACTTTGCCTTTGCCTTTGGCTTGTGGAGGTGGTTATGTAGCTTCTGGTTTAGAATATGGTTCTCTTATTACAACACCTTTGGTTGATGGTTTGGATGTCTTTAATTCTGTTAGTGCATGAGCCAAAATGCTCTCATCATCCATAACCTCAGCAGTAGAAACTCCATCTTTATCAGCAGTAGTAACTCCTGGTGTAGCAGTAGTATCTTTTGCACTAGCAGTAGTAAGTTGCTCACTAGCAGCACTTTCATCTTTACCAGCAGTACTATCCACCTTAGCAACATAACTATCAATAACCACTTCCTTTCCTTGATTATCAGCAACCACAAATTCCATTTCTTCGCTCTCTGCACCAGCACCCTTAGAATCCTTAGCCACCCCTGAAGCTTTGCTTTCATTCCTCCCCTGTTCGAGAGCATCATTTTCCAAACTTACAGCTTCAGAAGATCTAACCTTTTGAGTTGTTCCCACTTTATGTTCTCTCTTAAGTTTTGGAGTTCTTGACCTTTTGATGCCTTCTAAGTATCTAACCCTTCTCTTTAAAGCTTTGATTTCTCCACCTTGAGAAGCAGTTAGGTTTTGTAGATCAAGAACCTGTGCAGACAGTTTGTGACAAGTTTCTATCAATTCATTAAGGAGTTCAATTCTATCCTCACCACTTCGGCTTGTGTTACCAAGCCCGAGAGGTGGATCATTGAAAATGTTAAGCTCAGTCTCAACCCTAGGTTGAGCATCTGAGCCTCCTATTTATTCCATGTGACTGGGTCCTTCACCTGAATCAGTTCCATGGGGTCCTAACTCTTTAGAAGTTGTCTTGGTTTGGGTCTTATTTATGGTACCACTGACCTGTGCTGCTTTTAAGCTAGTCACAGTAGTGGCAACCCTTACCAACATGTCACTCTCCACACCAGTGACAGCCTCATCTGCAACATTGTAAGTAGAACCACTAGCCTGAGGTAGCTCAGTGTTCTTTTTGTAAATCCTACGTTTGTATGTCTTTTTGGGTTGTTGAATGGATGATATTGCCAAAAGTGTGGGTGTGTGATGGGTAACAGCTGGGATTGCTGAACCTTCACCCTGAGTTTGTTGAGCAAGTTCCAACATTGTAGGAAACAATGGTGTAACTGTGCCTGAAAAATCTTTTCTATCCCTCCTCATATTAGTAAAAACCTTTTTAGTAAGAGAGGGAGTGGGATAAAATCTTTTATGACTTTTCTTATTAACAAACTGATTGTCCAAAAAGAGTTTTAAAAACCTTGGATAGATAAAATATTTGCTTGAAGAACTATCCAATTTCTTAACCAAACTGTCAAAAATTAAATCTTTGATCATTTTCAGCCAAACAAATTATAGCAGATGCTAAATTACTACTAAATTCATTCCAACCAGTGGTCTTTGGACTTAGACACACTAAGACAGTATGGATTAAGAATTTTCACTTATGACAGAAGTTTCCTTTGTAAAATTTTAAAGCGTCAGTTTTTCTCTCATATCCCATCAGTGAAAGTTTTTCAAAAATTGTAGTATTTGCAAGATTCTCAATACCATTAGCATCTCCTAGATGAAGATCTCATCTAATAGATGCCTCAGTAATGAGTATCTTCTGCCCATCTACAAGGGCATGAATTTGTACTTCCCCATTATGAGTTTCGACCTTAGCAGACGACCAAAACTGTATAATGTTGGAAATATATGTAGTAGGTTTTACTATTAAACCAAACCGAATATAGCTTGCATTAAGGAAATCAATGATTTCAGTAAAATCTACAGACTCATTAGACTTTTCTAAAAATGCAACCTTATTATGTGGTTAGGTAAAAGTTAGGTGCGACATGATGCTTTGATTTAGGGGTTTTTTGATTTGACGATAAAAACTTAATTAGGGCTTGGATGAGAGTGAATTATGTGGACGTGAAACTGATTGTGTGAAGCAATTGAGAATTTATTCCCTTTAAGTAAAAAGTTACAGAAACATACCCTGCACTCTCAACCCTAGCAGTACTAAGTTAGACTTAGCAGCACTAACTTTTAACAAAAACAATTTAACCCAGTAGTACTTTCCCATTATCTTTAAAAACAATACTTCACTTAGATATTTTGAAGGGATTAAGTGTAAAGGAAGACACTTAATCTTTTTCGGTTGCATTTAACCTCTGGTTGTCTGAGAATCATTAATGTTAGCATAAATACTGCCTGTGATCAGATAGACTCATTAAAAGAGCCTTCTTGACAGGGTTTCCAGCTCGTGGCAGTTGTTGCCTCTAACACAAATGCATTAGATTCACTTTTGCTCGCTGTTCTCAATACCAGATGTCCTTAGACTAGCTCGTTATACTAATGAAAGTGTAAAATGGTAAAGAGTGAGTTAGCTCAATTACTATCTGACTAACTATGACCATCAATTCATGTTCAAAATAGATTGATTTCAAGAAAAGATCTTAAAGAACTTCCTAACTCAGGTGTAAACCTTTGTCAAGAGATTCCCAAATCCATTCTATTATTAATTAGATGCACCGCAGCAAAAAAATCACCACTTTGCTTCTCACACACCATCAACACCAATCATATTGCTTGCTTAACCTGCAAATGTTAGTCCAAAACCAAGAAAAATACAAGCAATAGCACTTTACATAATCTAATTATACTCAACAGCTGTTCACAAAAACTAGCAGCATTAACTAGCAGTTCTAAATATAACTAGCAATTCTAAGTATAATTAGCAGCATTAACACAGTAGTTTTAAGTACACTAGCAACACTAAGTATACTTAGCAGCATAAACAATTTATTGACCTAATAACAGTACTAATCCTTTCAAAACTTTACAAAACCACAAAGAGATAAGAGTTCTCAAAGATTTATCATTCCAATACTGACAACCAAAAATTGAAATCTACCCACATCAAAAGCTTTTGTGAGCAAATCTGCAACATTATGATCAGTATGGATTTTAACAATTTGAGTTAACTTCTTTTCATAACAATCTCTTATAAAATGATGTCTTATCTCAATATATTTTGTTTTTGAGTGATAAACAGGATTTCTTATAATGCACATAGTACTGCTATTATCAATATATATTTTTGTATGCATAAAATTGTACCCATAATCCAGCAATTGATTCGGAATCCAGAGCACTTGTCCACAGCAACTTGAAGCAGCTACATACTCAGCTACTATTATGGAATTTGCAACCACAGTTTGTTTCTTGCACTGCCATGAAATTAACCTGCACCCCAAAAACTGACAACCTCCTGTTGTTGATTTTCTATCCAAGCTAGCTCCAGCATAGTCACTATCAGTGTATGCAACCAAGTCAAAAGGTGAATCTTTTGGATACCAAAGGCCTAATTTGGGTTGACCTTTCAAATATCTAAAAATTCTCTTCACAGCATTAAGATGTGAAACTTTTGGTGTGACTTGATATCTTGCACATGCACACACTGCAAATATAATGTCATGTCTTGAAGCTGTAAGATACATCAATGAGCCAATCATTGATCTATATAAATGAACATCAACTTCTTCACCATCTTCATCTCTGAGCAGGGGCTTGGTAGTTTCCATAGTTGTCTTTGCAGGCTTCACATCAGTAAACCCAAACTTCTTCAAAATTTTAGTCACATACTTATCTTGACTGATAAATATGCCATCCTCTTTTTGCTTAACTTGTAACCCTAAGAAGAATATAAGTTCACCCATTGAACTCATCTGAAATCTTTCATGCATTAGCTTCTCAAATTCAACACATAAAACCTTGTTTGTTGATCCAAATATGATATCATCAACATAAACTTGAACTAACAAGATATCATCTTTGTGCCTTCTGATAAACAAAGTTTTATCAATCTTTCCTCTACTAAAACCATTATTCAACAAGTATGTTGACAATGTATCATACCAAGCTCTGGGAGCTTGATGTAAACCATATAGTGCCTTCTCTACCTTGTAAACCTCGTCAAGAAAGTTAGGATCTTCAAAACCAGGTTTGTGAGACATAAACTTCTTCTTCAATAGTCCCATATAGAAAAGAACTTTTCACATCCATTTGATACACTACAGAGTATTTGTATGAAGCATAAGCTAAGAATAATCTTATAGCTTCAATTCTTGCAACTGGAGCAAATACTTCATCGTAATCAATACCTTCTTCTTGAGTTTATCCTTGAGCTACTAACCTTGCCTTATTTCTAATCACAGTGCCTCTTTCATCCTTTTTGCATATAAAAACCCACTTAGTACCAATTGCCCTCTTCCCATTAGGCAAATCTACCAGTGTCCAAACTTCTTGAAGCTTGAATTGTAGAAGCTTTTCTTGCATAGCTTCCACCCAGCTTGGATCTTGTAATGCTTTATGAGCATTCATGGGTTCTATTTGTGATAGAAAACAAGCAAATAAACAGTTATGAAGGTCTTTGTGACTATTTCTTTAATGAAGGGATCTAGTAAAGAAACCTTGTTCCTTCAAATCTTTTATCATTTTTCTTGTATGAACAGCAGATTTTGGCTCTCTAATGATTTGTTCCTTAGGATGATTCTTGTAAACTCTTGTAGTTGGAATAGGACTGACAGGAACTACATCTTCCATATTGGTTAAGTCAGCCTTTGCACCAATTACATAATCATCAGTATCAGGATAGATTTCTTCCAATTCAGGCATGTTAGGATCATCTGGATAGTCATCATCATCAAAAGATATGACTTCCTTGCCAGCAACATTAACACTTGCCTTAGCAGTATTAACAGAATTAGTACTGCTAGTGTTAATTTCTTCATTGGCAGCATTAACACGTGGCTTAGTAGTATTAACAGAGTTAGTATTGCTAGTGTTAACATTATCTGATACATCATCCTTTTCTTGTTCATCAGTATGCTTTTCTTCATTAATCTCTTTATCATCATTAGAAGATTTTACACCATCTTCTTTATCATCTTTTGGATCTTCAGGAAGATCATCTTCTTGTGAACTCTTGGACTCTTGGGTTGAGAAGGGTTGATCAGCAGTCCAAATAGGCAACAAAATATAATCTTTGTCAGGTCTTGTCTACTTACCAGCTTGACCTGCATCATTACTTGCTTTTGTACCTTCAAAATTGTTAGACTCTGTACCTGCAACAACTGGCTCATAATTCATAGTCTTGGTTAGTGAATCAATATCAAACAGCCAGTCTGGTCCACTCCCTGCAACATTAGGTGTACTCTCACTAAACCTAACATGCAAGTTCTCTTTCACTTTCCTTGTCCTACTATTGCAAGTTCTAGCTACACTATACTGTCTCTCAATACCTTTCATCTCACAAAACTGGTTCATATCCCTATTCTTGAACTCATTTCCATTGTCACATCTTATCACTTTAACCTTATGGTTAACTAAGTTTTCTACCTTGGTTATGAAAGCCTCTAAGAATGCTACTGGTTTCATCCTTAGTTGCTAAAAAGAAAAACCAAGTAAACCTACTATAATCATCTGTGACACCTAGGCAATACATCTTTTTCATTAAACTTTTTACAAATGTTGGTCCAAATAAATCCATGTGCAACATATGTAAAGGCTGACATATAGAGTTCACTGCTTTGGTCTTACAAGAAGCTCTGTGTTGTTTTCCCTTCTGACAAGCAACACAGATTTCAGTATTTCCAAAAACTTTTGAAGGTAAACCTCTTACAAGGTTACCCTTAACCAATTAATTCATTGTTTTGAAATATAAATGTCCAAGTCTTCTATGCCAAAGCTTAGATTCATCTGATGTGGCCTTTGTAAAGAGACAAGTCAAACCTCCTTTGGGAACCATATTCTTTAAATCAACACTGTATATGTTGTCTGTTCTAGGAAATTTAAGTAAAACATGACTTTCATCAGTCGACTTAAAGTCAGGAGATAAGACAAAACATTTGTGAGACACTAAAGAGATTAAACTTAAGCTCTTTTACAAAGTACACATTATCAAACTCTAATTTACCAGTTTTTATTGTACCCTTGCCAGTGATTTTCCCTCCTTTGGGATTACTCCCAAAAGTAACATATCCTCCATCAATTGCTTAAAAATCTTCAAGATAGGACATGTTTCCAGTCATGTGCCTTGAGCATCCACTATCAAATACTCCTTTATCTTCTAATTCTACATGTGGATTGCCCTGCACAAAAAGTAAGAAAATTAGTTCATTTTGGGGACCCAAGCCAATACTGACTTGGATCTGCCTTGTGCATCTAAATAATCATACCTCTTTAAAACTATGGATGCACTACTGTTTCTGGAAACATGATTTAAAACTTTAACTTTTAGTTTCCAGACCCAACAAGTTGAGGCCTTAACAGCATAAAAGTGATTTCCCAAAATAGTATCAGTTATTACTTTTGGCTTAGCAGTAGAAACTACTGCTTTTGCCTTAGCAGCACTAATTGATGTATTCTTTTGAATGGGCCTTTTTACAGTTGAATGTGCTTTATTTGAATACTTTGACAATTGTTTAGCACCATTCACTGTTCTTTTTATGTTAGACGTACTAACTGATCTAGCAGTATTAGTTACTACTGCTGGTTTAGAAACATTTTGCTTAGCAGTTTTAACTGATACTAAACCAGATCTCATTTGTACTGCTAATGGAACCATGTTTCTTTTAGCATGTGGGTTAGTATTTTCAGAAAAACTTTGATGATTCACCCTTCTAGCATAGTTCAAAACAGGCTTTTGATAGTAAAACCAATTATCCTGTAAATGTTCAAAACTACCACAATGATAACAAGCCTTGTTGATCATCTCAAAATCACTTCCTAACCTTTGAGATATCATGTTATTCTAGTTTCTCTGGTTACCTCTAGGCCTGTTAGTGTTTTTCCTAGGTTGCTCAGTGTATTCAACAATTTTCCTAGACACCTTATCACCAAAACTAGGTTTGACAAATTTAATCTGTTCAACACTAGGTTTAACTGTTAAACTTTTAACCTTAGGTTTAGTCTTCACCTATTCCTCATCATTATCAGACACCCAATCTTCAATAATAGGTGCATCAGAATATGTCTTATCAGCCTTAGGTTTCTCCTCATTAGACTTATTATTTTCTCCTAAAGGCTTAGCATTAGACTCACCTAAACAAGACAATTCATGTATAGGAGGTACATACTTTCCTGTTATTGAAGGAGGAACTTCATTATAACCTATACCACCACCTCTCCTCATTAATTGACACTCAATTGTCTTATTTACACTTTTAGATGCAAATTCAAGCTTATTTACCTTAACTTGATGTTTTTCTTTTTCCTGATAAGCTGTATCTTTTTCTTTTTGAGCTTTTTCTAACCTTTTAGTGAGTCCTTTAATTTCATGCTCTTTAACATAAAGCTTACCTTCAAGAACATTAACTTTCTCTACATACTCTAACTCATTCTGTTTAAAAAATTCAAGTCTTTCCTCAACAGATTTTAAGCCTACTTTATAGCCTAAATTATCTAACTTTAACATCTTTACCCCTTCTATTAGCTTTTCATTCCTAGCCTTAAGTTCCTCAATAGTATCTAAACAAGATTTAAATGAACAACCAAAATCATTAGATACCTCAGAATCAGAACTTGATGAAGAAGAGTAGACCATAAGTGCAAGGTTTGGTCCTTCAGCTGCTTGGTCACTCCAATCATAGCCACCAAGACCATCACATTGAGACACTAAAGCTATAGAAGTTGTATTTTCCACAGGCACAGTTCTCCTTGAAACTTCATTACTTTTGTTGTCTTGGTTCCTTGGTTCCCTACACTCTCTAGCAGAGTGACCTCTTCCTGTGACAGTTGTAGCATTCAATCTTGGATTTGTCAAAACCCAAGTTATCCAGCCCATTGACCATGAGGTTTCTTCCAGTCTTCTTCAAAAATCTTCTTGCCCTCATTGTCAATATTTGCATCTGCCACTTCAAGTCCATCTCTTCAAGATCATCTGGATGGATCTGTTCCAAATCTTCATGCATAATCTGAGGACTAGTAGATTGATCAGCTGAGAAAGCATAGATAACAGCATCACTCAAGCTATCAAGGGTTGTAGACCCAGCAGCATTAACTTGTGTGTCAGTAGTACTAACTCCATGAGCAGTATTAACTGCTTCATTAGTACTGCAAGAACTATTATTAGAGGAGGACACAAAAGCTAAGTTTTGTGTGCTTGATGATGAGCTATATGACCCTTTGACTTCAGGTTCATAAACTTTAAGATTGTTATACAGATCATCTAAACTCATGGTATCAAGATCAGCCTTGTTTCTCTATACTATAGTATGTGTATTCCACTCTGGTGACAAGCTTCTCAGAAAGTTTTGATTTACATCTTCTTGAGAAATTGAGATTTCCACAAGTGCTAGTTGACTGATAAGTTTCTGAAGTCTGTCAAAGGTCTGATCAAGATTCTCAGAACTTGGAGCAGCAAAATTCTCATATTGTTGCTTCAAAAGGTTCTTCCTGGTCTTCTTGGTAGCAGCATTCCCTCCAAACCTTTTCTCAATTGCTTCTAGCAACAATTTAGCATCCTTGATGTGGTTGAAAGTCAACTAATGGTCATTAGGAATGCCCATCATAAGAGTGTTTCTTGCCTTTACTTCCAGTCTTCTTTGGTCTTTTTCTTCAGCAGTTTAAATAGGCAAGGTAACTTGTTCACCATCAGCATTAGTTTCTGTTTTAAGTAAAGAATTTCCAGTCTCTATGACCTCCTACATAGAGTAATCAACCATCTGAATGTACTACTCTATTCTCATTCTCCATAGCTTATACTCTCCAAACTTGAGAATTGGCACCTTAGATGCAGTAATCATGTTTGTAGACTCTGACTCCATGTCTTTAGTAAGATGAGTTTAAACAGGTTCTTCTTGATTCACAATTTCTAGATCACAAGCTCTGATACCATTTGTTGATCCTAGTTGAACACTTGATCGAATCCCTTTAGCTTGTAAAGGTTAAGTAATATTGAATAAATCCAATACAAGTTATGTAGAAACTGTCTTTGAGTATATTAGAGTTTATGCAGAATCTAAACTTTAATCTTAACAAGAACTTAACACAGAATATCAAACAAATCACTGCAATATTATTAATAATAATACGAATACTCAACAGTATTAGGGTTTACAACCTTGAAGCTTTCTAAAGAATCGTATGAATCATTTGTAATCGTATCTATCTCTAAGCCCTAGGACCTCCTTTTATAGACTAAGGATTTCTAGTCGGCTTACAATTACTTTCTATACAAGATAAATCTTAAAATAATCTTTTCTATATTTATCTAACCGACTATACATGTTTATCTTATAAGCAGTACTAACTAAATATACTAGCAGTTGTATCTCTAACTCTAGCAGCTTTAACTCTCCAGCAGTAGTAAGTTTGTACTAGCAGTACTGACTTTTCTTCTAGTAGCACTAACTACTTAGAGTATTTCCCTTCAAGTTCGGCAGCAGTTCTAACTCTGAAAGCAGTTGTAACTTTGAACTGGCAGTTGTAACTTGTAGTCTAGCAGTAGTAACCACTTGGTGTATTTTCTTGAATATCATCAGCAACACTAGCAGTAGTAAAATACACAAGTAGTTCTAACCTTTTCTACCAGCAGCAGCAATGACTTAGAGCATTTTCCATTAGTAGTCTTAACCATGCAAGCAGCAACAACTCTAAAACCCAACATTTCTTATCAACATTGAGTCTCTCCAAACATCCCTACATTCAATATCGTTCAACACATGGTTCCAATCACCCCATCCCGAATCAAAGCTACTCGGCGCACTTCTATGCACATTTCCCATTGGTGGTGGTGGTGGTGGTGCGGCCACTGTTAGCTCAGTTTAAGCTCCCAACGTCCTGCTCTTCTTATCCAACACTTTTCCAAAACTTTTATCATCCTAAGTCTCACTCAACTTCGGGTCAGAACACTTATCTAACTCATCATCATCAAAATAATAACCCAAATTCTTTGCCAACCTCGTCACATAGTAACCTCCACAAATGTTACTCTTGTCTTTGATCCTCGGGGCTCTCCTAGAAAGATATTCGGCTATGATCCAAGCTGCATTTGCATTCTTAGTCTCCTCCAGCAATTTCATCACCTATATGTCGGGTTGATTAATCTTATCTCTACTACCTTTCCTATGAAAAGTTCCCCATGCTATCAATTGGTGCAAAATCTTCATCAAAGGGTTCCTCAAGTGATTCTCACACTCATAATCAGTAAACACATCCTAATTAATCAATATCGGAACAACAATGTTCCTAACCTGTAACTTGGAAAGGCATTCCCTATAGGCATGATTTCCCTCTCTTGATAACTTACTGAATTTGAGGTACTTATTAGTCACTGGCTGTAGATCATAGGTAACTTTCCCCCTTGAAGCCCTTTGACAATATTTGTCTATAATCGGGTTTCTTGGAATTGGTGTCGAACTTGAAGAACCTACAACATTTCTCTGTAGAAAACACAAATATATGTTAGTATAAGAGTATTAGAACCAATGCTACACATTATAGAAGTCCCTAGGTCCCACTTTGAAATTTTCAAATTTCCTTAATAGAAAGTTCCATCCGATCGGCATTCCTTCCATCCGATCGGATGGTACTCTGAACCCATCCCAACCGATCGGCATGCCCTCGCATCCGATTCGGTTAGGTTTTCTACATAAGGCAAAAGCCTTTCGATGACTTCTCGATCGATTCCTATCAATTCTACTCTACTCCTATCTTTCATTTGAAATCTTATGTCGATTTCTACATCCTCAATTCGTCCCTATATCTATCCAAAACATTTTCACATGATTTCTTAATTAATCCTAGAACACTAGATATAGTTTGTGAATACAATTCCTTAATTGGTGCTCTAATCAAAAATGTAGTAACCTAAAATCACTTAGAAACAAGCCTATAACATCTGGGAATCATCAATTGCAAACTAATTCGATTCAAAGTTTTGACCTAATTGAATCCGAAAATTCAATCAATTAATTCTCTCCCAAAACTTAATCAATCAATGTAATTCTTTTTGCAATGTATTCCTCTATCAATTACCCATCTATTCCTTAAAGATTACATCTTAATTCGAAGTCTATCAAAAATCCCCAAATTATGACCTAATTTAATAAATCCGAATTAAACCAAATTGATGATGTTACTTACTTGTTTTGGAGCCATGGATGATCTCTAAACACTCTTGTAACTTCCAATTAACACTTATGGTCGAATTTCTTAAACCTAATTTGGTGGATTTGGTGTGTGTGTTGGTTTCTTGTGATTATTGAAATTGTGGGTTTATATATTCAACTCAATCCGATCAGCTTCATGATCCAACCAATTCGGTTTGGGCTTTTGCAAAAAATTCACTTTTCCTTGTCTACCCACTTTTGTGATATTTGTGGAAGCAAGTAAAAAATACTTTGTCTCAAAAATACTTGTTTTGTATGTAAATTTTCACACCACACTTAGTCTGCCAAATTGTCCAAGTCTATTTCTACTTAACTAAAACCAAAACTAAAACTAGAAATCTCAACTAAAAGCATAAACTTAATAATCATAAAAACCTCAATAACAAAAACTCTTAAACATAAACCTTAAAAGAAATAACCGAAATGCAAATATTGAAATACTAAAATGCATAAAATAAAAGAAATAAACAATTAGCACAAGCTTGTGCTTTATTCTTCAAACTTGTTGATCTTCTTCATCCTTGAAAGTATTCATGCTTGAGGATATCCTCACTTTGAAATTTACCGGATAACTTTTGGTTTGCCTTTTGTGTTTTGAATCTTCTACAAAATTTCTTCCACTTGGGCAAACAATATCGAACTTAACGTGCCATTCACTGTCTCCATCTTCCTTCTTGTAAACACTTGGAACGTCGGGCCCTCATTACAAATTCTTGAGTTGGACGGGCAATGATCCAAGGAAATCTGTAAACTTTTTAAACTCAAAAACATTTTTAAACGGATTAAAGAAAGCCTCCATCGCTAGAGCTCTTTCCATTACGTCTTCGATATCAAAGAATGTAGGAGTAACCGGCCAATAATTAGGCCTTCCTTCCTCATCTCTACCTACTTCGAAACAACCCAAGTATTCTTCTTCTTCATCCCTCTCATGCATTTCTTTCACCATCTCTCCCCTCGGTTTTGGGTAATAAGTATGCTTCAAAATCCCATCATCTATGATAAATGTACCACGGCCCATATCAATAATAACCCCGCAAGTCCTTAGCAATGGCCTAACTAACAATAGTGGTAGGTCTTTGTCAACCAGAATATCTAGTACCAAAAAGTATGCTAGAAAAGCTTGGTACCCAATTTGTACTCTAACATTCTTCACCTCACACATAGCCTTTGCTTGAGAGTTATCGGCCATAGTAAGGTTGGATTGATTCGGTTGAGGGTTACTAAGTCCTAACTTTTTGTATAAGGGATATGGCATTACACTTACACTCTAACTGGTGTCGGACAATGCGTACAAAGGAGTTGTACCATTCACTTTGATTGGAAACACAAAGTTTCCCGGATCACCTTTTTTCTTTGGCAATCCATTCTCAACAATTCTCTCTATTTCCTCTTCATCAAAATCTTTGTCTTCAAGCCTAGACCTTGCCATCATAACCGCATCTAACTTCTTGCAGTAAGTCATATAATTATTCAACACTTCGATCACGAGCTTTTGCTCTCTAAGCTCATTGAATTTCTGCTCCAAATTCTCTAAGATAGATTCTTTTTGCTCTTGGGTCAAAGGTGTAAAAGTTGGTGGAGGAGTGGGTGGTGATGATGTGGACTCCTCACTCTTAGATTTTGAAGGTCGGGTTAACTTATTAAGTGTTGTTTTCTTCCTATTAGCCTTCCCCATTTTAACAACTTCTACCTTTTCATCCTTAACTTCTTCTATATTATCACATAGCTCCGCGAGCATAACTTCCACTTCCTTTTCCTCTTCCTACTCGGTAATATCGATCCTCATTTCACCAAGTGCAAAATCAAGCTTACACTTAGTAGTAACTAGAAAATCTCTCCCGAACACAACTTCCGGCTCATTCGTGTTTCCATAGTCAATAACAACAAAATCAACCTTGAAAATGTGACCATGAATGTTAAGACGCATGTCTTTCACTCTCTTCCTTCCTTAATCCTCATAATCAAGCCTAACATACCTAAGTTTATCAAGCACATCCTCGGTGATATAGTTATCACCATATTTCATGTTCAACTGCGCATCCCAAGCCTTGACCCCTTCTACACCACACGGTGTAGCGAACCTCATGAATGGTGAGTCAAACTCCTTAGGTGGAGCTCTTGTAAACACCACAACTTTGTTCCTCTTTGGTTCACAAACTTAGTTTTCTCCAACTACCTTTAACTTCTCGAGTTCCATCTTGCTTTCCTCTAGCATACTTCCTAAACCCCCGCTATCCTTGAACACTTCCTCCAAATTCCTCAAGTACTCCAAAACTTCACTAAGGTTTTCCATTCTACTAAGGTAAATAACAACTATAACATAACCAACAAAACACAAAATCCAAATCATTAGCATTAGGGGTTAGTCATAATTGAAACATACTGAAAATGAAAGCATAAAAAGTAAACAAACATGTCTGAACACTCAAAAAACACTAACAACGACTAAATTTTTTTTACCGAGAGCTCCATCCGATCGTCATGCTTTCCATCCGATCGGATGGTTACTAATCCTACTACCAAAAACGTCCAGCCGAATCGGATGCGGGCGCATACCGATCGGCTGGATTAAATTTCTAGACAAAAAGATTTTATTTTTTTTTTAATTTAATTACAAAACAATTCTTAAATTGTTTTAATGACTATAAATGAAAAATAACTCTAATAACTTCTGGTAAATGAAAAGATTAAACTTATAATTAATAACTTTATTAAAAATAAAACTGAACTCTAATTAATAACTAATTAAACTCTAATTACTCAACAATTAAATATTAAGACACTTAAAATACTTCAACCAATCATTAACTACAAAATTAAACTACTTTAACTAATTAACTAAACATCAATTAAACAATTCTAACATACAATGTCATAAAAATTTGAAAATAACAAAATTATCACTAAACATATAATTAAAATAAGCAACTAAGCAATATTAGCACTTACTAAACATAAACAAACATAAAAAAAGCATTAAATACTAAGAAAAACGAAAAATAACAAAACTTCAAATAATTTACCGAGAGCTCCATCCGATCGGTTGGTAATCCATCCGATCGGTTAGGTACTCTGGTGAAAAAAAAAATTCTTACATTCTTTTTTAACACGAATTTTTTAAATCAAACACTTATACAATTAAAAAATCTAACAAAATACAAACAATTCTATTCAAATCCCTGACAACGGCGCCAAAACCATGATGTGCTACAACGTGTGCAAGTTTTTTAAATTTATAAAACACGATTTAACCGATTATCTATTTAACACATACGAGCAAGTATACTTGTCCGTAATAGTAAAGGTGGGTAAGTCGAGATCGTCCCAAGGGATTTGTGATTATCGTAGTTAAATATAACAAGCGTTTGTAAAAAGGGTTGTCAATCCGATTTAGCAAAAATTCAATGGTAACAAATATCAATAACTAAAAACATATACTTGTGTGATTCATGCCCCAATTATATAGAGTATTCATAAAGTTTGGTGGAACTTGTAATGATGCACAACCTGATGTAAATGATTAACAATCAATGGTTTATATCATGGTAAACCATTGTTAAGAATTCTCCCATTTAATTAACCCTTTCAGCCTATTTAACTAATACGGTAATTCTCTTGAAACTCTTTTTATTTTGAAAAGCATTTCTTATCTTATTTGTTCTTACGAATCCTTTCGGCCTTTTCTCGTGATGAAACCTTTTCAAATCTATTTTAATAAGTAAACATGATGATTGTCACACATCATGATCCATATTAATTCGTGCACTAACTTTTTGGACTAAAAAACATTAATAAAATCCTTTCGGCCTTTTTATTCTTTAAATGTTTTTACCAACAAATTAAGCAAGACTAGATGTTATTCCAACAAACTCATAAAATAAGAAAGATTTTCATGTATCACTCTAGATAAGAATACTCATATAATAGTTACATTATACACACAAGTATACCAACAAATTACTCTATATCATTCATCATAATAGAACACAAGTAACAAACATAACTTTCATTAAACTTAAAGTAAAAGTAGTTCATTGTAAATAAAATAAGATATACCTATTTTAGAGTTACAAGAACTAGAATCGTGGAACTATAGCAACCACGCTCCTCCAATCGCCTAATACAACCCGTAAACAACTCCAAAATCGAACCAAACACTTGAGACTATAACTCAATGTTTCCTGGACGTTTTTACAGCACTTCTAGACTTTTGGGCAATATAATTGAGAAAGTATTAGCCTTGGTGTAAAGCTTATTACTAATTTGGAATGTCACACTTAGTATCTAGCCTTAGATCCCATTATATAGTAAAAGAACACTTATTATCCAAGTAAAAATGTCCTCAAAGAGTTATTAGCTAGAAATGATCAGACTCCAATGATTAAATGGAAGTAAAGCCGTCATTTAATTCAAATTTGTAACAGCAAAAATAGCCCAATCGATCGGCATCTGATCCATCTGATTGGTTGCTTTCTTTCAACGGCTCCCATCCGAATCGGATGCGGCCTCCATCCGATCGGATGGAGTCTTCTTGTACTCACAATTTTGACTTTTCTTTGACTATTCTCATTGCATGCTTTATCCTTGATTGTGGTACTGATTTCTTCCATAGAACTTGATATTTTCTTGTCTTAGAATCATGGAAATCTTGATACTCTCAAATCACTGAGTCCTTGCGTGGTTTCTAACTTCGCTTCAATCTCGGGAATCTTCCAAATGCGCATAATTACTCCAACTCTTCGTCTTTTCATCATCTTTTCCTGTATTTGGCTACGTTCCCTCGCATATACACTTTTTCACGATTAAGTAACAAAAACATATAAATATAACAAAATATGATGCACAAGACTAACGATAACGCAACTAAAAACATGTTCATTCTGAGCGTTATTAGTGTGGTTTGGTCTTGGTTTAGCCGCAAACATCACGGGATGTTTTACTTGGTTCGGTTTGATGGTGTCACAAAAGGGGTGTCTAAAGTTGTTAGTAGGTTTGCATTTGTGTTTGTATTTCCGTGTATGTGTTTGTGATTCTACGTTGAGGTTGGATTAGTTTTGAGCTCAAGCCAAATAAAGTGTGCGTTTAGTTTTCTATGAATTTGGGCCGAAGCCCATGGGTTGTGTGTTGCTTATGCGGGTCGAAGCCCACAACTGTTATAAAATGGGTTTTGTTAGTTAAATTTAGCTAAGTAATTTGTAATAATATTTTCGGATATTAAATGTGAACTAACGATATTTATTTGTTTTGACTTTTGAAATCGTGGTACGTTTCGATATAGTTTTGGAATTTATACTTTGGATTGGGTTACGATAATACTTAACGGAATATAAATCGGGATGGTGAAATTGGATTTGGATGATACGGTTTAAACAATGGTCTAACTTGGACATTTGGACAATTATTGGATCGTTATCGGATTTACGGTATTAGATAATGGACCTATTGGACATTTTGGGACTCAAGACGACATAATATATTAAACATGAAAAGAATTTAATACATTAGACTCGGACCGAACACAAAATAATCAATAAATCCAAAACTAATAATTAAGCGAATGATAACGAAACATAAAAATTATAAAATATTGTAATTACAAACTTGGTTAATTAAAGTCACCACGACTTGGGAAAGTTGTATAAATGGACGTGTTAGGCCAAAATTTGTAAAACTTTCTAAACTTATAGTTTTTTGCTAGCATGTAAACTTTTATTAGGCGATACACTAATTTGAGTTTTACAACTTGAATTGCCTTCCTAGACTTTATAGACTGTTTACAAATAATTTGGGATTATGGGGTAAATGCCGAAACTTACCAATTGGTTTACTGCTCTTATAATTATATTGGGATATATATTATACCTTGCCGTGAGTTATACTTTGAGTCTATGTTTTCTTACCACACCACACAAAATGTTAATACTAAACTTTGTATAAGTATTAACTTTGAGTAATCCACGAAAACCACGACACATTGTCCTTGTAGACATAATTATTCTACGAGACGTATTTTGAGATAACCGTATGCGTATTAGGTTGTGCCGATCCCGTACCGTTGTGCCTATCTCCTGGATACCATTGTGATTAGCGCTAGATGCCAGTTATGTCAGTTGTGATAGTTGCATTGTTATGGCTAAGGTGAGTTCATGGCCCCTACTTTTACCGGTTTTATAACTATTTGGGGGAGAATACATGCTCGTTTTTAACTAATCATAATGAATGTTTATTTGGATACGTAAATTATTTCCCTAAGATTTGATAGATGGTTGAAATATTTGATTTGGTTATTTGAATGCATTGTGTGTTTACCTATTATATACATGTTTATTGATTAGACCTGAAATTGTGTGTTGTGGCTTATGAAACTGTTACGTGCGTTGGCTAAGGTTATTTGTTATGCGAGCTGCATCTGTGCAGGATTATTGTTATAAATGCTGCAATAGTGCGGGATTATTACTATGCGTGCTGCAGTAGTGTAGGATATTACTATATGGTGCACCTATAGCGGATTATTGTTATGATATGAGACACTCTTTGAGTGCGGATCATGGCTTCGGTTATGTGACTTAGCCAGCGTAACAAATAAATTTGTGTGACACTATATGAGCTGAGTATATGTATGATTGCCTATGGTTTGAATTGTTTGGTTATGATTGCATTTGTGGATTTGTTTTGGAACCGTGTATTAGGCAGTGTGAGCCTACGTTAAATTTGGGAATGATTAATTGAACGTGAAAACTTTATGGTTTAACTATACTATTTTAAACTACAACCTATGAAGTCACCAACCTCGATTGGTTTAACCCGATCACTCCTCACAATCCTAATTATTGTTTTTGCAAAAAAAAATCCAGTTTCAATCAATGGCAAATTCTTGGAAGGGTAAGTATTGGAGCAAAGTGGTACTAACTGATGATATCAAGGAGTATGTTTTTGCTAAATATGGGAAGAATTGGAAGGAAAGAGATTGGGAAAACAAGGCATTGGCTGATGAGATACTCGAAGACTTATGGAAAAAAGCATACAATGAACCGAAGGTTACGAAAGGTTAGTGTTCAAAGCATTTGAGTGCTTATTGGTGAAATGTATTATGTTGCATTGTTTAGTATTTGGTGAAATATATTCTGAGTCACTTCTGAATGGTAGCTCTATGTGTAGCTTTTGACTGACTTAAAGGTAAGGCTACATGTATGGAAATGTATTTGTGATGGGAAAGGGACATGGATTTGGCATGACACATGGTGTGAGTTTGGCCCTTTGTCAAACACCATAACTAGAAGACAAGTCTTTAATTCTAGGTTGTCTAATGATATGAAAGTAGCTGAAATGATAAATGATGGACAGTGGAAGTGGCCAAATGAGTGGATTGATAGATACCCGATGCCAAATCAATTAAAGGTTCCTCGAGTGGCAACTAAACTCAATAACCTGCTCTGCTACATGTGGTTAGTAGTCAATTATCATAACTATCTTGAGAGAAATGTAGTCTAAAATTCATTTGCTTCATGTGATTTAGTGGTCAACTAATATTTCCCATGGGTATCCCTTTTGTTTGAATGATGCCTAACAGATGCTTGATCTCTAGTCTAATGTGGAGAGGAAGCAACATTAATCTGCACATAAGTATCTTGAGGGAAATGTAGTCTAAGCTATAGTTTGCACATATGATGATGTCAATATGTCTTAGTGTGTGTGTCTGTAATGTGAAGATGGGTGTTTGTACTACTTGAACTTGTTATGTTCTCGATCGTATGTCTATTTGTATGTATTTTCTAGATTCTTAAGGCTGTTTAGGCATGTCCTCTCAGCCTCTTGAATACTTCGGGTAAAGTTGATTATTGATTGAAATCATATATGTTAACTAATTTACCAGGAAAACAAAAGGGGAAAAAAACATATGAAGACAGTCTCTTATGTATTTCATCTTGGCTATCTTTGTAGATGATAAGGAAAAGGGAAAACTTGACAAGGTTTTTGAAGATCTTGAAAACAGGGTAGAAATTCTTGAAGATTTCTTTAATAGGGCAAAAGAGGAAATGATAATAAAAAAAAGCTAAGAGTATTCAAACAGAAAATAACAATAAGATTTGCTAAGCATCTTCTAGCATTCTATGAACCTTATTCTACAACATCAGTACAAAAAACAGCTTATACATTCCTATATTTGCAGAAGTGATCGTAATATCATCTAGTGATGAAGATCTTTCAAGTGATGAAGAAAATACCCTAATGAGTGATATTAGATTCCCAGTCACTAAGGATGATGATGGATAGACCCATGATACCTGTGGGAAACTAGAAGGGGGGTTGAATAGTTTACCGGTTTTAATTTTTTTTTTTTTTAAATCTTGTTTTAAAAGTTTGCTATTGGAAGCTTTGATTCGAACTCTATGTGTAATCAATCAACACCAATATGAACCACACACTAAACTAACAATTGGTAAATAATGAAAGTAAAGAGTAGAGTTGGAAAGATCAAACCGAGACAAAGGATTTATAGTGGTTCGGCTACGAAGCTCTTCTTTGCCCTACTCCACTCCCCGATTACCACACTCGAGAGTTTCAAACACTATATCAACAACCTGCCTTCAGGCGGAGAAAACCGTACACGTCGCTTATCCTATTACCGACACTAAGCTAGATGTCGAATGCTAATCTTAGCTAACACCAATCTACCAAGGTCCACGTGACCAATCACACAAGCCCAATGGCTACACGAGATCACCAAGATCTCAACACGATCGCAATGATCAACACTCTCTCAACTAACACTAATCTATCGACCCTTGATCTTCTTGATCAATCACACAAGCCCAATGGCTTTAAGAGATATCTACTATCTCTATAAGATCACACTTGATCTTCACTCTCACACACAAAAGATAAGTAAACTTGATGTATGCTATGATACAACAAGGTTGTAACAAGTGTTACAAAAACCTAACAACTATAACTCTTGTATCTTCTTGAATACTTTGAGTTCTTCTCTTGCTAATGAAGAGGAATGATAACACCTTGTATCAACTTGGATACTTGTGTTCTTCTCTTGCTAATGAAGAGGAATGATAACACCTTGTATCAACTTGGATACTTGTGTTCTTCTCTTGCTAATGAAGAGGAATGAAGAGGATCTCTTGGTGGATGATTGGATCACTCTTAAAACAAAAGAAAACTAATCTAAATGATCTAAAGAAGAGAAAGGTGTGAGAGGTTTAAACTCAGAAGTTTTTTTGTGTGAAAGGGTGCCTAAAATCTGTGAAAGGGGTTGGCATTTATAGGCAAAGAAAATCTGAACGTTACAGAAAAAATAGTACGGACGGCTCCACTAAACATGCCACGGCTCCACTAAATTTAGTGGAACCGTGGAGCCGTCCTAGACTAGGACGCTCCAAATTTTGTCTTTTCTGGTGAAAACTTATTTGGGGAAGGATGGAGCTGATTTTGGGGGGAAAATAGCTGTTGTGAATTTCAAACATATTTTTCCATTAAAACATTTCTTAATAATTCAAAAATAATTTGTCATATGTATTTTTGAAAAAATGTTTTGTCCCATTAAAATGTGAAGTCTCAAAACACAAATTCACTTCTTTGATCATTTGTCAAGTTGTAAATTTGTTCTAGAGCGATTTGCGTAGAAACGGGATCTTCTGATTAAAAACTTGTTTACGTTAATTTTAACATAACGTGATTTCACATTTTGTCATCCTCAAAACGTGAAGTAATCGAAAGATATAAATAACGTTTTTAGAACATTATTTGCATCAACAATCTCCCCCTTTTTGATGATGACAAAATATAAACTCATTTTAAGTTAAAATTAGTTTTAACAAGTTTTTAATGAGTTTACTCTCATTTCTCCCCCTTTTTGTCGAATCAAAAAGGTGAAAAAGGCTCCCCCTTGATGTATACTCCCCCTCATTTGGAAAACACCAAGGAATCGAGCAATGGTGTATGCTACAAAACAAAGTTAGATAACACATGTACAATATCTAACAAGTAGCACTTAAGACAAATATCCAACCACACAAGAAGAAAATTAGCCAAGTAGCTAAAAATAAAACAACCACATGAATGCCCATTAAAAGTAAAATAAATGTCATACATGAGTATGACTACAATAAGAAAGCAAATTAAACTAACAAGACACATAAACATCAATAGTAATATGAGGCTTCAAGATTTGCTTCCAACTTCAAAAGGGTTCCTAAGCATTTATTGGAGGGACTAAACATAACCATGTTTAGATTGGGCTATTGTGTGGTGGAGGAGGTGGAAGGATGATGGGTCCTATAGGTGGTGTGAGGAGGTGTTCTAGGTATGAGAACCTAAAGCTAAGCTCATCTCTAAGGTTCATGATGAGTTCTAGGTTGTGATCGCAACAAGCACAACTCAAGGTGTGGGGTTGTAGGGGATAAAGGATGGGATGACCCATTAAAGGTTGAGGTGATGGTGATAGGGAAGATGATGATGTGTTGCTCCCAAACTCAAAAGGAGTGATTAGTGATAAGGTTAGGGTGAGAGCTAGAGGTTGTGGTGATGGTGAAAGTGATGAGGATGATGTGTTGGTTCCCACTTCAAGGGAAGTTGATGGTGATGAGTTAAGTGTTAAGGCTAGTGATGGAATGGGACTTGGTTGAGGTGAATGTGTGTTGGTTCCAATGGTGGTGGAGGATGAGGGTGTTGGTTTGATTGAGGTTGCCTTGGATGGAGCTTGGGTGTAGTGAAGGAAGATGATGATTTGGTAGAGGTTATGGGTGTGTGTATATCATCTTCATCATCCAAGGTGAGATCAATGAGAATCATCTCATTGGAAGGTTTGGTTGAGGTTTGTGGTGTGTGAACACTTTTGATCCATTGATCAACAAGAGTGGTTTGATTGGTTGCTTAGATGTTGAATCTTGGTTTCTTGTTTTTGTGTAAGGTTGAAGCAATGGTGGAAGACATGGTGGTTTTATGGTGAGTGTGAAGGTGTAAGGATGGCAATGCATGATGTTAGCTTAAATAGAAAAATCAAAGATATGCAAGGTTGAAAAGGATGTTGGTTTTGGGGATTTGGGTGCATGGGAATCAGGTTTTGTTGGCAGATTTTCAGGGAAAGAAAGTCAAAAGGTGGAAGAGAATAACAAATTTCATCTTCCAGAGGCACGGTACCACTAAAGGTACCACGGCACCACTAAATTTAGTGGAGCCGTCGCCTATTTAGTGGAGTCGTGGCCTCCATTTGAGCTTCTTTCCAGGTCTGCTGGTTTTAGGCAGCCTAAATGGGGAAATTTTTAGGAAATCCATTGGTTGCAAATCTCAAGGCCTCAACTACAAAAGCATAATCACATAGAATTCCTAACATTATCAAGTGATCATCTAAGCATTTAGGCAACTATTGAGCATGCATGATTTCAAGTAATTTTAACATCTAGTGCATGAAGACAAAATGAGAGAACATGCATGAACTAGGAAAAGCTCATAATATATCACTATTGATTAATTTGTCAAAGTAACCAATATTAAGCAAGATATATTAAAGTAATTCATACTAGTTAGAGTTAGATGGTCATGCACAAGACCATATTAATAGTAACTGATAATATTTAAGTTAGTTATACTACTTAAGTTCAAGCCCTCTAATGTCTTCACTTCATCACACCTTCATTCATCATCGCTTGATGACACATCATAGCACGGGATTGGATCATCATTATGATCATTTCGAGATGATGTACATTCCCAATATAGAGAAGTGTAGGTGTTTTGGGTTAGAGGTGACATGACGGGTTCGACAAAAAGATATTTATTGTTTTGGAGATGAGGAAAAGTGTTCATGACAAAACGATAGAGACGAGTCAGCAACATGCCATAGGGTATTGCCTTATCGACTCATCCCCTGACGCCGGCAATTCTTCTTGTCATAAAGTAGGCAAGATTGTAGGGTTGCTCGGTGACTAGACAATACAACATGTGAGCACAACACGCCGGAAGTTGCTCACGGTTGTGAGGGAGACAAAAGACATTTCCACGGATGACTTCTATCCATCTCCGTAAGTGTGGATGAACTTCATCAACACAAACTTTAAGGAGGTCCAAGTCATACACATGAGACTCACGAAACTCAACTTCACCATTTTCTTTGAGAAAACCGTGAACTTTTTAAGCAACACGGATGTGCTCTTTAATGGCACGGGGAGTGGGAATAAGAGTACTATAAGGACCCAACTCAATTTGGTGACTTGTGAGAGATTTGAGTGACCAACTTTCAGTGTAGGAACAATGTCCATAGTTAGGTACTTGAAGAATGTTGGCAAATTGATCAAGAGTGAGTGAGATGTGTTGGTTTTGAATGACAAACTGGATAGACAAAGTTTGATCCTCGTTATGTACGAGTTTGACTTGTCTATAGAACTCTAGGACAAAACGAGGACAGATGTGATCATTGACTCTAAACAAGCAATTGAATCCGATTCCTTGAAACATGGTTTGAATGTGATCATGGTTTAGGAAGGAGGGTTCAACAATACGTCCTTCATGGAAGAGACGAGACTCAAGGTGACGGAAAGTTTGAATGTGAGAAAGTGAGGTTTCAGGTTCAAGTGATGGTTTGGGAATGTACTCTTCTGTGAGTTCATGGTCGTAATCAAACATGTGAAGTCCCATGTCACCTATGAAAAAATTATTAATGGTTAAGAGTTCATTAAATCATACGTGCCTAGTGTCTGCTTATATGCAAACAACGTGGAGGTGTAGTAATCTTGACTCTGAAACTATCCTAATGAGACTACCCAAACACTCATATCTTCACTTTTGCTCAATCAAATATGTCGAATAATACATATCAATTATGTAATTCGATCCACATTTGAGAGTTCATGTATGCATGTAAAAACGTTTTTGATTTGCATTAACAATGCACGAAAAAGGTTTCATGATCCTAGTCACGTGAACTTTTTCGAAAAATGATGGAATTGGGGTTTTTGGCAAACGCTTCATCTTGGCGCCAAAAATCTTAAAATTGAAAAAGCTTTAATGTTGATCATTCCTAATCCAATTTTAATTATCCTAAACATGATTCCATCAAGAGTAATTTATCATAGTCCAATTTAAAATGGGTAAATTTGGACTAGATTATGCAACATAAAAGAGTTTTTGAAAATTCTAGGTCTAGGGAATCATGTATGTGCTACATTGTCTAATCCTAGTCCTAATTATGTAAAAACATAACAAAAGTTGAAAATCCCCAATTCAATTTGATGCATAAGAACAAACCCTGGACTCAAATTAGAGCGAATTAGAAGATAATTAGCTTATAATTTGTGTTGCACTTGATTAGGAATGTTTGATTACAAGGCCTTGATCTCGATTAGTAAGGGTTTGATTTGATATTGGTATGGGTTCGGCTTTTGACAGCAAGAGGAAATGGTTTTGGGTTAGTTTGAATGGCTATGCAGAAGAAGAAAAGAAATGGGCGCGTTTTTCAGATGCACGGCACCACGGTTCCACTAAACATTAGTGGAGCCGTGTCTATTTAATGGAGCCGTGTGTCTGATTGTGCCACTTTTCTTCTGTTTTGACTTTTGGCTGATTAATCTTACTTATTTAGTAAGACTTTTTGACACGAGGAAAAAGTTTATACCTAATAAACTCTTGAACGAAAACGATTAGGTGGGATGACAAGGAATGACCTTAGTGTTTGACTAATTTGTCATTGGATGACGATTGACTTCTAATATTTCTCGTGAAATAATCAGAAGTCATGAGTCGTGTTTTGGTGGATGACTATAATATTTCCCATGAAATATTTAATTAGTCGGAATACGAGACGTAAGGAATGACTTAATATTTCCCATGAAATATTCAAAAAGTAATGTGACGAGTTGTGAGGGAATGACTTAGAACTTCTAGAGTAATTTCTAAAAGTCATGAGGTGAGTTAGATAGATGACTTAAGAAGTCATGGGTGATTCGTAGAGGATGACTTCAATATTTCCCGTGAAACATTTGAGAAGTCATAAAAAGGATAAAACCTTTATAAGATATGACGCAAGGGATGACTTTAATATTTCCATTGAAATAGTCATAAGCGGGATGAGAGGAATGACTTAAGAGTCATGAGGCGATGTGAGGGAAATGACAAATGAGTCATAGAACAAGACGTGAGAAATGACGTTAATATTTCAAGTGAATTATTAAGAGGTCATGAGGAGAGAAGTGGACGATGACATTAATAATTCAGAAGAATTATCTAAATAGTCATGAGTGGGGTGACGAGAACATATTGGTTGGAGTATTGACGATGTTGTCTTTCAAGAGAGACTTTTCAAAGAAAAGATTTCTCTTTTGACCCTATCGTGACGGAGAGGATGACGTACTTCGATGAGCATCGTTCATGAGCAAACTACAGGGTTTCTGGTCAAGTCTAATGGCATCTTGACTGCTACTCTTCATAGGGGGTTGTCTCATCTATAGTGTTTGTTGTCATGCCTTTCCGGCGCTTACGTACTCGGCTTCGGTCGTGGAGACAATAAGAGTAGTTTGTTTCTTGGGGAACCAAGATGTTTGTTATCAAACCTATGAAGGTACAAACATTACTCTTTATGTTTCAATCCACATTAACTCTCGCATTATCAGAGTTGATATAGAAACAATTTCTATATAAATCTCCTTGAGATGTAGTAATCTCAAGTGTGTAGTACATTTGATGTATCGGATGATATATCAAACACTTTGATGTAAGAAGTCTTAGGGCACTTCTTACAAGTGGGCACAAAGCCAAACACTTATTCATGATAATGGACCTACTTGCCGTTAGGTAAACTACTTTACCTATTATGCCCCTAACCTAGTTATATCCGCGCACTCACCTTCTTCGTCTCTTGCGAGATTCGTTTTTGCAGATATGGGCTTCAGTGTCAATTAAGACTATTACTTAAACTATGTATCTCATACATATAGTATACATAAGTTTACATGGATACTTAATTTAAGCAAGATTACTTATGTGCAAGGAAGGAGACTTGATTCACTCATCAATGCTTAATTCAAACTTGTCACGCATGATCTTCAAGCGATCATTGAACATTTCTGGACAAGTTGAGTTTGACATGATGAGATGTGAATAAAGTTTCTGTGTTATAGTGCCTACCATGTTAGATTCTAACTACACTATTTCATGCCAAACATTTCTACTAACAAAGGGTGTTTTAAGAAAGCGTACCTGTGCCTGAGGTGTTGCTCCTAAAACTAGAGGATTAGACTACCTTTATTGAATGTTGAGCATATAAGACACGACATGACTTTTGCGTCACCAGACTTGTTTGATAACACATCATACTCCTTTTGTTAGACTCCGAAATTTATTTACACTCATGTTTTCCTAGCAAAACAGAAGTTCAAACATCTGGTCCCCAATATCTCATGGTTCCAAAGTTGTTAGAGTCAAACATCCTACGCATTTGTTGTGTTAGTTTAGGATGTGAGAATGGAGGACACATTTCCCATGGTAAGTAACTTTTTGATGGACGATCATTCCAAGTTACGGGAAAGTTACTTGGATGATTTTGTCTTCTAAAGTTACCTCTCGGTAGAGGAGTTCTAGACCGAGGTTTGGGAGAATTAATTCTTCTAGGTGGAGGAGTAGTAGACCTAGTGCCACGCTTTACAAATCCATGTTCGGGAGATGACAATGGTTTGTAAAAGCCTTTGGCTTTCTCTTTACTTGGTGTAGACACTCTAGTACTATCTACAACTACGTGACTCGGTTTAGGACTCAAGTTCTTTTTCAGAATTGACCCAGTTTTGTCCTCAGCACCAGACGGTACCACGGTACCACTAAATTTAGTGGTGTCGTCGGTATCACTAGTGGTGCCGTCACCTTCAGACTTGGACATTTCAAGCATTACAAATTTTACTTGTTTAGTACCACTTGTAGAAGACTGATTTGGGTTAAATCCTAAACCCGAACGGTCATGTTCACTATATCTAATATTTTCAAGTATATCATTAAGCTTTTTAGCTCCTTCATCAAACTTAATGATTCTTAAAGCATTTTCTTTAAGCGTTTCATTTTCTACTTGAAGACTTATACGTGACCCACATCCTAAGTCTACTTCTTTGTTTTTCTCAAGTCTCTTAACATGATCTTTTAATTCTAAAACTTGTAGTTCTAGTTCTTTTAGTTTTAATTTTAGCTTTATGTTTCTACCTAAGATCTTAGTACTAACTACACATAGTTTGTTGTATTCGTCATGCAATTCACTATCATCACTAGTACAAAAATGGGATTTAGTCACACATGCTGTTTTTCGAACAGCCACACAGTCGCCTTTTTATGTGACTAAATGTACCAGAATAAAATAAACAGCCACACTTGATCCGACTTGTGTGACCATTTCGGAATTACATCCGAGGCTATAGCCACACATTTGAATATTTTTGTGACTATACGTATCTGGTAAATTTTTTTTTGATTTTTTAGTCACTTATAATTTGGGACGTGTGACGGATACAAATAAGGTTGAAACATTAGTCACACTATATATATACATATGTGACAAATATATGTCACGCAATTGAAAAGTGTGACCAAAATCCATATATGGTCACACGAAGTAATTGTGTATGTGGCTAAATCATATGCTCAAGTTTGTCACACATTATTTAAGCGTGACTGCTAGTTTTTGTTGAAAATTTAGCCACATATGAATTTGAAATGTGTGACAACTGAAAAGTAAGTTTGAAGCATAGTCACGATATGCATTTAAAAGTGACAAATATATGTCACACACTTGAGATGTGTGACCAAATGTCATATATGGTCACACTAAACCATAGGCATACATGATTAAGTGTGACCAAAATTCGATACAAATAGTCACGTAAGTTAATATGTGTGTCTAAAGTTAAGTGTGTGTTTTGCCTGCCAATTCCTAATGTGTATGGTCACATTTAATTGTAGCACAATCATGTGACTATAGGCTATACAATAGTAACACCATACCACAAATGTGCATCTAAATTATGTTTATGGCCACATTATAAGGGTATTATATGTGACCAATACATTGAAAATAGTCACACTGAAATATTCATGTGACTAATATGTATAGCAAAATGTGAACTCAGTTATCATTAACCTTGATATTAGTCACATTGAGTGTTTGTGTGACTAAATTCAAGATGTTACATATGGTCACATGAAGTATTTATTTAGGTGTCTAAATCATAGAGTCATATTTTGAGTTCAGACTGTTAGTCATGACTCTTCATTTAATTTGCCCCATTACAATGCTGGGATTTTATAGTCTATCTAGTTTAATGCAGTAGTATGTAAGTATGTTACTTGCCCCTAGCTGGAACCAGATTACTTGACTTTCTAAAGTCAATTTTCAACTTTATAATGAAGTAACATGTTACTAAGTGCCTGCAAGTGCATATACATGATAAATGGAAACTGCAAATACAATAAAGCTTGACTGCAAGTGGACATATACATGATAAATGTCAGACTATACATTCTAGCAGTAATAACTATACATTCTAGCAGTAATAACTATACATACTAGCAGTAATAACTATACATGTTTAAGTCAAACTATACATTGTGGCAGTAATAACTATACATTCTATTTCTTGTCCTTGGGTCCTAGATACTCTTCCATCTTCCTGAGCAGTTCATATGCCATGTCATCATAATTAAGCTGAAGCTTGAGTGTTTTCTTCACACGCAACATCTGATGTAGAATGTCTTTGTGAAACTTTAAAGGGTAATCCTTTTCTACAAGCATGTAGATCACCAACTCATTCACAGTTAAAGCATGTACTCCACATCGTTGAAAAATTTTCCATTCTTTAACAGTATTGTGCGTTAGTCTTCTCCAACATTCATCTTCATGATTTGGTTCAAACATTACCTTTAAATAATTCCAGACTTCTCTATCATAATTAGCTTGTTCTGGTGTCTTATTACCAAATCTTTGTTTGAGTAATTTCCATAGAGCTATCATATCTTGTCTATCAAAATCATGAACCATGTGAAGAAAGCTTACATACCTTCTAGAAGAACCATCATGCCTCTTAATATCGTAATAAACTGTTTCCCCAAAAGATCCAGACTTATAATCAACAATGGGATGTTTGACAGTTAAAGGTTGTGCATCCATGGCTTCTCCTACAGAGGCAACTGCAAGTTCAGTGTGAGCTTGCATTTGTTCTTCAGCAACAGCTTGCTCAGTTTGTTCTTGTTTTCTCTTTTTACTGCTTTCTATTTCCAACTGTTCACCTGCTCTCTTTGAACTGTCATTCAAGAAGAGATCATTGTTTCTCTTGGCAATTGCATATAATTCTTCAATTCTTTTATCATCCAAGAATTTCAAATCCTTTAGTTTCCATCTGTCCACATTCTTCAAATACCTGCACATGAGTAGATGTTTATGATATGATGTACATATTGGGTATTGTTGATATTAATATAAATACCTTTGCAAAAAAAAAAAAAAAAAAAAAAAAAAAAAAAAAAAAAAAAAAAAAAAAAAAAAAAAACTACCTGCACATGAGATCTCTTCTTTGTTTTTGAGTGGGTGGCTTGTTCTTCTTAGCTGCATATCTTTGTTCTGCATACAACTTCTTTTTTTCATCAAAAAATTCTTTCAGCATCCTGGCTTTTTCATCTACTGAGTACTTATCTTGCTCTTGTTTATGTAGTTTCTTAGCAAGCTCAGAATCAGCTGCAACCTGAGCCCTTTGCTCATCCCATGAAGCTATTAACTCTGCATCTTTTTCTTCTTGTATTCTCCTTTGTTCCAAAATTGTCTGATGTTCTGCATCATACTTTTCTGAGAATTTCATAGCAAGTTCAGCATCAACTTTTAATTGCTCTTCTTTTGATAATGGTTTCTCCACAGGCTCTTCAGTAAGAATCCCTTTACCTTTGCCTTGTACCTGTGGAGTTGATTGTTTAGCTTTTGGAGAGGATGATGGCTCTTGTATCACAACACCTTTGGTTACTGGTTTTGCTGTCTTCAGCTCAGCAAGTACACTAACAGCATTTGCAAAAACCTCTGGTGTAGCAGTACTAGCTTTTGTAGTACCAACTGTAATTGGCTCAGTAGCACTATCAGCATTTGTAACCTTGCCCAGACGATGATCAATCACCACTTGATTCCCTTGGTTATCCTCCCCTGAAACTTTGCCTTCATTCCCTCCCTGTTTGGGAGCATCCTTAGAAGCTTCAGAAGATTTAACCTTTTGTTTGGGAATTCTTGATCCTTTGACTCCTTCTAAATACCTAACCCTTCTCTTCAAAGCCTTTATCTCCCCACCTTGAGCTTTGATGACTCCATCTTGGGAAGAAGCTATTGCTCGCAGATCACCAATTTGTGCAGACAGCTTGGCACAGGTATCCTTCAATTCATTCAAAAGTTGCATACTATCCTCACCACTTCGGCTTGTGTTACCTAGCCCGAGAGGTGGATCACTGGAAAAGTTAAGTTCAGTCTCACCCCTAGGATGAACATCCGAACCCCCCATTGTTTCCATGTGACTGGGACCTTCACCTGAATCAGTTCCAGAGGAACTTTCTTCATTAGAAGTTGTCTTGGTTCGGGTCTTAATGATGTTACCACTGTCCTGTGCTGCTGCTAAGCTAGACACAGTAGTGGCAGCCCTTGCCAACATGTCACTCTCCCCCCCAATGACATCCTCATCTGCAACAGTTGGTATAGAACCACTAGCCTGAGGTAGCTCAGTGTTCTTGGTGTTAGTCCTACGTTTATAGGTCTTTTGTTGTTGTTCTGTGGGTGTGTGATGGGTACCAGCTGGGATTGCTGAACCTTCACCCATTTGGGTTTGGGCTAGTGCCAACATTGTTGGAAACAAAGGTGTCACTCTCCCTGAAAAATCTTTTCCAACCCTACTCATATTAGCAAAAACCTTTTTGGTAAGGCAGGGAGTGGGATAAACATTTTTGTGACTTTTCTTTTTTTTAAATTGGTTGTCCAAAAAGAGTTGCAAAAACCTTGGATATAGAAAATATTTAGCCAAAGAACCATCCAAGTTCTTAACCATATTATCAAAAATTAATTTTGAGAAATTAAATCTTTGAGTATTTTCAGCCAAACAAATTATAGCAGAAGCTAAATTACTGCTAAATTCATTCCATGCAGTGGTCTTTGGACTTAGACACACTAAGACAGTATGAATTAAGAATTTCCACTGAGGAGAAAAATTACCTTTTTGGAACTTTAAAGCATCTGTATATCTCTCATAGCCCATCAGTGCAAGTTTTTCAAAGATTGTAGTATTTGGAAGATTCTCAACTCCGTTAGCATCATCTAGGAGAAGATCTCTTCGAATAGACGCCTCTGTAATGATAATCATCTGCCCATCTACAAGGGCATGGATTTGTGCTTCCCCATTAATAGTTTTGACCTTAGCAGACGACCAAAACTGGATAATGTTGGAAGTATATATAGTAGGTTTTACTGTTAATGCAAACTTAATATAGCTTGCATTAAGGAAATCAATGATCTCAGTAAAATCTACAGACTTATTGGATTTTTCTAAAAAGGCAACATTATTATGAGGTTCGGTAAAAGTTAGGTTCGACATTATGATTTGATTTGGGGGTTTTGCAATTTGACAATTAAAATTCGATTAGGGAGTGGAAGAGAGAGAGTAATGTGTGCGTGAATGTGATTGTGTGCAGCAATTGGGGGTTTATACACTTTAAGTAAAAAGTGATACAAACTACCCTGCACTCCCAACCACTGCTAAAAGGATACCCAGCAGTACAACGTTTCGATAGCAGTACAATTGTTTACCTAGCAGTACAATAATAATAGCTGTATTCAAATATCATAAACTTGTACATAATAACTGCATTCATATATTAAACCAAGTCAAAATAAGTTTACATTTACATAGGCAAAATATACATAGGCAAAATATATAAAGAAAAGATACATTAAGACACATATTTACTAGCTTCAATACTTCTGTAAACATCAACTATTTTCTCTCTTTCTTCTTCTATTTTTTTGTTCCTCTCCTCAATTTTCTTCTGATGCTCCTCAATGACCTCTAAATCTTTCTTGTTCCTTTCTTCATACATATTTATACGCTTGTTGTGAATTTCTAACAATGCGTTTTCAACACCATACGGGCCTTTACTACATTTCTCCCAAATATTTTGGGATATGCCCCTTTTTTTATAATTTTCAGGCATTGGTGGAGGAGAATCATCCCTTGGGCGTTTGTTTTTGTTGGAAGAAGGAGTTGAAGAGGAGTCGGCCATTGAAATTTGAAATATATTTTCTAATGAAAATATCAAAGGAGTTGTATATGGTACGGTTGATTAATTATGAACGGTTTTCCATGTCGAGTTGTACAAATAGGCTAGAGAGGTATACGAACGGTTCCCAATACTTTAGGCGGGAAGAGGGACCATCGAGAGGCGCCAAAAGTAAACAGATGGATAATATTGATCGGATTTGGTTTGTGTTTGGTTTGGATTTGACTAGTGTAGTTGATCTAGAAGTGTGTTTGGTGTTGGATTGACTAATTGACTTTTTCATTAGGGTAATTGATATTTTCTATATTATATTAATGATGTTTAATGTAATTTGTGTGCTAACTTTAATGACTAATTGACTTTTTCATTAGGGTAATTGATATTTTCTAGTACATGTTTAATGTAAATACATGCTTTAATATCTATCGCAGTCTGAATGTGTTTGAGAAGTATGGGTATATTTAGGCCACTTCCAACAATAACTCAGCCTTAACAAATTAAAATTAAAATTCAAATTCAAACGTAAGATAAAGTACAACATATTAACGCTGCGTTAACGCAGGTTAGCCCCAACAATTAAAATTCAAAGTCACGTTAATAAAACGTGTGCATTTGTACCCTATAAATACCAATGCTTCTGAAGCACAAGTCACACAGAAACACATTCCAAACTTCTCAAATACTCAAGATCCAAGCATCTCAAATTCAAGATGTCTTCCAGAAAAGATTTCGGGCAACAATTTCCAAGCCCACCTCGCCAAAAGGATCTTGGCCAACAATTTCCAAGCCCACCTCGCCAAAAGGATTTTGGCCAACAGTTTCCAAGCCCACCTAGCGAAAATGAAAAATTCCATACTCCACCCGAGCATATCTTTCCGGTTTTCCAACCGGAAAATTTTCCGGTGAATAATCAACCTGAAAATGAACCAGTTCATAACCAAGACCCAAATCCGTTTGGGTTAACTGAGGAACAACTTAGGCAAGAGGAAGCAGATATGCAAGTCCTCCTGGAAATGGAAGCACTTGAAAGAGAAGAGGAAGCTGATCGTTTGGAGCGGCAAGCCAGGGAGGATGAAGAACGTAGGCAAAGGTGGGAGTCTGGTTTTTTCACACCTTCCGAATCCTCTGAAGATGGTTACCCAGATTCAGATGATAGTTTTTATTAATCGTCCGTTGTTTATGTTAATCGTATGTTGTTTATGTTAATCAATCATTGTTTATGTTAACGTAGTTTTTATTTGACATTTAATGTATTTCTATTTCATGTTTAATGTATTTCTATTTCATGTTTAATGTATTTGTATTTGATACTTTATTTTCAATTTATAAATTGAATTGAATTTGAATTGAATTGATAAATTTTAAATATATCCCGCCTTTTTGTTTAATTTGAATTTGAAATTTTAAAATTTAAATATCCCGCTCGTTATTAATATGTTGTACTGTTACTTTACGTTTGAATTTGAATAATACTCGTACGGTTACTTTTACTTTCAATCTGATTTTTAAAATAGCCTCCAACGGCTAGTTTAACGGCTTTCCACTATCAAAGCCACTTTCACAACACTTCGTTTTCTCACACAACTTCTTATAAAACTCTCTCGCAAGTATCACTAATTTTAACACAAACACTGTGGCTAACAAATTAACTAGCAGAGGTGCAAAAGGCTATCCTCACCCGATTACACAATGAACAAGAAAAAGAACTCAAATTGATTAACAATTTGCTAGGTGAGATAACTCGTATTATGCTACAGATGCATAATCGTGCTGATCCAGAGGTCGAAAGGTTGCGTGAGTTGCCTCAAGACCATCCAGCTATCAGGGTTGGTCTAGAAATTAAACTCTTTTAAGAAATGATGAAACAGGGTCGAAAGGTTGCGTGAGTTATTGTTGGGTGTGTTGCTCATGTACAAACATATAATCTCGGCTCATTCGTTAAACATCTCGTATACAACCATATCATCTCGGCTCATTCAATTCGTTAAACATCTCGTGTATAACCATATCATCTCGGCTCATTCGTTAAACATCTCGTATACAACCATATCATCTCGGCTCATTCGTTAAACATCTCGTGTACAACCATATATATCATCTCGGCTCATTCGTTAAACATCTCGTGTATAATCATATCATCTCGGCTCATTCGTTAAACATCTCGTATACAACCATATTATCTCGGCTCATTCGTTAAACATCTCGTATATATACAACCATATCATCTCGGCTCATTCGTTAAACATCTCGTATACAACCATATCATCTCGGCTCATTCGTTAAACATCTTGTGTATAACTAAAGCTCAGTTAATTAAGGGTGAGTGTGTTAAAGCTGACGTGGCATTGTGTTAAAGTTTAAAGCTGAGTTATTGTTGGGAGTGGTTAGAGTATTTTCTTTTGTTTTTTCGGTGGATTTTAGCGTGACTTAATCTTAATACCGCCAATTTTGTCCATATAATATTCAACTACGTACGGATAACTAATACCCGCGGGGAAACCCGAAAAACCGATGGATAATATTAATCGGGTATCCGGTGGGATATGGGGCGGGTACGGGTATATTATAAACGGGTTCGGTTATGGGTATACTAAAACCGCCCCGAACCCGAACCGTTGCCATCCCTATTTACCGGCTATAGCCGGATTTCACCGCCACCTCATCACCATTAGTTTTTTTTTTTTTTTTTTTTTTTTTTTAAACAAATCTTGCCACGTCAGCTATAGTTAAACCAAACCACAATTCAATATTCAACCAGCAATTAATCCCTTTACCCGGTCATTTGTAAACACACACAAAAATCAATAAACCCTAATCAACACACACATTCTTATGGCAAACACAAGCACGCAAACAATGAAACCAAATAACAAAAAGGTAATTAGTAATTTGTGTTTTGTAAATGTAATTGGTAAGGGTACAATATGTAGTAATTACGTTTGTACTGTTGATGTGATGGTTGCACAGTATGATACATTATTTGCGATTATTAAGATAGTAAATAAAAAACAAAAATCAAGTTTATGCTTTAATTAACAGGTTCAAAGGGAAAATTTTCAAATAATTCAATTGTTAATTTCAAATTACAACTTGGAGGCAAATTTTTGGATCGAAATTTTTTGAATCACAAACGATTCATATTCTTGGTGTATAGCCTCTTTTCTCTCCTAAAAAAAAGACTGCAAATAAAAAACAAAAATCAAATCTTCTCTCACCATTACTCTCCAAGCTAAGCCATAATCATTTTCTTTTACCCTTTGTTGCTCAAGAGTCATGGAAACTGAACCCATTGTTGATAACCATACTTTGCTTCCTCTTGATCATATTGTACATGATGATAACGCCTTAGAATATGAATCCGAAAAGTCTTCTGATGAAGAAGATATAGATGAGCCTTTAACCAACCAAACACCTGAGATAGTAGCTAAGAGGGGCTCAACCAGGCTAGTAAAGTTTCGCGCGAAGCATGACAAACCTGGTGCAACAAAGCTCAAGGTAACCTTCGATGCACTCGGTAGGGTAACAGGGGAAAACAGAGCAGTGTTTGTGAGTTTTTTAGGAGATGTGGCTCGTGAGCAGATAGGTGTGAAGATTCTACACTGGAAGAAGGTGAATAAAGAAGCAAGAGATAAACTATGGGATGAAATCTTGGTACATATATACTATTTTGTAACCCAATACTACATAAGTTTATGTATGCAGTTACATTATGTGCAACTAATTAACAACATTGTGTTGATCTTTTCAGAAATTTTTTGTTGTTGACGTCCAATACAGAAAATTGATAATGATTAGTCTTGGTAAAATGCTAAGGAATTACAGAAGGAAGCTCAAAGTCAACTACATTTTGCCCAACCTAAATACACCTTCCAAACTGAATGAAGTCCCGGACTTGTATAATACAATAATGAAATCAGAAGACTGGGTCGAGTATGTTAAATACACGACCACCGAAGCATACAAGGTTTTAATTAGTCATCTTTAATTAAGTGTATATGTCATTTTGTTATTTTCAGTTTGCAGCATTACCGCATCTAAACGCCTTATGATTTTGTGTTTTTAGGAGAAATCTGAGAAAGGTAAAATGGCGCGTTCCCAAAATATTTATCAGCATAAAATGGGACGAGGTGGATATGCTTATGTCAAAGAGAAAATGGTAAGATTACACAATGTTTGTTTTACCAATTAAGAGACGATCAGTATGAGAAATGAATCCGTTTACATTGCCCAATTTGCACATTTGCATTAATACCCTCATATTTTCGATTATCTTGGTTTAACTGTACATGTGTAAGCATCCACATATTTTCGTTTATCTTGGTTTAACTTTACATGGGTATGCATTTGATGTTTATTAGATCGAAAATAAAGAGATTGAAGCGGATGAAGAACCCCCCCGTGATGTAATGTGGGTGAAAGGAAGGGTAAACAAAGACGGCGAATACCCAAATGATGATATTAAATCAAAGGGAGATGAACTTGTAAGTTTGACTGCTAATTCTATTATTATGCTTATATAGCAGCAACATTTAACTGTGTACTAGCAGTAGTAGCTTGTGTACTAGCAGTAGTAACAGCATCAAGAAGACTTTTAATCCCAACATTTCCTATATTTTTTGTGCAGAAAGAAGCTGATGACAAGATCAAGGAAGGAACATCGGGTTTTGATGATGGCACTGATGCCATGACATTTGTATTTGGTAAGGAAAAGGGCGGTTATGCCAGGGGAGTGGGAGGTGCAGTAACATACAAAGAGTATTTTGGCCTTCCTCGAAGAAAACAAGAAGCCAATGAAAAAATTGCCTTACTTCAAACTCAACTGGATAATGAGAGACGCGAGCGTGAAGAAAAAGATAAATTGATCAAAAAATTGTCCGCCGAGATGACCGAAAAAGATGTGCAGGTCAATAAATTATCCGGTGAGGTGGAAAACACAAATGTAATGCTTTCTCAAATTCTGCAACAGTTGAATGATAAAGGGATGAATATAACTCTGCCAACTCAACCATCGCCAATAGCCTCAGTTGTAAGCCATTTTTTATGTTGTTAACAATTTCATTTTCTAATGCTAACACCACTGATGCTAATGATACTAGGCATTGAACATAAACTGATGAGTGACTGTATTTCTTAATTTATATTGCAGGTGACTCCAATGGCCATTGACAATATTGCAGGTGACTCCAATGGCACTCAGACAAGTGGTGTTGTAAGTCCTAAAGATGCGGGAATTGAGGAGAAATCCAATGGCCTTGAAACTTCTAAAAAGGTAACAGAAACAATGGTAAGTATAGTAATAAAAGATCGCCCTTTGATTTTTGAATTTTACATACATGATCGACTAATGTACCGTGTTTTATATATACGTATAGGAACCTGCTGCTAAAACTGTCAGGCCTAAGCATAACCTTAAGTCACGACGAAACGGGTCTCCAGATTCCCAATCGCTACAAAATGTGTCGTCTCCAACACAACCACTGCCAACAGTATGTATTTCAACATGTTTCTTGTTACTCTTTTGTTTAAATAATGTAACGTGTTTTATATATACATATAGGAACTTGCTAAAACTGTCGGACCCAATAAGCCAAAGCAAAAGAAGCGACGAAAGGGTCTCCAGATTCCCAATCGCAACAAGATGTGTCTCTAACACAAGCACTGCCAACAGTATGTATTTCAACATGTTTCTTGTTATTCTTTTGTTTAAATAATTTCTGATATATACATGCAAATTTTTTTTTTTTTTTGTAGACACTTAAGTGCAAACTCTGGCACACAAAGAAATCAAATATCGTTGCTTTTGGTACCGTATACCAGTCTCATGGAAAGCAAATGCTGCATAACCTACCACTCCCAAATGATTGCTACAGAGTGTCAATTGATTCATCGTTAGTTGATGCAGCATGCATACCGGACGTAGCAAATAATGGGTTCAAAACAGTTAAGGAAGTCGAAGGTAGTTTCGTTGCATGGCCAAAGGATCAAGTTATTTTTGAAGAGGTGGTACGTACATGTGTTTTTTCAACCTACATATATAATTATTCATATGTAATTCAATGTTTGATAGAAGCGTCTTTTGTTTACTACAGGTTACACCAACAAACCATGTGACTAAATGTATACCACAGGCACCAACGAAGAAACAATATATATCTGCTAACGACTTAAGGCAAACTGCTAAGGGGGTGAAGGTTCAAAAGTCTTTAGATATTTGATTAATTAAGTACGACATTACAATTGTATATTTTGTCCAGTTATATACATTAGAGTTTAATTCAATTTGAAATTTCTTGTGTTTTTTAATATTGTTTTATATATAATATATATACACATTCCAGCAGCACTAGCATAGTACTAGCAGCAGTAACTCTGCTTCAGCAGGACTACCTTGGACTACCTTAGTACTGCTAGCAGTAGCAACTCTGCTCCAACATTATTGGTCACTCTTTGTTTAATTCGATGTGTGACTAAATAGTACCAAAGGCCACACAAAATAAAAATTCATGTGACCATTGGAAGAACAATGGTCACGCAAAATACACATTTCTTCACTTTAAACAGCATATGGTCACACTTATTAACAACTTTGGCCACTTTATGCTTAATTGTATGTGACTAAATACCCAAAACAAGCATGCTTTGTGTGACTAAATATTATAAAAGGCCACACAAACATAAAATTCAAGTGGCCATTGGATGATCAATAGTCACACAAAATACAAATTTCTTCACTTTAAACAGCATATGGTCACACTTATCAACACTTTTGGCCACTTAATGCTTAATTGTATGTGACTAAATAACCAAAACAAACATGCTTTGTGTGACTAAATATTACAAAAGGCCACACAAACATAAAATTCATGTGGCCATTGGATGATCAATAGTCACACAAAATACACATTTCTTCACTTAAAACAACATATGGTCACACTTATTAACACTTTTGGCCACTTAATGCTTAATTGTATGTGACTAAATAACCAAAACAAACATGCTTTGTGTGACTAAATATTACAAAAGGCCACACAAACATAAAATTCATGTGGCCATTGGATGATCAATAGTCACACAAAATACACATTTCTTCACTTAAAACAACATATGGTCACACTTATTAACACTTTTGGCCACTTTATGCTTAATTGTATGTGACTAAATACCCAAAACAAACATGCTTTGTGTGACTAAATATTACAAAAGGCCACACAAACTAAGAATTCATGTGACCATTGGATGATCAATAGTCACACAAAATACACATTTCTTCACTTAAAACAGCATATGGTCACACTTATTAACACTTTTGGCCACTTTATGCTTAATTGTATGTGACTAAATACCCAAAGCAAACATGCTTTGTGTGACTAAATATTACAAAAGGCCACACAAACTAAGAATTCATGTGACCATTGGATGATCAATAGTACACATTTCTTCACTTTAAACAGCATATGGTCACACTTATTAACACTTTTGGCCACTGTTTTTTAAATTGTATGTGACTAACTCGAAAAAAACAACACACGATGTGTGACTAAATCATCACAAACGTCACATTTATTATATTTTCGTGTGGCCATAGGATGGGAAATAGTCACACATACTGATGAATCCAACAAAACTTGTGCCTAATTAGTCACACATATTCGGGTTTTGGTCACTCTTTTTCGATGAAAACGGCCACAAAATAAACAATGTGACCATATGATACCTACGGTGGCGCGACTTTTTGTTACACACACCCAAAAAAACGTGTGTGACTATATGCATATAGTCACGCATTTCCAGTGTGACGATAGGCAGAATCTGTACCAGTGATGCAATTCACTATCATCTATTGAAGAATTATTATCACTATAATAAGAAGAGTCGGAATGTACCTCGTTAGAAGCTTGAGCCATTAGGCATTTTTCATCGTTAAGCTTCTTCTCTTCTTCTTCACCGCTATCACTCCAAGAACCTCCTACAAAGGCTCTTTGGTTGTTGGACTTTGGTGGTTTAGGGCACTCTCCTATGAAGTGATTTGGATCTCCACATCTGAAGCAATTCCTATCACTTGTCCCTTTCTTTTCTACATGGTTCTTTTGTGATGTCCTCTTTTCATCACGAGGTTGCCTAACGAACCTACCTCTTCTCCTAAAGTTTCTAACGGCTAGTGCGTATTCCTCTTCTTCACTATCGGAACCTGAGCATTCCTCGTCACTGGACTCCTTCTTGGCTTTTAAGGCTAGAGATCTAACTCTCTCACTTTTGCCTTTGACTATATCGGAGTCCTTCTTAATTATCATCTCGTGAACTTTCAAGTTTCCTATAAGTTCATCGAGTGACAATGTCGCCAAGTCCTTTGACTATTCTATGGCGGTGACCTTTGCTCTCCATTTAGGATGTAGAGCACGGAGGAACTTCCTAACATAATTCTTGCTAGAATAACCTTCATCAAGAGCTTTAAGACTAGTGATAATAGTATTAAATCTAGCAAAAGCATTATCTATTGACTCATCTTCCGAAATGGAAAATTGTTCATATTGTTGAACAAGAAGATCTATCTTGTTCTCTTTGACTTGGTTATTACCTTGGTGAGTGACTAACAAAGTCTTTCAAATATCGTTTGCTGTATTACACATGAAAATTCTTTCAAATTCCTTTTTAGGCAAAGCATTATAAATCATCATTTAAGCCTCATTGTTTTTGGCTAATTTCCTTTTAAGTTCATCACTTTGTTTATCATAAGAAACTATTTCATCCTTTTTAGTTTTCGGATTCATTTGAATAGGTTGAAAGTCACCCTCAGTAATAACATGCCAAAGATCAATGTCTTTTGATTTCACATATGTTTCGAATCTTTTTTTCCAATATATAAAACAATCGGTTTCGAAAAGTGGTGGTCTTTGCATAGATTGCCCTTCTAGATATTTGTCGGTATCCATTGATCGATTCAAGTTTTAAAATACAATATACTTTAAAATCTTGACTGACGTGGCTTCTGATACCAATTGTGGGAAACTAGAAGGGGGGTTGAATAGTTTACCGGTTTTAATTTCTTATTTTTTAAAATCTTGTTTTAAAAGTTTGCTATTGGAAGCTTTGATTCGAACTCTATGTGTAATCAATCAACACCAATATGAACTACACACTAAACTAACAATTGGTAAATAATGAAAGTAAAGAGTAGAGTTGGAAAGATCAAACCGAGACAAAGGATTTATAGTGGTTCGGCTACGAGGCTCTTCTTCGCCCTACTCCACTCCCCGAGTACCACACTCGAGAGTTTCAAACACTATATCAACAACCTCCCTTTAGGCGGAGAAAATCGTACACGTTGCTTATCCTATTACCGACACTAAGCTAGATGTCGAGTGCTAATCTTAGCTAGCACCAATCTACCAAGGTCCACGTGACCAATCACACAAGCCCAATGGCTACACGAGATCACCAAGATCTCAACACGATCGCAATGATCAACACTCTCTCAACTAACACTAATCTATCGACCCTTGATCTTCTTGATCAATCACACAAGCCTAATGGCTTTAAGAGATATCTACTATCTCTATAAGATCACACTTGATCTTCAATCTCACACACAAAAGATAAATAAACTTGATGTATGCTATGATACAACAAGGTTGTAACAAGTGTTACAAAAACCTAACAACTATAACTCTTGTATCTTCTTGAATACTTTGTGTTCTTCTCTTGCTAATGAAGAGGAATGATAACACCTTGTATCAACTTGGATACTTGTGTTCTTCTCTTGCTAATGAAGAGGAATGATAACACCTTGTATCAACTTGGATACTTGTGTTCTTCTCTTGCTAATGAAGAGGAATGAAGAGGATCTCTTGGTGGATGATTGGATCACTCTTAAAACAAAAGAAAACTAATCTAAATGATCTAAAGAAGAGAAAGGTGTGAGAGGTTTAAACTCAGAAGTTTTTCTGTGTTAAAGGGTGCCTAAAATCTGTGAAAGGGGTTGGTATTTATAGGCAAAGAAAATCTGAACGTTACAGAAAAAATAGTACGGACGGCTCCACTAAACATGCCACGGCTCCACTAAATTTAGTGGAACCGTGGAGCCGTCCTAGACTAGGACGCTCCAAATTTTGTCTTTTCTGGTGAAAACTTATTTGGGGAAGGTTGGAGCTGATTTTGGGTGGGGGGGGGGGGGGAAATAGTTGTTGTCATATTCAAACATATTTTTCCATTAAAACATTTCTTAATAATTCAAAAATAATTTGTCATATGTATTTTTGAAAAAATGTTTTGTCCCATTAAAATGTGAAGTCTCAAAACACAAATTCACTTCTTTGATCATTTGTCAAGTTGTAAATTTGTTCTAGAGTGATTTGCGTAGAAACGGGATCTTTCGATTAAAAACTTGTTTACGTTAATTTTAACGTAACGTGATTTCACATTTTGTCATCCTCAAAACGTGAAGTAATCGAAAGATATAAATAACGTTTTTAGAACATTATTTGCATCAACAATACCACAAGCTACTACAACTTTAACTTCAAGAACTTACTGGAAAATCTCCATGAATGGATGTGTACTTTTACTTAGAGCTCCTAAAGCACCAGTTGATCTTAGAGCTCCCAAAACACCAGTTGATCTTAGACCTCCCAATGCACAAGTTGATCTTAGAGCTCCTAATGCACAAGCATCTTCAACAAGACATTACAGGAAAATATCCATGACTAGATGCATACTTGCTTTAAGAGCTCCTAATGCCCCAAATGTGGGATCTTCAAGCATAAATAGGAAGTCCAAGTAATGTAACAGTGCAGTGGAAGGGTGTTTATTAGCTATATACTATGTGTATTTGCTACCTTTAAACTCTAGTAATATTAGGATATGACAGACTTAGTAATTCTACAAATTTTGTTGTAACACTCTTAAATGTTAACATTTGCCATTTGGTAAGTTAACAAATTGATATGGACTATGCAGGATTGCTATATTTATTTGTGTTGTGTTAGTTTTTATTTTAGATCATTTGACTTTTGTTTGTTGTAAGTAGTAAGGATCTCCAAGTAGTAGAAGGGTGTTTGTTTGACTATACAGAATGACCATACAATGAACATTTGCAGGTAGTACAAAGACAATTTGACTTTTTATATTCAACTCATACAATGAACATTCATGCATGTTTGGATAGAATGAGTGTTAAGTTATAGAATGACCATTTACAGTTTGTAGATTAGGGGTGTTTGGAACTGCATTTTTTTTGCATATTATATACAAGTACATACAGTGAACATTCATGCATGTTTGACTTATAAAAGTCAACATATAGTCAACTCATACAATGAACATTCTTGCATGTTTGGACAGAATGATGGTTAAGTTATAGAATGGCCATTATAGAATGACCATTTACAGTTTGTAGATTAGGGGGTGTTTGGAACTACATTTCGATTTTGCAAATTATATACAACTACATACAATGAACATTCATGAATTTTTGACTTATAACAGTCAACTTATAGTCAACTCATACAATGAACATTCATGCATGTTTTGATAGAATGAGTTTAAGTTATAGAATGACTATTATAGAATGACCATTTACAGCTTGTAGGTTGGGGGTGCATGGAACTACATTTTCATTTTACAGATTATATATAAGTACATACAGTGAACATTCATGCATGTTTGACTTATAAAAGTCAACTTATAGTCAACTTATACATTGAGTGAACTGCATACACTCAAATATAGACTTGGATAGACTCAAACATAGACTTGTTAGCCATCCTAGCCAAACCATATCCCCATGGGTACATTTCCAACACATTATCAATCTTGTATAGACCATTAAGATGTTTCCAACTCTTTGGTGCATCATTGACATAAGTTATCTTCCTTATTCCAACTCCTTGTTGCATTACTGACAGAAGCTGTCTTCCAACTCCTTTAAAATATTAATTTTGCTCTAACCTAAACACCATATAAACCTAAACAAGCATTTGCATTCACTTCAACAAGCAAAGTTTCCAGGAACTTATACAATGACCATTTCCAGTTTGCAGTTTAGGGGGTGTTTGGAACTGCATTTGCAGTTTGCATATTAGGGGGTGTTTGGAACTGCATTTGCATTTTGCTAAGGGGATGTTTGAAACTGCATTTGCAGTTAGCTAAGGGGATGTTTGGAACTGCATTTGCAGTTTACAGACTACATTTGCTGAAACAGAAACAAGATATGTTGGAAATAGAAACAGGTTTGCAGACTACAGTTTATGGGAAACAACAAAGACTTAGGCTGCAAGAATTTAAGTTGCATTTTGTAGGAAACTGCCTAAACAGGTAACCTGCGTGACAACATTATTGAATTAACCAAATACAATAACACCATATAAATAACCTAAATAGGCATTTGTATTTCACTTAACAAGCAAATACAACAACAACTAGAATGAAATAAACAGTTTAGGATCCTAATATAATTGTAAGAGTCAAGTTACATATCATCCATCCAGATTAAATCAAATGTATTAGCCAGTCAAACTGGTCTTCATACTCTTTCTTTTAGGTCTAACATTCCACTACCATCAACACCTCTGCCATTTTCAGGAACTACATCCTTGTGGAAAATCTTAATCAAGTTTCTCATTGTAATGTAAAGATAATGGACTAATGGTTTAGGAGAAAACACCAAAACATTATGAAGTATTGCGGCTCCTGGAGTAATATCTTTTCCATAACCCCCTTCTATGAGGACTTTGTAATATATTGTACCAGAAATTGTACCCGAAAGATCTTTGAGTGTTACTGTGAGATCATCTAGTGCATTCGGAGTACAAGACATGATTATCGCAACCACGTGGTCAAGTTTCTCATTCTTAAGAAAGTTCTTGATATTGCCTAAACACCCACTCACGATCCTCCATTAACATTTACAAACTCAACCGCGCTAACCCTTGGCCCACACGTAAAATCCTAATCCTCACCCACATCTTCAACAACTTTTCTAATATACTCTTGAGTCGACATTAAACACTCCTCCCCACCTTCCCGAATATTCGCTATTTTACGGAACTTAGCCGCTTGAAAAATACTCGCAGGACCTGGTATTATCCAAACCGGTTTTTCATCACAATTATCAACATTAGGGTTTTGTTATGAAACTAGGGTTTGGGTGGTGGTGGTTGTCTCAACGCATATGTGGTGGCTGTTGCAGGGACGGAGTATAGGGATTAGTCGGATATCGGAATTGTATATATCAAGTGATAGTTTCCATTGATGAATTGGGGGGTGATTTTATTTTGTTGTTTTAGATCGGTGGTGGTGAGGTTCTCGATGGTGGTGGTGGGTGTTCGTTGGTGGTATTAGAGGTGGCCAAAACCCGGTTCCCAGAAAATCCGGTTCTAGTTCACGGTCAAAGTCAAGGAAGTATCGGATAATTTCGGATCGGACCTATAAAAAACCCGGACCGGTATACCCGGTTCCGGTTCGGTTCCAAACCGGATCGGATCCTAATATCCGGTCGAACCGGATCCCAAGAACCGGTCGACAAAAACAAACAGTGGGATGTGCATATTTTGTGTTTTCGGGTTTCTTTTTTCGTTCGCGTTTTCCACACAATAAACTTAATAAACTTCGACTTTTATTAAAAAACCTCATAAACGTCACATAAAGTACTTGAATCATAAATTTAATACATTTCGACTACTTATTCATCTTCGGTTTCATCTTCATCTTCATCTTCAGCTTCAACGGCGGCCCTTGCGACGCTTGTAGCTTCATCGTAAGTGACTTCTTCTTCGGAAAGATTGATTACATAACCCTTTTCCACCTCGACCTCTTGTAATTGTTTTTCGTATTCCATCGGTTCTTCAAGTATTGAAAGGTGTTGTATACGCTCATTGCCATCTAAATAATCCTTCAAGCAAATACACATCTCCAAAGATAAAGGTGTGAGTCTTGTTCTTCTTACCGACAATACCCTTCCACTAGTAGAAAAAGCGGATTCCAAAGCAACGGTAGAAGCTTGTACGCTTAGTAAATCCCGGGCCATTGCGGCTAGAACGGGAAATTGTGGTTCCCTTTGTTTCCACCAATTCAAAACATCAAAATCCTTGAACTCTTCGGGTGTGATAGTGCTTAACCAATCGGTTCCCGTATATCTACCAAATTCGTTGATCGATAAATTCTCACTTCTAGCCCGTTTACCACTTTCTTGTCTTAAATTTGAAAATAAGTCCAAATCCGGATCCACGGTTGAAGCCGAAGCCCACATGTTTGCAACCGAACTCGTTCCCACATTTGTTTGACCATATTTCTCAAAATAAACATCAAATAAACGCTTGAAATTATTTTTAAACGTGTCTTGTACTTTTGTTACATAGAAAGGGTCTATTTGGTTCAAATCCAAGTCTTGTGCAATTTTATCGATAAGATATTCCACCCCGCTAATGTTCAAACAAGGTTTAATTGCGGCGGCAGAATTAATTACCGGTGGAATTTCTTGAAAATATTTTCTAAGTTTTTCTTTCATCGGTAAAACCATATTTGCAAAAAGTGGACCATCATATTCGTATGCTCCTAATTTTATACACATCATAAAAAGTTGGTTGAGGACCCGATGACTCGTGGGATAATAAACACCCGATAACATAGTTGTTGCCGTTTTAAAAACTTTGAGTAATTCGGTTATCTTTTGAATAAGACTCCAATTTTCAACCGAAAATTGTACCATTTCCCCATGCCTAGATCTAGCGCAAAGATTATCATGAAAATGTTGTAACGTTAATTTTTGGCTTAAACCACTAACAAACATGTTATAAGTCGAATTCCATCTTGTAGGGACGTCCCAATTTGGAGATAAAAAAATAGAATTCGACTCATGACACAATTTTATATAATCCACATATCTTGTGCCTCCACATTGAAAAATATCTTGTAACATTTTTCTAAAAGCTTCTCTTAAATTATACATTTGCTCGGTCGCTAATCCACTATGCACAACCAAGTTAATGATGTGTGCAACATATCGACTATGATAAAACATGCCTTCAAGAGGTGGTCGGTATTTTAGTATTAGCCTTCCCACCGCATTTGTATTATTAGAAGCGTTATCAAATGATAGTGAAAAAACTTTTTTTTCTCTATTTTAAACGTTTTCATAACATATCTCAACATCATACTTATATTTTCACCCGTGTGCGGATATGCAAAGATTTCAAAAGCAATAGTACGTTTCATCATTTGCCAAGTAAGGGGATTAATCCAATGTGTGGTAACACAAATGTACGAACCGGGCAAACCATGACCCGTCGACCAAACATCGGTTGTTAAGTTTACACTAGTTTTTAAAGCATCAAAACCAAGTATTAATTCCTTTTAACCTTTACCCAAGATTTAATACAATCACGTTTAAGAGTTTGACGACTTACATGAGTGTATCGTGGTTGAAGCCTTTGTTGAATCAACCTCGTTAACCGAGGGTTGTCGAAGTGGTTGAACGGCAAACACTCTTGAATCACAAAGTGTGCTAAATCTTGACGAAGCGCCCTCTCGTCATATACAAAAATACTCCCATCTCGTCCCATAGTACTTTTTTCCGATCCCGAAACGCCTCTTTTTGTTTTACAATGTAGAGTCGTGTGCTTCTTCAACATAGAGTTCCCATCGGATCAGATATAAGTGTTACAAGCTTTACATCTAGCCTTTTTTTATCCATCCGAGAACTTATCCATGTCGAAATTACACCAAATTTCTTTGTTTCGGGTTGTTGGTTCAATCCCAACTTCATACGGTTCATTTGTAGAACCTTGAGCAGTGGGATTATCGGTATTTGATGATGAGTTTTGAGAAGCTCGGTTTTTAGACATCGTGAGCGTTTTTGATCAAGTTTGTTAGCGTTTTTTAAGTGTTTTTAGAGTGTTTGATTGTTGTGATTCAACCAAAATCAACCTTGGTATTTATAGGGAAGTTTAGGAGGTCAAAATGGGACAAAATGTGGGATATTCCTGTTAGAAAACGGGCAAAAAAATAAGACAAATGGCTATATTTAGCCTACTGTCTCGAATTGCAGAAAAAAGGCAATATATCCGTTGGATCCGGTTCCCAAGAACCGGATCTCGAACCGGTGTGGAAAAATCCGGTTCTAGCGGGAGAAAACTCGAACCGGTGTGGAACATGCGGATTATCTAGGAACCGGACCGGATCTTCCAAGAACCGGCTTTGACCGGATTCGGTTTCGGATTTTTTTGGGTTCCGATTCCGGAACCGGTTAGGATGGCCACGGCTAGGTGGTATTGAGTATTTGAAGGGAAAAAAAATAAAGGGGTATTGATAATTTGGCGTGAAAAAAAGGGAAGGAAATCAGATTTGGAAACAACATGTTGAGGTGGTGGTATAAAAAAGTCAACAAACCGGCTTAACCGGTAACCGGTCAAAGGCATAGTTAATAATGAATCAACTCGGAAACTAAATTATGCATAATGATATTTTCGTCGGTGGTGATAAAGTACATGAAGCATTAATAGCTTTTACCCAATACAATATTGTAAAATGTGACCTGAATTTTTCAGTAAAAAAAATGTTACATACATTGTTCATATTTATAACCTGCAAGAAAGAGATGATGATACTTTATAGTGATGATATTAAGAGAGAACATCGACAAGTTGAGCTTCTCGAGCGACTTTGATGAAAACGTCCTCTAGAGTTGTGTCTGCAAGCCCCCATGCCTGAACGGCGAACCTGCTTTTAGCATTCTCCACTGCACGAAAAACATCTGCTATTTTGATGTCTTGTTTTGGCATCTCAAACTTCTGTGTCCCAGATATTTGGTATATCTTATTAGCAATCGGTGAGAGACCCTTTACTAGGTTTTCAACATCAGCCTCATGATGTGAGGAAGTTGTCATTGTAAACACGTAAGAGCCTCCATATCTACCCTTCAACTGTCCTCGCATTAACATAGAAGTAGTAAGACATACTGATAAAAGAGAAAACAGTATAAATTGACATAAAGGAAATATGTAGGATCCAAACTCATCTCTTCACTGGGTTTACCCAAAACACTTTTTGTTAAAAATAAAAATGTTATATAGTATATGTGTCTTAACAATGACCACAAAACACTATTCTAATTATATTATTATTTTTGAATATATATAAAAGAATGCACCTAAGCGTTATTAATAATCTGCCATTCTGAAAAAGTTAAGTCATTGGGTGTTTTTAGTTATCGAAATTGAAAGAAGTGGAGTATTTGATATCAAAGTAGAGGTAGATAACGGACTATTGTTATTTACATATTTAAGTTATCTAAACAATATCAGGAAATCATAATTGGAATTGTATATGAAATTTCGTTTGACAGGCAACTAAGGCAGCCCTGAGGGATGAAATATAACAACTTGTTATTCATCAACATAGATAAGGAAATTAGTGAGTGAATTTAGGCTGATTCAACTGTTTATATTGAAATGAAAACTAGCTTTACCTCATTAGGATTCCCAATGCACTGCAAGCTACCATCCACAAAAATTCCTAACCGGTCACACAAATGTTCTGCTTCCTCCATCGAATGTGCTGAAACATTTGGACTAGTGATATCAGTTATATTCACTAATAAAGGGATAAACTCTCGAATGCAAGTGTTATGTAAAGAGACTGGTCCGATAAGAGTTTTCGTACTACATTTCCTTAATCCAGAAAGAAAACCATATCCGTGCTTGCTACAAAGACGTGGAAAAATGGGCGACTGGAGCGCAGGGTATAATTACTTAAAAAGGGTAAAAAAAATAATTTCAAATCAAAACGGTTTGGGTTAGTTGACCCGAAACGATTCTTTGCTTAAGAAATTTTAGAAAATTTTGTGTCTTGAGATTTTATGCTTTAGATATACACTCTAGAGTGTAGACAACTTTCAACTTGTTTGGCCATTTGACCCGTTTTCATTTTAGTTGTATTCTTATTACACCTATCTAACAGGTTAACATAACCTGAATCGCCCAATTCATATGTAACTGCACCAAATTATTAGCTCTACTACATATATGCGCAACATGCACCCAAATGGTGTTTCACAAGTAAAAGAAAGTAGAAAGTTAAATAGATGTTTACTGGTGAGAATAATAGCCCGATTTTGTTTAGCCCGCTTTACCACATTCCATAGATTGTTTCTTGAAGCTGGATCCAGACCGGTGCTGGGCTCATCCATGTACACAACCTACGTATGTTGTCAGAAATCATTAATAGTGGAGCATTTGAGAGGATGCTCAAAATATAATCATATACATGGAAAGCTAAATACCTTTGGATCTCCGATTAATGAAATGGCAACACTAAGCCTCCGTTTCATGCCTCCACTGTACTTCCCGGCTTGCTTGTCTGCAACCCCACCATTGAAGAGATTGACACTTTTAAGAGATTCTTCAACTGCCTAAATAACAGCATTTAGAAGTACATAAGTTCAAGAATTAGAAGGACCATTAATGATCCTCAGCTAATATGTATGAAAGTTAGGGTCCGAAGGGTTCAAAACACATTATATTGTGCGATTAGATGGGTCGGTTCGGATTAACTGGGACACTTTTTGTCCAATAATTTTATGAATAATTAGTGTCTTACAAAGAATATAATATTACAGCAATGATCTTCTTTATTAAATAAAATGAGTTAGAAGGTTTTAAAAATTATAAATACACTCTCGCAAATTATCAATCCATTCGACCTATTTTCCCGCTTACCTCTTTACCTAATTTTTTATAGCCCATTTGAGCATTAGATATAGCATGCAACCCGAAAAAACCCAACCATAAGTAAAATGAGTTAAAAATGCTGCCTCTATTGAAGGTGAATGTCAACTTACTTGGGTCAATGTGGAACCTTTGAGGTTCTTTAGTCTTCCATAAAAAAGAAGATGTTCCCTGCCTGTTAGGGTTTCCCAGAGGAGGCTGCATATAAATGACGTAATAAGTAAACATCAGTAACTTCCTGTGTGGCCTTATAAATATATCTTGATACTTACTCATGCTGAGGACAGACACCCATGTTGGCATAAATCTGATCCATGTTATTTCGTATATCCAGACCCTGAATATATGCTGTGCCAGAGCTTGGCTTAATGAGTCCGATCATCTGCGAAAACGAACACACTTATTTTAGTTTGAGATTTCCCAGGAAAGAGAGCAACACAAAATAATAATTCCATAAAAAAGAATATTGAAGCATAATCGGATTTTAGATTATCAACTGGGACAAAAGGGATGGATTGGGTGGGTTGGGTGATGGATAAAAACAGATAAAATTATAGTCGGGTCATGTTTGGTTGACCAAAACACTTCATTTCTTATAATAGTCTATAAGTCATGCACTAAATATGATTAGAAAAACTATAACATCACAAAATAGATGATCCTTAGGTTTAGGAAGTTGAATGCACTAATAATACACTTACGGAACCTCTCTATCTCTTTGCCAATTTATAATTTACCCAAACTTAGTAAAATTCACATTTGAGCCACAAGAGATATAATATAACCCAAAGCGACTCAATTGTAAGTAAATGGGCTAAATTGCTTCCTGTAATCACTGGATCACAGAATATGCACTTATGTGTCTAGGATTTCAAAGAATGAACTTGTTGTAAATTATGATAAACTGAGATTTTACACTGACCATATTGATGAAGGAGGTTTTGCCAGCACCATTTGGACCAAGCATACCGAAGCACTCCCCATTAGATAATGCAAGTGATAACCCTCTAACTGCAAATTTCTCGGGGTTTCCATCCCTTCCAGGATATACCTTTTTGAGATTATCACATACAATAGAATGGCTCGTGTCTTGTTCAGCTAGTGACTGCTCCACCCTCTCTCTCTGTTAGAAGTAAGAAGGGGAGAAAATAATACATACCAAAGATTAGAAAACCCAAAGAAGATTGGGTAAAAGATGAATACAGAAAAAAATTATAGAAAAGGTGTGCTGAGCAATTTGTACTCATAATTCAACGTGGTGGTCTCGACCCATTACTTATAAATTGGTCAGTTTTGTTATGTTTTATCTCTAACGAGTGAAACATGTAAAATTATGAATTGACCAACTCCTATTCTGCCAATGGAAACTATCCACTGGATCTGGATTAATTAATATTCTATGCATTTTGTTTCTAAAATATTACTACGCACATAAGTATTTTAACAAAGTAAATATGTACTACTTGCCTCTTGGAAAACATCAGGTTTCTCCAGCTGCACACATACGTTGGAACCCTGTCTTTGTAAACTGGGCTTCCTGAACGACGACATTGTAGACTTCTTTTTAAACTTTTTCAAGAAAAACAATGGACTTTTTACCCCAGTTCCTGATGTTACCACTTGGTCAATATAGTATGCAACAAAGACAACTACAAACCATTCCATAACCATGATTATTAAGACATGAGCTAAATTATTATTGTTGTCACTCAAATCTCCCCATTGCATTCCATCAGCTCCAGAATAATTTCCGTAATAGGCATACTGTGAAAACTCGTATAATCCAGCATATAGAGAAAACCCTGGATATAACATCATCACAATGATCCAAACTCCTACAAAGCACATAAAATTATTTAGGCAAACAATTTGTATTTAATACAACAATTTCAACCCATTCACTCATGAATGGGTCGTTCTGGGTGCATAATCGTGTTAAGCAGGTTAAACAGTTCAATGTACACGTAAAAATAAGAGATAATTCCATACGTACCCAATCTAAATATTAAAATGTCATATATACTCAAATTACAAGTTTTGAATGCATGATATACAATGTAGTTACTGCATGTTTTGGGTTATATGGCATATGGTGTTTAAGTTGGGTTAATATGGAATTGAAAAAAACAACTTAGCTATTGGAAATGGGTCGAATTGGTACAGAGCTGCTAAAACAGGTCAAAAGTCTATTGTTAAGTCTGAAACCATCCAAATCATTTTTTTCAAAACATTAAAATATTTGCAATTATAAGCAGCACATTAAGTTTCTGAAAAAAAGGACAAAAGAAGTATTTGTGGGTCCATCAGACATGACCCACTAACCAACCCATTTTGACCCGTTAACCAACCTGCCCATTGTGCCACCTATATAATGTATATAAGCTGTCAACTTGTAAATATCGGTGCACTATATATGTGCATCTTTACTTACTTGAAAATGATTTATCTTGAAGGAAGGGCTGAAAGAAGAATCCTCCCAAAAGACCAGTTGCAAAGACAGTGATGTACCCCACAACTGTCATAATCATACTCATATAAGTCATAACTCAGATGGATCTCAATTATACCCACATGAAACATACGAAACATGCGACAACAAACCTGCAGCAGTTTTCACATTGGAGAAAAGCGCAGCCAGTAGAAATGCCAGAGCAATTTGTAAGTTCACATAGATGAAATAGAACACAAATTGGATGTTGTAGTCATTCAATGTGAAGAAGATTAACCCTGAAATAAAAATTAACGATTATTAATTAAGAAAATTCATATAGTAAAAAGGAAAAGCGTAAATAAGTTTGGCTGATTCGTACCTACAGCTGAGCCAAACGCCACAAAACAGAACATATACACCATAGATACGGCAAGGAAGTACGCATAAGAGATCATCAAATAAGGACCATCCCCAAGCCCATGCATTTTCATCATGATCCTTAAGTTCTGTTGCTTCTCATACACCAAAGCTGTTAGTACAATCTGCAAAAAGTGTGGCAATTTATTTTTTAAGAGGTCATTATAGAATAAATAAAGTACAGCATAAAAAAGCATGCTATAAGCTTCATTAAGCAAGGCGAGGCATAATAATAGACAGCCTCACAACGTTCCTAACATTAGAGAACATCATAGTATCAACAGATAATGTTACACAATGCTAGCTGGTAAACATACATAACGTCAGAAAAAAGGTTGATTAGACCAGTCCACATTAGACAGTTATAAGAGCACTAGGTGTCGAGCTCACCATGCCTCGCCGAGGATGACATGGCAGCTCGCCACCCTTCGCCGTGACAACGCCATCAAGGAGCTACTCGTGCAGACGGCGAAGCAAATATGCTGACAAGTGGGGCCGTTTTTTAATATAAAATGTTTTTTTTTTAGTTTTCTTGCTTTTTTTTTTTTTTTTTTTTTTTCCTAATAGTGTTTGTGAAGTGTGTGTGTTTTGTGAACTGTGTGTGTTGCGTCTGAGGAAGAAGAACGGTTTAACAAGCTGAGATACATTAAGCATCGATTGGAAATTACATTAAACATCGAATTGAAAAAACAAAGTAAGATTAATAGAAAGTACGGTAGTGAAAATGAAACTACAAATTAATGAAAGGAATCATTTGAGTTCCAACCGTCTTCACTCGAAGAGGACCTAAACTCGCCAGCATAATACTTTCCTTCCAAGATGTCAAACCAGTTGTTCCTAAGATGTTCTGCATCCCTGGCTTCCTGCTCCAAACGAAGCAAATATACTTTAAGTTTGAATTTGAATTTTAAAATATCCTCCAACGGCTAGTTTCCCCTATAAATGCCACTTTAACAACACTTCGTTTTCTCACACAACTTCTTATCCAACTCTCTCGCAAGTATCACTAATTTTAACACAAACACTATGGCTAACGAACCAGCTGAGGTGCAAAAGGCTATCCTTACCCGATTACGCAATGAACAAGAAAAAGAACTCAAGCAGATTAACAATTTGCTAGGTGAGATAACTCGTATTATGCTACAGATGCATAATCATGCTCCAGGAGTCGAAAGGTTGCGTGAGCTGCCTCAAAACCATCCAGCTATCAGGGTAGGTCTACAAACTCTATTAAGAAATGATGAAACAGATCTGCAACTTCATGTCACCTTGAAGATGGTTAGGGAACAAGTATTGCAAGTGTGAGAGGAGAAGTCAGATCTTATTGACAATTACAAATCTATATAAAAGCTTCATGAGAATCGTTGGATGATTTGTGTTTTCTTATCGTATTGTTATTTTTGTTTTAAATTTCGTATCGTGTTTTTTTTTCGTGTATTTATTTTATGTTTTGTATGTTTTAATATGTTGTAATGTATTTTTATTTTTAATGAAATGAATTTAGTTTATTTGGAAATTTGAATAAAAAAATAAAATAGGAAGTGGTGGGACTCAAATGAGTAAGTTGTGGTTTGTTATGATAAGAGGGGGTTGTAAAGGAATGTATGTCATAGTGACGTGACACCGCGTGGGACCCAAATGAGTAGTTTGGGTATGTCATGACACCTAGTGCTCTAATCGTCATCCATATAAGCTTGCTGAAGCAAGGTTCTACAGATTTAGTCATACGCCAGACAGTATAAAACAAATATCAACTAAATTTCTGAGCTCACAGGTATACAAGTTTGATTCAGTAGATATGAAAACGGAAATAATGAAATAAAAACTTCAGAAAAACCTCATTTCGTGGCACTTGAATCTAAATAACTTGAGATAATGAGAAAATTACTTACAGGGAATAGTTGTAAAATGACCCATGTAAAGAATAATGGCCCAAGGATAGAAGAAAAATCCATCTTGGTCTCAGTTGCACGTTTAGGCATCTCTTTAACAAAATCAAACAGCATTTGTGTAGAATGTCCAACCACATATTGTAGGAAAGCATTTGACACCTGTATATGTATGGCTTGAAGATGTTAGAATTTCTATACTTTATACATTTCAACAACAACAACAACAACAACAACGACACCAATTTAGAGGACCTCTGGCCAGAGTAATTGTGCAGCTAAGATAAACACTAAAGAGAACCATAATCTTGACTAAAAGATGAAAATATATAGTAAAAAGTAGCAGTTTTATGATGTTGCAATTTTTAAATGTGTACCAAGTTTATTAAGCGAGGAACCCGGACGATTCTATATGGACCATTTCCTGTATCATCCTTGTGGGCAGAGTGCCATACCGTCACATGATAGTTATTGATATCCGAGTTCAAGAAATCATAGCCTGTGGAAATGTTCAAATAAAAAAAGTTAAAGTTTAGATTATTGACTTTGTTAATGCAGTCAAATCGTGTCAAAATTGACCAACCTGCTAATATCTCATTTGTTTTCAATATCTCCTTTGTTTTCTTCTTAGGGTTTCCCTTATTGTGTCCAACATATAGATCATCGATAATATCAGAATCGCTGTTGCGCCACAGATTTTGACCTTGAACACACTTAACTTCTGCATAAAAAAAAATACAAGATCTGTTACACCATAATAAGAACAAATGTCACGAAATGTTTAAGCTACATGAAATATAAATGCAACAAGCTAAAGTTATTTTAATATTGCATACGTTCGTCCAGCACCACTGATGCTAGTGGCACTGAAATAGAAATCGTTGAGTTGGATCCACACTGAGATTGAACATAGTAGACAGTAGAACTCGAGATAAAAGCAGGCTCAAGAAAGTTGGACGTTGCAGTCGGTATAGCCGAACCCTGGTATATTTCAAAGCATCATATCATCAACATAAATGTTGATATACTCTTATCTCATAATTCCTAAACTTGCCAGGTATGAAAACAAACAATAACTAACCAAAACAACACCGTTGAATGAACGAAAATCAGATGAGTTTGGAAACATATTGCTAGCCACGCCTGTCATATATAAAAGACTAAAGTTAGTTTCATAAACAGATGTTTTGTGCATTTAACTCCAGCATAAATAATTCGTTTATCCCGTTTTAGTCATTGCATTATAGTTAGAACATCTTAGTCTTTCAAAGATGTTTTTGTGTCCCATTTTGGGTCAGTTTGTAACTCACAATCTTTAGTAGTTTCATACAAGTTATTTACAAAATTCTTAAATATAACATTTTTATATTGAGATTATCGTTTTATAGAAGTCTATTTTTTAGGGGGTCTTGTTTACAAAGTGACCCAAACTCGACAAAACCATCTGTTAATGACTCATACGCGTACAAAGTGACCCAATCTCCACGTCATCTTTTTTATCTTACGTGGTATCCATGTCAGCCACAAAAACAGCAACGGATATAGTCGATTGTAGCAACTAGCAAAGTCTGTTAGTATTTATGGTTTTTGTACTTTCATGTCTTTATTTTAATCCTAATACGTGATTAGGGTTTCATACTATTTAATTTTTAAGACATGAAAGTATAAAAACCCTAATCACGTATTTGAACGACGCGGTTAAGTTATATTGCGACAGAATTTCAAAGTTTCAACAAATATGAAACACTTTTTAGTTTCATAACTAAGCCGGGACTGATAAACTAAACCCTTACAAAAAACAAACACTACAAATGAAAACAGTACTTTGTTAGTCGGTAAGAAAAAAAAAAAAAAAAAAAAAAAAAAACATAAAAAAAATAATAACATACATACCCTCTCCAAACGACCGATTCCTCCCAGTAAAATCTGTCCGCACAGCACGAAAATCGGGCATTTGCAAAAGGGGAGGCCATTCAGGAGGACTGGAAATAGGACACATAGCAGCTTGATTCGAATCCGAATACTCAATCCCGCAGACTTGCTTATGACATTGTCCATGACCATTTTTATCATCAAGACATTCACAACCACATTTATTCGATGGATTATCTAGTTGCTTATTAATCACTGCTTGTAGCAACATAAGTAGTAAACATAAAACTACTGGAAATAATATCATCCGTACATTCGTCTTGATGTTCCTTATCTAAAAAAACGTAATAATTAGTAACATGATCGATTTTTTAACCATAATGTTGATATATAAAAATAAAAAATGATATGAAGAAACCTGAAATGTTAAATTCTTTCTGAACAAAGCGTTAGCTTGAGTCCAGAAACCTGTCATTTTTTCTATTTCACACACAGTTAGATGTTCAACAAAGAGTCAAAGTGGTGAAGACGAGATTTGATTTTTGGTTGTTGTTTTAATGTATGTTTGGTTTTGTTACGGATTTTTTGCATGACAGGAAGATGCCACTTTTTAATATTAATGCACCTTTTTAGAATATTTAATGCTTTTCATTTATTTCACCCCAAAATACTCTTGAACTTCTACTTCCGCATCCCAAAATATAATTTCACCTTCCTATTTTGAAACGTCTAAAAATAAAGAGTTAATTTCAAAAATGGTCCCTGTGGTCAGTCGGGTTTAACACTTTTAGTCCCTGTGCTTTTTTTTTAACGGATGCACACCCCAAGGTTGCGACCCATAACGAATTTGGTCCCTTGACCAAATATTTTGTTAGTTTGACCGTTAAATGCATGTGAAATGACAAAACTACCCCGTGGTTTGCCATTTCCTTTCTTCCCTTTTAATTTTATTGTGAATTTCTATTTCCTGTTAAGAAAATATTCATCCTTTCAAGATGTGTTTACCCAGATTTAATTGAACCCCACAAAAGAAATTATGGTTTAGGTTGTGTAGTAACTTAAATGCATTCATCTCCCCCTTAAAAACTGCACCACCATAGTATTTTTTGAACTTGAAACATTTAAGTAACTGATGTGTGGTTCTGGATTGGGTTATGGTTTTGGGTTTGATATTCAAGTTCTTGTTTTTGTTGTTATCAGGTTTGGATATCAAGCAGTGATTGTGGTTTGGTTTAGGTTGTGAATTTATCAGGTTATGGTTTCAACCCCTAATGTAGCAAAACCTATATATCACACTCCCAGGTCATGTTCGTACCCTGACATAACCTGTATTCCCTGATACTACTACTCCCTGAGACTCGATCTTACTTTTGAAACCATCACCTCTGATGTTTAACCCACTACTTGAGTCATAATTCGTAACTCATCAGGCTCGTCCTTATAACAGAACATCAGTTACTTTTGATCTTCATCACACCTGGTATCTGCTACTTTTGATCAGCCACCTCTGATCCTTTCCACACCTTGAGTTAATGACTCAAAAAGTAGCTTTTCACTTGATTCTAACCACTCTATAACCATAGCGTTAAGCATAAGCACGACTCAGAACCCTCTGATGGTCATAAAGAACATGAATTCGATCCTTATCACTAAATAAATATATCAGAGTAACACACCCATCTGTATCTCACTACTTGAGTCATAAACCCCAACACAACTATCTATTATTCTTCTGAGCTACCAACACTTTCAAACTCCCTAACCACTAACTCATACTCTCCTATAATCACAGCCTCACAATGCATTTTCTTTCCTACCTATCGAGAGGTTATACCTCTTGGAGATGAGATGAAGTGAGTTTCTGTTGATGTAGATCGAAGATGTATATGTCGGTTTTAACTTTTATGAGTTTGATTGTGTGGAGATCGAAAGATGAAGATCAGGGTTCGAGGAGATTAAATATAATGTTTTGAAACCCGTTTCAACCCGGGTGGTTTAACGGGTTGAACCGTTCAAGTCAATTTAAACCTGGTCAACCCGACGGGCTGGGTCGAAAAAACAGGTCAAATTAAACCGGGTCAACCCGCAAGGTTTGAAGCGTCACAGGTCAACCCGATTTTTTATGTTTATTAATAGTTTTGTTTTGAAACATATGTTTTCAACATTTTTTTTTTAGTTTCAACATTTCTTTTTTAATTTTTTTTAAATTTCATTTTCTTGACTTTTCATTTTTTACTTTAACCATTTTTTTTTTTTATAGATAGTATAGATTAGAAAACAATTTCTTTTCTCTTGTTTACTTCTTAAATGTGTGATAACTTCTAACAAGCACACATCTCATTATCTTTCAATTGATACACATTTTGTAATAACTTTTATAAAAATATGTACACTTTTAGATTTATTTTATTTTTTTATGATTTTATGCGATATTACTCGATATTTGCAATTGTTAAACTCAAAGATTTATTTCTCACTCATATTTTTTCTCTTTTACAAATTTCACCACTCTAAAAGCATAATAATATCCACGCACATACACAATCAGTTATTTAATTCTTTGTTTCTTTCTCTTTATTTATATCTATCACTAACAAACACATAAATACTTGCATATATATTTATTTTTATACTATATGTGTACGGGTTTCTCTTTTATCCCTTTTGTTAAAACGTTTGAAAAAATACAACTTTCAGTTACATTACAAAAGAAATTATTTATTAATAACTAAGTAAAAAACTAGTTTGTTAAATTCTGGTAAAGAAATGAAAAACGAATTTAATAAAGTAAATATATCATTAAAAATTTTGTCATATTCATTTTGAGCGTTGGGAAGTGAACATGGATGGACGTTCGTAGAGACTGGGAGGGTCACGGCCCTTGTTTTACTTATATTTGTTTAAAGGAAATATAACTTTGTCCCTCTGAAATTAACTAAAACAGCATTCGGTACTCTCAATAAATTAACCCAAATTCCGTCTATTCAAGTGAAGGATAATGAAGGCAGAGAAATAAATAAATGCTTCAGTGAGGGTTTTTTTTTTTTTTTTTTTTTTCGTAATCATAGTTTATGACTTTTTAACTGGTAATCATAGTTTATGAATACATATCACCACATAAACTTAAATGAGGTAAATTCTTACCTTTTTTGAAGCTTAGTATGACCACTTTACGGTTTTCGTTTGATGCTTGAGTGAGTTGTGGAGAAAAAGTAACTTTGAAAAGACAAATTATGAAAATTCGGAAAAGATATAAAACAGAAACACATTCGCTTTATGAAACTCAAATGGTCAAGAGAATTGACTTTTTTATTCTTGTTTTAATTTAACGAGCATGGAAACCCGTGCGTTGCGGCGGGGTTTTTGGCTTTCCGTTTTTTTATACATCAGGATAACAAACTATATATTGAATTCAAGCTTGGTCTTGACAATGTACACATGTTCCTCAACCATTTTCTTGATCTATTAACATGTTGCTCAAGCACTTATGTGGTTTTTTTCTTGTGAAGGCTAAAATAGTAGCACTACTGCTTGTTTCAGTAGTGATTTGATCCAAAGGCCAAATACACCTAATTATTTTTCAGTTGACAGTAGCTTGATCCTCATAACCGCATGAAAATTTGTAGGTTCCTTTTTAACGGCATTCTTTGAGCGAACACCTGGTTTGTATCTTGTTTAGCCTACAAATACAACACCACAACTCATAACTACAAACCAAAGTACTTGGACAATTTAATTATCATCTCCTACATTGCGTTTTGTTGTGCTCAGTAATCGTCACTTGAGACATGCACACCTTAAGCTTTGAAGTGGCGCATATAAATAGTTGATTTGGATTATTGTTTTATTTCTAACATAACAATGGGTAAATTATAATCCACCCCTACTCGGCAACAATTTCATCCCAAACTTCTACACACCACTTTTCACAACTAATAGTTTTAATAAATCAATGTATTTCATTCATATAAACAGACTAAGCGCGTACTTACTCTAACTCGAGCACGTACATAAACAGTTTCATGTAAAGAGTGAAAAGTCAAAACATCTATAGTAGTTATTTCTAGTCAAATAAGCAGATAAGCAGCTTAATATAAGGTATAGCAGCATTTTTTACAACAGATTAGCAATTCCAAGCACCATGTCAAAAACTGTTTATCTTATACACACAAACTGCAAAAATTCAATGCAACTAAACTATAAAAAGTAACTTAACCTGCATAATGAGTTTAATCCTATCCATAGGTGCAGTAACAGTTTTGGCAGCAGTAACAAAATCACGCCAGCAGCAAACATAATAGCATCTTCAACTATGCAACTCGCCTACATAAACCTTATAATTATGTGTCCATAAGATTCAAACATATTTCCACATCCTTAACCTGGAAAACAGCTTCATAGAACAACAAATTCAAAGAAAAAAAAAAGGAACCTGCAACAAATAATTATTGTGCACAAAATTAAGGCCAACTTCATACAATAATAAAACAGCCAAAACCTCAAAAACAATAATCCCAAAAAAAAAAATAGAAAAGATTGAAACATGATAAATATTTATAAAAAAAAATTAAAAAAAATAATAATAATAATAAACAAATACGAATCGGTTCAAAAGTTATTTAATCATCATAATTTAAAAGAGCATAGATAATACAGAGAGTTTAAAAGGAATTGAACTTCCGGGAACTTTTAGACCTCAAAAACCAACGTGCATCTCTTTTTCGTTTTCTGAAAATGAAGGTTTTAGACGACTCACAAAAGCAGAATTGCAGAAGAACGAAATTGGATTGCTATAAGAATATGTTGATAGAACGAAGTACTCATAAATTAAATATAAGTGTATAAATGAAATGCGCTTACCTTTTATTGATGCATTATCAGATTGATAACCCTTCACAGTATCATAGATTAACCCGAGAACAGAAGGAGAATGATAGGACTTATTGGCATTCTTTTCTAGAAAATGGGGATATTTTTGTGGCAATAAACATTTGGAAATCTCGATCTATTTCTGAAACAAAAGAGAGGATGTACGTCAGTGTTGTTTATTGACAAAACAATAACAAAACAGTCGGGATAATATCTAACCCTTTTCCTGCTTTTTCCCGCATTTAGAGCATCGTAGTACAAATCAGTCAACTTCAGCATTTTTTCAAGAAGCCGTTGCTTTTCAGAATCGTATGTTCCCAAATCGATATATTGGTCCTCGAATATCAGCAAGCTATCAGCTAATATATCAGCTACCATACTAAAACAACAAATATACCAGTGCGATGTTAGGAGAAACGAACATGAGGTATTTTTTTTACAGAACAACCCTTTAATCCATCAATGCGATATTAGGCTTGAGTATTTCAGTAGTTCCCGAACAGCCCTGATACTAAATAGATAACTTTTTTTAAGTAAGACAGTTTGGTTTGGTGTGACGCAAAATTGACCCATTTTCATATAAATGGGTCGTTGTTGTCAGCTTAACCCAATTCTATCTGTGTTGCAAAAACTGAACTTAGAATGAAACAATTGAAGTAAAAAGTACCTGAGTATCAAATCAGATAGTACATGTGAGATTTTACACTGGTGGTTGTGACTTTGACATCTTGACCTGATCGGATCTCACTAATGTTGCATGAAGTGTGAATGGTGCATCTTTCACGATCACGCAGTTGCTTTGTACTTCTGCAAACATGAAAGTATTTTGATAAATGCATAGTTCGATAAGAAATAGTAAAAAACATATGTGTCTAGTAGCAAAATTCAAAATTATCCACTTCCAACTCTGTCTAAATAACCACGAAACTAAATCAAGAACATAATACCAAATTAATATCTACACATTAAGGGTCAGGAAATCGTTTAATATCTAAATAGCCAATAAAGGAATCCCACCTGAAATAATTGGGTCATCGCATCTGCGTTATTTTGAATTTGCTACTCGAAAGCAACTGGGTTCACTGCTGATCCGTCTCGATTTAATAATACTTGTTGGCTGACTTGGCAGACATGGCATTCAAAATGACTTGCTAATCTGCGCCGCCTTAGCCCACTATTTTTCAAAGCACTTCTCTTCTTCCTACCTCATACGTACTATTTGGGTAGACTTGCGCGACTTTTCTACATTAAAAAATGAGAGGTCAGTATTAGCATGATGACTAATAAGCAAAATTTGAAACATAAAATTTTAACTAACATCAAGATACTTGTTTCACCTATCATCCGTTCGCATTCTTCATATACTCCCTTTGCACTATCCAAACATCACAATATGAATTGATACAAATTGAAGAAGAATCACATATTTTACAATAAAAAAAAATTAGAATAAAACCTGACCAATCCAATACGCATATTCAAGAGCTGACTAAGAGGCCGCTTGTGATGCTCTATGCCTTTGTATGCATCAGCGCTGTCTTCAACCCATGGGAGCTGCTTACATATTCAAGACACGTCCAGGAACTGAAAACTTGCAAAAATCAGATAGATTTAAAAAAAATACTTCAAGAGTTCAAAAAAGTTGTTGATGGGTTTCGTTGATATGCGCCTGTTACATTGCACCTGACAATTTTCTCTAATTAAGACTTGTATTATATGAGGAAAGAAATTTCAGAACAAACGCTACAATAATCAAGCCTATAACTCAGTTAAGCTCATAATCCGACAAATGACAAATATCATTGAAATATGCAGCAAAAGAGTATGAAATCTACAATAAAAGGCCATGTTTCAAGGTTCTTGTATGTAGCTACTTTCTAAACTTTGAAAAGGAGTATTATACCTGTGAAACCAAACTTGAATCTTGCTGCTCTACTTGTTCAGCATCATAGACCACCCTGCTACAACAACAACAATGCCATATTTAATTTTTTTGACATTGAGGATTCTGTCAGTATAATAATTAATAACCATATCAATTAATAAGCACATCAATTAAACATAAACTCGTACACATTGGTGAATGACTTATCCTTTTAAATGTCAATCAGAATTGGTCACTCTAATAGTGTAATTAGCTGCAATTGGTATGGCTTGTAAGCACTTTTTAAAAAACACCTATGTATGCTTATTTTCTACTTTTCTAGCAATATAAGTAGATAAGCACATAGCAAGCGAAACATTTCAAGAGTGGTTATTAAAAGTAGCTCAAGTGTTTCATCACTTCCCAAATGAACAGACTAACATCATTCAAAGAGACAAATAGAAAGCATTAAAATACATTACAGATAAGTAGAATAAAAATGTTAACCTGTTCTTGCAGTGACATCTACCAGAATTCCCACATTTCACACTCTTGTCGTCTCCTCTAGCCGAACAGGTCGGTTTATGCTGTTGTGAGCCTTGAACAGTTGACGGCGTCGACCCAATCAAATGAAAAGAACTCCCATCTAAAGTCTCAGCAACAGTTCTTTCCAATTAATAATAATCTGCCGCCTTTTCAAGTATGTCGTTTTTAGGCTTTAGTCTCCTGTAATCGACAATCCAAACTGCAAACTCCTTGTTTCACTTGTAAAAACACACAGAAAAAATAACACAATTATCATTTTATTATAAAAAACAAATATTCTGAAGACCGAATAGTAGTAAACTCTAGGATCATACCTGTACATATATATATCTTCACCTCCAAGTACACTGACTTCAAACCCCATTTGAGCACCACAATCCCACACCTATTTCATCCCTGAAACAGAACCATTTCAACCCCTAAATCCACGCATTTCAACGTCATTTCATCACCCAAACTCTCCAATTTATAACTCATTGACAAATTTGTCTGTTACTAAGAATCTTGCGTAAGTGAACGGAAGCATGTTCGTCCTCAAGTACAATGTAACATACTTTTTTTTCCTACAGGAAAATCCTAAATGTTAAATAAATTCAAGGCTACAAACATCATTTAACAACAAAAGCCGTCAATTATTATTGTTTTATTCTGACCGTGATAATATGCTATCAACACACAAAGATGACATATTCAGCTATCAAGCAAAGATTTTAAACAAGAATCAACAATAAAACTCAACCTATATGAACTAACAACAATCAATTAGATCATCAGGTAAATCTAAACATATATACTTTAGTAGCAAAAAAATATCTATTATATAATCCAAGTAAACTAAATCATATTCTTTACTACTACTTTATATCCAACACATCTAAATCATCAATCAAAGTACAAAAACATAAACCTACAACTCAATTAAAAAAAATTGCAGTTATTATCTGAAACTTTAAACCAAAATATACCTTTGATTAACCCAAAAAAGGAGAGGATTATGATTAAGGTTTCGATTTCTTTCAAATTGAGATAAACTGTCGAATATTTAAATTGGTGTGTGAATGATGGTGGTCGGGTGGAAGGGATGTTAGTGTTTAGTTATTTTGTTTGTGAGTTTGGTTCTTCAACGATTTAGGGTTTGCTAAGTTGCTTCTCAAGAAATTGTTGTGTTTCATGTATAAAAAAAAACCATCGGGTGGTTTCTGTGGTGGGGTGGAAGTTGGACCTTGTGATGATTGAACGGAATTGCTTGCATACTGTGGAGCAATGGATGAGTGATTTGAGTGGGAGATGGGATAAGATTTTCTGGATTTTAGAAGTTTCAGGAGGGATAAAGAATGTATAAGATAATAGGAGGGATAGAGAATTGTTAATCATGTTTTTTTTTGCAAATGACAAATCCACAGTAGATGAATAGTAAATTACAGTGGCTTGTACAGTAGCAGCCATGTAAAACTACCCTATCAACCACACATTCATGTACTAATGACTTTCCTAATGACTTTTGAAGATTTTTTTTGCAAACTCCAAGATCTCACTATTAAATAGATTGGATAATGGGTTGTTTTCTAACATAAATTTGCAAAGGGAGATGCCACTTGTTTATTTCTAATATGAAACGAAAATTTCAACATCAATGTATTTTATTTTCACCAGAAAGAATATTTTATGGTGCGTTTGGTATGCGGGTATCGATATAAGCCTTTGGGTTTGAAAGATCTTTAAGATGTTTGGTTTTAGGATATTTGTTTGACGACACCCTTAAGACGAGGGTACGCGCATACCTAGGGTTCTAAAAGACGCGTCATGGCGGCGCCAAGACGCGAGGCGTGGTCTCAAAGTTACGAAATACACAAAGGTGTGGGCTCTAAGCGTGGCGTGAGTTGAGGCGTGAAAAGGCGCGCAATGCGTGGCGAGTTTTTTGAAGCGTTTAGGGGATTTACTAATATTTGAGATTTTTTTTTCGCGCAAAGGTGAATAAATTATATTAACTTCCAACAATAGTACATCATGAGAATAACATAGACTGATTTTGGGCATCTCCCAAATCAGATACAAAATAGCATAGATACAAAACAAGACTAAATACCCGATATCTGATGGACCTATAACATGTCTGACAAGACTATTCTCATACAGTAATACAAACAGAGTATATACATAGCACAACGGACTTATTCAATCATTATCCATTCTCATCATTTGAATTCACCTTAAAGCACCATACCATTTAGCTATATTTCCATAACTCCTATCCACCAAGACCACTCAACCTGCCACCACAGTGATCAAAGTAGAAAAGGAGAATGGCATCACTATGAACCCATAACCCTTCCAATCAAGGGCTATGCCAAACAACCTACATTTTCATCTCTAAAAAATGGCTTCAGTTGTTTGGGAACACACTCCTTGAGGGAAGACCAACCATTACCTCATATGATGATGTATTGGGTGGACCAAGAAGGTTTATCTTTCACACCTCTCTATTCCACCCATCATACACCATACACCCAAGCCATTTACCCTTCACAATGAGAGACCCTTCTTTATGGTACATTCATACTAAATTAGGCCTCCTACTTAGCCATGCATATGTGTCCAAGTCCCTCCTAAGGCCAACCTGAACAACATATGAGGTTACCATAGGTACAACCACACCAGTTAGAACTCCAAATTACAAGGTATCTCAACACTATAATGGCCTGCAATCAAAGAAATATAACAATTTTTGAATTTTTGATGTTGTATTCCATGTATCCAAACACCCCTTATGACAGCAACTCACATCATAGCTCAATAGACTTTGGTAAGGATCCAACTGCAGAACACCAGATTATGCTGCATTATCCCATTTGACATTCCAAAGAGAGGAAACTGTGTTCACAGCAATTGACTTTTTCACTTTCAAACCCATAAGTCTAGCTTTGACAGTTTCACAAATCAATTTAAGCATAGTCTCCCAACTCCTTTCTTCATCTTTGAAAATCCTATAATTCCTTTCCTGCCACAAGAAATAGATTGTAGCTCCAAGACATAGTCTCCTAACTACACTCCATATGCTGTTTTTACAAGGCATATCAGCAATTTTGACCACAGTACTGTTCCATTGGATTTCATTCACACAGCAGTCCATCATTGTGAGCATATTAGTCCAAATCTTATTAGAGTAGCTACATTGGAAGAAGAGATGATTGTGAGACTCCTCAGTACTCTAACATAAACTGCACACCATCATATCATAAATCCCTCATTTCCTGATTCTATCTTGAGTAAGCAGTTTTTCCTGAATAGCCAACCATAAGATAAAAGAGTGTTTGGGAATACATTGTGTAAACCAAATCAAAGGGCTCCATCTTACTGCCATAGACTGCTCCCTTAAGTCATCATATACACATCTTGTGCTAAACTTTTTCCTCACACCGGCATTGTTTAACCACATAACTTTGTCTGGTTGTTCATGGTTAATGACAGGAACTTCAATATTGCTCAGAAAAGGAAAGTCATCATACCATTCATTAGGCCATCTCCATTGACCATTGGTGATCATATTAGCAACATTACTAAGTTTATCCAACCATTCATCATAGATGCTTCTATGATCAATATGGTTGATTAGAGGGCCCATAGAACACCAGTTGTCATACCACGTTGATACTTTTGATCCATTACCCACAACATATTTGAAATGACTATGAACCATATCTCTAATGTCTAACAGATTTCTCCAAACCCAACTATCATTCAATTCTTTTTAAACTTGCCATATACTCAAATCTTTAAGCTTTACTGCACTAACATATTTAACCCACAAAGTATCTTTCTTACTTGCAAGGTTCCAAAGATGTTTTACCAAGCGAGCTTTATTCCATGTAGCTAAATCTTTCAAACCTAGGACACCTTGAATCTTAGGCTGACAAACTGATTTTCAAGCCACCTTGGCTTTACCCTTGGACATATCATTTTGACTCCAAAGAAAACTTTTAAGAATACTATTAATGGTTTTGATGACATCTTTAGGTAGAAGAAAAACATTGCACCAGTATACTTGTATAGACTCCAATACTGAAACAATTAGCTAAAGCCTTCCAGCATAAGTAAGGCATATTTTCCCACAATGACAGACCTTATTTCTAACGTTATCAATAAGAGCTTTGCAATCTTTAATAACTAATCTTTTGGAGATCAAGGGGACACCAAGGTATCTCATAGGGAGTTTTCCTTTAGTAAAAGGAAGGATACTAATAATGTTATGTTCATCTTGATCATTCAGGCTGACAAGGAACACAATACTTTTAGAAAAGTTAGGCTTGAGACCAGAACAGTTACCAAACTCTTCCAAGGACCTTTTGATGAGGGAGACATAACCAATATCACCATGGCAAAAAATAAGCTAATCATCTGCAAAACAGATATGGGTGATCTTCAAGTTTTTGCAACCAAAGTGATAGGTAAAATCAGGATCATTCCTCACATTCCTTCCAACCATAAGAGTAAGCACTTCCATGACCAAAGTAGGTGACATTGGATCACCCTGTCTAAGACCCCTACATCCTTTGAAAAACCCACAACTCTCCCCATTGACATTGATAGAGAAACCATCTGTCCTTATACACTGCATGATCCATACAATCATTTTTTCATGAAAGCCAAACTGTTTTAACAAATTCTCCATAAAATCCCAACTAACTGTATCATAAGCTTTCTGAATATCAATTTTAAAAGCTACTCTCTTTGGACCTCCCTTCTTGTCATAACCTTTCATTAACTCCTGTGCAAGCAGAATATTATCCTGAATTTGTCTTCAGGGAATAAAAGCACTTTGGTTAAGACTAATCAGGTTATCCAAACACCCCTTTATCCTATTGGTTAGAACATTACTAATGCATTTAAAGACCACATTGCAGCAAGCAATGGGTCTAAAATTAGATACTTTAAGAGGTATTTTAATCTTGGGAACAAGGGAAATGATAGTGGCATTAAGCTCTCCCAATCACTTGCCAGAATTGAAGAACTCCTTGATAGCTTTACATACATCATCACCAACAATGCTCCAGGCTTTTTTAAAGAACTCTGTATTAAAACCATCTGGACCTGGGGCTTTATTGTCACCAATAATAAACATTGTATCTTTAATCTCCTAAGAAGTTACCTCTGCAACCATCCTATTAGCTTCCACCATTGTGAGTTTATTTGTGAACAATGAATCTGCATCCATAAAGGGACTGACAGGCACATTAGAACCCAGAAATTGTTGGAAATAATGAACAAATTGATGAGCAACCCTATCACCATCAAATCTCTGACCACTTTCATTTTGAATAGAATTAATCCTATTCCTCTGATATCTACCCTTCAGAACCTTATAGAAGAAAGCATTGTTTTTATCACTATAACTGAGCCAATTGATCTTACACTTTTGGAACAAGAGCTTTTCCTCATCTGCAACAGCTACCATGTATTCTTTCAAAGCAGCACACTCCTGATCTCTTAAAGCTTTATTAGAGGGATCTAAATCAATTGCATACTGGATAGATTTGACATTATCTTTTAGCTTCTTTACCTTTTCAACCAAGTTACCATTCTTCTAGTTTAGCCTTTTCATATTACCTTTTAGAGCCTTCATCTTTTAAACAAGCTTGTACATACTAAATCCATACACATTTATGCTCTACCGTTTCCTTACTTCATCTAAAATCCTCCTTATCAACTATGTAGTTAGCAAACTTGAAAGATTTCTTCCTACTTTTGAAACCATTAGGGATAACCAACACAACTGGACTATGATCAGAAATAATGTAAGGCATGAAGATAGCATGTGCAGTAGGATACTTAGTAGTGAACTCCTCATTAACCATAATCCTATCAAGCTTTTTAAGAATATCAGTGTAGCTCTGAGCTGCATAGATCTTCAATCTCAACTTGATTAACACAGTCCTTAAACTTAGTCATATCCAAAGTCATAAAAGAGCTTCCCACAGAATGTTCATCAGATGCTAAAGTAACATTGAAATCTCTACAAACAACCCACGGTTGCCCATTAGAAATCAATTTGTGTCTATGGAGTTCTTTCCATAATACCCTTCCCTCTATACCTGTATTAGCAGCATAAACAAAGGAAAAAAAGCTAATGAATTGATCCTCTACAATTTCAAGAACACAAAACATAACCAGTTTAGAAGCACTAATGTATACTAGATTTAGTAGAGAGCTGTTCCAGGCTGCAATTATTCTATACCCCTTTTCACTATACTTCATGTTAGAAATCCATTCCCATTCTCCAAAGACTTTACCACACACCTTATCTAACATTTTACTTTTAAGATATGTTTCCAAAGTAATGAAAATATTTAATTTTTCCTCATGTATACGATTAATAACCTCATCTTGTTTAGAAGTTGTACCCATACGTCTGATATTCCAAATTCCCATTTTCAACTCCATGACAAATACTAAGGAAGAAAATTGCCATCAGCAGTCATGAAGAACATTCTTGTCCATACCCCTCAAATCACCCTTATTCATCATACTTGCAATAACATCTGATACACTACATACATCTTCCACTTCACAATTGACCTTCTCAACTTGATCCTTTGTTATCACATTATGAGTGTTATTACCAATTAACAATTCCCATCTTTGTTTAAAATATCCAAACATCTTAGGGCTCCAATCCTTAGACTCATTAGTGGTAGGCTGCTTCCTCATTCTTATAAATACATCAACCTCTTCCCTTTTAGCCATATCATGCATTTCCAGCAACTCACCTTATTCTAACTGACTTAGTGAAGCAAACTGGTTTGCAGTCTTTGTACTCCCATTATCCTTAACTACAGTAGCCTGTTTTTTCCCATTTCCTGTATTCATTACCTCAACTTTCTTCTGTTCTACATTCTCTTGCTTGCTTATCTCAACACCTTTACTACCTTCCACAGTTGTATCCCAGTCTGCACCACTTTAGGTTTGTAAATTGGCCTATTGACAACACTAGCATAAGTAACATTCTTCTTAGGTTGATTATTATGCGTAGACTGATTGTTCTTTGTTGTATTATCCTGTTTAGCTTTCCTTCTATAATCCACCTCAGTAAATCCATCCTTCTCTTCTGAACTCACTTTCTCTTTCAATTCCTTGGTTTCCTTTGTATTAACACATTAAGGGCATGATTCCTTACAGTGACCAAACACACAGCATTCTTGACACATGGGGGGGGGGGTCCAATCATATTTGCCTTGAACTGTTTTGGTACCAGTGATCTCATTCAGGCTATTCTTGTACTTCACATCAATCTTGTCAGGAAGTCCTTTCTTAGCTGAGACCTCGGTTAGAACCCTAGCATACCCCACTCTTCCCACCCCAATTTTACACATGCTGGCAGTCATAGCATCCATAAGTGAGAGGATTTATAACACTTAGGATGTTACTCCTTTATAATGTGTTTATGATACTTTGAGGTTATGTAGTTAAGTATGCGGAATCTACTTAACCACACTTAGAAGATGTTGTTTAATGTAACAGTAATGTAGAATGAACAATGAACACAATGTTTAACTTCAAACGATTCAATATTATTCAAGAATAATACGAGTGATCTCAATATCACTAGGGTTACAACCTTGAATCTTAACAAAACTATATTCGACTCATATATGAAACATCTAACCTAGGATCTCCTTTTATAGACTTAAGGAGTCCTTTACAAGATAAGTATCTACTATATATTTCTAACTAATTGTGATATACATAAGATCTATGCCATACTTATCCTTAATACATCCTTATCATATCAGCAATACCTTCTTTTATACACTAGCATTACTAACTTAGAGTTTGTATTGTTAGTTATATTTTTGCAGTTCTTCAGTTATACACTAACAGTTTATACTGTTAGTGTATTCTTCCAGCAGTACTAAGTCTTGAACATTTAATTCCCAACAATCCTCCCCTAAATCATCAAGTTTCTCTGAATTAAATGAGGATTGTGAGGACTCTTCCAAACACTACATAGTCAACCTTAGTCTTCTGGCTTTCCTTTCTTCTGCAAGCTGAAATATTTTTCTGATTAACTCTTTTGCCATCTCTGAATCTTCTTCAACCTTGAGTCTTGATGATAGCATAAGCATTAATATTCCTGCTCTTAGTGGTTAATCTTTTTCCACTAACATATAGATTTCCACCCCTGCTTTAGTAGAAACTCTATGAACGCCACAATTATCAAACAGTCTCCATGTGATGTCATAGCCAAGAGCTTGAAATTTTCATATAGCTTCACCTGTATTAGGATCATATATTCTCTTTAGTTCGACCCAAAGCTCTTTATCTTTATCATCAGGAGGGTCTGAGGTCTTGAATCTCTCTTGAACTAAGCTCCACAGCTTATCCAAATCATCTCTGTCAAAAGCTTTGATCATATCTTCAAAGAATTTGTAGACTTTAAACTTTCCTCCTACTGTTTGTATACCAGCACCAGCAGTACCTTGTGAACCACCAGTACCTTCTGTTTGTATACTAGCAGTACCATGTGTAGCACTACCAGTACCTTCTGTAAACTCAGCAGTACCTTGACCCATTTGTTGTTCTTGCCTCCCCTGAGTATCATACTCCTCTTGAACCAAAGAAATGTTAGGATCTTGATCTAACTGGGCAATCTTCCTCCCCTGTTTGGAAGATTCCTCACCTTTATCTTTTCCTTGATCATCTGATGAGCTTGATGAATAAGATGAACTAGTTGATGCTACGACATGAGTTGATCTCTTCTTTTTCAGTGTCTTGACCTGTTGCTCCAATTTCTTGACTTTAAGCACCAACTTTGTATACACCTTGCCAAAAATCTTCTTATAAGAGATCAGATGAGCTTCCAATGTAGTAACTTTCTCAAACAATTTGGTACATAGATCCGTTAATTCTTTAAGTTTCTGACTACCCTCAGCACTTCCTGATGTGTTACCTTCAGGGAGAGGTGCATCATGGGACAAAGACTCATAGTCCACCACATGGGGAGCTTCTGAGCCACCCAAAGTTTCCATTTGGCTCGGGATTCCACCAAGAGTACTGGGTTGATAGGAACTTGGTACTGTTGGTGTTGCCATGGATTGGGTCTTAGCTATGTTACTTCTGTCCTACCCAGCTTCTAAGCCTGAGACAGTATAAGCAGCCCTTTCCATACTGACATAGTCAGCCTCATCTGCTACATTGGGAGGGTTAGGGTCTCTGTGCTGAGGAACAACAGAGCCGTCTCTGGATAAAGACCTATCTGGTGATGAGAATGGTTGTGAAGATGAGTGTTCTGATGTTGTGGGTGTGTGTTGAGAGTCAACTGGGCTGGTTGATCCTTCACCCTGTACCTGTAGCATTGAATAAAAAAGTGGAACTTCTTCCCCACTATACCCTTTTGAGGCCATCTTCATATTACTGAAAAGTTTTTGGGTAAGTTTGGGTGTTGGATAAACATTTTTATGCGGAAGAAGGTGATGTTTCCTCATATTCAAAATAGTTTGGATGAACCTGGGATACATCAAAAACTTTGATTTGCTATCAACATTTTAAACCATTCCTTCAAAGATGAGTTTTGAAAAGTTGAAAGTTCTGTCAGTAGCTAAGCAAATGAGAGCAGTTTCAATATTGCTACTGAACTGTTCCTATGAGGTTTTCTTAGGACTAAGACAGTGAAGGATGGTGTGGATTAAAAACCTCCATTCTGGGGCAAAACAACCTTTCTGAAAGGTTAAAGATTGTGATTGGATGTTGTACCCCATCCTAGTTAAAGTTTCAAAAATCTCAGTGTTTGGCATAGAACTAATACCATTGTCATCATTCAGATGGAGATGCCTTCTGAGTGATGATTCAGTAAGAGTGATAGATTTACCATCCACTGTTGCATTTATCTCTTTGTCACCATTTTCAAATGTTTTGACAGTGGCAGTCTGCCAAAACTCTTTGATTTGGGAGACATAGATAGCGGGATTTAATGTTAAAGAATACCTTATGTGAGAACCATGTAAAAAGTCCACTATCTGTGTAATTTGGTGTCATCCTCTGCTTTTTCCAAATAAGTGACCATGTTGTGTTTATCGACAAAGGTCAAAGTAGCCATGAGTGTCAGTAAAATTATGATTTGACTGCTGGGATTAAAGTAATTTAGGCTAGAAAGTAGATGAAGAAAGTGAATTGAGATATTATCGAAAACTTATGAGGGGTTTCGATTGGACCGACTTCAATTAAAAGATAACTTTTGATTGAAGAAAGGTGAATATAATAGTTTAAAAGTAAAAATGTCCAAAAGAAAACCCTTGAGATAAGATTTTGATCAGTAAAAATCTTAACATACTCTCAAGGGCTAGTTTCGAAAATCTATTAATTCGCACCAGTACTAACGTCTATCCAATAGTACAAACGTAAGCCTACCAGTACTAACTTTTTGCCCGGCAGTACTAATTTTTGGAAAAATTTTGACATAGCAATATGAACTCAATTTTGATTAAAAACAATACTGCTTACAACCATTTTGAAGGGATTAAGTGTAAGGACAGACACTTAATCATGATTTTGGTTTAATGCAACCTCTAGTTGTGTGAGATCCAATGATTTCAGTTATAAATAACTGCCTGTGATCAGATAAACTCATTCAAAGAGCTTTCTTGATAGGGTTTCCAGCTCATGGCAGTTGTTACCTTTAACACAATTGTGTTAGATTCACATTTGCTCATTGTTCTCTCTACCAGATGTTCTTAGACTAAATCATTATACAAAAGTATAAAATGGTAGAGAGTGAGTTATGTCAGTTACTATCTGACTAACTAAGCCATCAATTCCAACATCAGATTTCAAGAAAGAAGTTTTAAAGAACCAGTTAACTTAGGTATAAACCTTTGTTAATAGATCCCCAGACAAACCCAAACTTTGTCCATCATCAACCTATTATATCATCAACTTAAGCCACCAACTACTAATCACAAAATGCACAAGTAATTCCTTTGTGCTTAAACAATCCACACCTGCAATTGTTAGTCCAAAACCAAGAAAACAAAGTGCAAAGCACTTGCTTCATCACAGTATAAACATATGACTAACAGTTCTAACAAAGAGTTCAAATTTGTAGTAGCAGTACAAATTATACAAGAACAGTACTAATTGACAAGCCTAGCAGTACAAATCCAATTTAATATACAAAAGCACGCATATTAAAAACTTTAAGGGTTAAGAATTCCAATACTTGTTATCAATTATTGAAACCTCCCAACATCAAAAGCTTTAGTGAGAAGATCTGCAAAGTTTTGATCAGTATGAATTTTGACAACTTGAATTAACTTTTTCTCATTGCAGTCTCTTATAAAGTGATGCCTAATTTCTATGTGTTTTGTAACACCCCGACCCGACAAGGGTAAAGATGTCACAATAATGGTTTCATATCAGAACAAACACAAGCATATGACATAAATAATACAATTAAGTTTCAAGGGTTACAATGGAAAATCTGAAACTACAAGGTTACAATGAAAATACAATAGTCACTAAGTCTGAATATATGCTCTTCTAGTCATCTCTAATCCAAAATAGCTATCAGGATCTTCTATGTCCAAAGTACTCTCCACTCATACCCATCTTCCAAACTAAAACCTGCCGCAGGAAAAGGAATGCGGCTGAGCTACGAAAGCTCAGTGAGCAGATATAACGATAACAAAGCAGTAGTAAAGGGATAGTGAAGTAAGTGAAACAATGTAAAGTGTAACAAGAGTTAGGAAAGAAAATAAAGGTTATGCAGAGATATTAGGAATTAAGAAACAGTTACAATAGATAAGAGTAAAGGGAACAGTAATCCCAACCCGAGCCCAAGTCATATCAAGTCAAGTCATGTATCAAGTCAAATATCAAGTCAAGTATCCAGTCAAGTATCAAGTCAAGTATCCAGTCAAGTACGTATCCGGAGGGGTGACCTCGGAATACTAGGTACAAGGTTATAAGGTAACAGAAACAGAAATCCACTACGAGCCCAGTAACAGTAACAGTATCAAATATCAGGATGTATGGAGGGGAGACCTCAGCATACCAAGTACAGGGTGAGGGGATACCTCCAAGGGTTGGAGTAGCTAGCTCCCAGTATGTGAAAGACGTGTATCGCACACACCATCAGTCACCAGTAATAACAGTATATAACAGTAACAGTAACAGTAACAAATCTAGGATGCATCCATACGCCCCAAGTAGCCAAATACCTCCTCAACACACCAAATCAAATCAAGTCAGGGACGGGACAGGTCATCACTCTCCTGCCCTAGAGTCATGCCATCGGTGCATCAATGACATGGACATGAAACCCTCATCCCTAGTGGGTGGCTCGTAGTCTCAAACTGTGGGTCAAGGTCAAGTATCAAGTATCAAGTATCAGGTATCAAGTGTCAAGTATCAGGTATCAAGTGTCAAGTATCAGGTATCAAGTGTCAAGTATCAGGTATCCAGTATCAAGTATCAAGTGTCCAAGTTCAAGTTCAAGTTTCATATAAAGCAGTTCAAGTCAAGTTTCCATTTCATTTATATCAGAAGGTCCATATCAAAGGTTCATATCAAATGGTTCATATCAGAAGGTCCAATATCAGAAAGGTTAATATCAGAAGGTTCAATATCAGAATGTCAATATCAGAAGGTCAATATCAGAAGGTTCAATATCAGAAGGTCAATATCAAAAGGTTCATAATTAAAGTTTCATAGCAACAATTCATTTAAAAAGGTTTTTATTTAAAAGTCCATTTAAAGCAATCTTTCAAAAATGGTTTTCATAATAAATGATCTTACAAAATAGTTCTCATAAAAGTGGTCTTTCAAAACGGTTTTCATAAAGATGGTCTTAAAAATAGTTTTCTTAGAAACTTTCATTTAAAAGTAGTATCGCATCTTTTTAAAATAGCTTTTCTCACACATTTTCATATATAATTCTGAAAGGTTTTCACATCTAGTTACCAAAATCAAATAATCCTTCAAAGTATCAAGTGATTCAAATATTCATGTTACAGGGTGACGAACGAGTCATATCAAGTATCAAAGGAACATGGCAAGGCTCAATTATCAAGGTTCACAAATCAAGGGAAGCATAGCAAAGGCATAGATCAAGTAGGAAAGCCCCAAATAAGAAGGCTCAGATCATAATCAATCCAATATAGAAAGATGTAAGTGAAAACATGAAGAATGAATCAAAGTATAAGGGAACATAGCAATGGCTTAGGGAACCCTATAGTGAATCAAGATCAAAAGTCATGAGAAGGACACCCTTACTGAGAAAGGGTAGAATATCTGTACCTTATTAGCAAGCAAAGCAGAATCACAAAGCAAACACTGACAGGAAACCAAGTCACTCCTTCTTCGCACCTAAAGGAGTAGAAGACAGAATTACTAGTGGTTCTAATTTACTAAATTAGTAAGTTTCCATTTTTAGAAAGTTTCCTTATTTAGTAAGTTTCTATAATTAGCAGGTTTCCCATAATTAGAAAGATAAAATTAGGTTAAGTCATTAATTTAATATTATTATGGAAATAGGGTTCATTTTATCAAGTTATAATAGTTTAGGGTTAATTATGACAACTCTCCATATTTTAGGGTTTTAAATGTAAATATGTCAAAGATAAGGGTTTAAAGTGCAAATATTACAAGTTATTCATTTTAATCCATAAACTATCCATAATTTCAATTTTCACACTTCAACTTTAACAATTTACAATTTATACCCTTTAGTTAGTTAACTTACAAATTAAACCCTATATTTTATTAAATAACAATTTAACCCTTTAAATATCCTTATTTACACTTTAAACCTTCAATTTTCGAAAATTACCCATTATACCCTTTAAATAAACATTTATACGAATTACCCTCTATTTTGTACAATTTACAAACAAGCCCCTCTAATTATTAAATATTCAATTCGAATTAATAATTTAAACAATTTACCAATTAAACCTTTTTGTTACAATTTTTACACATAACACCCCCATGTTATAATTTTTACGAATTGCCCCTGGTCCAAAATACCTTACAAAAATAACCCCCATGTTTGAATAATTACAAAACACACCCTAGAGTTTTAATTATCCAATCGGTATTACATAAAAATATATAAACCCTAACCCTAAATTTTTCCAATCATTACCAATCATTAACACAACCTTAAAAATACATTTATTACTTCAATCTATCATCAAAAACCAAAACCCTAATTTATACGATTTATATAATATTTTTAAACCTTTTTATTTTTAAATCCGGTTTGAACAAAAATTAACCAAGGGTGATATAGGCTTCAACAAATATAATGATCATTTTTCTAGAGTCATATGGCACGTATAGAACCCAAATAAAATATGTTTGAAACCCAGAAAAATCGTATGACTTATTTTAGGTTTTATTTGCGTTTTTGATCTTTATAATTAATACGATCAAACTAACGTGCATGGGTCGACATAACTATTTTATATGAGTCATATGTGATGTAGAGGGCACAAGAAAAATACCAGATGAAGCTTAGAACGAGTGGACAAGTCGTGGGAGTTTTTGTTCTTCTCGCTAAAACAATTCGACACACAAAAACTCCTACAATCAAAACTAGTGACCCAACACCTTAGCGCTATTTTTCCCACCTTCCTTGGACGTGTATGAACCCAGGAAAAATAACCACAGCCTCCAGAAAAAATCATGAGATGAAGAGAGAGTTCTGTGTGTGTGATTTAGGGTTTTCGTATGGGATAAATAGGGAAATAAATAAAACCGTGTGTATGGATTGAGGGGAGGCAATAATTTTGGCCCAAGATTGATGTGATGAGATACTTTCTAATTTGGAAGGATTTTCCCTTTAAATGTAATGCTTATCCTTATTTTAATTAATTTTTTTTAGTGATTTAACAATAATTAAAATGTATATATATAAGTACAATTCGGCCCATATAATATTTTTGTGTGTGACATGTAAAATATTAAAATGTTCAGGAAAAACTTATTTTACTTCATATGGTGTTAGTTTCCAAGAGTTTGTGATTTATTTGGTATTTTATTTAATTATTTAGTGAAATTTTAAGTTACAAGGGCATTTTGGTAATTTTGTATGTTTTGACATTTTAGGTATTACATGTTTTGTTTTAGAATGTTGCACTGGATTTTTAATTATGCATATTGTACTGCTATTGTCAATATATATCATGGTGTTCATAAAATTATACCCATAGTCAAGCAGTTGATTTTGAATCCAAAGCACTTGACCTGTAGGTCACTAATATCTCAAACACACACACGATATGAAAGCTAAAATACGTATAACTACTAAATATTAAGCTACGAATAAGAGGAAAAGATAATAAGCTAAAGAGAATAAGATGAGAATAAGATGTAAAGGAAGGCTTTCAATAATCGAATGATTCAAGGACAAAGCTTGCGCATAATACATGAAAAACCAACAAGAAATGAGGAGCCCTTGCCTTCTATTTATAGGCAAATACTTAGGGCGCCTCATACTTACTTGTTTCTAGAAGGATTAGCCGGTCCATGGGCTACTAATGGACCGGACTCTAATTACAAACAATATAGCCCAAATAAGCAACATATTTATCGCATTTGATCAAGACTTGAATATTACAAAACGTGTTCCTAACAATCTCCCCCTAAGTCTTGATCATCAATGTTGCTTGACGTCTTCTTTGCTTCTTTGGCTTCTGACGTCTTTATAATCTTTGTTTCTTTGTTCTTGTTCTTAAGATGATATGATGTTGTCTCGAACTGCCAATCTCCAACGTCTTCTTGTCTCTCCATCATGCTCATATGTCTTTGACTTGTTTTTGTATCATATATTGAACTTTTGATGTTACTAAGTCTTTGAGAGAACATTTCTTCAAGATATGAACATGATGGAGTCTTGATGGTCGAACTCCAGCTCCTCAGCAGCAGCAACAGCAGCATCAGCACGAACCAACCGGTACTTACAGGCTCAGACTTGAGATCGTCAACAGCATAGTGTGAAGACTTTCTCAAATCCTAACCCAGACCGTTCTGAACCGGATTCCCCCGAAAGGGATAACACGGACACACCGAAGTGCACCCACGATTCAGTGAGTCGCTGGAGATCACCCCACGACTGTAGACCGTTTGGAGCAAACACTAAGCGTAATCCACAAGGAGTTACCGAAGTGACCTGCTGTCAGAGTTGTTTGATGTTGCTCTGGCAGGATTTCCATTCAATCATTGATAATCACCATTGTGACTTCTCTCATGAATGTTCTAGGCAGATTGCTAAGATCTGCGAAGGACACTTTCCTAAGTTACAACTGATGCTCATGATGTAGAACACCAGAGTAGTTCTAAGTGTACCTAAGAGATCTTTTATGAATCTCATGGCTCTAGACTCAATTAGTGCACATTTTTTTGGTCATCGGAGGCGTGGAGCAGATTGCCTCCTTTTCAATATCAAATTTCTCGTAATGAGAGGTCGATAGATTACGAAGGGTTCTCCGTGTGAATGAAACAAATGTCTTTTGAGAGACACTTGAGTGGCTTAGAAGGTTTATTAGTGCGTCACTGGGTCCATGACGTCTTTTAGTCTTCAATATCGGTGATGCTCATCAACCAGTAGATTATGAATTGAACCCGGTGTCTGCCCTAAGGTTGAACAAATGGAGGGCTATTTCTTTTCACCCTTTTCTTTGCTTTTCTTTTTAATTCTTCAACCCCTTCTTTCTCCGTTCATTCATTTTCTCCTTTATATATCATACCTAGGACTTTCTAGTTCTAAACTATTGGTATTGTCCTTGGGTAGATCCCTCCGGCTCTGGCGGATCATAGGACGGTTTTCCCTAACCTTAGTCACCTTATAACTCCATGACTATCCTAATGATGCCATAACACCAAAACCATTGAAAAATCTCTCAAAGTGTCGATAATTTGTAAAGACATTTTGTTGACACCTTGAGAGTTTGATGATTTTCAGAAAGACTCCCCCTTAACATGTGCGCCTAAGTAATAAATTTGAAATTTGCACATGCTGGAAAGAGTTGGCACTTTTGAATTGATTGACTTTCAATAAACCTGATCGTTGCGAGACACGCTTACATCACCAGTTAAACTGGCTTGAAATTATTACCCGTCCAGATCAGATTCAAAGATTATCGCTCGAAATTGGTACATTCTACTCAGACACGTCCTTTCCGAGACACGCTTACATCACCAGTGAAACTGGCTTGAAATTATTACCCGTCCGGGACATGTCCTTTCGACTACTGACTTTTCCTATCGTCAATTCGAGGGTCAATTCTGAGTTTGAGCACAAGAGATTCTAGCAAAGAGACACCATATTTTAATCATCTTTTACTTCTCCCCCTCAAAAATAGCTTACTCATGATGTTTTTGGAAAAACGTTTATGATTAAAATATGCTGTTTTTGAGTTTTAGGGAAGAATTTCAAGAACATTTGTAATTCTTTGAACAAAGATTATATTTTCAAATACTCCCCCTTAACAAGGGAATACTTGTCCTTATGAGTAGAATGTTTGAAAAAACTTTAGAAAATATTCTGGTTTTAATTCTGCTCATAAGTAAGAAGCTTTCGCTCCTTTTTCAGGATTGAGGCACTGAAGCGTACCTCAGGGTCCTTTCTTTGAGGTCCGGGTTGTACACTGTTATGTGTGCACAAGCCGTAAGGCATAGGCCAATATGGAAAGAATAATGATATAAGAATAATGTAATAAGATAATATATTCTTACATCAACCGCCTTTGCCAAAAGTTGAGAATACTGGGTCAGTCCGCTGAAATAGTCTGATAGCGAAAGGTGGACGACCCCCAACATAGCTTTCTAATCTCCTCATCTGATCACGATGATATAACCTTTCTTCAATCTTCTGAACAAATTCCTTAACTTGTCGCACCTCCTTACAATTCCATCTTCTTGATTTTCCCAACGCTGAATCTCGAACCCGATTAGCTAACCCATCACGTACACTCTTTAAGGTATCGTCATAGAACTTATGAATTTCATTGAATGCCATGAAACGATGAAAATCTGTTGTACTTCTGTAAACGAACCCAAAGAACGGACTATGTAGCATGGTGTATTGAGGGTCCTTTTTGCTGTTGAGTAGGAATTGCGGTTCAACAAGGTTTAGCTTTGTCTGATAACTTTCGACACCTATCTGGAGATCTTCTACACGTTCTTTGATGATTGTTCTCCTGATGTAGTGACAGAGAGAGGTACTGAGTGCATATCGAAGCTCGTTTGTCAGATGTTTCAGTTTGCCTTGAACTTTCATCAGTTACATGTCTTCGATATCATTCAGGTTCAAATCAGGAAGATCAGCCTCAGAGAATGTGTAGAGATTGTTGTAATTCTTTTTACTGTGATCTCTTCGAGAAATATATAATCACACCTTCTGGATCCGCTCACATTGGTAACGGCCACTATTTTGAGATCACTGTAAACTGGTTCCCGTGATTTCTGGAGAGCAAGTTTGTACTTGTACCAGCTTTGTCGTTTAGAATACCAGTGATGAATCCCCAACTCTGCATCACGATCATATTTCACGAGCTTTTTAACAAACATATGTCTGTTAATAGCTTCTTCTTCAATAGCTGACTGTGTGTAGTGAGCAGCTGGTGTGAAAGTGATTGACGTAGCATACTTTGTCTTCCCTTGTGCTCCGTTCTTTAGAAGTTCCAGATCGTTGTTGATGAAAACTTGGAAGGGAATTTCTGAGTGGTGAGATCTTCGTATCACGGGAAGCGGCTTAGTCCAATCAGTGATGTATGGACGGTTTTTGCCAACTCCCCTGACTACGTCTGGATCAGCCCAGTCGAAGTCACTTGACATTGCGCATGCAATGTTTTCAAGATGATATTCAAGTTCGGCTGCGCTATTAGATTTATCTTTCAGAAGAATGAAGGTATCGTTCTTGATCCGTCGAAGTTCCCGTTTGGTCATTTTCTTAATGTTAAGACTTCTTTTGATCTCTTGAGTAACAGTAAACGTGCTGTCTTCAACTCGGGAAGCTTCTTCAGTCGAAATCTGAGCACTTGCCAGATGATCAAACCATTCATTCCCTAGCTCATCCTTGTCATTATCAAGCCAGGTGACAACAGCTGGTTTATTAGATGACTTCTTGCTGCGTGATGACTTGGATGTGGAGGGCTTTGGTTTAGGTGGTGACGGTGGTGAATGCGGTTGATCGTCTTGCGGCTGAAATTCCACATCTTCAGCCGTGAAATGCTCATATTGATGTTCGGTTTCATTAGGACCAGATGATTGATGTTTTTGAGGTAGAGATGATGTTGTATTTCCAGTTGGCTCCTGAATATGAATCCCAGACCCGCTTTTGTGTTTCTTATGTTCGGGGTTAGGGTCTTGATCATCCTCGTCATCCTCTCGAATGCGTTTCCCTTTGTCAGCAGCTACCTTGCACGATTTCTTCTCAATGTGTGCTTGAAGAGCCGCGATCAGGTTGATTTCTTCTTGAGAAGGAGAGGTGATTTCAAAGAGTCCTTCGAGAAGCACAAGCTCGATATATTCAGTGGTGAGATCTTGAAGCGGTTTGGTTTGGGAAGAAGATGAGACGGTTTCTTTGATTTTGTCTTCAAGTTGTGAATCAATATGCTCATTTATATTTTGCTGAAGATCAGGAATAAATTGCTTGACAAAATGCCTTGTCTTACGTGTGATATGATCTTTGATATTAAAATCAAGGAATTCATCTATCTTCTTTTTACTTTCCTGCATCTCTTCCACTTGCTGAGACAAGTTCTTGACTAAACTTTCCATTTCAGCCCATTTTGTTGTTGCTTGTTTGTCTCGTTGTGCTTGTGCTCTCTTTACTGCTTGTTTAAGTTTCTTTGCTGTAGGAGACACAACTTCAACTTTTGAAACATGGACAATTCTTCTTTTACTCTTTCCTTTGTAAGCCTTTAGAATATTCTCAGAAATAGTTGCTTTTGATTTGGGTGATGAAGATCTTGAAGATGATGGAGTTAGTGAAGGAATTGGTTCATCAGATTTAGTTGTTGAGTCCTTATGAGGTGAGGGTGGAGGTGTAGGATTCTCAGGAGGTGACCCAGGAGGTGTCTTAGGTGATGAAACAGGTGAGGACTGAACTGGTGGTTGTTCCTGTTGCTGTTGAGGGTTACTAACAACCATAGCAAGTTCAGTTGGAGGAATGGTATCGTTAGATTTAGTTGTGTCCTTTGGAGGGGAAGGAGGAGGTGTTGGAGTGTGAGAACGTATGTAGCTATCTGCTTCCAGGTTAGCTTGAGCGTCCTCCTTACGTTTCCTTTCTGCTTCCTCTTTTCTTGCCTGTTCCTCAAGATCCATGGCAGCTTTAGTTGCTTTATCTCCCTGAATGTCCCTTTCTTCTTCCATGTTCCAATCTTCTGTATCATCGTTACGTGGTTGTTCCCCGTGATTGTCGTCAAACATAGAATAAGAGATTTCATTGTCAGATAAAACAATATTGCTTTCCTGATCATTTTCCTTTTCCTCCTGAGTCTGTGCTCCCAAGTCGGGTTGATTAACCGAACTTGTTTGCTGAGAAGAGACCGATTCAGCCTTATCGAGTTGATTAATCGTATCAGGCTGAACCTTGGTTGATGCAGCTCCAGATCCTCCGGGTTGATTAACCGGATTATCTTGGGTTGAAGCAGCTTTATGAACAGTTTCGGATCCTCCAACTCCATGTGTTCTCTCATACTCCATCTGTTGCTCCAATACTTTCCTTGCCCTTCGCTCTTCATCTTCCTTTAATGACTTGAGACTCTGCTTTTGTGCATTTTCCTGAGAGATCTTATTATGAAGTTCTGCCTCTTCAATAGTCATAAAGACATGTTCTTCTTCAGATTCAGATGATTCAGAATCAGACTCAGTATCTTCATCAATGATTCAACTCGGTTCAGGTTTTGGTTGGGGTTTGCTTGGTACTCTCCTCTTGATGACAGTAGTTCGAGGATGTCGTTTCTTAGGTTCAGAGACACTTGATGCACTACTCGTCTTAGGCTTGCTTCGTGAACGAGTCTTAGAAGATCCTGATTCTTCAACCAACATAGCAAGACCCACACGACGTTCACGGAATGCCTTGTCGTAATCAAGATAAGCTTTAGTTTCTTTTACCTCATCAGGCATCAGAAATTCTGGCAACCGTGCACCTTGTTTGCGCGTGCTTTCTTTTGGAAAGTAGACTTTGCTTAAGGTTTTATCCATACTGTACTCATGAACCTCTTGATCAGTAGGACGCTTATCAAGGTCTTGATGTTGATCAAGTAGATAGCTAATAAGAACTTTGGTGTATCGTACAAATGGAATTTTCTTGGATGTTTTTCGCATTAGGTACATTATGTCTTCCCAAATGAGAGCAGCAAAGTCAATTTGTTCCTGGTTCATAAATCCCCATAAGACTTGAAGATGAGAAAGTCTTGGATGCTCAAACCCACTATCTCTTCCAGATATGGAATGGGTTATAACGAAGAAGATAGTTCTCCAGGGTTGAGGAATGTATCTTGCATTGACTTTGGAGATTGTGGTCAATGGAGTATCTGGTTGAACATCATAACCAATGTCTACCAGGAATTGCATGATTTCCGATTCTGAAGGTGTTGGGTAGAATTGGTTAGAAGGTTCAGGTGCATCTGGAAGTTTTAAGGCTTTACGGAGTGTGACAGGTGTGACTCTGAGTTTTTTACGATCCAGTATACAAGTGAAATACTTTTCATCATTACTTCTTGTGAAGGTATCCCAGAATTGATGAATGTATAGTTCTGGACTGGTGTCTGAGCTATCAAGAAGATCCCTGCACTTATGAACTTTGAGAATCTCTACTGCAATCTGGCAGCTTGGGTCAGAGCACTTGATCTTGTCCAGTTCTACACGTGAATTGTTCTTTCCAATTTCCAGAGAATACCCGTGAGGAAAGACTTCATCTTTGGTGAGAGCAGGAAGAGGTTGTTGTTGTGAAGTTGCCATTGATGTGTTTCTGAATCAACAATCACATACGATTATACAGAATGCATGTTTGTTAGAAATTGTTAGCTTTAGAAGCAACACATGGCATCCTATTGCATTTATGATTAGTTGTTTCATACTTGGACAAAGAATTTATCAAGAGTTAGCCAAATTCTATAAAATTTGATTAATTTCGATCATTTAGGCTAAGTTATAACACAAACGAACCACAACATCGCAAAAAATCAAACTGCTCAAGTTCGTGTTCTTCATAAACCCTAAAACTTAATAATTTCACTTAATGTGTTTCTGGGTACAATCCAAGCATGCCAATATTCTATTAAACTTCAAACAACAACTTACCAATAAACAAATTACACAATAACACATACACAAAGTTTTCCCCAAATCGTTGCTTAAACCCTAAAATCCAATTAGAACAATTTGTGGTTTCTGGAAGTAATTAAGCATTCAATATAGGTTTATAAACAATGTATAAGCATTATCGTACAATTGCTTTCAACACAAACACTCTTAATCCTAAATCCCCAATTTAACGCAAAACCCTAGAACTAAACATCACAATTTTGATTGTTCTAGCCGTTGGATCATGAATCTGTTCAAAACCATCTTTAATAATAACATGTTAAGCATAAAAACACTCACAAAATTCAATGATCTTGATCGGATATGCAGAATGAATTACAGCCATTGATGATGGTGGGTGGGTGGTATTGAATACGGTTGGTGAATTAGACAGACTTAATAACTGCGGTGAATTAATTGTTTTGACTTTTTATATCTTTTAGCTACTTTGCAGTATTAGCAACTTAAGTCCCTTAACCTTAATAACTGTGAAATCCTAGTCCTAAACCACCATCATGCAAACACTAAGTCTCATTTTTGGCATTTAAGGCACACAACTTATCTTATCTTTAAAACTTATCACCAAACTTTGTGAAGCAACAACATTATGAAAGTATGCAAGTACAATTTTAAAAATTGTGGTAAAAGTTATGTCTCCCCCTCAACACGTGTTCAAAAATAATTTGAGACATTGTAAAATAAACAACGTGTTGGATAAGGGATTGTACTTGCATTTTTTTTTTTAAGAATATATTTACAAAGATAGTTTGGATGTTTGACTTGGTTAATCGTTTTTAAGAAACTTTTCCAAATCATTTGGCGTCAAACATCTCATACCAATCCGGTGAACCAGATCCACAAATCTTGCATGAGGCAAGGCTTTTGTGAACAGATCCGCCAGTTGGTGTACAGTTCCCACAAAATATAATTCAACAGTACCCTTTTCCACGTGTTCCTTGATGAAATGGTACCGGAGATCAATATGCTTTGATTTGGAATGCTGCACGGTGTTGCAGGAAATTGCGATGGCACTCTTGGAATCACAGTACATAGGAATCTTGTTGAATACGTAACCGTAGTCCATCAGTTGTGATCGCATCCAGATGACTTGAGCACAGCAGGCAGACATGGCCACATATACTGATTCGGTTGACGACAGTGAAGTGCAGTCTTGTTTCTTTGATTGCCAAGAGACAAGCTTGTCACCCAAGAATTGAACTCCCCCTGATGTACTCTTGCGTGTGTCTAAGCATCCTGCATGGTCAGCATCTGAAAATGCAACAAGTTCAAACCCAGAATCCTTTGGATACCAGATTCCCATATTAATGGTTCCCTTTATGTATCTAAGGATTCTTTTAACGGCTGACAAATGCCGTTCAGTCGGTCTAGACTGATATCGGGAGCAAAAATATGTGGCAAATACAACATCCGGTCTGCTAGCCGTGAGATACATGATCGAGCCAATCATACTACGATACTTCGTAGGATCAATGGGTGTCCCATGTATGTCAGCATCTAGCTTTGGGGATGAGGAGGACATTGGGGTATTATAGGTGTCACAGCTGGTCATACCATGCATTTTCAGGATTTCCTGAGCATATTTTGACTGACTTAGAAATATACCACGGGGTGATTGATGAACTTGCAATCCTAGAAAGAAGTTAAGTTCACCCATCATAGACATCTCAAAGTTTTGTTTCATTAGTTTAGAAAAAGCGTTTGAATATTTTTTATTGGTTGAACCAAAAATAATATCATCCACATAAATTTGAACAATGAGGATGTCTTCCCCGTGTGTTTGTATAAATAAAGTTGGGTCAACAGTTCCAATGGTAAAATGATTAGCAAGGAGAAATGCAGACAGTTTATCGTACCACGCCCTCGGGGCTTGTTTAAGGCCGTATAGGGCTTTCTTAAGCCGATATACATGGTTTGGATGATCTGGGTCCACAAAGCCTTCTGGTTGTGACACGTACACCTCTTCTCAGAGTTGTCCATTGAGAAATGCCGTCTTCACATCCATCTGATAGACTGTGATGTTCTTGTGGGCTGCGTATGCCAGAAACATTCGAACTGCCTCAATCCGAGCTACTGGAGCAAACGATTCCTCGAAGTCAATACCCTATTCTTGGCTGTACCCTTTTGCTACCAGTCGGGTCTTATTACGAATCACTGTACCATCTGCACCTAGCTTATTCTTCCAAATCCATTTCAATCCAACAACATAAACTCCATCTGGTCTTTCAACTAATTCCCAAACTTCCAAACGTTTGAATTGTTCCAGCTCTTCTTGCATGGATTCGATCCAGTTGTCATATGTAAGGGCTTCTTTGATGTTTTTAGGTTCAGATTGACAGACAGTGAGTGCATACAAGTAGTGTTCACTATCTGAGTGAAGTTTTTGTCTTATGATGACTGGATTGTTAGGATTTCCAATTATATTTACCAAAGGATGATCTCTTGTCCATTTGTGGGTGGAAGGAAAATGTTGAATGTTGTTATGGTGAGATGACGGGACCATGTTGCTCGAGGATGATTCTCCTATTTCTGGAGTGGTTGGTAGTGGAGCAAATGGATTGAAAAATGCATTGCCGTCATGCTCTGAAGGTGTGGGATCATGGTTAGAAGTGGGGGAAGAATCTTCAACTGCAGGTGGAGGTGTTTGTTCCATGGGTGATGAGGGTTCAGGTTGAGGTGCATCATTTTCATCTGCTGTAGAAGTAGTTGCAGATTGATTAGGTGCTTGATGTTGAACATGTTGAGCAGCGGAATTGGTGGAAGCATCTGATGCACTACTAACACAAACTTCATCAAACATTGGTGCAAACAAATCTTCTAGATCTTTCCTGTTAAAAGGTAAAGGTGCAGCCGAAGATTCTGGGAAGTTTAGACGGTTATGTTCGGGTTCTAAGCGGTCTTGCTCAGAAGCCATTTCCGTGAGTTCATCAAAATTTGCGTGTATAGTCTCTTGAATTTCCCCGGTCCGACGATTCCAAATTCTATATCCCTTAGAATTCTCACAATAGCCAACAAATATCCCAATATCTGCTTTAGCCTTAAGTTTACCAAGACCATCTCTATCATTCTTCGGGTAACACAGTGCTCCAAAGACGTGAAAGTAATTGATGTTTGGTTTTCTTCCTTGAATAAGCTCATATGGAGTTTTGTTGTGTCGTTTGTTGATCATGTCGCGGTTCTGAGTATAACAAGCAGTATTAACAGCTTCAGCCCAAAGGTAGTCAGGTAATTGAGCATTGATCAACATTGTTCTAGCTGCTTCCACAAGCGTACGGTTTCGTCTTTCAACTACACCATTCTGTTCAGGAGTGCGAGCAATTGAATATTGATGAACAATCCCATGCTTCTCAGTGTATTCCCGAAGGGTTTGATTCTTAAATTCAGTGCCGTTGTCTGTTCGAATAATCCTGACGGTGTTACGGACTTGAACTTGAATCTTTGTGAGAAACGTGATGACCATTGAAGGAACTTGATCTTTTGTCCGAAGAAAGTAGACCCATGTCCATCGTGAGTAGTCATCAACTATTACCAAAATGTACCTTTTCCCGTTAATAGTTTGAACCCGCATTGGACCACACAAATCCATATGTAGCAGCTGGAGGACATGATCTGTGCTGTGTTCTGTTTTAGGAGGAAAGTGAGCACGGTGACTTTTCCCTTGTTCACATGCAGAACACAAATGATCTTTGGCATATCTGAATTTGGGTAACCCATCAACCAATTTATGTCTTGCAAGGTCAGTCATGGTTTTGAAATTGAGATGAGACAATCTTTTATGCCATAACCAAGCCTTTGTGGGATTAGCTTTGGAGAGTAAACAGATAGGAGATGAAGTTGTCATGCCTTCAAAGGAGATGGTGTATAGACTGGTTCCGCGTCGTCCTTTCATCAAATCATTTCCTTGAAGATCACGAATGAAGCAAGTCTTCTCCCTAAATGCTACTTCTAAATCTCCGTCACAGAATTGTCCCACTGAGAATAAATTGTGACCAAGGCCTTCAACATAGTATACACGACTGATTTTGATGTTCCCATTAACATAATCTCCATAGCCCATTATTGCAACGAAGTGATCATTCCCGAATCTGATCGTTCCAATGAACTTTGCGATAAAGTTTGTAAGAAGCTTGAGGTTGCCGGTCATGTGTCGGGAACACCCGCTATCAACAATCCATAGAACAATTTGGATCACCTGCATCACAAACATTGGAAACAGGTGGAGAATTGGTAACGGTTGGATCCGTTGGGTTAGTAACACAAGATCTAATTATTTTAGGAACCCATTTAAAACTTGCAGTGTGTTGTAACCAACGTTGCCATGTCCAACTACTCTCAGCCTTTTTCCTTATGAATGCACTAGGTGATTTAGTTGTCTTAGTGTGGCTATGGGTGTTTCAGCGGTTTGCTCAGAAACAACTAGTGGTGGTTTCCCTAAAATGGACTTGGCAACAGTTTTGAGCCTAGGGGAAGAGCCACTAGTTCGTTTCTTTTTACGTTTCAACAGAGTTTTAGCAATGCAGTTTTGATGATCACCAGATAATATACTAGTACGACAAACAATACAACTAGCATCAACCAAAACATCAACATTATCATTCATAGATTCAACATTTGTTACATCATTCCTAGAATTAGACTTTGCTAGGGTCGATTCTATTCCTGACATTACATCTGTGTTATTCAAACTACTTTCTTGAACTTCTGAAGACTTAGATGATCCATTCCTAGACTTCCTGACTCTATTCTTCTGTTGTTTCTTGGGAGTCTTGGAACTGCTAGCCTTAGAGATAGTATCTAGTCCTGTGGAAGTAGAAGTGTTTGCATTAGTGATTGAGTCTGATTCTTGGGTAATTGCTTTGTCTACTACATACATCCCTGGGGCAATCTTATGAATATTTGCTTTGCCTTTGTCTAAAACTCTGATTTTCTTCTTCAGATCAACAATGATGTGTTGAAATTCTTGATTTTGTGAATCTAATTTTCTGTTGAGGCGGACTGTGTCATTTCTGTTTTGAAGAATTTCATCTAGCTCCTTTTCATTTTCAAACAGTTTAAGTCTTAAGAAAGCCTTTGTTTCCTTATGATTATCAGGAACATGACTGTTTTGAAATGATAAAGATTTTATGAGATTTTGAAATTTTAGTTCAAATTCAGCACTTTGATTTTGACACCAATCAAGCCTTTTTTGAAGGTTAAAAACTTTGTTTTCCACATCATTGTTGATTTGTCGAAGATCCTCATTCTCTTTTACCAAATTTTCTATCTCTATTTGCAACATCTCAACATTTACAGCATGATCTTTCACAAGTAAGTCATTGCATGACTCATAAAGTGAATTCATAATCACAGAAACAACGTCATAACACAAAACGTTTTCTAAGAGTCGATCATTTTCTTTTTCTAAAAATTTATTTTGAAGTTTTTGACGTTGAACCTTGTCATCTTTAGCTTTGAAAATGGATTTCATAGATGCTACTTCCGTGTATAACTCATCTTCCCATTTTGTTGCGCATTTCTTCAGATTTCTAACATGAGGAAGAATTTTCTTTTGAAGAATCTCTTTCTTTTCTTTTTGAAAAGGAGAAAGAAAAGAAGAGACAGGAATTTGAGAACTAAACTCAATTTCATTCTCCAAACGAGAAATGTCGTCCATAAATGTCTGAAAATATCGAAGAACCCGACATTTTTTAGGCATTTGTGGATCAACAAGATCCTCTGTCAAACAATCTTTGAATTGTGCAGCAGTTGTAGGGACAGAAGTTATAGACGAAGGAGCATTTATGTTTGTGTATGTTAACGTTTGTTCTGGATGGTCCTTAGGAGGGACAAATGATTTGCTCAAATGAGGTCGTGCATTATAATCATAATGTATTCTTGAAAACTCTTTTTGTGAATTTGATCGACCCTCAATCTGGTGTGCAAGAAAATCAATTTCTTCATCAACAGAATACATAACAACACGTTGAAAGGTATCATCTAACAAAAATGTTGCATTGTATAACTTAGGATTGTCTTTGAGTGCTATGTGTAAATTACGGGGTTTGTCACTTCCAAGTGCAAAACTTACTCCTTTAGGACTCGGTTTCACAGTCATTTTTTGAATTTGTGTTACAGAATTACCCGTTTTATACACAACATTTTGAAATTCTTTGAGTTTGTGTAGAAACTAATAACTTGCAAAAGATAGTTTCTTGGATCGTTTTGAGCCTTAGGGTTCAACAATAACAATGAAAAATCATGCAGCGGAATAAGAACAAATCAATTGTTATTGACACAAAGTTTTTCTCCACAATCACCTCCAATTATATTTGATCAGAATATAACGTGTTACCTAACTGTAACAGGGATCTAAGACACCTCAGACCTTGAAGGATACGAACCAACTTTACAAACCCTAGGCGTTTACAAACCTACACACCTAGGTTACACACACACACACCTTTTGACTACATTATGGAAGACACATATGAAACCTATGTACCCTTGATCTCTTTATATAATAGAGATTTAGGGTTTACAAAATACTACGAAGGACTAAAATATAAAATCTTGTTTATCAAGTAAGTCCTTTGTGTTTCATTCTTCATTAATTGAAGAATTCTTCTTTTGTAACTTTAGGTCCTTCATGTTTCATTCTTTCTTGTTTTGTATCATCAAATCTAATAGACCCAACAATCTTCCCCTATTTGATGATGAGAAAACAAACACATTCTTGTACGAACTTCCCTAGACGAAGTAGCAGAAGTTGAGATGTGATCATCTCCCTGAATGAAACAAATTCGTCTTCCTTGTCTTCCCCTTAAGCCATGTCATGCCATCATAATATTTCTTCCCCTTTTTGTTATCAACAAATAGAGAATGAATAAACAATAGAAACTTCCCCTCAAGTGATGCATGTACATCAAATCCAATAACTCTCTTGTGTGTGTGAACTTCCCATGTGTGTGTAAACCAATAACTCCATACATACTTCCCCTCACTGCTCATAAATAATGCAACTATATCAAACCAAACACAATAAGCACAATAGCGAAATCCAATAACGAGCAGCAGAATGAATTATGTAGCAGCAGCAGAATCAATACGTAGCAGTAGAATAAAAATCTTCAAGCAGTAGAATCAATACAGTGCAGCAGCAGAATAATAAGCATAGCAGCAGAATGAAGTCATAACAGCACTTTAAACAATTTCATCTCACTATTTGATAGTTCAATTAAAGTATCCTACTGACCCCACAAACCATGCGTCCCATTATTGCACATGCCTAATCAGATTGAGCAATTTATCAACAGCAGCATCTCATAAAAATTTAGAAAACAACAATCTTAAATTCAAACTCGTACGAGATTTAATTTAATCATTTTCTAGATGTAATTCATCACGTCACTCCACTTGCGATAATCAAATTAAGTACAGTCGATCAATGATATTCAACGAATTCATTAAATCTCAATAAATGCACTACTGACATCACTTGCACTTATTTGATAAGACATCCCCGACCAATCCAATCAGATCGAATAAAATATGTATCCTTTGTCGCCAAGAAGAATATAATATAATCACAGTAGCAGCATAAAAATTACGATACCTTTTCACATCTGCTTTCTTTCGACAATAAAACTTTGTGAATCCATAGGTAACGAGCTCCCCAATCTCTGATACCACCTGTAGAAACTAATAACTTGCAAAAGATAGTTTCTTGGATCGTTTTGAGCCTTAGGGTTCAACAATAACAATGAATAATCATGCAGCTGAATAAGAACAAATCAATTGTTATTGACACAAAGTTTTTCTCCACAATCACCTCCAATTATATTTGATCAGAATATAACATGTTACCTAACTGTAACAGGGATCTAAGACACCTCAGACCTTGAAGGATATGAACCAACTTTACAAACCCAAGGCGTTTACAAACCTACACGCCTAGGTTACACACACACACACACACACCTTTTGACTACATTATGGAAGACACATATGAAACCTATGTACCCTTGATCTCTTTATATAATAGAGATTTAGGGTTTACAAAATACTACGAAGGACTAAAATATAAAATCTTGTTTATCAAGTAAGTTCCTTGTGTTTCATTCTTCATTAATTGAAGAATTATTCTTTTGTAACTTTAGGTCCTTCATGTTTCATTCTTTCTTGTTTTGTATCATCAAATCTAATAGACCCAACAGTTTGGTTTCCAAATCCAGAATTTCCTCAAGATATGAGTCAACACATTTCCTAGTGGCTTGCTTTTCTTCAAGAAGATCCTGCTGAGAAGTTGAAAGCTCTGATTGAGTTTTTAACAACTCAGAAGTTAAAGCATCAATTTGTTTTTTGAATTCAAATTGATCCTTTTCTTTTTGAGAGAGAAGCTCAGCTTTGGCAACGGTTAGCTCACGAACTTGACTTTCTAAATTTTGAACTTTTACATACTCTTGTTGGAAAGCAATTTCAAAACCTTTTTCACGTTTATCTTGTTTAAGATATGCCGAAAGTTGTAGTTTATAGCACTCATTGTCCTTTGTTAACAATGCAATCTTTTCTTTCAGATTTTTATTGATTTCATTGCATTTTTCAATTTGTGATTGGGTGGTCATTAACAAGGCCTGAAGCTCTGAATCTTGATCAGTCAAAGGATCATTTTGTTCAAGATGATCCAAATTTTCATCGTCAATCGAATCATCAAATGAAACGACGGTTTTATCATCATCAAATGATACAACAGTGTTTATTTGATCATCTGATAGAGATAAGAATGATGACTCATTTTGAACAGAATTGTCATTTGTAGATGAAGATGCAGATGGTGAAGCAATTTCATGTATAAGACATTGTGGATCAGGTACCTGAGATAGACCATCGGTGTCATAGACCGGGCCTGTCTCGGACATGTTCATCTCTTGCATGTTTGCCATGAGCATTACTGCAGCATTTGCCTCAAGATCTTCCATCTCATCATCAGATGCCGCATTTGCCATGAAGCTTTGCTCATTTTGTGTCACCATTCTTGCTGCCTTTTCATCTTTAAGAGCCATCAGAAGGGCTTCCTTGTGATATGCACTGCCCATAGTACGAGGCTTTGGACATGCATTTGCCATGTGACCATTCCCACCACAGTTGTAACATGTGATTGAAGTATTTGCAATGCCTTTCTGTGCATTCCCAGTCATCTGATTTCTTCTCTGAGTATTACCCACACTGTTCCTGTTACCCCCTACTGAATTGAACCTATTCCCTCCTGACTGAAACCTCTGAGACCCGTAGTTTCCACTGTTTCCTGAACCATATCTGCCCGAAGACCGATTCTGAATTTCCACTCTGCCATCATTAATAACAGCTTGATTCCTGGTGTTGGAAGATGAACGAAGACGGTTGTTGGATTTGGTGAACTTGCCAAATGCCTTAGCAATTAATCCAAATGCTTCATTAAGAGAGTTGAATGCATCCTCCTCTTCGTCATAATCAGCGTTTGAGTACAACATGGAATCTGAGTTGTTATATGGAACCATTTGGTTGTCAGAGTATTGTGATGGTGCTTCATATGGGATGATTTGGTTAGAAGATTGTGGTGGAAAACTTGGTTGGAAAGATGATTGACCAAATTCCTGGTTTGGTAGTGGAAAGTTGGATTGAGCAACGAGAGCAAGTGAGTTAGGTGTTGGTGCTGGGATGAAACCGCCTCGTGCTGCAACTTCTTTATCTACCTCAGATTGATTTTGTTTCAGAAATTCATACATGAGTCCATACTTGACCTCACCAATCTTCTTAGTTTACCTGACAAATGTTGCATATTTCTGCCATTCTGGTCCAAGGCAACCCAGAAATTTTGAATTGATAGCAATCTTTGGTAACTTGATGTCATGACGATCGAGGTCATTTACAACATTTGTGAAACGGTCGTAGTATGATTCAATTGTCTCCCCTGGTTCCATGATGAAATTATTGTACTCCATGTAAAGTTTTGACTCAAGGTCCTCTTGATTTAACTCAGTTCCTTCCATTAGAAGATGCACATGTTCCCACATGTCTTTGGCAGTCTTCTGAGCATCAATACTTCGGTAAATAGGATTTGGAATCCCCTGAAGTATGTAAGACATTGCCAACTGATTTGCCTCTTGTTGCAGTGTTTGTTCAGTTGTGTAGTTAGCGACAGCAATGGGAGTTGATGTTTCATCTCTTTCTGTAGTTCCTTGAACAACAGTTACTGGAAGTGGAAAGGGTCCTTCTTCAATGACTTGCTTAAGATATTTCCCATGGGGTTTACGGAGTTCAATGAATCTGAGAAATCTACTAGCCCACTGCACATAGTTATCAGGTGTCAGCATAGGTGGAGTATCCTGATTCCCAGCTTCATGTCGGGATTGCTGACTGCTGATTGCCTCACACATCTTGTTAAACCAATGTGGCTCTCTGGAGTAGGATGGATTGTTCAGCATTTGATTCTGTTGCATGATTTGTTGTGGGGATACTTGTGGTGGAGAGAGAAACTGATGCTGTTGCATGAATGCTTGTTGTTGTTGATACTGAGGATGAAATTGCTGTTGTTGAGGATATTGCTGTAGCTGATAGTAGTAATTGAAGTGAGGTGGTTGAGACATATCTGGATCTTAAAGATAATTAAGATATGTGTTGATGAGTTATATTAAGTTGGTTTGGAAATCAAAATTTTTTGTTCAACTGCGATAAGTACTGTTCACCAAGTGCGATAAGTTCAGTTCACCAAGTGCGATAAGTACAGTTCACCAAATGCGATAAGGATAGTTCACCAAGTGCAATAAGTACAGTTCACCAAGTGCGATAAGTATAGGTCACCAAATGCGATAAGCTTCAATAGCGATATCGATAGTAGAAAATGCGATAAAAGTAGAAAGTGCGATAAACAATGACAAATTTGATATGTTATCTTAAAGTGCGATAAGTTATAGCAAAATGCGATAAAATATCAAACTGCGATAAGATAAGATAGCAAACTACGATAATTTATGGCAATTGCGATAGTTTTATTTCAATTCCAAGTTCGATAATTCTCAACTCTTGTACAAGAGAGGAGAAGCAACCAAGTCGAAGTATTTGCACTTTCTAATACAAGAAAGTACAATACTGAGTCCCAATGCCGATAATTGAAGATCTGCCAAATGCGATAATACCCTAACTTATCTTGATTCGAACTGCGATAAAACCCTAACTTATCTTGATTCGAAATGCGATAAAACCCTAAGTTGTCGAAGTTCACTCAGAAACCAAAAATTTCACTTTTCATCAACTTTTCCAATTCGCTAATAATACGGATTACACCAAATCGTCCAAATAACCAATAAACCCGATTGTTTTTTACTTTAAACGATTAGTAATCACAAGATTTAATGAAGATTAAGCTTGTTAATGTAGAAAATATGACATTTGATGAAGATTTGTGAAATTTTAACGATATCAAAGCTACTTTTTCAACACAAACGAGAGTTTAACGTTAAGTTTTGAACAAAACCTTACAAAATATATAAAACCAACGTAGTTAAAGATACGAATGACTCAAAAACACGATCCTAATTATCCCTAGGCGAATGATACCACTTGTAGGTCACTAATATCTCAAACACACACACGATATGAAAGCTAAAATACGTATAACTACTAAATATTAAGCTACGAATAAGAGGAAAAGATAATAAGCTAATAAGCTAAAGAGAATAAGATGAGAATAAGATGTAAAGGAAGGCTTTCAATAATCAAATGATTCAAGGACAAAGCTTGCGCATAATACATGAAAAACCAACAAGAAATGAGGAGCCCTTGCCTTCTATTTATAGGCAAATACTTAGGGCGCCTCATACTTACTTGTTTCTAGAAGGATTAGCCGGTCCATGGGCTACTAATGGACCAGACTCTAATTACAAACAATATAGCCCAAATAAGCAACATATTTATCGCATTTGATCAAGACTTGAATATTACAAAACGTGTTCCTAACATGACCACAACAACTTGCAGCAGCTACATACTCAGCTTCAGTTGTAGAAGTTGCCACAATTGTCTGCTTCTTAAATTGCCATGATATAAGTATGCAACCAAGGAACTGCCATCCACCAGTAGTTGATTTCTTGTCCAGACTTGCACCAGCATAATCACTGTCTGAATATGCTACCAAGTCAAAACGTGATTCCCTGGGATAACACAGACCCAACCTAGGTTGACCCTTAAGATATCTAAAGATCCTCTTGACAGCAGTTAAATGAGAAACCTTGGGAGTGACTTGAAACCTTGCACAGGCACATACAACAGACATGATATTTGGTCTTAATGAGGTAAGATACATCAAGGACCCTATCATATATCTGTAAGTGTGTACATCAACACATTCTCCATCATCATCTTTAAGCAATGGTTTCTCTGGATCAATAGGTGTGCTTGCCACTTTAGAATCAGCAAACTAAAATTTCCTTAATATTTCTGCCACATATTTATCTTGACTGATAAATATGCCTTCAATTGATTGCTTTACTTGCAACCCCAAAAATAAGGTAAGTTCCCCCATGGAACTCATCTGAAACTTATCATGCATAAGTTTCTCAAATTCTACACACATCTCCTTCCTTGTGGATCAAAATAAGATATCATCCACATAAACCTGTACCAGCAAGATATCCTTCTTGTTCTTCTTGATGAATAGAGTCAGATCAATCTTGCCTCTTTGGAATCCATTCTCTAACAAATAAGAAGCCAAAGTCTCATACCATGCCCTTGGATCCTGATGTAGTCCATAAAGAGCTTTCACAACCTTGTACACCTTGTCAAGATGTTCTGGATCAACAAAACCAGGAGGTTGTGAGATATACACCTTGTGACATTTCGTAATTTCATGTCATTAATTTTTCTATTTTAATTACCTAACTATTCTATTTTTTTTTAAATAATTAACTTCATCGGAAGTTATCCGCGTACGTCATGACACGTATAATTAATCCAACCAACACTAGACTATGTCCAGTCTACACTTTTTATGCATCATTGGTTTCTTATAATCCTATTTTAAAAAGTCACTTTTCACTTTTTCCATTTTTACGTAAACCTTGCACCTTTTACGTCTTACGCAATTTAAACCTACGTTTTTAGTTTTTAACCACATTTAAATCCTCCGATGAATTCACCACTCATCTAAATTACTAAAATAGATTATGAAAACAAGTTTTAATATTTTTGGAAGTTTTTATATTTTTACACTACCCGGTATTACGTTACGCGTCTTAAAAATCCTACTTTTAATAACCGGGAGCAAAAATACACAACATAGCACACTCTTATCACCAAATAAAATGCAAAGTACCACTCACCTCCCTCCCATCTTGTTTGTCACGCCCAAGCATCCTCAACACTTGTCAAATGTGAGGACAAGTGTTTAAGACATCCTTCCAAAGACTACAAACCTCCCAATATCCCACCAACTATCATTTTTACATGCAAATTAACTAAAAATCTGCTCTCCCCTCCTTGTTGGTGCCGTGGCTTCTCAAGACCAAAACACACCATTGTGTTTTGATTTCTATTAAAGATGTGGTGCAAGAATGAAGGTCCAAGTGTGCTAGCTTTGATCCTTGCTCCTTTTCTTCTTCAAAGACTTTGTTTTCAAAAGTTTTTAATGACTTCCAAGATGTTTATATGGCTATGATTTCAAGTTCTTCCAAAGAGTTTTAAAAAGGTTTTCTTGCAAGGTTTACAAGGTTTTGTTGTTGGTGACTTTGGAAGCTTTAGTGTCCTTTGTTCTTAAATATTTCTTGTTCTTCTACTTTTGTAAGGAATCCAATCACCCTCATTTCATTCTTACTTCTGTAATTTTATTGTTTCTTGATGTATTTTTATGTTATATAAGTTATCATGCTTAGTTATACTTGGTACATAGGCTAGATCACTAGAAAACCCTAAAAGGACTTGACATGCAAAACAGTTTTCTATTCAGGGGAAAAAACGGAATTAACTATACTAATCAGTAGACTTTAGACCTAAAATAAAAATATTTAGTTTTAGATCAATGTCTTGTGGTCATTTTTCTGGGTGGTGCATCCCGTGACGACACCCGATGATTAAACTAAAAATGTTTTCGTGAAACATGTCATATTCTGAGTAACAGATTTGAAACCTATAAAAGTCATTTTTTTATATAACCAACTGTTGCTCTAAACATAAAAGTTGTAGATAACATCTTAACTTAAACGTGGCCGCAAGAATGAGATTAATCGGGCTTCTAGAACTCTAGATATCGTATTTTTCGCGGGACTGTTGTGATGTTATTAATTTCAGAACTAGATAGTAAGGGTAAAATAGTAATTTCACTACTGTTACAAAAATTTTAAATTAGTGTGCCCCACAAATATTGTTAGTATGGTCGAATACCTTTCTGGGGATATAAAGAACATAAATTTTTGACTTACGGTTTGCGAGTAATGAATGTTACAAAATTTTTAAATTAGTGTGCCCCACAAATATTGTTAGTATGGTCAAATACCTTTCCGGGGATATAAAGAACATAAATTTTTGACTTACGGTTTGCGAGTAATGAATTTTTGAAAGTGAACAAGTTTATAAAAGTTCCATCAGCTTTATCATTAAAAAGTATAAAAATGTTAATAACTTATATAATTGGACCCTTAAGTTTTATTTTTGAACCACCTAATATATTTTGAACCTTTAGACTTAATCTGAACTTTTTGACTAAAATTGAACCCTTAGACTTAAATTGAACCTTTATGACTTATTTTGGACTTAGGGACAAAAATAGACTTAAGACTTGAAATTTGGTAAGAAAATATATATTTCATATATGTAATCATTTTTAAAATGCCAAATTAAATCTTGACAATTAATTAGATATTATGTACCAAATATAGTTGAGATTATAACCTATATAGCGTATAGACATAATTGCATCATTATTTTTAGAAACTAAGTCACGCGTATATATCTGGGTTGCTCGTAGGATTCTTGCGGTTTATTCTTCAATACTTCACTTTGATCGTTCACTTTACTTACGGTGAGTTTATAGCCTCGCCTTTACTCATTTAAATGTTTTATAAACCTCGCGAGGGGGATACATGCTAGTTTTACAAACTGAATACAAGTAGTTTTTGGTATGCTTGACCCGATTACATGATTATAGTTATTGAGTATCTTTTGCCATTCAAGTCCCTAATTTCATGAACCGTTAATTCCGTGGGAAACGCTATTATTATGAATATGCATATTTGGCTTGACAAGCCTGACTGGGTAAGTAGCGCTCATTTTCAACGGGTACATAATATTGAGAGATCGTGGTAAATGGCAAATCTTACCTTTGAGGGGCATTGTTAAATTTAAGTCAAGGTTCGGTGTCATGAGCTCGATGCTATAATCTGATTACCCGACATGTATGTGCACTACTTGTCGATCGATGAATAATACTTGTATTCAACTTATTACTTATTAAACTCTATAAATTCACTCAACTTTATTATTGACTTTTAGCATGTTTTATCTCAGGTCCGTAAGTGTTTAATGCTTGGATGGGCGGCGCACGGATATAGATATCAACAAGAATGGCCTATGTCTTAAACTCACATTCGATGAAAACCTAAACTTTTAAACTCATGTTATGTCTAAACTTATGTTGCTTTTGAACATTTGTGTCGTGTTAAACTTTGGGACCTTCTTTTGCTAGACTCTGATATTATCGAATGTGAAAACTTATTATAAACGTCACTATTTTGAGTTCGTTTACTATACTTGTACTATGTGACTAATAAATAGCACCCCATGTTGTATTCCGTTGCGTTCGGAAAATGGGGGTGTTAAAGATTGGTACCAGAGCATAAATTATAGTGAACTAGGTCATTTTTCTTTTAAAAACCTAGACTATAACCATTTATTTTTCAAAAATCATGAGTTTCCATCATCTTGTTCGATATCCATGTGCGCCTACTCCCGAGCATCCTATCTCTCCCTCGAATATATATCTTAACTTTGCTATATTAAAAATAATTATATAAGCACTATAATTATTTCTTAACTCGTTCGATAATCTGCAAAAGTATCACTTAATAAATATAAAATCTGTATGCACAATATTTCTTATCATTTATGCTATTAGTAAACATTTTTTTTTATTATCCAAAAATTTATACACATCTTTTGATTGCACCGTTGTTATACGTACGCGTATAATAAATATTATCATTTGTACATGTAATATTTATCGATTATCTTCCTTGTTCATGAAGCATCACTATTCACTCACTTACTTACAAAAAATATTATTTTCATGATAATATTTCTTTTCATGTTCTAATTATATGTATATATATGATTTTTCAGATTTGTCATGGCACTTCCACTTCCTCCCGATCACGAGGTAGATATTCCAGAGATCGAGCCAGCTCAACATGAGCTGGCTCCAGCTGAACATCTACCAGCTCCTCCATCACCAAATCATGTATTCAACTTTCCAAACGTTATTCTTGAAGACCAAGAAGAAAAAGAAGAAAGCCAGAAGAAGAAGAGCCAGAATAAGAGATTGATATATTGATACTCCAAGATGTGAGTTCAGATGAGGAGATTGATGACTCTGAACTAATTTGTCCATATGAGGCACCGGGTTCGCCTTATCCACCACCATCTTTATAGGACACTTCATCCGATTCTGAGCCCGAAGTTGAAGAAGCTGCTATTGTCGGTACCATCACACAAGTACCACTCATGGGACGCAGATTTCCTAGTAGTATCCACGAAAGGGTTGGATCATCCTCAACTGCTCCTGCCACTTATGAGCTTGAGGATCTGGTACCCGGGGCCATGAGGAGGGATATTGACTCTCTTTATGGTAAAGTTAGGGTTTTAGAGAGACAGATGAGTATTAGAGAACTAGAGGAGGCTTGTGCCCTATCTAGAGATAGACTTGGGCATAAGCGTATGGATCTACTGGATTTTGATCTGGGTGTGGTAGAGCACCAACTTGACAAGACTGGGCATGAAGTAACTTTATTGGGAAAGCGTTTTCGAGAGTAGGATGATGAGGGTGTCAGTGGTGAAAACAAAAAGTTGAAGCATAAGTTGGATGACACCGAGGGGGCTCTAATGTTCGCCCGTATGAGTAGGGAGCACCTTGAGAGAGACCTGTATGAGATGAGGCGCTGGGCCTATGCTTATTGGGAGGAGATGATTCGAGTAGGGTTTGTTGCAGGGAGGTCGTATGAGGCTATAGATGTGCTAGCTGTTTATGGAGAGACCCCACCACCAGAGCCACGTGGACCACCTCATGACTCTCAGTAGTTCATTTAGTTCATTTTCTCTTATTTCATTTCATCATTGTTTCGTTTGTCTTGTAATCACTAAACTGAGAATATCAGTTAGTAAAACTAGTATCGTTAGTTATAATGACTTCGTCAAATTTTGTAATACAATCCAACAACGTATTAATCTTTTGTAATGAATGATGAAGTTACTATCTCTTAAATTCCATTCAATGTCGTTGTGATCTCTTTCATATTCGGTTTACTCATGCATAATTATATCTATGTCAGTGTATGAATACTCATCAAAATTTTCTTGTGTTGTGAAAGAATCATGCCGCCAAGGAAAATGTCTGACGCAGCTATTCGGAAGCTAGTCGCTGACAGTGTAGCCGCGGCTTTAGCCGAAGATCGTGCTACAAGAGCTAATGATGCGGGGGCAGCCGGTGGCGGTGCTGGAGCCGCGGGGGTTGCCGGTGGCGGTGCTGGAGCCGATGGGGCTGCCGGTGGCAGTGCTGGAGCCGATGGCGGTGCTGGAGCCGCTGGGGCTGCCGGTGGCGGTGCTGGAGCCGCTGGGGCTGCTGGTGACCGTGTTGGAGCCGCTGGGGCTGCAGTTGGCGCTGTAGTACGTGGTTGTACTTACAAACAGTTTCTAGGTTGTGAGCCAATTAAATTCAAAGGGACTGAGGGAGCAGTTACATTGACCCGCTGGTTTGAAAGTTGTGAGACCACATTTATACTCAGTAACTTCTCAGATGACTACAAAGTCAAGTACGCCACGGGTACTATGTTAGAAAATCCTAAGTCCTGGTGGAACTCATATGCTCAGCCCATCGGGATAGAAACAGCCTATGAAACCACATGGACTGACTTCAAGAAAATGATGACCAAGAAGATCTGTCCTCGTAGTGAATTGAGAAGGCTTGAAACAGAGTTTTATTATCTAACGGTAAAAGGTTATGATATCGAAACTTATATTAGAAGGTTTCAAGAGCTGAAAGTTCTGTGCCCTGGTATGGTTTTGGATTTCGAAAAGGAACTGGAAGCTTTTATTAATGGTCTTTCACGAAGCATTAAGGGAGACGTGACATCCTCTAATCCAAAAACTCTGGATGAAGCTATTCGTATTACCCAAAAACTTATGGCTCAAGTGGTGGAGTATGGGGCAACTCAGAATGCGAACACCAACAACAACAGCAACCACCAGAACAAAAGAAGATGGGATGATGAAAGGAGGGGAAATAACAACAACCCCTAGGGCCGCAACAACGACCATCATCATCAGCAGAATAGAAGGCAAGAGAATGTAAGGGCAATGACTAATGCCCCAGCTGGGAGAGGTGGACACACTGGACCTCCTCCTTACTGCAATCGCTGTAAGAAGCATCACACTAGCTACTGTACTGTGAAATGTAACAGCTGTTGAAGGCAAGGTCATTTAGCGGCAGACTGTAGGGGTAAGGCTATTGCTACTGGTGCTAATGCACAACCAATTGTAACTTGTTATAGCTATGGGGAAAAAGGGCACTACAGTAACAAATGCCCGAAGAAGGGGAATGATCAAGCTGGGAATGCTTGTGGTCGAGTATATGTGATGGGAAATGGAGAGCAACAAGGCCCGAATGTCGTGACGGGTACGTTTCAACTTAATAATAATTATGCTAAGGTTTTATTTGATTCTGGTTCAAACAAAAGCTTTGTGTCCACTAGTTTCAGTGCATTGATTAATATTAACCTGGTTAAATTAAGCTATAGTTATGAAGTCGAACTAGCCGATGGGAAATTGGTTAGTACCAATACTATTCTAAGGAGCTGCACCATAAATCTAGCGAACCACTCATTTAGTATTGACCTCATGCCAATTGAACTTGGGACCTTTGATGTCATTATTGGAATGGACTGGTTATCCGATCGAAATGCAGTTATTGTGTGTAGTGAAAAGATTGTTCGTATTCCACAAAGCAACAAAACACTAATAATCAAAGGCGATAGAGACGCGTCCCAATTAAACATCATATCTCTTATCAAGGCCCGAAGGTACATAGAGCAAGGGTGCCAGATATATCTAGCACAAGTGACAGAGAAGGAATCAGTTGAAAAATGATTAGAAGATGTACCTGTTGTCCACGATTTTCTTGAAGTGTTTCCTGAAGATCTACCGGGACTTCCACCACCTCGACAAGTAGAGTTCTGAATTGAATTAGTGCCCAGTGCTGCACCAGTGGCACGTGCAGCTTATCGGTTGGCACCATCAGAAATGAAGGAGCTATCGGAACAATTACAAGAACTGTCAGAGAAAGGATTCATTTGACCGAGCTCGTCGCCTTAGGGAGCTCCGGTGCTGTTTGTGAAGAAGAAAGACGGATCCTTTCGAATGTGTACTGATTACCGTGAGCTTAACAAGTTAATAGTCAAGAATCGTTATCCACTCCCGAGAATTGATGATTTATTTGATCAGCTTCAAGGCTCAAGCGTATATTCCAAAATCGACCTGCGATCGGGTTACCACCAAATCCGTATCCGGGAAGAAGACACTCCAATTATTGGGTTCAGAACTCGGTATGGTCACTACGAGTTCAAAGTAATGCCGTTTGGGTTGACCAATGCACCTGCAGTGTTCATGGACTTGATGAATCGAGTGTGCAAACAGTACCTCGACAAGTTTGTAATTGTATTTATTGATGACATTTTGATTTACTGCAAGAACAAGGAAGAACATGGGGAACACTTAAAGATTATCTTGGAGTTACTCAAGAAAGAGCAATTGTATGCCAAGTTCTCGAAATGTGACTATTGGCTAGAATCAGTACAATTTCTTGGTCATGTGATCAATAGTAAAGGTGTTCATGTGGACCCTGCAAAGATTGAAGCTATCAAGAATTGGGCTCCGCCGACGACACCAACAGAAGTGAGGCAATTCTTAGGACTTGCTGGTTATTATCGAAGATTCATCGAAGGCTTTTCTTTAATAGCCAAATCTCTTACCAAGTTACTCAAAAAAATAAGAAGTACGAGTGGGGTAAAGACGAAGAAGAGGCCTTTCAAATACTAAAACAGAAACTTTGTAGTGCGCCTATATTAGCACTACCAGATGGGGCGAAAGACTTTGTAGTCTATTGTGACGAATCGATCAAAGGTTTTGGAGCAGTATTGATGCAACGACAAAAGGTCATATCATATGCTTCCCGACAATTGAAGACTCATGAAGAAAACTATATGACCCATGATCTAGAATTGGGTGCTGTGGTTTCTGCTCTTAGTCTATGGAGGCACTACTTGTATGGTACGAAGTGTACGGTGTATACTGATCACAAGAGTCTTCAATACATCCTTGACCAAAAAGAGCTTAACATGAGACAACATAGGTGGATTGAACTCTTGAGTGATTACGATTGCGACATCCGTTATCACCCGGGGAAGGCAAACGTAGTAGCTGATGCCTTAAGCCGAAAGGAAAGGGCAAAACCATTACGTGTCAGATCGCTAGTAATGACGGTTCTCATCAAGTTACCTGAATAGATTCTCAAGGCTTAAACGGAAGCAATGAAAGAAGAAAATGTGAAAGCCGAAAATCTAGGGAAGGGGATCAAACCAATATTTGAGACTCGTCCTGACGGAACCCTACACTTTGATAAACGTGTTTGGTTACCACTGTTTGGAGGTTTGAGAGACTTGATCATGCACGAGTCTCATAAATCCAAATACAACATTCATCCGAGATCAGACAAGATGTACCACTACCTGAAACAACTATACTGGTAGCCGAACATGAAGGCTGAGATCGCCATCTATGTTGGCAAGTGTCTACCGTGTGCAAAGGTTAAAGCAGAACATCAAAAGCCAGCCGGGTTTCTTCAACAACCTGATATTCCTATTTGGAAATGGGAAATAATCACCATGGATTTCATTACTAAGCTCCCTAGAACTCCAAGTGGATATGATTCGATTTGGGTCATTGTGGATCATTTGACCAAATCTGCTCATTTCCTACCAATGAAGGAGACTGACAGTATGGAGAAACTCACTCAACTGTACTCAAAGGAGATTGTCTGTAGACATGGTGTGCCAATATCAATCATATCTGACAGAGATAGCCGATTTACATCAGGATTCTGGAAGTCACTTCAGAAGGCCTTGGATACAAATCTGGATATTAGTACAGCGTACCACCCACAGACAGATGGTCAAAGCGAAAGGACAATACAAAGTCTAGAAGACATGTTACGGGCGTGTGTGATTGACTTTGGAAGTAGTTGGGATCGACATTTGCCACTAGTCAAATTCTCCTACAACAATAGTTATCACGCAAGCATCAAGGCTGCACCTTTCGAAGCTCTTTACGGGCGAAAGTGTAGATTACCGGTTTGCTAGAGTGAGGTTGGGGATAGCCAACTCACAGGTCTAGAAATGATTCGTGAAACAACAGAGAAGATAGTTCAGATCAAAAACCGTTTGTTAGCTGCTCGTAGCCGCCAGAAAAGCTATGCAGATGTTAGACGCAGACCTTTGGAGTTTAATGTAGGTGACAGAGTTATGCTCAAGGTTTTGCCATGGAAGGGTGTGATTCATTTTGGTAAGCGTGGGAAGCTAAGTCCACGATACATCGGACCATTCAATATCCTAGCTAGGGTTGGTCCAGTAGCGTACAAGTTAGAGCTACCAGAAGAACTTCAAGGCATTCACAACACTTTTCACGTTTCAAATCTCAAGAAGTGTTTGTCAGATGAGAGTCTCGTCATTCCATTAGATGAGCTTCGAATTGATGACAAGCTGCACTTCATAGAAGAACCAATAGAGATCATGGATCGTGAAGTAAAGCAACTCAAGCAAAGTCGCATCCCAATTGTCAAGGTTCGTTGGAATACCCGACGAGGACCTAAGTTCACATGGGAGCGCGAAGACCAGATCAAGAGCAAGTATCCTCATCTTTTCGCAAGTGAACCGTCGGGGGATAAAGCGAGTTAAGCTCCAGGACGGAGCTCTCTTAAGGGGTACGTGCTATGACATTTTGTAATTTCATGTCATTAATTTTTCTATTTTAATTACCTAACTGACCGGATCTAAACACACAAGTTGTGTTGGTGATACTTTGAGTATTTACTTGATAGCACGCGGAATTTACTACCAAGTACTTAGAAGAATATGTGTTTAGTGATTGTGTTATCGTATGAATGTAACAGTAATAATAAACAAGACAATTGTTTAACTAAACACTTTGCTTCAATATATGGAACGATTAAACGTGAAGCTCTTAACAATTGCTTATACGTATATGAGATATGGATATGTATTTAGGTATATTAAAACCCTAACTGAGGATCTCTTTTTATAGCTCAAAGAGTCCTTTACAAGTAAACTATATTCATATCATTCTATACAAATAAGATATACATCATATCCATTCCATATTTATCTTCACACGGTTTCACCTTGATCTTCTAAGCAGTCCTAACTTTTCTTCATCAGCAGTACTAACTGTTCTTGTATTTTTCTCTTCATCAGTAGTACTAACTGTTCTTGTATTCTTCAACCGTACTAACTGCTTAATTTAATTCCCAATAATCCTCCCCTAAACTTATGATTTCTATTCAAATCAACATGTTTCTTGAATTAAACTTCTGCATATGTTGATGAGGTGGATTCTTTCAAACACTTATCTTTAATCTCGAAACACTTGGGAAATTTCTTCACATATCGTACTCTTTTTGGTCAACTCTTCAAAAATTACCAAAATTAAATTTATTCCTGTAAGGAATTAATTCTAAATACCAACCCAAAGAATTTACTTCCTTATACCAACCCTGCATTTAATTACTTTAATACTCCATTGGTTCTATAAAAAGCCTTAAATTCTCAATACTATCACCATTACACACATCAACCTTCAAATCACAACTATCAAACCCAATGAGTTCTTCCAATCCAAACATTGATGAGATTTCATCATATTCATCTTCAGATTCAGAAAGTGATGGATGGAGATCTTACTTTCCACCGAACTACACTAATCTGACTATCAGAAACCCATCTCCAAAAGCTCAAGAAGTATCTTCTGACGATGACCTTTCAATATCCTTTGATGATGATGATCAACAAGCACTTCCACTATCAGTTGTATAGACAAGAGAGATAGCGAAAGCTGTGGCAAAAATGAGTAACGTTCAAGTGCCTGAAAAACATCAAGTGCCCGAAAAACATCAACCACTTCCAAGACCTGACAAACAAGTTTTGGGACTTCCTTGTTGGAAAGTGTGAAACTCAATCGATGGCAAAGGAGTTCACAAATCCATGCCAGACTTCAAGGATAAAGGCAAAAGGAAGCTTGAGTAGTGGTTATGTGTTAGATTGGTTTAGGTTTGTGTGTTGGTAGTTGATCGGTTTGTGATGTTAGGAGTTGGTTGGTTTTGTTGGTTTTTCTTATGTAATGAATCTACCTCTGTAATGAATAAATTTTATGTACTTCTTTATAATTCATCTCTGACTCTGAATTCCTCCCCTGAATTCCAAACTTTCATCTTAAATTCCTCCCCTGAATTCCAAACTTTCATCTTTAACAGCAACTAGAACAAACTTTTAATTCCTCCCCTGTTTGGAAGAATCTTCACCATCAGAGGAACTAGAACATATGACATCCAAGCTCAGCATCTAATATGACCATTTGTACAAGTTACCATCAATTCAGTTTTTTAGTTTCAAACTGCTCTCAACACTTCCAGATGTGTTACCTTCTGAGAGAGGTGTATCACAGAGCATAAACTCAGTAGGAACTAAGTTTGAACAATCAGTACAAACTGGTGAAGCCAGCAGTACAAACTGTTAACCCCAGCAGTACAAACTGTTAGCAAAAAGTTTTCAGAGATAAAATCAAGTTGTAATTTTGAATGTGGATTTGAAAATTTTTTTGTCCACTTATAGTTTTTAGCAAACTATTAGCTATGAACGGATTTGACATGTCTTTACCAATAGCCGTTTGCTATGGACTAGCCAACTCTTCACACTTAGATTTGATGAGTTGATAACCAACCAGTTTTTGGTAAACTGTCAACCATAAACGGATTTGAGTAGTCTTTACCAGAAACCGTTTGATCTGGACTAGTTGATTCTTATGTTGGTTAGACATGGTGAATCAATTACCATTTGTTGTGTGACAAGCATTCACACTTGACAATCCAAACTACCATACTTTCCAAAGCACAATCCAAAGCAAAAAGCTTTTCTTAACCTGAAATGTTAGTCCAATACCAAAGAAAACACAATACACAATATTTTCTTTTAACAGTTATCACAATTGACTAACAAATTCACAAGCAGTACTAAAAATTACCAAGCAGTACTAAAAACTTTCCTAGTTGGCCTTTGGTATTAAGGATAGTAACATGACAACCAAAAGGTCTCATGAAGCTTAAAGCAGGGTTCTACCTCTAAGAAGCTCATAAGTAGTCTTATTGTGAGGTTGCATAACTAAAACCCTATTCAATACATAACAAGCAGTGCTAACTGCTTCAGCCCAAAATGAAACTGGTAGCTTAGAGTCAGCTAACATTGTCCTAGCAGCCTCTATAAGAGTCCTATTCTTTCTCTCAGCTACACCATTTTGCTGTGGGGTTCTAGCTACACTAAACTCCCTCTTAATACCTTTTTATCAACAAAAATCATCCATCACCCTATTCTTAAATTCAGTCCCATTGTCACATCTGATTTTTTTAACTTTCTTATCAACTAGGTTTTCTACTTCAACAATGAAGGTCTTAAGGATGTCACTAGTCTCATCCTTAGTTTTCATAAAGAATACCCAAGAAAACCTACTGTAATCATCAGTGACAACAAGGCAGTATCTCTTAAAGTTCAAGCTATTCACAGAAGTAGGACCAAACAAGTCTATATGCAACATATATAAAGATTGAGAAATTAAGTTCTGGGTCTTTGGCTTACATGAGGCTCTGTGTTGCTTACCTTTAAGGCAAGAAACACAATTTTGGTCATTAAGAAAAGTTTTATTTGGTAAACCTCTTACCAACCCATTTTTAGCAATTTTGTTAATGGTTTTAAAATTAACATGACCAAGCCTTCTGTGCCACAGCATTGATTCTTCCAATGTGGCTTTTGCAACTAGACAAGTAAGTCCAACCTTAGGAACTAGTTTATTCATCTCAACACTGTATGTATTATCCTTTCTAGGGATTTTAAGCAATACTTGACTTTCATCAGGTAGCTTGAAATCAGGAGAAAGAATAAGACAATCAGTATCAGTAAATAAAACTTTGTTCTGTTTATCACAAATTTGTGATACACTGAAAAGATTGTACTTAAGTTCTGGTACATAATACACATTTTCAAAATCAAGATTACTAGTTTTAATTACCCCTTTACCAGTAATCCTTCCTCCAATACCACCACCAAAGACAACTGGTCCTCCATCCAGAGCAATAAAGTCTGACAGATATGACATGTTGCCAGTCATGTGCCTTGAACATCCACTGTCTGAATATCCTCTATCTTCTTTACCATTTGAAGGATGTTCCTGCACACAAAATAAAGGTGTTAGTTTCTTTTGGGGATCCAAACCATCACTGGTTTGGATATGCCTTGTGCATCAAGATGAGAAAACTTGTTGGAGGTCATTGATGCACCATTGGGTTTGGTAGAATTTTTAACCCAATGTGCTGAGGCCTTGAAAACATTGCCCCTTTTTCCCTTAACATTTAAGTGCCTAGCAGTAGGATTTGCTGGTCTAGCAGTTGGAACTGCTGACCTAGCAGTTGGAACTGCTTGTTTAAATTTAGGCACCCACTTCTGATTGGTCATTGCTGTTTTCTCATAAAAATGCCTTTTAACTGTTTGTGCATGATTTGAAAATTGTTTTGCACTTCAAACAGTTTGCTTGTTATTAAACCATTTATTTTGACTAGCAGTTGAAACTGTTTTGATGCCAGTCCTTAACATAACAGCTTTGGGTGACAATTTATGATTTGCATTAGGGCTTGTCAATCTAGTTAAACTGTTTTGAGTTACCCTAGCATTGTTATTCCTATTCACCCTTGTATTCCCAGAAACCTTCTTTTTCCATGGGTTAGAATCACAATAAGCAGCCATATGATCAAAACTTCCACAAACAAAACACACTTTTCTAATCATAGCAAACTTATCATCCAACTTCTTAGATTTTGAGTAATACCAGTTCCTATGACTACCCTCAGAAATTGGTGATCTGTTCTTAGTCCTATACATCTCAGCATATCGAACACTTTTCCTAACTGGTTTTATGTTTTCAGTCTTAACAACTTTAGGAGCATGTTTAACTTCTACCTTAACAACATTAGGTTTGTCCTTAACCTCTACATCTTCATCATCAGATGTCCAATCCTCAATAGTTGGTGCATCTGAGTTCCTATAAGAGGACATCTTTTCCTCAGAAAGAGATTTATCACTAGCACTCACAAAAGAATCTTCTGCCTTAACAAATTTAACAGGATTCTCAATAATCTTAACACCATATCCAGGAAAATCAATATCCTTAAACTCTTCTAAACCTGTATGAGCTAAATCAATTCCTGGTGGAACAAACATTCCTCTAAGAGGGGGTGCAACTGACTTATAACCTAAACCAGATTTAGCTTTGTTAAGTATTTGACTCTCTACTATCTTCTTAACTCCGTTTGAAGTATGTTCAAGAGTATCTACACTTAACTGGATGTTTTCTTTTTCCTTTTTAAGCTTCTCTAGTTCATATACAAGTCCACTCATTTTATTATCTTTTATTTGCAATTCCCTCTTTAAAACACCTATCTCATCAGAGAAGTTTGACTCATTCTGTCTATAAAACATAATTTGTTCTTCCAAAACAACTAGTCCTCTTTTATGATTTGTCAGACTAGAATTTACTTGATTAAATTCTACTCTAAGATCATCATACTGTTTCTTAACATTTTCATAATCTTTTAAAGCACGACAAGAGTTTGAACATTTTTGGAGTATATGTACCTCTGAGTCTGAGAAAGCCATCAAACCCAAGTTAACTGGTTCCTCTTCTTCCTCCATGAAGCTCCAATCAAATCCAGCTCCATCTACAGCTACCATAGCCTTGGAAGAAGGTTCTTCAACATTAACTGTTCTCCTTGTTCCTTGCTGATTCTTAAACCCTTGACCCTGGTTGCTTTGTTGTCTTGGACCTCTACATTCCCTGGCAAAGTGCCCCATTTTGTGACAATTAAAGCATTCCACCTTAGACTTATCATACCCAGCAACATCTCTTCCATTGAAGGTAATCTTATTTCCAGTCCTTTGGTAATACTTTTTAGCCCTGATGCTTATCAAAGCCAACTGCCACTTTAAATCCATAGCCTCCAAATCATCTTCAGCAATTTGAAGAAGATCTTCATTAAAGATCTTGGACCCACCAGGCTGTTCTGACACAAATGCATATATGGTCTCTTCAGTCAAGCCAGCAGTACTAGTTTTTACACTAGCAGTGCTAACTGTTGGTTTAGCAATAACTACTGCTTCTTCATCTTCATGATTTGAACTGTTCGAAGAAGATACAAAAGCCATATTCCCTGAACTAGAACTGGTGCTACCACTCTTCTTGACCTTCTGCTCAACAATCTTAAGATTGTTGTAAAGCTCATTCATTGTCATTTTCTCCAGCTCTGGTTTATTGCTCCAAAGCACAACATAAGTGTTCCATTCAGCAGGTAAATTATTTAGAAACTTCATGTTGAGGTCTTCCTGTGGAATCACAATCTTCAACACAATAAGTTGACTGATGATCTTTTGAAGCCTATTAAAGATATGGTCCAAAGTTTCATTGCTCGATGCAATGAAGTTCTTATAACTTTGCTTGAGTAGGGTTTTCTGTGCCTTCTTGGTAGCTTCATTGCCACCAAATCTTTCCACCACTGCTCCAAAAAGAGTTTTAGCAGTCTCGTAATGGCTAAAATTCAGCACTTGATCATTAGGAATTGCCATTAGTAACAAATTCCAAGCCATCTGATCATTCTTCTTTTTAATTCTCTCCTCGTTTGTAACTGGCTCAGTGTTAAGCTTTGTGATCTTGGAACCATCAGCACGTGTTTCTTCAATAGGAATTGGTTTGAAGGAATCACCATTGATAATGATATCCCATAATGCATAGTCTTGCACCATGAAATATTGCTCTATTCTGAGCCGCCATAAATCATATTCATTCTGTTTCAGCATGGGGAGTTTAGCAAGGATTGAGGTTTGAGGTGTCTCCATGTCCATCTTCTTGGTTGCTAGTGAGTAAAAACTTCTGGATCTTCTAAACTCAAAGTATCAGAAACATGGCTCTGATACCACTTGACCGGATCTAAACACACAAGTTGTGTTGGTGATACTTTGAGTATATACTTGATAGCAAAAGGGAATTTACTACCAAGTACTTAGAAGAATATGTGTTTAGTGATTGTGTTATCGTATGAATGTAACAGTAATAATAAACAAGACAATTGTTTAACTAAACACTTTGCTTCAATATATTGAACGATTAAACGTGAAGCTCTTAACAATTGCTTATACGTATATGAGATATGGATATGTATTTAGGTATATTAAAACCCTAACTGAGGATCTCTTTTTATAGCTCAAAGAGTCCTTTACAAGTAAACTATATTCATATCATTCTATACAAATAAGATATACATCATATCCATTCCATATTTATCTTCACACGGTTTCACCTTGATCTTCTAAGCAGTCCTAACTTTTCTTCATCAGCAGTACTAACTCTTCTTGTATTTTTCTCTTCATCAGCAGTACTAACTGTTCTTGTATTCTTCAACCGTACTAATTGCTTAATTTAATACCCAACACTAACTATTCTATTTTTTTAAATAATTAACTTCGTCGGAAGTTATCCGCGTACGTCATGACACGTACAATTAATTCAACCAACACTAGACTATGTCCAGTCTACACTTTTTATGCATCATTGGTTTCTTACAATCCTATTTTAAAAAGTCACTTTTCACTTTTTCTATTTTTACGTAAACCTTGCACCTTTTACGTCTTACGCGATTTAAACCTACGTTTTTAGGTTTTAACTACATTTAAATCCTCCGATGAACTCACCACTCATCTAAATTACTAAAATAGATTATGAAAACAATTTTTAATATTTTTGGAAGTTTTTATATTTTTACACTACCCGGTATTACGTTACGCGTCTTAAAAACCCAACATTTAATAACCAGTGTAACACCCCCAATTTCGTGATATGCAGCGGAATTCAAGCTAGGGGTTACTCGACAGCACAACAGTTATAGTAATAGAAAACAATCTCTAATGGAGTCGTTTTAAAAGATTTATCATTCAAATTTTTATTAATATCAGAGTTTACAAAATGATGTCCCAATAGGTTTACAGTTTATCAAATAAGTTTTGAATGATAGTTAGCCTTCTATCGGTATCCGTGCCTCTCCATGCCATCCTTGCTCATTATAGACCTGAGATAAACATGCTAAAAGTGTCAACACGAAGGTTGGTGAGTCCATAGAGTTTATTTAAAATATATTGAAATGGTTTTAAGGAATGTTTTCACAGCAAAGGCATTGTAAATCCACTCAGTCCCAAGTCCCGCCCATACAAAACTTGCAACCTGTGTGTTCACAACCCACTGCTAAAATATAGTATGAGTAGGACATATGTTAATACGCGCATCATAGTAGTCAAAAGTATATACGTTTTAAGTACGTAAATAATATATTGGTCATGTCATATGAAATTAGTTATGTGGCTCCACTCCATCTCTGGAAACCTCATGTGGGTATGTTGCTCACAAGGAAAGTAATATCATTGGCTCCACTCCATCTCTAGAAACTCAATGCATGATTTATTACGAGGAGACTTTATGATGCTCACGAGGAGACTTTCAAGTTTAAGTATAACGCAATCAAGTATAACGCAGTTAAATATAACGAAACTACACATCATGTCCATAAAGTATAAAAAGTATAGCGTAGCATAGATTTATAAACATTTTGAGTATAAAACAAGTAGTTGAGCATGTATCTCCCCCAAAAATAATATAAAACGTATAAAAATAGGGGCTATGAAACTCACCTTGGAATGTAGTGACGTAGATAACACAATGATGCCAAGGAGTATGGCAGAACCTGGTAAGGAGTAACGCACAACGATACAGAATCAGCAAATCCTAATGAATATAAGTTTGTCTCAAGATATGACACGCGGAACGTAATTGATACGTATGAGTTCCAAAAGATAGAGCGTTTTAGTTTTCGTGGAGTATTTCTATCAACGTTTATAAAAATCTAGTATCCTATTCGTGTGGTGATATAAAGTCATAGACTCAGACTAACGGACGCCAAAGCATAAAACATATAGCACAAGTATACAAGGCAATTAATGGATAATCGCATCTTTCATATTATAATCAAGTAGCCATTAATGTTTAAAAAAAAAAAAAAAAAAAAAAAAAAAAAAAAAAACATGCACATTATAATTATAATAACATACATATATAGGGAAATTAATTTACACTAGCTTTATAGATGATTACCTCTGACCAACACACTAGTCTACGCAAACTCTAGTTTATACATAAAAACATTATATCAAAACGATTACATACACAAATATTCAGAATGAACATTATACGCAACAACATTTTAAAATCACTTCAATTGCCTAACATAACTATTAATAGCTCATAAACAAATATTACTACATGCAATTTTGCGTAGTTTCAGTTTAACATACCTGTTGGCATAATTATTAGTTTTTGAACATTAATTCACTCAGCATATTTTTACAATCTTTTGTATACTCGTATTTCTATCTGGTAGTTGGCTATTTCAACATCCCTTACCATATATTCATTTCTTCTTTAAACATATTAAATGCATCTATTACACATTTATATTTTGCCTCCTTCTATGTAAGCATTATCATTGTGTTAAACATATATCACAATCTACACGTTTTGCTTACTAACGTTTACATTGGTGGCACATAGTTTATCCATATTTATTTCATACAGCTTTTATATTACAGTTACTCTTGCACATTGTTGTAATCATAAATGTATGTGTTTGATATATGTACAGATTTAATTTCAACAAATTACTCGCCATAACATAACTCGCTACGAATTATTTAAGCCACAGCACACTGTACTAATTTACACATATCACCCATGTTCACATTTGTATCATTCATTTTATTTACAATTACCACTCATGCAAATAATATCTGCACATACGTAATAACACACAACTCATTCACATTTCTGCAGACTTTTTTATTACACAGTTGGTTTATTCACACATACACACTTTAATCCAGATTTTTATTACTCACAATTACCATATAATCCTTTGCTGGTTGATGAACAAACTGAACCAAGGAACACACCCTTCGCGGGTTTTCTCGTTGACCCGAAAGACAAACTACAAACACCATTCGGGTGTTTGTCTAGCCAAGACGATGACACAAGCATTACACCCCCGTGGGTGTCCCTAAATCGAACCAAAACAAACCAACCAAGCGCCTCTTGCGGCTGTCTTGGTGGATCGAAACCCAGGCCACACGCATCCTTTTGGCTGCGGTGTGGGTCAAACAAACAAGACCAGGCGCACCCTCTTGGGTGGCTGTGACAGCAGACAAACAAACACCCTTGGTGTTGTCGCTGTGGAGCCGAATGCAAGTACGCCCTCATGGGTGACTCTTGTGGAGCGAACAAAACAAACAAACATAACCCTATACGAATTTTTCTATACCAAAAATAAATCAAACAAACCACCCCATGGGTGTGGCTGCAATAGCAGACAACCCAGCGCCCCTTGTGGGTCGTTTCTGTGAACCAAACAAAGACGCATCCCTTGTGTCGTCTCTTTTGGTCCGACAACAAATCAAACCAAACGCACCCATATGGGTTGGGGTATGGTGGTTGTACCCACGAGCCCAACACCACTATGTGGTGCGGCTGTGGTGCGAGTGTTGGACCTTTAATGTTATAGAAGAATAGAATAGGGTAGTTTAGTGTATATTTATGATAAGTATTCTGTAAAACAGACCCATTATATTGGGCTGGGTCATTAGGTAACGGTATAAACCGTTTAGAATAGGGTTGTAACGATTAGATTAGTTGTCGGTTACATGAATCAGTATGCCTTTTGATTAATAGTCATGTTGTTTCATTGGCATCGATTCATTAGTATATATAGGGCAAGAATTCTGTAAACAAATCATTCCATCAATACAATTCAGTAAATATATCGCTTTGTTAATTCTTTGTAAACTTCTGCACTTTGTTTCTATCACAACACAACCACAAGAAACACACAACAAAGAACCTGTGAAACAGAGATATCGAAGGGAAGATTGCAACAATTGGCATCAGAGCTAAAGGTTAATCAATCTAGGGAAGAACGAAAGGAAAAGAAAGCATATTTGATTCAACTTGAATCAATCAAAAGCAAGATAGAAGAATAACGTTTTATGCCTGGAAATCTATTTACCGAACCTGTTTGGAATCATGAATCAGAAGGAAGAAACGCACGTCTCCTGCTTTCTCTAATCAACCGGTTTTTTTCTTAATTCTTTCAACTTTTTTATTTTTTTTCTAAATACTCCATATAAATTAAGAAAAGTTTTGTTAAGATAGAAATTCCCATTAGCAAAAAACCCCGGATTGATTAGAATAGCAAAAACCGATTTCCTTTTAGATTTATAGCAAGATAACTCGGACCCTTTGTGGTTCATAGCAAGATAACCCGAACCCTTGTGGTTCATAGCAAGTCAAACCGAACCCTTTGTGGTTCATAGCAAGTCAAACCGAATCCTAGTGATTCATAGCAAAATTAACCGAATCTTTAGGTTCATAGCAAGCTCCGAGCCTTAAGATTCAAATAGCAAGATTAGAACCTTTTTCTTTAGGTTCAAATAGCAAGAAAACCTGGTTAATAATTTGGCCAGTAGCAAGTAAGGGATTTGATCTTTTAGATCAAACACAAAAGCAAGAAAATCAGAAACCATCTCGTTTTAGATTATAAGCAAGCATGGTAGAAGGAGACAAGAATGCTAACACATCGAACAATACATCAGTTCGAGAACTAGGAAATGTTTCACTACAATGTCCAAAATTGACCGAAACAAACTACACGACATGGGCATTGATGATGGAGACAATATTGAAGGCATATGGCATATGGGAAACGATAGTTGCGAATGAAGGAATAGCAACAAATGAGAAGAAAGAAAACACATCAAAGGCAATCATCTTCCAATCATTGCCAGAAGATGTTTTAATGCAAGTTGCACAATACTCGACTGCAAAGGAAGTATGGGACTCAATCAAAGTCAAGCATTTGGGAGCCGATCTTTTTCAAAAGGCACGACTACAAACCTTGAGAAATGAACTAGAGACGCTAAGGATAAAACCAAACGAAAAAGTAAGTGACTATGGAGGAAAGTTAAGTAGTATAAAGGCCAAATTTAGAGGACTTGGTGAAACTTTGGAAGATAAGGTGCTAGTAAGGAAACTACTTAACTCTGTTCCAAAGAAGTTTTTACCGATCGTAGCAACTATAGAACAATATCAAGACCTAGACGAAATGACGTTTGAAGAAGCCATTGGAAGGTTAACAGCCTATGAAGAACGAATCAAGAGTCAAGACATACTAGAGGCAAATGATCAAGACAAGCTTCTCATGGCAAGTTCAAACAACAAAACTTATGGTAAATGGCGAGGTAAAGATTTCAACAAAGAAGGCAAGGAAAGCACGAAATGGAAGAATAATTCGAATACGAGTCAAGGAACTAAAGACAAAAGCAAGCTCAGATGTTATGAATGTGGCAAGCATGGACACTTTGCGAAAGAATGCACGAAATGGAAATACAAGCAAGAAGAGTCACATCTCATTTATGACACTGACACTGAACCAACATTGCTATAAAGACAAGGAAAGAAGACTCGATTGCAGTCTATAACATTAGGGGGGAGAATGTTGGACCTTTAATGTTATAGAAGAATAGAATAGGGTAGTTTAGTGTATATTTATGATAAGTATTCTGTAAAACCGACCCATTATAATGGGCTGGGTCATTAGGTAACGGTATAAACCGTTTAGAATAGGGTTGTAACGATTAGATTAGTTTTCGGTTACATGAATCAGTATGCCTTTTGATTAACAGTCATGTTATTTCATTGGCATCGATTCATTAGTATATATAGGACAAGAATTCTGTAAACAAATCATTCCATCAATACAATTCAGTAAATATATCGCTTTGTTAATTCTTTGTAAACCTCTGCACTTTGTTTCTATCACAACACAACCACAAGAAACACACAACAAAGAACCTGTGAAACAGAGATATCGAAGGGAAGATTGCAACCGCGAGTACAAACAAGACAAACACCACCCTCGTGATGTGGTTGTTAGTCGAAAAAGTTACAAAACCAAATAAGCCATATAAGTTCAATTAAGCAAATCCAAAATAAACACCCCTTGCAGGTATCCCATTAGACCCGAGACCACACGGGTTTGACCCGACCCGTTTACAAAATAATCAACCAAATACCATATCAATCTTTTTACCACACGAATCTTAAGTTTATCAAAAACTTGTTTTATCTAATCCTTTTCCACGAAAACATAATATTTGATTTATAAGCGGTTTTTAGTAGAAAGAAAAATAATAAAATAGACGTGGTATAATCGGCATACCCTAAAAATGAGAGAGATTGAGAGGATTAGTGAGATGGAGTTTTTCTGGTTTGGTCTTGTGTGTACAACTTGTTTTCAATCTTATTCTTCAACGTTTTAATTCTGGAAAAATCATTTAAGAGTTTTGATTCTTTTTCTTTGAAGTCTTGTTTTAGTGTAGTTACACTTTCTTGGATCTTCTGTTTTTGCTTAACGGTTTGATTAAGTTGTTTTCTTAAAGAATCTAACTCCTTTTTCAATGTTTCTTCCCTTAAATTACGTTCTGTTATGAATGTACGCATTTGACTATCCATTTTCTGCTCACGTTCAGTTAGCTCAAACTTTGCACGTTGTTCATATATGGCTACCTGATCTTGATATATGTTAAGCCTGGTGGTCAAGGTGTCATCTGGGATAAACACAGTATTTTCATGCACCTCACAAACATTATTTGCAACATAAGCTTTATTTACAACAGAAGATGCACTACTTGGTACATCAGACACGTCGTTGTGATTCATATATTGTTCATATGAAATAATATTGTTGTTTCCCATATTAACAGTATCTGATTCAACATCGTCTGTCTGTTGTTCTTCCGTAGGAATCTTCTGTTCATCTACCATGTTATATGTGTCATAAAGCTTTAGTACCTCAGATATAATAAATGCATTAGAAGAACCAGCTTGTTGAGGTGATGATACCACAGTAGACATATTAGCCATGAAGATGGTTTGAGCAGTGGGCTCATCATCAACATCCGAGTTAAATGCATCACAATCTTCGGCTTGGAAGATGTTTGGGTCATTGAGGGCCAAATCTTGAACCGGTTGGTCATCCACATCAGCATCAAATGTGTTTCCACCATCACCAGCAAGGAACAGAAGCTCTTCTTCATCCAGAACTGCTCCCTTCTCTTGAGCTTGCATCAGCAACATCTTGTCCTTGAAGTAGTCAGAGTTCTGTGGACGCTTGGGTTGATTACAATTCCTTACAATGTGTCCCAACCCTCCATAGTTGTAACACTTGGTTTGCCTTCTTTGTCCTTGGTTGGCATTCCCAACTTTGTTTTGAAGATTACCCCTACCAACATTCCTTTGATTCACATTTTGTCTTCCCTGAACATTCTAAACTATAATCCTTCCATCTTCCACAGTTGTTTGATTGCGTGGATTTGAATCAGTTCGAAGTTGGATGTTGGTTTGAGGGAGTGTTGCTCTGAATTGTTGAACAAGTAAGGAGAGTTGATTGGAAAGATCATCAATCATCTTATCAGTACGAGAATATCCTGAATCCAGTTGGGAGTTCACAGTAGATTGTGGGTGCATCGATGATTGAGCAAATAATGTCTGATTCTGTGATGGGACGGGATGACGGTAAACTTGATCAAGTTGTGGTTGATTGTATGGCTGAACATTTGAGATCAATGCGAGTGGATCATTTGTTGTTGTTGGATTGAGTTTCTCCCTGAGTAGACGATCATAAATAGCATGCTTTTCATGTTGTTGTAAGTAAGCATATAGTTGTTCATAATTAGTCTGCCTCAATCCTTTGTTGAGCTTGACTGCTGTGACAAATCTATCCCATTCAGGTAACATATTGTTCACGAACTTGGAGTTGAGTTGGATGTTTGACATTGTCATCCTGATGATTCTCATGTCGTTCACCAGCTTGTGAAATCTCATATAGTAATCAGTAATGTTTTCACCAGGGTTCATCTTGAAGTGCTCAAACGCATCATACAGCTGTGAATCACGATCTTCTTTTGTCAGTTCAGATCCAGCTAGAAGCATTTTGACATTGTCCCAAACGGCTTTGGCTTTAGTGTTGAAGTTGATGAGTTTGTAAACATCTTTGGGCAATCCTTGAATTACAATGTTGGAAGCTCGGATGTCAGCATCCTAACGCTTCCTTTCCTCCTCAGTAAGATCGTTGTACTCACGTGGCCTATCAATTCCAAAAGTGACAGTTCCATCCTCAGCATTAGCAATAGCATCTCTAGTGGTGCCCATTTAAAAGGGACCTTCATCAGTAGATTTAAGAATGTTGAATCCATTCTCTTTACCCAAGCAGTAGAGTCGAATTCTTTGTGCCCAAGACTCATAATCCATCCTGTCAAGCATAGGAGGGCGGGTATCGGACCCGGCAGCTTGGATGTCATCAGAAGAAGTGCTTGCCATAATGTAAACAAGTACAGGATTTTACAATTCTAAGATTCATACCGAGAAATAGATTCTTTGGTGGGATTTTACTAAAATCAAGAATAAACCGTGATTTGATTACTTGAGTCAAACCACAGTTAAAAGTATTACTTCAGTATCAAACCGCAACACCCAAAACACAATCACACTCAACAAACCACAATGGTCAAACCGCAACAATAGAATACCAAAACGCAATACCCAAACCGCAGTCACATAGACAAACCGCAATGGTCAAAATGCAGAACTAGCAAAACGCAGAAACCTCAAACCGCAGTGTACCACAAACTGCAGAAGACTCAAACCGCAGAATACCACAAACCGCAGAAGACTCAAACCGCAGAAGTCCAAACTGCAAAGTTTCAAAAACGCAGAAGTTCAAACCGCAAAGACCCAAACCTCAACGACTCAAAACGCAGAAGTTCACAAACCGCAGAAAAACCAAACCGGAGTAGGTCAAACCGCAAAAAGTCAAACCGCAACACTAAACAACAAACCGCAAAGGACGAACCAGTCGGTTTCAACTGCGATTTGTCTTTTTCCCATTTTGGTTAAAATATAAAACACAGTTAGAGTATTTTCCAAACTGCAGTCAACAATTTCCTAAACAAACACAAGCCGCAACTAAGATTCTTTTCCGAGGGACAAACAGCAATGATGAATGTACGACCGAGACACAAACCGCAGTCAAGAAAAAACCTTGAATCTTCCAAGAACCACACCAAATCACTCGTAGGATGCCAAGAAACTATGCTAGAGATCGATGTGAACACAAAAGTACCAAGTTTTAACGTTTTACACACAAACGAAGATCAAACAAGAGTTTTTCCACCTTTTTATACGAACCTAGAAAAACAAAACAAAAATGCCAAAAACACACCACAAATCCGAGAATATGCACTCACATGAACCTAACCATGGCTCTTGATACCAATTGTAACATATTCAATAACAAATAACACATATAAAGTGTGGATTTGGCCGATTGGTTTAGAGAGGGAATGGGAACTAGTGAGAGAAAGATGAAGTTGTATTAGGTTAAAATGTGAAGAGTTCCAACCCTTCCCTTGTGTGGGAAGGGCTTTATATAGTACATGCATAAGTGTCCCGAGTGGGCTGTGGAGCGAGCTGACAGCGGGTAAAGACCAGACCCACTCCACGAATTCTATAATAACTAAACTATATTAACTTACTACTAATAATCTTATGAGCTATTTAATGCTAATGAGTACTCGGGGTGACCGAGTCTTCATGTGAATATTTATATTCCTAACAATGAACAATGAACACAATGTTTAACTTCAAACGATTCAATATTATTCAAAAATAATATGAGTGATCTCAATATCACTAGGGTTACAACGACCTTGAATCTTAACAAAACTATATTTGACTCGTATATGAAACATCTAACCTAGGATCTCCTTTTATAGACTTAAGGAGTCCTTTACAAGATAAGTATCTACCATATATTTCTAACTAATTGTGATATACATAAGATCTATTCCATACTTATCCTTAATACATCCTTATCATATCAGGAGTACCTTCTGTTATACACTAGCAGTACTAACTTAGAGTTTGTACTGTTAATTATATTTCTGTAGTTCTTCAGTTATACACTAACAGTTTGTACTGTTAGTGTATTCATCCAGTAGTACTAAGTCTTGAACATTTAATTCCCAACAATAGTCAATGGTATACCAAGCCTACTAGCAAGGGCACTTACACCAGTGATAGTCCAGGCTTCTAATGGAATGTTGCACATTTTGACCATAACCCGGTAATTTGAAACTTAGTTAAACACCACGTTATGGTTAAACATGTTAACTAAGATCTAGAAACGATTTAGATTATATGAGATTTGAACGTGGAATATTGTTATTGGATACGTGTAACTTGTCCTGTAGAACTTGAGTTTGAACACAACGCGAGTCGGCACAGTCTAACCCAATAATACGAAAAATATTGATTTTTGACTAGTTAAATGAATATAGACGTATTTATTGTCATTTTTAATGGAAAAATGAATTTAAAAATAATGGCGCAATTTAGAACGTCTAACGAGTATTTTTACTACGCTAAACATGCCCGAGAAACGTTTTGATAAAAGATTAACCAAACTGCCACTTTTGGCCCCCTTGATTTAGTTTCAGCCACGCCCCCATGTTTATATGGCTGGCAGCATTAACCCCTAGGGTTAATAAAACCCTTTTCACCTCCTCACTCCCTCATTTACCAAATCCTAATAACCACTTTCTCTCTCTCTTGAGTTAGTAGCCGCCGCCCCCTAAAACACCACCACCACCATCCACCATCGACCACCAACATCAAAACATCCTCACCACATCATTTCCAACACGATCTCGTGGTACGCACGCCCTAATCATCATCACCGCCACCTATACGCGCCGTCTTTGTGGTTTTTATTGCGAGAACGAGTAGATCCAGAGGTGACAAGGTGAGACACACCATTTTCACACTTGTGTGATACGTTGTGGAATCAAAACTGTCCTAACGAGTTGTTTTTGGTGTTTAACGATTTGGTTTTGGGTTTAAACGAGTGAATAACAAATTTTAACAACATAAAAACAATCACAAAACGTTTGGTATCATCTTGTGGTCACGATATTGTTTTGAATTTGTGTTTGGTTTTGTTTGACTAGCGTACGCAAGAAATTAGCTCACGTCGAGCTTATTTCAAGCTTATTGGATTATTTGGTTTAGTTGTTTTTATTGATTTTTGGTCCTTTTTGGTTGTTGGTGGTTCACGATATGGTTTCTAGCCGAGACCCTTGGTCTCGGCCATGTTAATAATTTTGGTCTCGGCGAGGATATATTTTTGGTCCGATTGGAATTATGGCTCGCGGTTGGTATATTAGCCGAGACCTTTGGTCTCGGCAAGGCTATTATATTTGATCTGAAATGGTTATTATTGATTGTGAACTTGTGGTTGATTGAAACTTGGGAAAACTCGAGCCGTAGGTTACTTTTGGCCGAGTATTAATTATTGATAATATGGAACTTGATACAGATATGATGTTATGGCTACGGGCGTTAGCCCAGACCATGTGGTCTCGGTGAGTCCTCGACGTGCGCAAATTATTATTACTTGGAATTGTTGATACATTGGACAGGTTGACTATTTGACCCGGCTTATAGCCGCGAGACTTGATTGGAAATGTGACTCGATACGTTACTAAATCTCATGACGTGTTAAAAATAAAAAGGAAAGATATAAATGGTGAATAAAAAACAGTTAAGTTGTTATTTAATACATATCAACAAAAAGGAAAATATAAAGTTTGAAAGATATAAAGTTTTATGTAATATAAGTTAGAAAATAACGGCAAAACGCAAGGTTTTGGGACGTATCGGGGCACATTTGAACTAATACGTTGTTAGTAGTATTGTGGGAATTAATTGTGAATTAGTTGAAGTTACGGATCGGCCTAACACTAATAAACCCGACCGCCATAGTTAACGGTACTATTGGGATGTTGAACCTAATAAGGGCCCGATAAGTGCGTTGGAGGAAAAATTATTAGTGCCGGACCCATCCTACAGACTTATCATTCATTATAATGAGAAGGTTTAGCTTTGGATTAATAAGCGAGACGAAGGAATTGTTGGACTTATCGAGTTAACACATTCGATAAGGGCCCAACAATCTGTTCGGATACCTTATTAAGCTTTTAAGCTTAATCACTTGAACTTGACTTTGACATGATGAATTGATTGGTAGTCGGATTATTTGGGAGATTGTTACACCAAACTTGATATATAATTTGGATTGGATATTATTATCAGACTTTAGGCATATTTGACTATTGGAACACAAGACGACTACAATACATTAGACGCATGAGGAATTTAAGGTATTTCAGCCGTAACGGACAAACAATATGAAAATATTGTCTAACGAACGATAATATCTATAATCCCTTGTAAACTAAAACGTGTTTGGAAACTAGATAAATCACTTGACTTGGAACGTTCTACGAACGAATAAGTCATGATGAGTTTTTGTTAAATAAAACATATATGTTTTATGAAACATAATGGGATTATAACCGACGACTACCAATCCTTTCAACTAATTGGTGTGTTCGTTATGTGTGATTTTTGTAAGTCATCTCTGTCATCTCTTCTTAACTTTTTGTCATATTTTCTGCAACGATCCCGTTATTGTCACTACTTTTAGCGTGTATACACTTGAGTCAATGTCTTTTCACCGCCACACCAACGATGATACCAAACTCTAATAAAAGGACATAATGAGAACATTTTTGGAAATGGAATTGGAATAATATTTGGGAATGGGAATAATTAACTTTTGGAAACTTTTACGCTTCTAGTTACCTTGTGGGATATGTGTTAAGACAAGTCTTTATATTATTAGGTTGTGCCGAGTCCGTTGTGTCATGACATTCTAGTTGCTATTATACTAGGCTACCTTTGAGCTGTTGTGTTGTGCTACTGTTTGGTTTATTATGTTGTTCTACTCCCCGATATTGTTGTGATATCGTATTGCTGGACTGAGATGAGTTTCATAGCCCCACTTTTACTCATAAACAATATTTGAAACTTGGGGTGAGAAAACATGCTCAAATATTTTATATGTACCTAACTATTACCTTTTGATTTGCTATAACTTGTTGACTGGCTAAGGTTAGATATATGCAACAGATATTTGTCTTAGTCCTGCGTAGCAAACAACCTGTTTATGTTTTGCTATAACTGTTGGCTGGCTAAGGTCAGATACATCCTAGGGCCCTACTAACACTATCATTATTGATACAAGGACTCATGTGCCCTGTCATATTGTTACTGGATTACTTGTTAATGTTATGATATGAGACACTCCTTGAGTGCGGCTCATGACTTGGTTTATGTAACTTATATATTTAACTTAGTCCAGTGTAGCAAATTACTTATTTTGGTCAAACTATTATTACTTAATGTTTAAACCTATGAACTCACCCGCGTTAGCTGACCCTTTTAGCATGTTTTCTCAGGTAACTGATACAACCACTGTTGAATGCTTAAGAATTGGAGGCTTGGCAAGGGGCGCGGTTCATGGATCAATTTCAAACTCTGATAAACTAGTTGGGACCTAACTTTATGTTTTTGGGCTTACTTACGTATTTTGGAATAAATGTAAACATTAAATATTTGGTTGAAAGGTTTTACTTAACGAATGATGTATTTCCGCTCTTTTATGCCTGTGTTGTGTACCAATCCCAGTAGCACCCTAAAACTTTGTTAAGTCTTCCACTATACCAAATTTTGGGGATGTTACAGATTGGTATCAGAGCTCAAGTTATAGAGAACTGGGTACTTAACAAAAACCTAGACTATAACTACTTTTCAAAAATTGATCCCATGACCGATGCATGCCTGCTTCCCAAGCCAAAGCCTCTAGGATTGACATGATAAGCTGATGAGTTGTTTGATATGAGATTTGAATAATTGGGAAACTAGGATGAGAATTATACGATGTTTGACTTGAGGATGTGCTTAGAATTATGCGGTATTTGACTTGAGAACATGTCTAGAATCATGCGGTAATTGTTCTAGTAATATATTTGGAATTACGCGGTATTTGATTTGGGAATATGTTTGGAATAATGTGAAATATGTTATTACTGTTTTGGAAGATTTATGTTATGTTGGAGTTACGGGTCGGTCCAACGTTAATAGATTCGATCGACACAATTATCGGACTTATTGGGTTGACGAATCCAATAAGGGCCCGGTAAGTGTGTCAGAGGATTTATAGGCATATGAACCACCCATACGACTTACCAATTGTTTATGGTATTTTGGATTATGGTGACTATTTACTGCATGTCACAGCACCATGCCTCCCCTATCTAGTCCTCACTCATACTATTTTTTGGTAACATTTATGTATGTTTCCGTTATGTTCATGGTCTCCTTTCATATAAGCCTCACCATTTAACTATGAGGTTTGGACATTCGGCCTACCTTTCCAAAACGTATGATCTAGCGTCACCTAGAAACCCGCCTTGAAACTATTACACTCGGTACATGTTCCTAGTATGTCCCACTTCACCATTTGTATTCCGAAGGAACACGTGGTCTGATAGACCTAGAAGTTACCGTGAGAACCACTACGCCGAGAACGCGATTAGTTATGGAATTATTTGTTGTGTGCTCTAGGCCAAGAAGTTCACAGTTAGAGACTTTAGTCCCTTGTCATCTGCCGTAGTTGAACTTTTGAGGATCTTGTACCGAATCTTGACGTTTTGATGAATCCGAGTACTTGGTTACTATGTGGAGCTGGAACCTCCTATCACTGATTGGAATAGTATTCCTGTTAATGTGATTGATGTTCATTCCCGTACTCTAACAGTGACGATCAAAATTCCTGCGCAATGTTGTCTAATATCCGGAACCTTATCACTCATTGACGTCTGTGAGTCAGATTAATAGCACCGAAACAAAACCCAGCCAGAACCACGCGGACACGATCTAATGCTGCTATTAGCACCGGTCGTCGTGATCGGCCCCTAGTCACTCCAACCCGAACTACAAACAACCAGGTCCCACCAAATCATACTACGGTAAATCAAGCACTGATTGATCAGTTAGTGGCCCAAATGAGTGGCCGAGACACTGGCTGAATAGAATCACTCAAGCACCTCCATTGGAACTTCAAGACCCAAAAATAATGCCCGTAAGGGAACGTATAAGGAGATCCAAAACCGTATGACAAATGGATTGGCGGGACTGAAGGTGCTGTTGCTTTGAAGCGTTGGTTTGAAAAGACTGAAACCGTATTCCGAATTGGTAATTATGAGAAGGAATCCATGTCGAAGTATGCTTCGTTCACTCTTTGGAATGAAACCTTGACTTTGTGGAACATTTACCTCTGGTTTGCCAATATTGATGTGGCTTACTCAATGCCATGAGAAGAGTATAAGGCGATGATGCTTGAGAACCGATGTCCCCGAGATGAAGAAAGAAAGATGGAAATTGGAATTCTGGAGTCATAAGGTGAAGGGCACTGACCTGCCAACCAAGACCCGTCATTTCCAGGAACTGTCACTATTGTGCTCAAAGATGATTCATACCGAAGCGCCCAAGATAGAGCACTAAATTGATGGATTGCCCCCATCTACCAAGAAAGACATGATTACTTCATAACCAACTACTCTTCGCGATACCATTGAGTTAGCTCGCCATCTGATAGATTTAGTGATACGGGATGAAACTCAGAAAGTGGTTGACAACAAAAGGAAGTAGGAGCATCACTCAAAGAAACCGCAACCACCCGAACAAACGACAAGAGGTCACCAAGGCTTATGCTGTTGAAACTAGAGAAAAGTAGGGATACACTAAGAATTAACCTAAGTACGACCGTTGTAAGCTTCACCACTTTAGTCGATGTATTGTGATGTGTCAAAATGGTGCGAAGGTTGGGCACTTAGCCAGAGACGGTAGATCTAAGCCCTTACAGTGTTTTAGATAACCTTTGGGTCGGATCGGAAGGCTAGTGTCATATGTTTTGGATAGGGAATGAAGGGATACTACAAGAATAAGTGTCGAGAACCGTGGAACCTTAGAAACCAAGGAAATAGAAAACAAACAAGAAAATCGAGAAGTAGGAGGAAACCCAGAATAAAAACGTGATGTCAAGGAATGACTGTCCTAGGTAACGAGACCTAGATGCTGCACTTTTCATTTTCACCGTTATCTAAAGATTTACTTGACGTTATCTCCTGATTTTCTATACTCTTAACGTAAAACAGCTGTCTACGTTGCTATCCCATTATTATTCCGTAGACCCACAAAAAGGTTTACTATCTACTCCTTGCAGTTAAACCCAACATTACATCATTAGACCTCAATTATACAAAGACTGGCCACCTATGTATAATTCAGGTGGGAATCATTTTATGCTAGGAATGGTTGCTTAAACCTCCACCGAGAATTTAATTTATCATCATATGTTCAAAAGATCGTGACCCGATCAATTCTACCTCCCTTCTGTTCCATGAATCCAGCTTTATCTGATGTCATACTCTAATCCGAAAGGATACATTACGTTATCTACTATCTTAGAACGATCCCGCTGCATAATGTTTCACGTTATTCTACCTCCTCTTGCTCCGAGAACCTTTGTGTTGATTTGACAAATTTTGAGTTGGACAACTACCTGATGTTTCATAACCTCGTATGTGACTGAGACATATACGGCTTAAGGAATTTATGCAAACCACTACGACAGTTATATTCAGGTCCCTAATCAAAATCATATCAATTGCACTAGGACATTACCGATTTGACCGACCGATTGCGAGTAGCAATCAACACAGATCTCCTAGATTCTACCCACCCCGTTAGGAAGAAAGTATACTATTGAGACTAGTCGACTGTTAGGAGAAACTGATGTACGCCTGCTCAGTTTGATAAAGGAATTTACAGAGGCTTCTCATAACCCTCTACTAGATAAGACTCAAACTACTTAGACCTAGTATATGACGATGAGCCGACCAATATGAAGAACTGATGCCCTCTACAGAGAACCAAAAATATTTTGATCAGCTCCATGGTTCGAGTAACTAGTTGAGGATCGATCTGGGATCCGGATACCACCAGCAGAGAAAATCTCGAAGGCTGCGTTTATACCCATTGTGACAGTTATCAATCCCTAGTTAGGCCTGTCGGTTAGCCAATAGCCCAGCTGCCTTCATGAATCTCATGAACCGCGTGTGAACTATAATTGGACAAGTTGTGATAGTATCCAACAATGATACCCTAAACTACTCGGAAGAGTAAGGAGGAACACGACGAACATCTGGGATTAACCTTAGGGCGGCTTGATGTAGCAACCCGTAAATTTTCATAAGCCAAAATGAGTATTTTACCCTTTGACTTTTATTAAGTTGACTTAGACTTTGTTTTTTGACTATTTGACTTTTATTGTAACATAAAAGCAATTACTGTAATCGGTAGTTAACCGGTAATATTCCATGTTAAATAATTCACTCTGCTTCGTATTATTACTCTCTAAACATTTTCGTTTACTCTCTAAACATTTTCGTTCACCTCTGTCTATATTTAACTATTTAATGTTAATTATAATTACTTTTATATTAAATAATATTACTTTTATTATTTAATGTTATTACTTCTATTAATTATGAAAGTTTAATCGTGTAAACTTTCCTCGCGACCAACACAAGACTATGATAAGTCTATGTGTCCAATATACCCTATTTTCACCAATAGTCATATTTTATATGAACTATTGCCACTTTGTTATTTTTACGTAAACATTATACTCTTTACGTAATACGCATACTCAAACCCACGTTATTAGGTTTTATCAACGTATACGCTCTCCATTAAACTTATCACACATCTAATATACTTAGTTGGAGTATATTGATAAGTTTTGACATTTTTATAAGTATTACATTTTTGTGTTGCCCGATTTTAAGTTTCGTGACTTAAGGGCTTAACGTTAGTAATTACCGGGACCAAGCTACACCCCGTAAACTCAAACTTATCACAAGAAAAAAAACTATACAAAGACCACCTCATGTAAGAGGTGGCGTTCATATAAAAGTCACCAAAGCCATGTGGCCTTTGATAACACACTTAGCACATAAACATGCCACCAACACATACACTAGCTACAAAATGACATAGATATTATCTCCCTCTCATTTGTGATAAATTAAAAACACATCAAACACTCCCTTGATCCTTCCTTGCTGCCGTATATCTCCATCAACCTAGCTCCACTATAAATTGATTTTATATAACAAGATTAAGTATAAAGATTGAAGGCTTAGTTGGTACATAAGAGTTCTTGTGTTGTTTTGGAGATATAGAAAGGCTTAAGGGCTGAAGTTAAGGTTGTTATTAGGTGATTAATAAGAGTTTATAAAGTTGGATTGAAGTCTTGAAGACAAGGATTAAAGACTAGAAGGATTAGGTGTTGATTTGTAGTTGTTCTTGTAATTGTTGTATTCATCATCACCTTGTAAGATATATTCATTTTCTTTATTTTCATTCAATTTGGTTGTAATATACTACTGGACTTCTATGTATTTTTATGATGTAATAGTGATTTTGTAAGTATTTGGCATTGTACATAAAGTTTTAATCATGAAAATAAGCTAGGAGAAGCCCTAAGTAGGTTGTATGAATCCGAAATTTACAACAGCCCCAAAGAATGACTAAACTGATCATCTCAGTAAACTTTGAGGTTAAGAAAATAAGATAAACCTGTAGATCTATGTCTTGTGGTCGTTTCTCCGGGTGGCACACCTCATATCTCATCCCGATGAGTAAATAAGAGCCGAAATGGTAAAAGGTGTCAAAACATGGACACCAGATCTCTTTTGGAAAAAGTGTACTGTTGTGCTCATTACTGGTAGTCGGCCCAGTTTTATGAAATGTAGGTAACATCTAGAATTAAACGTAGACGAAAACCTCACTTGAATCGGGGTTGTAGAACTCTACTTATGGTAAATTCCGTGGGACTGCAGTGTGCTGCCAAACTTTTTGCATTGAACTAGGAAATTGAAATTGTAATTTGACTTGTGTTATGATAAAATTAAGACTATAGACGACTAAAAATTGATAATACATTTATATACTTCGCTAGGAACATAAGAACCAAGTCAAAATAGTTTACGTGATTGAAATCATGTATTGATCAGGTCGGGATAACTATATATCTAAAAACCGAAACACGACCATTAAGTATTAATTGGAACCATTTGACCACGTTTATATAGAAACCAAAGTGGTATGACTCACTATCTGGAACAACTCATTTACGTGTCCATAAGTTTAAACATGACTTAAACGTAATAATTTACGGAATAGGTGAAATATTAAAAGTTACATAAACCCGATCCTAGGATGACTTATCTATAGGGCTTGTTACTATTTTTGATAAAAACTAAACTCTTACATTTTTGTAAACTTACAAAAATGTGTACAATGTCAAAATTATATAAATACTTTTATAAAAGTAATTTTGTACGATCTCGTTACATATAAATATCTAAGTCGCACTTATTATATTTTTAAATCATCGTTAAAGCTCGCGACTTCTCGATATACTTTATATCGTCGTAATCCATCACTTATCATTTCGGTGAGTTCATAGCCCCACTTTATATCGTTTAACTGTTTTAAAAACTCTTTGGGTGAGATACATGCTACTACTTATTTTCTATGATTACAATTGCTTGAAATTTGTTTACTATTTCTATGATTACAATTATGTACTTGGAATTATGTGACTGAAATACGGTTCTATCAACTGTTTAAATACGGTTCTACCAACTGTTTAAATACGGTTCTACCAACTGTTTTATAAACTCTTTGGGGAAGATACATGCTATTACATTTATTATGATCACAATTGTTTGAAAACTGTGCTCTGAACTGTATATCTTATTGCTTGTGTCTAAGTTCCCTTATGCCATAAGTCCCCCACATCATAGACCATTAATCACTTGCGAGTGAACGCGAATATAGTAGATAGGCCTATCGGGATTGACGAATCCCGTTTCTGTTAGCTGGATAATTAACCAATTGTACTATATTTGTAACTCTAGGTATATGGCAAGTATTTACACTGGGCCATTATTATCCTATATATCATTGTTGATATATACTGTCAGTTTGAGTGCCATGAGCTTAGATGCAATAGTATACTGCTTTTCGAATTATGGGTGTATAACAACGTAACCCACTGTTTATTAAACTTGAAATCTTGTGATCAACTGCTTTACTATAAACCTATGAATTCATTCAACCATTGTGTTGACTTTTTAGCATGTTTATCTCACGTTCGAAAGGAATTAGCTGGCATGGGAAGGTGCACGGAAAAATATTTTGAAGACGATGCATATATTATCATTCGAAAAACTTTACAACTTTTATGTTGTACATTTTGTAAACTTCTGTTAAACTCTGATATTTTAATCGAATGATAATTTATTTAAAAACATCTCCTTTAGAGTCGTTTTCTGTAACTTGTACTGTAACCCATGAAGTAGTACCCCAGTGACACAATCTTCCGCTGCAATATTTTAGGGGTGTTATAGATTGGTATCAGAGCTACAGTTATAGAGAACCAGGTTGCATTTAAACCTATACTATAACTACTCTTTACATTAAGACTCACGTTACTCATTATCGTCTTCAACATTCCGTGTGCCATGCTTACTCCTTAACACAATATTGTATTATTTATATACAGACTGTTTATATGAACAATTGACTAACTATGACTGCGTATGCCTATTCCAAGGGATTACGACACAACCAAATTTCCCTGTTCATACACATTTTATTATGATCTATGAAATTTTCTCAAGATATTATAGTTGATACGATGACCATTCTTATATCTCAGGCATTGTGAGATACACAACTTGTTTTTCATATATCTTAGACATTGTGAGATACACAACTTGCTTATTTATATACCTCAGTCATTGTGAGATACACAACTTGCTTATTTATATATCTCAGACATCGAGAGACACACAATAGTATTATTTATTTCTCATACATTAAGAGTTACACATTAGTCTTATTTATTTTTCCGACATTGTGAGTTGCACAATGATTTCTCTTGTATTTCTCAAATATTGTGAGAAAACTATTTCATAACTATAAACTTACCAACTCTTTTGAACGCCATGTTGATCTTATTTGATTATTTTACTCCTCGTCTTCGAGGATGAGTGTGAACATTCATTACGTACTCTCGGAACACTTATGACGTCTCGTAACACACCGCCTTGTAACTCATCGGTTAAGTATGAGTGTTTTCTTGGGAATTCTTAAGTAGGATGATTTATAATATCCTTATTTAAATGGATTGGGACGCCTTTTTATTTAAATAAAGAAATTTTGAATCGCCAAACCATAAGTTTATATTTCTTTATTTACATTGTTTGGGACGCCTCTCTATGTAAATAATGAATTATAAATAAGTGGGCTTATTTGTATCCGATGAGACATGAGTATGAACTCGAACTTGAGAATCACCAGTATTCTACCACTCAGCAAAAATCTTAAGATCTCATTTGAACTACCTGAGTTCATCCTTAAGTTATCACTTTTTCCATTGCAAATTCTTACAATCATGAGCTATTTATTGAGTTAACAAATTTGTTACACTCTTGAGCTAATGGACTTAATTCAATCTTGAACTAACAGGCTAAGTACGATATTCCACCTACTTACTTTGGTACGTATATGACTACTTTACTTAGGTGCATAGACACCTACTCATAAGCTCTCCCACGAGCTCCTCCCATTTGTTGGTCCTTACTTTGGAGTCATTGTTTCTCGAAATGTTCTCACTTTCCACATCCCCACAGCGTTTGTTATTGTTGTTATTACTATTGTTATTTTTGCTATTGTTGGGTCCTTGAGCAGTCCGAGCTCATACAACTTAATCCACTAGGTTACGAGATATCTGAATTGTTTCATCCTGTGTGAATGATCAAACGAAGTTACGTTCTTTTGAATACTTAGTGGAAGTTTTTAGATTAACTTTTCCTATAACTTCTCATTGGTAGAGACCATCATTGGGCACACTATTGCCAACTCTTGAAAGCGACGAATATAAGTTGTGATATCAACACCACTGACAGCAAGAAAACTTCACCTCCATTTCTTGCACCTCATTCCGAGGGCAATACTTCTTGATTAATAACTTCTTCAACTTAGTCCAAGTAATCTTGTAAGTATTCTCAATACTAATAGATTGAGCAACAGCATTCCACCATGACAAAACATTGTTCAGAAATTTGCTTGTGGCATATTTGACTTTGCAGTATTCAGCACAGTTGCTGATTAGCAATACAAACCCTGTCCTCTCAAACCAATAAATCAAACTAATTACTCCTTTGTGCTTTTGAAATTTTTGAGTTTGCCACACATGAAATCCTTATAAGAGTAGCCTCTAACCTTTGGTATAACATTCACTCCTGCGACGCCTCCAGTTGGCCCCGTAACATTTGGTTCTCCAGTATTTTCAGCTGGCCTTGCAATATCTGGCCCTACAACATTAGGCCCTCCAGTTGCGTTAATCCTCCAATCATCAATATCTTTACATTATCGTTTAAAGTACTAATTTGAATCCTAATATTAATCAGAGCACTTATGCTCACCTATCAAAACTTTAAAAGTCATGATTTTACCTAGGAATGTGAGATCAGAAATTCACTACAAATGTCCACACCTTTTCTTAGACATCTCCACATCGGACTATACAAGATCTTGACTGGGATTGGTCCGATAGTTTAGAGACTTGAGCTACCACCAAAACTTAGTAATGTACACAACGTCTTTCAACTTAGCAAAGTACACAATGTCTTTCAACTATGCAATCAGAAGAAGTGTCATACTGATGAGACACTCACTAGTCCTCTGGAAGAGATCCAGATTGATGAACGTCTGAACCTTACCAAAGAACCGATCGAGATCATAGACTGTAAGGTTAAACGAGTTAAGTAAAGCCGCATTCCTATTATCAAAGTTCTTTGGAACTCTAGCAGGAACTCGAATTCAAGTGAGAGCGTGAAGACCAGATGTGTCGCAAGTACTCCTGTCTTTTCTCAAACACATCGTCAGCAGATAATACTCACTGAACTTCGGGACGAAGTTCCCTTAAGGGGTGGATACTGTAGCAACCCATAAATTTTCATAAGGCAAAATGACCATTTTACCTTTCGACTTTTTTAAAGTTGACTTTGGCTTTGACTTTGACTTTTGACTATTTGACTTTTATCATAACATAAAAGCAATTACTGTAATCGGTAGTTAACCGGTAATATTCCATGTTAAATAATTCTCTCTGCTTCGAATTATTACTCTCTAAACATTTTCATTCACCTCTGTCTATATTTAACTATTTAATTTTAATTATAATTACTTTTATATTAAATAATATTACTTTTATTATTTAATGTTATTACTTCTATTAATTATGAAAGTTTAATCGTGTAAACTTTCCTCGTGACCAACACAAGACTGTGATAAGTCTATGTGTCCAATATACCCTATTTTCAAAAATAGTCATATTTTATATGAACTATTTCCACTTTGTTATTTTAACGTAAACATTATACTCTTTACGTAATACGCATACTCAAACCTACATTATTAGGTTTTATCAACGTATACGCTCTCCATTAAACTTATCACACATCTAATATACTTAGTTGGAGTATATTGATAAGTTCTGACATTTTTATAAGTATTACATTTTTGTGTTACCCGATTTTAAGTTTCGTGACTTAAGGGCTTAACGTTAGTAATTACCGGGACCAAACTACACCCCGTAAACTCAAACTTATCACAAGAAAAAAACTATACAAAGACCACCTCATGTAAGAGGTGGCATTCATATAAAAGTCACCAAAGCCATGTGGCCTTTGATAACACACTTAGCACATAAACATGCCACCAACACATACACTAGCTACAAAATGACATAAATATTATCTCCCTCTCATTTGTGATAAATTAAAAACACATCAAACACTCCCTTGATCCTTCCTTGCTGCCGTATATCTCCATTAACCTAGCTCTATCACAACTCGTAATTTCGGGTCCTTTTCAAGCTTCAAATTTTCACTATTCATCTCGGGAATTACTATTCATGAGTTACTATTCATCATTTCACTATTCCTCATTTTTGAAGTCAGTTTGAAACTTTGAGAAGTTTTCAAAAAATTTACTATTCATGTGACACTATTCATTCCCGGAGCGAAATCACTATTCACGATTATCATTCATCATTACGTAAACTAGGTTTACGGGTATTCAAATGCGCGTAACCGGTAAGGTTTAGCTGCGTATTCATGCATCATCAGTAAGGACACATCATATAGACTATAGTAGTCTACATATCATCCGTAACATCATTATCATATTAAGTCATGCACGGGTTTGTGTGATTTTCATTAACGTATGCTTAATTGTTTAATTAACGTTACCACTAAGTCATTTCTACTAACATTATACCCGACACTCCCGACTATGATCCTAATACATTTTCATACTAATTATAATGATATAAAGATTATATTATTAATTTACCCGGTGTTTTTAAATCAATTGCTATATTTTCCGTTTGGAGCTTATAACTCCGTCGGTTTGCGATATTTCAACCCGATAATTATTCTAACACCCGATTCTTGCAAGGAATATGATTTTACAAATTTTACAACTTCTTCGTATTTTATTTTACCTTGTCACGGGTTATTTTTAGTTAACTCGGTACCCGATAACACCTAATGTATGCACTAAACTAACTAATACATAGATAATGGGAGACAAGTTCATTAATTAGCATCAAATCTCTTCCATCTTAGCACATGTGCCCCCCCCCCTAAACCCCCAAACCCTTCCAACACTTGATTACTAGTACCCTTTCATTTAATGCAAAGTAGCTATATGTTTTCTAATTAATTAGACAAACACATACATAACCAAATCAACTAGCAAATAAAGATCATATTCTCTCTTTTCCTCTCTTCCTTGTCCGGCCAACATAAGAACACCAACCATAATCCATTATTTTTGGAAGAACAAGTTATAATCTAGCTCCATTTTCATTCCTTGTTAGGATTTTGTGATAAAATCCCAAGGTTTCATACTTATTTTCATCCAAATCTCATCAAATCATCAAGTAAGCTTCAAGAACATCTTTCTAATCTTTTCATACTTTCATTTGATTGTTTTCAAGTTATATTAGTAGTTGATCATGCAAATATATATGTTATATATATACCACTTTGTTTAATAATAACCTTTAACACTAGATCCATAAGTTTTGTTAGTAACCTCATGAAATCCACCAAGGTTGGTGATGTTTAGGACCCCATGACACTTTGAGAAGGTGTATGGTAGGATTAGATAGGTTGTGGTGTTGATTTGAAGTGGTTTGATTAAGTTTTGAACTAGTCTTGAACCTTAAACATTGATTTTTCAACAACGGAAATAGCTACTGTCCTAAAACGTGTAATCTGGAAAACTCAGTAACTTTTGAACTATTTTGGCCTTCATATCCAGAAAGTTCTTTCAAAAACGAAACCGTCACTGGAAACCGACTTACGATGAGAAAGTTATGATTTTTCAAAGTTTAACGACGAAAACTAAAATTCTGAAAATTTAGTTGCTGATCGCCGAGATTCAAATGACAAAATGAGGCGTTAGACGTGATCTAGACGACCCGACCAACTGAGATTATGTTATTTCATGTTTATATGAAGCCGTGGATATAAAGAACGTAGAAAACGAGCTTAGAACGACCGAGATATACACGTTTGAAACTCGACAAACTTTAACTATTTTTGACAGCACTAATAGAAATATACTCTAAGTGTAAAAACTAGTATTTTTACAAGACACGACATTGATAGCCGATTTTCTAATTGATCGAGACATATATGGTTAAAAGTTAAATAAAACGACATTTAGATGTTGTTACAAGGTTTTCAAAAACGTCGAGTTTGATCACTAACACTTAAAGTACACCATTTCGCGACTAGTTTTGCGAGGTCATTTGGGCATATTTTTCAAGTTATGAAAAATGTTAAACTGCGACGAAAACATTATTTGCCGATATAACATCAAACGAGAATCACGGAGTATCATTTCAACATGTTTACACGAAAAGTAGTTATAACTTAACGAGACGTCAACAATGTATTTTTCGACGATAAACGTTACTTTCAAAATTAACGAGTGGTATCGTTAACATACGTATTTACAAGTGTAGCATCATTTCATTGCTTACATTAGATCCTATCATTCATATTAGGTTGTGGTTAGAGATCGTGCCTTATTTAAGTGTACCCACTTTTGTCATCATAGCTATTGCATCAGGTGAGTTCCATAGCCCTTACCTTTATACGTTTTGGATTACGTTTTGGGGGAGAATACATGCTCAATTATTTTCATTTACCTTCACAAGCACTTTAATCTTTTAAGGATTTCTGTGAGTTTTCATAGCCCCGTTTTACATTGATTAATTAATTTCTAAATTCACGGGGGAGAATACATTGAACATCACTTTGTTACAATTTCAATTTCATTAGATCCATTTACATTGCTTAAATTATTTCTTTGCCACATTAGAGTCCCTTTTTTATTTATCATGGACTGTTAATTACGTATTATTTTAATTATATGGCGTCATTGTCATTAATTGTTTATATGGCGTCATTGTCATAATTGTTGAAATGGCATCATTGTCAGAATTGTTTATATGGCGACATTGTCAGAATTAATCATATGACATCATTGTCATGACGATATTGTCATATTTAACATTAAATTTTGTTTTCCATATATTAATTACGTTCACATAAACCAAAACTTATTTGGTAGTGGGTTGTAAACACACAGGTTGCAAGTCTTGTATGAGCGGGACTTGGGACTGAGTGGATTTACAATGCCTTTACTGGGAAATCATTATTCAAATACATTACATTTTACACTAAATTCTATGAACTCACCAACCTCGTGTTGACACTTTTAGCATGTATTTTCAGGTATAAGCAATAGCACGCTACTGGAGGCTTTTGGCAGGGCATGGCATGGTCATAGAAGACACTGATAAACATTTGGGGACCGTTTTAATTGTTTAAAGGGCCTATTTCCGCACTACTTTTAACAATGAAAATTCAACACTTTTGTTAAACAATTTTATTTTAAATGATTGAGGTGAAAACCGTTCTTTGTACTGGTTTTGTGATACCAATTGAGTTGCACCCCAGTGACATGTATGCTTCCGCTGGACCCGATTCTGGGGGTGTGACAAGCTCCACTATAAATTGATTTTATACAACAAGATTAAGTATAAACATTGAAGGCTTAGTTGGTACATAAGAGTTCTTGTGTTGTTTTGGAGATATACAAAGGCTTAACGGCTGAAGTTAAGGTTGTTATTAGGTGATTAACAAGAGTTTATAAAGTTGGATTGAAGTCTTGAAGACAAGGAATAAAGACTAGAAGGACTAGGTGTTGATTTGTAGTTGTTCTTGTAATTGTTGTATTCATCATCACCTTGTAAGATATATTCATTTTCTTTATTTTCATTCAATTTGGTTGTAATATACTACTGGACTTCTATGTATTTTTATGATGTAATAGTGATTTTGTAAGTATTTGGCATTGTACATAAAGTTTTAATCATGAAAATAAGCTAGGACAAGCCCTAAGTAGGTTGTATGAATCCAAAATTTACAACAGCCACAAAGAATGACTAAACTGATCATCTTAGTAAACTTTGAGGTTAAGGAAATAAGATAAGCCTGTAGATCAATGTCTTGTGGTCGTTTCTCCGGGTGGCGCACCTCATATCTCAACCCGATCAGTAAATAAGAGCCGAAATGGTAAAGGGTGTCAAAACCTGGACACCAGATTTCTTTTCGAAAAAGTGTAATGTTGTTCATTTCGGGTAGTCAGCCCAGTTTTATTAAATGTAGGTAACATCTATACTTATACGTAGACGAAAACCTCACTTCAATCGGGGTTGTAGAACTCTACTTATGGTCATTTTCGTGGGACTGCAGTGTGCTGCCAAACTTTCTGCATTGAACTAGGAAATTGAAATTGTAATTTGACTTGTGTTACGATAAAATTAAGACTATAGACCACTAAAAATTGATAATACATTTATATACTTCGCTAGGGACATAAGAACCAAGTCAAAATAGTTTACGTGATTGAAATAATATATTGATCAGGCCGGGATAAATATATATCTAAAAACCGAAACATGACCATTAAGTATTAATTGGAACCATTTGACCACGTTTATATAAAAACCAAAGTGGTATGACTCACTATCGGAAACAACTCATTTACCTGTCCATAAGTTTAAACGTAATAATTTACGGAATAGGTGAAATATTAAAAGTTACATAAACCCGATCCTAGGATGACTTATCTATAGGGCTTGTTACTATTTTTGATAAAAACTAAACTCTTACATTTTTGTAAACTTACAAAAATGTGTACAATGTCAAAATTATATAAATACTTTTATAAAAGTAATTTTGTACGATCTCGTTACATATAAATATCTAAGTCAGATTTATTACATTTTTAGGTCGTCGTTAAAGCTCGTGACTTCTCGATATACTTTATATCGTCGTAATCCATCACTTATCATTTCGGTGAGTTCATAGCCCCACTTTCTATCGTTTAACTATTTTATAAACTCTTTGGGTGAGATACATGCTACTACTTATTTTCTATGAGTACAATTGCTTGAAAATTGTATACTATTTCTATGATTACAATTATGTACTTGGAATTATGTGCTTGAAATACGGTTCTATCAACTGTTTAAATACGGTTTTACCAAATGTTTATATACGGTTCCACCAACTGTTTAAATACGGTTTTAACAACTGTTTTATAAACTCTTTGGGGGAGATACATGCTACTACATTTATTATGATCACAATTGTTTAAAAACTGTGCTCTGAACTGAATATATTATTGCTTGTGTTTAAGTTCCCTTATGCCATAAGTCCCCCACATCATGGACTATTAATCACTTGTGAGTGAACGCGAATATAGTAGATAGGCCTATCGGGATTGACAAATCCCGTTTGTGTTAGCTGGATAAGTAACCAAACGTACTATATTTGTAACTCTAGGTATATGGCAAGTACCTATACGGGGCCATTAATATCCTATATATCATTGTTGATATATACCGTCAGTTTGAGTGTCAGGAGCTTAGATGCAATAATATACTGCTTTTCGAATTATGGGTGTATAACAACGTAGCCCACTGTCTATTAAACTTGAAATCTTGTGATCAACTGCTTTACTATAAACTTATGAATTCACTCAACCATTGTGTTGACTTTTTAGCATGTTTATCTCACGTTCGAAAGGAATTAGCTGGCATGGGGAGGCGCACGGAAAAATATTTTGAAGACGATGCATATATTATTATTCGAAAAACTTTACAACTTTTATGTTGTACATTTTGTAAACTTCTGGTAAACTCTGATATTTTAATTGAATGATAATTTATTTCAAAACGTCTCATTTAGAGTCATTTTCTGTAACTTGTACTGTAACCCATGAAGTAGTACCCCAGTGACACAATCTTCTGCTGCGATATCTTGGGGGTGTTACACTTGAGAAGGAACAGTGGTAGACCAACTTCTCTAAGTACGACTTTTGAATTTTAACCGTGTGATTTCTTGGTCACGTGAATTGTATTCACATAGATCTCGCCAAGATTGAGCCCATTAAGGCTTGGACTACCCTTACAACTCCGACCGAGGTGCGTCAATTATAATGATTTACTGGATATTACCAGAGATTTATCAAAGGTTTTCCAAGATAGTAAAGCCTTTAACCTAATTGACTTGAAGGATGTGAAGTGTAATTGGGGAGAAAACGAAGAAGACGCATCTCAACTTTTAAAGTAGAAACGGTGTAGTACACCTCTCTTAGCAGTACCGGAAGAAGTGAAGGTGTTGTTGTAAGGTGCGATGTTACGCGTAAAGGTTTGTAAGTTGTTTTGATGCGAATGAAGACGGAAGCAGCTTACGCCCTGTGAAAACGTAGAGGGGGTGAATACGTTACCGTTTTAAATTCTTAAAACTTGTTGTATCAAATATCCAATTTAGCTTGTTGTAATATGAAAGATTCCAATTGTAGTTTATGACTAACATATACTAAAACAAGTTGTCGCACAAGTATAACCAACACGTCATAACACAAGAAATAATATAATGCAAGTATAAACGTAAAGCAGTAAGTAAAAGAAAGCCCAAACCGAACACGATGATTTATAGTGGTTTGGTCACGGAGCTCCTCTCCGCCCTACTCCACTCCCCGAGTACCCAACTCGAGAGTTATTTCACTAAATCAACAAGCTCCCTTCTCGGCGGAGAAAACCTTACAAACGTCGCTTACCCTTTTTCCAGTACAAAGCTAAATGCCGAGTTCTAATTCGAGGTAGAACCAACCTGACGTCGCTTATACAATATTTTCGACACTAAGCTAGATGTCAAGTTCTTTTACAAGGGTACAACCACTCCCGCTATGTTTTATGGCCCAACATAAAAACCTTTTGTTTTATAGAATAAACACATAAACCATCTAATCTAGTTTGGTGAATAGATTGTGATGATTTAATGATGTTTACAATGATGATCCATGATACAAATGTCTACTGGATATGAATGACTAATCTAAATGAACTTCCATTGATAGGAAGCCTTCAATGGATGAAGATCACGAGTTCCCTAAGATTGTTGTGATAGATCTTCATATATGCATGCATGTGGAATCCACATGAACTTCTTGAATAAGAAGTCTTCAAACAATGAGGATGACAAGTGCCCTTGAATCTTCATATGTTGATATGCTTTGGTGGATGATGATGGCAAGATCTCCAAGTCTTTTGGTAGATCAGCAGGTATGATATGCTTGTGGTGGATGATGACTCAAGATCTCTGAGCTTGCTTCACAGGATCATTTCGGGAGTATGCTTACAACACAATGAAAGTTAGTAACATTATGATCATGATGATAAGGGTGATTAATGTATGTTTCTACATGGTTATCTACTAATCTAAGTGTATGCAAAGGGTAGAGAGAATGTATGTTCAAGTGATATATTTATGGGTCAACAATGGGCTGCTATTTATAGCCAACTGGAATTTCAACCCACGGGTTTTGTTGATCCTACTTGAGCAATTGATCTAGTTAGTTATCTTAGATGTGAATCTAAAACAACAAGTATAGAAACTGTCTTGAAACAATATTAAACACAATGCGGAATCTTATGTTTAATCTTAAGAAGAACAATTAATAGAACAGTATAATTCTCAACAAACACTTCAATATATTAAATATACGAATACTCAAAAGTATTAGGGTTTACAACCTTGAAGTGAATCGACTCTAACAATGATACATACTAAACTCTAACCCTAGAACCTCCTTTTATAGACTAAGGAGTCCTAGTCGGTTTACAATAACTTTCTACACAAGATAAATCTTTTCGTATCTATTCTAAACTTATCAAAACATACTATACATAGTTATCTCTTCAGCAACAGAAACTATCTCTAGCAGTAGTATCTTCTATGTCTAGCAGTAGTATCCACTTAGTGTATTCTCTTGATCTTTATCAGCAACTCCAGCAGTAGTATGAATACACTAGCAGTAGTATCGTTATAACCAGCAGTAGTATAATACTTAATGAATTTTCCATTTAGCACCATAAGCAGTTGTATCTATTCTGAGCTGCAGCATCTCTAAACCCAACAGATTTGGCGGATCCAAATTGAGGGATCCGTCCGTTATGGGATTTGGATCCGCGAGTCCTGACAGCAAATCTTCCAAAATCTTTCCCAAATCTTACCAAGATATTACCATATCCAATTCTTTGTGTGAAGATCTAAGCAAGATATTCCTATAATCTTTAAAATCTTCCTACAGATTTCAAAGTGATGTATGCCATGATGTCATTGTACAATTTCCATATTTAGAATTAAATTGTAAAGGAATGTAACATGTATATGAATAAGTAACTTGTATATACTAGCTAACTAATATATGTTTACCAAGTTGTATCATGTTAGTTTATGTGTTACTAAAGATGTTAAACTACTTATGCTATTATGTCATTAACATCATTTTCATAAGTAACCACATTTGTCTTAGTTTGACACCTAAAGTGTACTTATCCTATTTTGACATGAACACAACTTAGGAAACATGATGTACAAGTAAAAGTACTTGTATATGAAAAATGTAAAATGAGGTTCTAAGTAGAATGGTTAACCTTTTAAAATACTTAATGACTCTAAACGTATTTTAAACATTCTAAATGATTTGTTAATGGGTTTGATCATAATGCCACATAACAAACATGTACGAACCTGTGTTGTACCATACGATGACTTAAGAAGTCAAGATGTGTTGAATGTATGTTGAGACAAAATATGATTACAAGTAACTTGCACACCTTACGTTATGTATCAAGTTACATGTTTGTCATCAATCAAAACAAACGAGACTATATAGATTAAATATCATAATATATGTACTAACACGCCCCTCACCTACCGAAGACATACGAGAAAAGCTGCACCACCCATGAGCTAGAATTGAGTGTAGTTGTACTTGCACTCAAAATCTGGGGACACTATCTGTATGGCACGAAGTGTATAGTATACACAACCTATAAGAGTTGCAACATCACTTAGATCAGAAGGATCTGACCATGGAGACAGCATCGCTGGTTGGAACTGCTTAGTACTATGACAGCAAGCTTGTTATTCCTCAGTGAAGCGAACTTTGTTGCTGATGCTCTTAGCCGAAGGGGAAGAGCACAACCATCAAAAGTCAGAGCCTTATGGATGACTATAAATTCACCACTTTCATCTCAAATTTTGAAGCTCAACCTGTAGCGACAAAAGAAGGAAAATAACCCACTGAAAACCTCTTTGGTGTGATGGAAAAATGAAAACGGCTTCTTAAAGCGTTCTGATGGAACTTGATGCTTTGGGGATAGAAGTTTAATACCCCCACGAGGTATTCGTGATCTATTATGCCTAAGTCACATAAGTAAAAAAAATTCCATCCACCTCGAACCTGATAGGATGTATCAAGATCTAGAGAAACTGTACGGATTGACCTAGCATGGAGGCCGGCATTGCAATATATGTCGGCAAATGCTTAACATGTTCGAAAGTGAAAACCGAACATCTGAAACCATCAGCGTTATTGGTACAACCCGAACTTCCCGATCTGAAGTGTGAGTAAATCACCATGTACTTGCCACCAGATTACCAAGAACAGTTAGTTGTAATACTATCTGGGTAATTGTTGACCGTCTTACCGAACCTGCTCATTTCCCCATTATCAGCGAAAGCGATAGTATGGATAAACTTAACCGTCTATAATTGGAAGAAATTATCTCCCCGAAATAAAATGCTGATGCCTATCAACTCCGATCGAGCCAGACGTCTCATGTCAAATCTATGGAAATCACTCCGGACGACCTTGGGTACGGATCGAGATATGAGTACTGCATATCATCCACAAACAGATGGTCAGAGTGAGTGATGCGCATGATGTGTCGTTGCGGTTTAGCAGTATTAATGCCTACTCAAGTTTTAAATTTATATTTAGCCGACTTATCAATAACACACACACTTAACGAGCAGTGTACCCGGTCAGTATGAATATAATGGTAAGCAGAGTGTCGATCACTAAGAGTGGAACGTATTATCTAGTTATTCTAATCAGTATTTTAATATCCTAAGTTAGTTATACAACCTAATCTAACGCAAGGGGGTTCAGCCTGAGAGACTGGCACAGTTAGGTTATAATTAAATAGAAAACTAAACTAATGAGCACGAATTAGCGATTAGCACACACGTACACAGATAGATACTCGAGACAATAAGAAGACCTGTCCTGGTAATTAAATAGCTTGTCACTTGTTTTATTGCTAGTTTTATATGAAGTGTATATAATTAAACCTTTCTCGTTGGCTCTAATCTTATCGGCGAGTAAACCCTTAATGATTACTTATGTCTATCCTACTTTTCTAGAGACGCTAGAATAAATAGGTGAGGAAGGGGCATGGCGACCCAAGCAAGACTCAGCTAGACACAGAAGTTATCAATGCACTAATAAAAGTCACCAAAGACATCAACATATAAACTTTAATTAATGGGAAAGCAATATTAAGGGGAGTGCATGATCTTCCGTAGTCACATGACACAAGCCCATCAATCCTGATGAATTAAAGCGTACTAAAAGAATAAAACAAAACTACTTAATGAATTGAATACATGCAGGACCTCCTTACAACTCTTGTATCTTTGTTTGAGGTGTGTCTTGTGCTGCTTTGTAGTCTGAATTCGGCTCTAGGGTTATGCAAAAGGTCTATCCGTCTCTTAAATTCGTCTGACCTTGGGGTATTTATAGTTTCTGTCTGAGGGAACGATGCGGCGCATTGAGTTGATAGATGCGGCACATTGACTTAACTTTGCGTGGGGTCCAAGTGTTGTTTTACACTTTTATGAATTAAGCTACCACTAATTAACCACTAATTACCTACTAGATCTAGAGAGAGAAAGCTAGAGAGAGAAAGAGAGGATGGGAGATGATAAACACATATTAGCACAAAATGATTAAACTTCATCAACCAACCCCTCTCCCTAAGGTGGGAGGGGGTATTTATAGTTTTACATGCACTTGGGCTTGTAGCCTTAATTCTCTTAACTAATACTACATTAAACATAATAAAATAAATAAATGATACAGCCCATGGGCCTTCTACACGGGCTGGGCCTAATAACAAACCTAAAGGCCTAAGCAACCTTAATACAATATGATCAATACTTGAATAATACAAAACGTGTTCCCAACAATCTCCCCCTAAGTATTGGTCATCAAGGTTGCTTGACGTCGTCTTTGCTTCTTTTGGCTTTGACGTCTTCAAAATCTTTGTTCTTTGTTCTTGATAGTGATGTGATACGATATGGTAGTAATCTGCCGTTCTCCAACGATCTTAGCTTCTGAGGTCTTCACGTCTTCTCCACCATGCTCATATATCTTTTGACTTTGGTTCTTCAACTTGTTCTCACTTCTTCAATCTTTAACTTAGAGAAAGGTTGTAGTACTTGAATCTTTAGACTTTTCTTTAACAATTCTGAGCTTTTTGATATTTCTGAGTCTTTGTGAGAACTTCTCTTTGGGATATGAGCATGATGAAGTCTTGATGGTGGTTGAACTCCAGGTCTCGAAGCTCCTCCGCAGCAGCAGCACGAACCAACCAGTACTTACAGGCTCAGACTTGAGATCATCAACAGCATAGTGTGAAGACTTTCTCAAATCCTAACCCAGACCGTTCTGAACCGGATTCCCCCGAAAGGGATAACACGGACACACCGAAGTGCACCCACGATTCAGTGAGTCGCTGGAGATCACCCCACGACTGTAGACCGTTTGGAGCAAACACTAAGCGTAACTCGCAAGGAGTTACCGAAGTGACCTGCTGTCAGATTTGTTTGATGTTGCTCTGGCAGGATTTCCATTCAATCATTGATAATCACAATTGTGACTTTTCTCATGAATGTTCTCGGCAGATTGCTAAGATCTGCGAAGGACACTTTCTTAATTTTACATCTGCTGCCCATGATGTAGAACAGTAGAGTAATGCTAAGTGTACCTAAGAGATCTTTTATGAATCTCATGGCTCTAGACTCAATTAGTGCACATTTGTTTGGTCGTCGGAGGCGTGGAGCAGATTTCCTCCTTTTCAATATCAACACTCTCGTAATGAGAGGTCGATAGATTATGAAGGGTTCTCCGTGTGAATGAAACAAATGTCTTTTGAGAGACACTTGAGTGGCTTAGAAGGTTTATTAGTGCGTCACTGGGTCCATGACGTCTTTAGTCTTCAATACCGGTGATGCTCATCAACCAGTAGATTATGAATTGAACCCGGTGTCTGCCCTAAGGTTGAATAAATGGAGGGCTATTTCTTTTCACCCTTTTCTTTGCTTTTCTTTTTAATTCTTCAACCCCTTCTTTCTCCGTTCATTCATTTTCTCCTTTTTATATCATACCTAGGACATTCTAGTTCTAAATTATTGGTATTGTCCTTGGGTAGATCCCTCCGGCTTTGGCAGATCATAGGACGGTTTTCCCTAACCTTAGTCACCTTATAACTCCATGACTATCCTAATGATGCCATAAAACCAAACCTTTTGAAAATCTCTCAAAGTGTTTATGATTGTAAAACACATTTTGTTAACACTTTGAGAGTTTTGTTATTTTCAGAAGAACTCCCCCTTAACATGTGCTCATATTCGTTTAAGTAAAATCTGCACATGTCGGGAAGAGTTGGCACTTTTTTTTTTTTGAATTGATAGATTTTCAGTGAACCTGATCATCGCGAGACACGCTTACATCACCAGTTGGACTGGCTTGAAATGATTACCCGTCTAGATCAGATTCAAAGATCATCGCTCGAAATTGGTACATTCTACTCAGACATATCCATTGCGAGACACGTTTACATCACCAGATAAACTGACTTGAAATTATACCCGTCCAGGATATGTCCTTTCGACTACTGACTGTTGTTATCGTCAATTCGAGGGTCAATTCTTGAGTCTTATACTCATGAGATATCATCGTTGCTTCCACCATATTTTAATCACATTTTCATTCTCCCCCTCAAAAATAGCATAATTATGTTGTTTTTGACAAAATTTTGATTAAAATATGCTCTTTTTGAGGTGTTTGTGGAAGAATGTCAAGAACGTTTGTAGATTTGGAACAAAGATTTTTTAAATACTCCCCCTTAACAAGGGAGTACTTGTCCTTTATGAGCAGAATGTTTGAAAAACTTTAGAAAACATCCTGGTTTTAATTCTGCTCATAAGTAAGAAGCTTTCGCTCCTTTTTCAGGATTGAGGCACTGAAGCGTACCTCAGGGTCCTTTCTTTGGGGTCCGGGTTGTACACTGTTATGTGTGCACAAGCCGTAATAATGATGAAATATAGATGAGATGATGATTAATTGAACAAACAATGAATTAGTACCAGTGTTCATTACTCAGGACGGCAAAACATGAGAATGTTAGGAATTTTTGCCCGACCTCCAACATAACTTTCCAACCGACGCATCTGCTCCCGAAACTTAATCTTCTTTTCTATCCTTTTCACGAACTTCCTTGCTTGTCTTTTCTCATTCCCGCCCCACTTCAACTCTTTAGCCAACTTCTCGTCCTTTAAGATCTTCTCAAGTTCAGATTTGACTTGTTGGATGGTTGGGTCACTGAACTTGCGAAGATCTTCGAAACCCAAAAATCTTGTACCAGCTCTCCTTCTATGATAGTATACTCCAAATGGTTTGTACCCGAAAGTGTATGGCTGCTAATCACGAAGACTTTCAGGTACGAAGTCTGGCTTGGTGAGATTTAGCTTGGTTTAATAACTTTCAACTCCTAGATGAACGTCTTCAACCCGTTGTCTGATCACAATGTTGCGGATGAAAATGAGAAGCGAGTTGATGATATCGTACTGAAGCTGTCCAGGGAGGTGTTCTAGTTTTCCCTGAATTTTCAGTAGATACATGTCCTCGATATCATTGGGGTTAAGGTGAGGATAATCAGCTTTGGTGAATACATACTCCTTATCATTACTTCGTCTAACTATGATCTTCATCAGAAAGTTGTATCCATACATGGGTTCAGTTTCAGCATTGACAATAGATAGAATCCGATGCCTGCTCCATACTTCATCTTTTGACGTTCTCTTGGCCATCATATACTTGTAGTACAACCTCCGCATATTTGGCCAATGATGAATCCCAAAAACAGCATCTTCATTATACTTTTGTACCTTTCTGCTCCAAAGATTGTTGATTTGTTCTTCCAAACCTTCTAAGGCATACATAGCCGCTGGGTATTTGGTGATTGATGTGGCATATCTTTTCTCAGAGTTTGTATTGCCGTAGATGAGGTAGTCCAAATCTTTGTTGAAGAAGTATGTTGTGGGTAACTTGAGGTTGTGTGGTGGTCCAATGAGTGGTAACGGTTGTGTGTAGTCACGATGAGGTAACTGATCTACAGATGATTGTTCTTGCGTCCAGTTGATGTTTTCGTTCAAGGCTCTTGCTACTTGCTCAATGTTGTACTCGAATTCCAGCTCCGTTGTTGAAACAGTTGCAAATTCCGTGAATCTACTTTTGCGAACTCTGATGACGTCTTTCAGACCAAGTTGCTGGACTTTCATCACCTTTTTCAATCGTTTGGCAAAGTCTACAACTGATCCTTCCACTATTTCAGCATTTTCATTGTTAGAATAAGCGTCAACCATTTGATCAAACCAATCATACTTGGGAGCTGATGAATCGACCCACTCAGGTAATGGAACATCTTTAGCAGTTGCAGAAGGAACAACTACTTCTTGGATTTGAATTGGAGCAATTAGATTTTCGTGATCAGAGCTTGGATCATCAAAGGTTTCTGTTGCTTCAAATGATCCGACTCCAAGAGGAACAAATGTTGTTTGACTGCTTTTCTTTGTTGTGCCAGAAGAGGGTGTTGTGGAAGCCCGACCTGTTGAAGATGAAGGCTTTCTCCTTTTCTTTCCGTGAGCATCCGGTTCATCATCATGGTGTCGTTTGGTTGGTTTGACGGGCTTGCATGTTTCTGTTGGTACAACGACAGTCTCTTCTTCTTCTCTGATGGATTCTCTGAGTGCTTCCCGAAGTTTTGCTTCTTTGGGATCATTTTCTAACTCTTTTAACATCATTCTTTTGCTTTCTAATCTGGATGGTTTCTGTGGCACTGTCGTGAGTATGAATGATGTAGTTTTGACCATATTTGCAACTATCTTTTCCAGGTCCTTCTGAACGTATTGTTTGAGTATTTTGGGAATGGACTCTTCAAGATGCTCTTTGACTTCTGTGTTTATTTGAGAACTGACTTCTTCAGTTGTCTTTGTTGCTTTGTTTTTAACTTCTTTGATCTTTTGATATATCTCTTTATGCACTTTATCTTCAGTCTCAAATTTCTCTGTCATCTTATCTTCGAGTACTTGTACTTTTTGTTTCATCTCATTTTCGAGTGCTTGAACCTTTTGTTTCATCTCATTGTAATCTACTGTGGTCTGACCCACAGATGATGGTGGTGTTGGAGGTACGTTTGTTTTGCCTTGTTGTTCCTGTGAATCCTTCTCACTTTCTTCACCATTTCCATCATTGTCATCATCTTCATTACCATCATCTTCTTCATCATTATCATCTTCATCATCATTATCATCTTCATCTTCTTTTCCTTCTTCAATTTCAGAACCAGAGGCTGATTGATCATGTGCATCAGAACCTTCACTACCTTCTTCAGAACTTCTAAGAGTTGTAGATTTAAGGTCCTCTGATCCTTCTGATTGTTCCACCATATGTGATGCAGATTCTCCTCTTCCTAGTTTTGCTCGTCTCTTTTCTTCCTCAGCTTGTTTCTGTAAGCTTTCTTTTCTAGTCTTCTTTAATGCTCTGCTCTCTTCTTTTTCAGTTGGGATTTCTCGGATGGGAGAGAATCGAGGAGAATTGAACTTGATCGATTTTCCCCTGCCAGGTTGTAGACTCTTATCTGATGTAGCCAAAGCAGACTTGAATTTCTCAGCACCTTTCCCTTTCTCTTGATCCAATCTTTCTTCTTCTTCATCGTTATCATCATCTGTTTCATCCCTGAGATGCATCTTTGAAGATGGTTTAGTGACTACTTTCTTCTTCTGAGTTACCTCAGATTTCTTTGATCGAGAAGTTTTGGCTCTAGCTGGGATAACTTGAGATTTTCTCTTCGGTGATTTTGTTTCTTTTGGTTTCCCTCCCACCATTTCAGCCTTTACTGCCTCATCATATTTCTGGTAAGCTTCTGTGTTCATGAGTTCTTTACTTAGCAGATTTGATGGAATTCTTGCCCCTTGAATTGAAGAGTAGCTTAGAACTTTGGTGAAAATACGGTCTCGTGCTTTAGTATGCATTTTCTCAGTTGAAGGACGTTTAAGCTCAGAGTGATTTCGCATGGAGCGTGAAATTAGAAGTTTTGTAAATCTTGGAAATGGAATGGGGGTTGAATCTTCACTTTGTTGAAATTTGGTGCCAAGGAAAACCATGTCCTTCTAGATAAGTTTGGCGAAGTCTAGGTGTTTGAGGTTGATCACTCCATAGAAGAATTGCAGGTGTTCTAATCTCGGATGCTCCAACCCAGTAGCCTTTCCAGTGATGCAGTTGATGATTATCGAGTATAATGTTTGCCATGGTTGTGGGAAAAATTTCCTTTCTACTTTGGAGATTGAGGACATCTCAACTTTTGAATCATCATACCCAATAAGCTGAAGTGTTCGAATCATCTCATAAAGAGTAGGAGGCTCTTGAAATGTTGTGAATCCCTCTGCATCTGCTCTTGGAAGGTCTAGCACTGATCTAAGTGTTTCAACTTGGAAGATGATTGTTGTGTTGTTTAGTGTAACTGTCATGTTTTCTTCTTCTTCGCTTATGATCAATGACTCCCAAAACTGATGCATGTAGATTTTAGGTACACTGGCGGTTTTAGTCAATGTTGTCTTTATGAAATGTCTTTCCAGAATTTCCCTGATGATAAGAAAAGTTTCATGGCACTTCAACTTCTGAAAATCAATCCGTGAGTTGCAGTAACCAATCTCTCTTTTCTTTCCTTCTGGATTTGTTGGTTGTCTGTTGATGGATGCTGATGACATAGTGCGAGACATGTTTTATCTGTTCAATGCAAACACCAACAACAATACCAGGGGCACAGTGTATATGTGTTAGAAAAAATGACACTGATATGATGACCCTAGGCAGAATCATATAACATTTAGCATATATCCAACACTATACATTACTGAACAAGACATTCTAATCTCAGTTAATGGACCAACTTAGACAAACACCACAATCCTCTATCATGCAATCATTATGTTAGCAAAGACAAGATCTCAAGACATGTTCATTTTATACACCAAACAAGCTTAGACTTAGACAAACACCCAGATGTTATTTTTCAACAAAGGCAAATCACAAGTCTAACTGAGAGCACAATCAAGCATAACAGACAACATGCTTGCAATCAATAATCAAACTCTATTCCGCATTTAATTATCACAGATTTGACAGACTATTGGATTGACAACATGCACTGGTTCGATAAGCCCTATGGTTCAACTAGTCTGATCTGATTCGACAGCACATCTGATTCGATTACATGATACTTTCGATTAGCTAAAGGTTAGATTAAAAGAGACTTGATCAATTTAATTTTGTCGTTCGATAAGTATAGTCGTTCGACAGATATGATCGTTCGACTTAATATAGGTCATTCGATTATATAGGTCGTTCGACTGATTAGATCGTTCGACTCATTTGATCGTTCGACTAATTTTGTCGTTCGACTAGTTTTATCGTTCGACTAGTTAGGTTCGTTCGACCATAAGGTCGTTCGATTAACTAGACGTTCGATAAAACTTGACGTTCGAAAAAATTAGTCGTTCGATAAATTAGTCGTTCGACTAACCTAGTCGTTCGACTAAACTAGTCGTTCGACTAACTCTGTCGTTCGAATAAATTAGTCGTTCGACTAATTTATTCGTTAGACAAGATTTAGTCGTTCGACTAATATCGATCGTTCGACAAAATTGGATGTTATCTCCTAACTCGGAGATAACATGATCTTCTTTGAGTCCTTAATCTCCTTAACAAACATACAATCATTAGCAATAAGTCCATAAATCATTCAGACCAATTTTATCACTCGTTCGACCTCATACGAACCCTAAATCAAGATTAATCTCTCATTTAGTGTATTTTCAATCAATGTGATCATTATCACAACGCTTATTACACAGTTAAGCTCAATTATACTCACTCAATTGAATCATAAATCATAACCACAAGAAACGCCCAAATCCGATTAGAAAAATTTGAAACCCTAATAGTGAGAAGAAGCGAGTACTACTAAGAATCAATCAATCAAGCAGTTATATATCGATTAAAACGCTTACAGGTTGGAAGAAATTAAGAATCTTGAAAAAATCTTGTTCGTTCGATAGAAATGGCGGGCTGAGAGAGTTTTTAGAGTGAGAGGGAAAGTGTGTGAATCTGTGTGTGTTTATGTGTTGACTAAGTCAGATTTTTCCTTTATATATCCAACACAAGTTTCACTTTTTAACAACCTTAGTCCTCTAACTTGTCTTCCTACTAGTTTTAAGTCCAAAGTTAACTCAAAAACTTATAAGTTGACACTTTTAATCCTTTAAGTCCAATCTTTTATTCTTTTAAGGCCCTATGAGTCTAATGAGGCAGTTAATGGTCATGAAGATGATAAAAATGACGAGATAAGATGGTCGATGTGCAAAAATATCTCCCCCTCAAAATATGATCAATGTTTGAAATATCATATTTGAAAGATTGAAATCATATTTTGATGAAAATTTACTTTTGCACACCTAAAACTTTTTTTTTTTTTTTTTTTTTAATAATTATGTACAAGATAGTGTGAGAGCTTGACTTGATTAGTTATTCTTGAGGAAGTTCGTCAATTCTTGAGGAGTCAAACATCTCATTCCAATTTGGTGAACCAGTTTCACAAAACGATCATGAGGTAAGGCTTTCGTGAAAAGATCCGCCAATTGGTGTTCCGTTCCCACGAAATACAACTCAACGGTACCCTGCTCCACATGCTCCTTGATGAAGTGATATCTGAGAGCGATGTGTTTGGACTTGGAATGTTGCACTGTGTTGCACGAGATAGCGATAGCACTTTTGGAGTCACAGTACATCGGGATTTTGTTGAATATGTAACCATAATCCATCAGTTGTGATCGCATCCAAATGATTTGAGCACAACAGGCAGACATGGCTACATATTCTGATTCCGTGGATGATAGAGACGTACAATCTTGCTTCTTTGACTGCCAGGACACCAGCTTATCACCTAGGAATTGAACACCACCGGATGTGCTCTTTCTTGTATCAATACATCCCGCATGATCCGCATCTGAAAAAGCAGTTAGTGCAAAACCAGAATCCTTTGGATACCAGATCCCCAAATGAATGGTTCCCTTGATGTATCTAAGGATTCTTTTAACAGCAGATAAATGTCTTTCTGTTGGGTTAGACTGATAGCGTGAACATAGGTATGTGGCAAATACAACATCCGGTCTGCTAGCGGTGAGATACATGAGAGACCCAATTATGCTACGATAATTTGTAGGATCAGTGGGTTTCCCATGTATGTCAGCATCTAGCTTCGGGGATGAGGAGGACATAGGGGTGTTATAGGTGTCACTAGATGTCATGCCATGCTTTTTTAATATCTCTTGTGCATATTTAGACTGACTCAAGAATATACCACGAGGTGATTGGTGAACCTGTAATCCTAGGAAAAAATTTAGTTCACCGATCATGGACATCTCAAAGTTTTGTTTCATAAGTTTTGCAAAAGCATTTGAGTACTTTTTGTGGGTAGACCCAAAAATGATGTCATCCACATAAATTTGTACGATGAGAATGTCCTCCCCGTGTTTTTGTATAAACAAAGTCGGGTCCACAGATCCTTTAGTAAAATGATTGGCAAGCAAGAATGCAGAGAGTTTATCGTACCATGCCCTTGGGGCTTGTTTAAGGCCGTAAAGGGCTTTCTTAAGCCTGTATACGTGTTGTGGATGTTCTGGATCAACGAAGCCCTCTGGTTGTGAAACATACACCTCTTCACGAAGTTGTCCATTCAGGAATGCTGTCTTCACGTCCATTTGGTAAACTGTGATGTTCTTATGAGCCGCATACGCCAGGAACATTCTCACTGCCTCAAGCCTAGCCACTGGAGCAAAGGATTCCTCGAAGTCAATTCCTTCTTCTTGGCTATACCCTTTAGCAACCAACCGTGACTTGTTACGAATAACCGTGCCTTCTGCATCCAGCTTATTTTTCCAAATCCATTTTAAGCCCACAACATAAACTCCATCTGGTTTTTCAACGAGTTCCCAGACTTCCAATCTTTTGAACTGATCCAACTCCTCTTGCATTGATTCAATCCAATTGTCATAAGTCATGGCCTCTTTAATATTTTTCGGTTCAGCTTGACAAACGGTGAGAGCGTATATGCAGGTTTCATCGTCTGTGTGGAGTTTCTGTCGTGTCCTAACTGGGTTATTTGGATTGCCAATCACATTAACTAACGGATGATCCCTTGTCCATTTATGAGTAGATGGGTAGTGTTGAATGTTGTGATTCAGATTTGACGGTTCCATGTTGCTCGAGGAAGATTCTCCTGGTTCGGGAATGGTTGGGGGTGGAGCAAATGGATTGAAAAAGGCATTTCCGTCAAAATCTGGTGGTGTTGGAACTTGGTTAGAAATGGGGGAAGAATCTTCAACTGCTGGTTGAGGTGTTTTATCCATTGATGATGATGGTTCAGGTGGTGGTGCATTGTCAGAAACTACTGTAGAGGTAGATGCTGATGGATCAGGTGCTTGATTTGGGAGTTGTTGAGCAGCGGAACTTGTGGAAGCCTCTGACGCACTGTTAACCAAACTGTCATCAAACATAGGAGCAAACAGATCTTCCAGATCTTTCCTTTTGAAAGGTAATGGTTCAGCTAAAGATTCTGGGAAGTTCAAACGGTTGTTTGCGGGTTCCAAGCGGTCTTGCTCAGAAGCCATTTCTGTGAGTTCATCGAAATTAACGTGTATCATCTCTTGAATGTCTCCGGTCCGACGATTCCAAATTCTGTATCCCTTGGAGTTCTCACAATAACCAACAAATATCCCTATATCTGCTTTTGCCTTCAATTTACCAAGATCATCTTTATCATTCTTTGGGTAACATAATGCTCCAAAGACATGAAAATAGTTGATATTGGGTTTTCTGCCTTGTATTAGCTCGTATGGAGTTTTGTTATGTCTTTTGGTGATCATGCTGCGGTTCTGAGTGTAGCAAGAAGTGTTAACAGCTTCAGCCCAAAGATAATCTGGCAATTGGGCATTGATCAACATAGTTCTAGCTGCTTCCACGAGTGTACGGTTTCGTCGTTCAATTACGCCACTCTGTTCAGGAGTGCGAGCTATAGAATATTGGTGAACGATCCCATGTTTATCTGTAAATTCCCGAAGGATTTGGTTTTTGAATTCAGTGACGTTGTCGGTACGAATGATTCTGACGGTGTTGCGAACTTGCACTTGAATCTTTGTGAGAAACGTGATAACTATAGATGGAACTTGATCTTTTGTGCGGAGAAAGTAAACCCATGTCCATCTTGAGTAGTCATCCACTATTACCAGAATATATCTTTTCCCATTTACAGACTGAACCCGCATTGGACCACACAAATCCATATGAAGCAGTTGTAGGACGTGGTCTGTGCTATGTTCTGTTTTTGGTGGAAAGTGAGCTCGGTGACTTTTTCCTTGTTCGCATGCAGAACACAGATGATCCTTGGCATATTGGAATTTTGGTAAACCATCTACCAATTTATGCTTTGCCAGGTCGGTCATGGTTTTGAAATTTAGATGAGACAATCGTTTATGCCATAACCATGCTTTCGTGGGATGAGCCTTGGAGAGTAAACATATAGGAGTCGAAGCTGTCATTCCTTCAAAGGAGATGGTGTAAAGACTAGTTCCCCGTTTTCCTTTCATCAGATCATTTCCTTGAAGATCACGAATAAAGCAGGTTTTCTCCCTAAATGCTACTTCTAAGTCTCCATCGCAGAATTGACCAACCGAGAATAAATTGTGACCCAGACCTTCAACATAGTACACACGACTTATTTCGATGTTCCCGTTTACATAGTCGCCATAACCCATGATGGCGGCGAAGTGGTCATTCCTAAACCTGACCGTTCCTATAAACTTTGCAATGAAGTTTTTGAGAAGCTTGAGATTGCCGGTCATGTGTCGGGAACAACCGCTATCAACAATCCATAGAACAATTTGAACCACCTGCATCACAATTAGTAGAAACAGATGGAGTAACGGTTGGACCCGTTGGGTTAGAAACACATGATTTAAGTATCTTAGGTACGCATTTAAAGTTTGCTGTGTTCTCTAGCCAACGTTGCCATTTCCTACTACTTTCTGCTTTCTTCCTAAGGAATGTGCTAGGTGATTTGTTCTTTTCGGGATTTGCTATAGCTGCAACTATGGTCTGCTTTGAAACTTCTAGTGGTGGATTCCCTAAAATTGATTTGGCAACTGTGTTAGGCTTAGGGAGGCCACTAGTTCTGTAATACCTGAAATTCAGATAACCTGTAAAATGACCAAATTGCCCCTGAAACTTTAAAATTTAATTAAAACATATATAAAGCGCCAAATTATCCCAACCTTTGAAAATTAATCACATATGAAGTAAGGAAATTTTTGTGGCATCATTTTAATGTTTTATAAAATACAAAAAAAATATATATAACACATAAAATAGTTGTATGGGCCGAAAATAAATAAATCCTTATATACTTATACTTTTTATTATTTGTTAAATATGTAAAAATCAAATTATAAATGAGATAAGTATGGGTATTAAATGAGTAATCAATCAAATCAGAAAATTTTCATCATATCCTCAATTAGGCCGAGATTTAGGCCAATCCCTCCCCCTCCCACACGGTTTTCTATTAATTTCTTTTATTCTCATCAAAAAACCCTAAAATAACAAACCAAAAACTCTCTCTTATTCCTCTGATTTTCTGGAAGTGTTTGGGTATTTTTCTGGTAATCATCAAGGGCTAAGGAGGCTAGGAAAAATAAGTGTTAGGTTGTGGAATAGCTGGTTCGATCGTGGTATATCTTCTTGGTCGGTTTTAGTCATCCGAAAGGTAATAAATCCTTACAACAAATTCGCACGTTCTAAAATTGTTTTGGTATTTTTCTAATGTTAATTTGATCACATATGACTCATATAAATTAATAAAATCGAATCATGCAAGCTTATATGATCAAATGAATTTTTGAGATCAAAAACCCTAATAAAATACGAATCGGGTCATACGAATTTTCTGGGTCATGTATATAATTTTTGTGGGTTCTAATATAATCATATCCCTCTGGAAAAATGATATTTTGATTTATTGAACCTAGAATCGATCGTGGTAATTATTGTATATAATCGGATTTTGTAAAAAGTAAAGAAAAAAATAAGAAAAACCCTACAACCGATTTGAGTTAGGGTTTATGTGAGGAAATCTGGACATTTAATGCAATACTATGATTACATAATTATTGGTTTAATGATTGGGATCAATTAGGGTTAGGTTTGTTAATAAAAATGTTTACCGATTTGGAAATGGAATTAAAAGGGGCTGTTTTGTAATTTCTGAAACTTGGGGGATAATTTTGTAATATATTTTAGACCAGGTACTTTTCGTATAAATTATAAGTTGAGGGTCCTATATGTAAATATTGCGAGTAAAGAATTATTTGGTGATTTTAGTGCCGAATTGAAATAAAATTAAAATAGAGGGACTAAAAGTGTAAAATCTGGAAACTTGAAGGTGTCTCGTGTAAATGATGATATAAAGGGTGTAATGTGTAATTTTGAATATTTATGGGCTTAATATGTAATTGTTAATAATTTATGAATCGAATTGTAAGTTTTGTAAATATAAGGGACTTGTTTTGTAATTTCTGAAACTCTAGGGGCTGTCGTACACTATATATATTTAAAGGGTATTTTCTGTAAATTGGTGAAATAAAGGGCTTGATGTGTAAATGTAACTATGATAAGGGTTAAATTGTAATTTATATAATTATAAGGTTTAATTTGTAAATTAATTAACTAAAGGGGTGTAAATGGTAAATTGTGAACTTAAAGGTTAAATGTGTAATTCTGGAAAACCTATGGGTTCGAATGGATAATTATGATACTTTTATTTTTAAACCTTCAACTTTGGTAAATTTACATTTATAACCCTAAATTATGAAAACTTGTCATATTTAACCTTAAACTTGTATAACTTGTTAAAATGAACATTATTACCATAACAATCCTTAATTAATGACTCAACCTAATTTGTGATATTATAATCTTGCTAATTCTGGAAACCTGCTAAAAATAGAAAGTTACTTAAAATGGAAAGATGACTAAAAATGGTAATCTAAACTTGAACCCCTTTGTAATTCCGTCTTCTACTCCTTTAGGTGTGAAGAAGGAGAAGCACTGATTTCTGTTTCGTGTTTGCTTTCTTGTTTTTCTGCTGTGCTAATAAGGTACAGATATTCTGCCCTTTTTCAGTAAGGGTTTTTCATTCCCTTCTTTCTGCTTTTCATTTTCCTTATTAGGATTCCCTAAGCCATTGCTATGTTCCATTTGATTGTGAACCTTTTGACATGAACCTTTATTTTAGACCCTCTGATATGATATTTGACTCTGACCACGGTTTGATACCCGAGCCAACTCACTAAGCATGAGGTGTTCATGTCCTTGTCATTGATGCACCGATGGCTTAACTCTAGGGTAGGAGAGAGATGACCTATCCCGTCCCTGACTTTATTTTATCTGATTTGTTGTATATTGGTAGACTCTGGCCACCTGGGGCGTATGGATGCATCCTAGATTTGTTCTGTCTCTGTTATCTTTTATTATTTACTGTTTACATGTATACCTCAGGTGACTGATGGTGTGTGCGATACACGTCTTTCACACCTCTGGGAGCTGATCACTCCATATATATTTGATACATGAGGACACCCCTCATATTATCTGGTTACTTGAGAGGCATCCCCTCTGGATTACTGATATGGTTACTTGGTTATTATATTATCTGTTTCTGGGCTCGTGGTGGATCACTGTTTTCCTATCTTATAACCTTTACTTTTCTTTTCCCTTTACATTGTTCCCCTTACTCTTATTCCTTCACTTTAATTATATCTGTATGATCTGTACTTCTGATTACTTGTATTGTTTCCGTTACTGCTTTTGTTATCTATATATCTGTTCACTGAGCTCTTGTAGCTCAGCCGCATTTCTTTTCCTGCGGCAGGTACTTAAGCTAGGAGCTGGGTTTTAGCTTTGGGATGAGAGCGACTTATGTGAAGCTTAGACTTTAGACATTCTAGTTTTACCATTTGGATTTTGATTCTGTTATGCCATTGTTTGGGCATTTTGGATTTATGTACTTCAGTTTATTTCTGTTTTCACTTCTGGCATAAGTCATGTTGACTTATTTTCCCTTTTATCATTAATTTTATAGACTTATGATGTTTTGGATTGAATGCTTGTAATCTGATATGAAACCATTGTTGTGATATCTTTACCCTTGTCGGGTTGGGGTGTTACAATTTATGGTATCAGAGAATAAGCATCCGAAACCCTTAGAGCTTAGGCTCGTGACCTGTGAGGATTGGGTAGAAATTAGGTTTCCTTTCGCGCACTCTTTTCCTGTTTTGCTCTGTCATATCTTCTTAATCTGCTCTGTCATATTCTGTTTGAGTTTGCTAATCATTTTCGTGATCGTTCAGATGGTGAATACGCGTTTTACCCAGTACACTGATGGACAGGATGGCCCTAATTTCGAGGCCATGATAGCCGATGCGATGGCTGCTGCTCTTCCTCAGTTGGTGACCCAAGTCACCAATAACATCAGAAATGGTGCGGGTTCATCAAGTGGTGGTGGTGGCGGTGCTCCACCCACTGCTCCACCTGCTGGTATTCATGTTTGGATCGAAAGGTTCAATAAGCTCAAGCCTCTATCTTTCAGGTCTACTACCACTCCCACTGAGGCAGAGGACTGGATCACTCATGTTGAGAAGTTGTTTAGGGTCTTGGGTTGCGCGGATGAATTCAAGACGCGCTTGGCTACGTTTAAACTGGAGGGTGATGCGCTGAGTTGGTGGACAGCGTATGTTCAGTCACAGGAAGAGGATTTCGCTGATACTTGTTCTTGGGAGGATTTTTGTGGCATATTCTATAAGCAGTATATTCCGGTGTCTGAGCAGCAGAGGTACGAACGTGAGTATGGGTCTATTCGTCAGTTGGAGCGAGAGTCATCTGGGGAATTCATGCAGAGGTTCATGAGGCTGGCTAGTTTTGTTGGACCAGAGGTTACGGGTAATGCTTTTCGTCAGGCTAAACACTTTAAATGGGCATTGAAGAAGTGGGTGTTGGATAGTATTGTGAACACCGAGTATGAGGATGTTGCTGCAGTTGCGAATGATGCCCGCAACATTGAGATGTTGCATGCTGATGGAGGTTCGAATAAGAGAGACAGGGATGGAAATCGGGTGAACTACAGAGGGCAGGGTCATCAGGGCCAGATTCAGGATTATAGGGGTCGTCAGGACCAGGGATATGATCAGAGGGGTCGTCAGGACCAGGGATATGATCAGAGGCGTCAGGAACACAGGAGTCGGGATCGGCGGGATTCTGGTAGGTATGGGAATGACCGGCAGGGTCATGGTGGTAACAACCCGCGTCGGGGTTTTCAGCAGAGTCAGCATAGTCGGGGTTCTGGATCGGGTTCTCAGAGGGGACCGACTGAGAGTTTACCATCTCATCCTATCTGTGTTACATGTGGGAAAGGTCATTCCGGGGCGTGTCGTAAGGTTTCGGGTACTTGTTTTAGATGTGGATCGGCTGAGCATCGAGTGCGGGACTATCCTAAGTAGAATCCGGCACAAGCTGGAAACTATCTTCTTCCTCCTCCTCCTCCTCCCCTACCGAATACAGGTCGTGTGTTTTCGACCACTCGTGACCAGGCAGCTAAGGCGTCAGGTACCATTACTGGCATTCTGTATATTGGTAATTTTACTGTTTACGCGCTTTTTGACACCGGAGCAACACATTCTATCATATCTGTGAAACTAGCTAAGAAACTGAATATACCTTCAACACAACTAAATAACCAAATTGCTATATCTACCCCAATGAAAAATCATATCCTTATCGACCATGAATATTTGAACTGTCCGTTACGCCTCGATGATCGGATTCGTCCGGCAAACTTACTTCCTCTGGACATGATTGATTTTGATGTCATTCTGGGTATGGATTGGTTGGCTTCTCATCGAGCAACCATTGACTGCCACGCCAGAAATGTGATTTTTGGTGATCTGAATAATCCTGAATTCGTGTATCATGAGTCTCGCCCTCTGAAAACTGTTAAAATCATTTCTGCTTTGAAAGCACGAACCTTGATGTCTCATGGTTGTCAAGGTTATCTGGCCTCGGTTAAAGATTCATCTGTTGAGAGTCCTGATATTTCTAGTGTTCCCATTGTTCGGGATTTTGTTGATGTTTTCCCCGAAGTACTTCCTGGTCTTCCTCCGGCTAGAGAAGTGGAATTTTCTATTGATCTGATTCCCGGTGCCGAACCTATCTCTAAGGCTCCATACCGGATGGCACCCGTTGAATTGAAAGAATTAAAGGAGCAACTGGAAGAGTTGCTAGAGTGTGGTTTTATTCGGCCTAGTGTATCTCCGTGGGGCGCACCTGTTCTGTTTGTGAAGAAGAAGGACGGTAGTATGCGGTTGTGCATTGATTATCGTTAGTTGAATCGTATTACCATCCGAAACCGTTATCCGCTTCCTCGCATTGATGACTTGTTTGATCAGCTGCAAGGAGCTAAAGTTTTCTCTAAAATTGACTTGCGATCTGGTTATCACCAATTGCGAGTTAAAGAGCAGGATGTCTCTAAGACTGCTTTCCGTACCCGTTATGGACACTATGAGTTTCTGGTTATGCCTTTTGGCTTAACAAATGCTCCTGCTGTGTTTATGGATTTGATGAACCGGGTCTTTCATGAATTTCTTGATAAGTTCGTCATCGTTTTCATTGATGATATTCTGGTGTATTCTAAATCGTCTGAAGAGCACGAACAGCACTTGCGTATTGTTCTGGGTAGCTTTCCTTGGTCACATTGTGTCTGCAGATGGTATCACCATGGATCCATCTAAGGTTGAGGCTATCACCAAGTGGCCGAGACCTACCACTATGACTAAAGTCAGGAGTTTTCTGGGATTAGCTGGCTACTACAGGCGTTTTGTAGAGGGATTTTCTAAGTTGGCCTTGCCTTTGACTCAATTGATGCGGAAGGGTGAAAAGTTTGTATGGACAGATGAACGTGAACAGAGTTTTGAAGAGTTGAAAAGGCGATTGGTGTCTGCACCTATATTGACTTTACCATCGGGTTCTGGAGGTTTCCAAATCTATAGTGATGCTTCTAAGAAGGGTTTGGGTTGTGTGCTTATGCAACACGGCAAGGTGATTGCCTATGCTTCTCGGCAATTGAAACCCTATGAAGAAAATTATCCAACTCATGATCTTGAGTTAGCAGCGGTTGTTTTCGCATTGAAAATCTGGAGACATTACTTGTATGGCGAATCGTGTGATATCTTCACCGATCACAAGAGTCACAAATACATCTTTACTCAGAAGGAGCTTAATATGAGACAGAGGAGATGGTTAGAACTTCTGAAGGATTATGACACGAACATCCAGTATCATCCAGGTAAGGCTAATGTGGTTGCTGATGCGCTTAGTCCTTCACTTTAATTATATCTGTATGATCTGTACTTCTGATTACTTGTATTGTTTCCGTTACTGCTTTTGTTATCTATATATCTGTTCACTGAGCTCTCGTAGCTCAGCCGCATTTCTTTTCCTGCGGCAGGTACTTAAGCTAGGAGCTGGGTTTTAGCTTTGGGATGAGAGCGACTTGTGTGAAGCTTAGACTTTAGACATTCTAGTTTTACCATTTGGATTTTGATTCTGTTATGCCATTGTTTGGGCATTTTGAATTTATGTACTTCAGTTTATTTCTGTTTTCACTTCTGGCATAAGTCATGTTGACTTATTTTCCCTTTTATCATTAATGTTATAGACTTATGATGTTTTGGATTGAATGCTTGTAATCTGATATGAAACCATTGTTGTGATATCTTTACCCTTGTCGGGTTGGGGTGTTACAAGTTCGTTTTGCTTTTCTCTTCAGCAAAGTTTTAGCAACACAATTTTGATGATTACCAGATAAGATAAGTATCACACTAAAGTAATACATCATAACGTAAAGATTAGCATATCATTCATACTGTTAAAGATTCGCATTCATACATCTTTTGTAGAATTACACTTAACCAAGCTAGATTCTATTTTGGACATAACATGCTCCTTATTCTCACTAGATGCATTAACTTCAACTTCTCCAATCTTAGATGTTCCACTCTTAGGTATCCAGATGCTAGTCTTCTTTGGTCTCGTTGTGGTCTTTGATCTTCTACCCTTAGATGTGTCAACTAATCCTGTGGAAAGTGAAGTAAGAGCATTAGTGGTTGTCTTTGATGATGCATTCTTAGGTGCGCTGTCTAATTTTTGCATCCTTGGTACAATCTTATAAACTTTGGTTTTTCCTGTTTCTAAAACTTTGAGTTTCTTACTCAAATCAACAATGATGTGTCGTAACTCTTGATTTTGTGAATCCAAACGTCTGTTGAGGTAAACTATTTCGTTTCTGTTTTGAATAATCTCATCGATTTGTTTTTCGTACTCAAACATTTTATGTCGTAAAACATCGATTTCACTTAAGTTTTGACCTTTTGGGTCATGACTGTTTTGAAAAGACGAAGACATTTTTCGATGTTGGAGTTTAATTTGAAATTTGGCACTTTGGCTTTGACACCAGTCAAGCCTTTTCTGAAGTTTGAAAACTTTAGTTTCCACATCATTGTTAATTTGAGAGAGATTCTCATTCTCTTTCACTAGATTCTCCATTTCTATTTGCAACATCTCTTTATCAATAGCATGATTTTTCATAAGACACTCATTACTAGATTCATAAAGTGCATTCATCAACACAGAAACAACGTCACAACTAAGAACATTTTGCAAGAGTCGATCAACTTCATTTTTCAAATATTGTTTGTGAAGATTTTGTTTATGAATAATGACGTCTTTTGCTTTGAAAATGTCCTTCATAGATACCATTTCTGTCTGTAAATCCTCTTCCCATTGAGTTGCACATTTTTTCAGATGATTGACGTGAGGTAAAATTTTGTTTTGAAGAACATCTCGCTTTTCTTTCTCCATAGGAGAGAAAAAAGCGGAGACGGTGATTTTTGAGTTAAACTCAATTTCATTTTCTAAAAATTTGATGTCCTCTATAAATGTCTCAAAATAATTAAGAGTTTTAAAAGCTGTAGGCATTTCTGGATTAACATCTTCCTTTGTCAAAGAATCTGTAATTTGTGCATCTGTTTGGGACACAGAATTTACTGAAGAAGAGGTATTCATGTAGGTTTTTAACAGCGTCTGTTCTGGTTTATCTTTTGGTGGCACAAATGATTTGATTATATGAGGTCTTGCGTTGTAATCATAATCCTGTTTTGAAAAATCTCTTGCTTTTGAAGGATCTCTGATTGAAAGATTTCTTTTTGATCGACTCTCAAACTTGTTTGGACGTTCAAGATCATCAATTTCCTTATCATTACAATATATATCATCTTGCTCAAAAGTGTCATCAAACAATAATTCTGCATTGTATATCTTGGGATTTTTACTGAGTGCTTTTGAGAGACCACGTGGGTAATTACTACCAAGGGCAAATCCGTGTCCTTTCGGATTTGGTTTTACTGTTAGTTGTTGGATTTGAGTGATGGATTCACCATTTTTATACACAATTTTTTGAAATTCTTTAATTTGTGCTTCCAAGGTGACGATATCCTCAAGATATGAATCAACACGTTTGCTGCTGGCTTGCTTTTCCTCAAGAAGTTGATTTTGAGAAGTTGAAAGCTCAGATTGAGTTTTTAACAGCTCAGAATTTAAGGAATCAATTTGTTTTTTGAATTCAAATTGATCCTTTTCTTTTTGAGAGAGAAGCTCAGCCTTAGAATCGGTTAATTCACGTACTTGGTTTTGCAAATCTTGAACTTTGACATATTCTTTTTGGAAAGCGATTTCAAAACATTGTTTACGTTTTTCTTGTTTTTGGTATCCAGAAAGTTGTTGTTTATAGCACTCATTGTCCCGAGATAGTACTGCAATTTTGGCTTTTAAGGTCTGATTAAGTTCATTGCACTTCTCTATTCGTGATTGGGTGGACATTACCAAGGCCTGAAGCTCCGAATCTTGATTAGTCAAATGCTCATTTTGTTCAATCTGATTATGATTGTCATCTTCTATTAGATCATCAAATGAGACAACTGTTTTATCATCATCAAATGATATATCAGTGTAGATTTGATTATCTAAAGAAGATGAGAATGGTGAATCATTTTGAACAGAATTTTCACTTGAGGATGAAGATGCGGAAGGTGAAGCAATCTCATGTAGTAAGCATTGTGGATCAGGTACCTGAGAAAGACCGTCAGTATCGTAGACCGGGCCTGTCTCGAACATATTCATTTCCTGCATATTTGCCATGAGCATTACAACTGCGTTTGCCTCAAGATCTTCCATATCATCATCTGACTCTGCATTTGCCATGAAGCTTTTTTCTTTCACATTCATTAAGCTTGCTTTCTCTTCCTTAAGTGCCATCAAGAGAGCTTCTTTGTGATATGCACTGCCCATAGTACGAGGCTTTGGACATGCAATAGCCATATGACCATTCCCTCCACAGTTGTAGCATGTGATTGAGGTATTTGCAATGCCTTTTGATTCCTTTCCATTCAATTGATTCCTGTTCTGATCTGCCCCCAAATAATTCCTATTACCCCCAGACTGAAACCTTTGTTCTCCAGCTTGAAACCTTTGTGCCCCATAACCTCTTCTATTCCATGAACCAAATCTCCCTGATGATCTGTTCTGAATTTCTACCCGACCATCATTAACAACTGCCTGATTCCTTGTCTTTAAAGATGAGCGAAGGCGGTTGTTTGATTTGTTTGTGAATTTTCCAAATGCTTTAGCAATCAACGCAAATGCTTCATTGAGAGAATTGAAAGCATCTTCTTCTTCATCATAATCACTGTTTGTGTAAAAGTTGGAGTCAGTGTTGTTATAGATTACCATTTGATTGCCTGATTGTTGAGATGGTGCTTCATATAGGACAAGTTGATTTTGAGGTTGAAAGCTTGGTTGATAAGATGAGTTTCAAAATTCCTGAGAAGGTAGAGAGAAGTTTGGTTGAGCCATTAGTGCAAGCGAGTTAGATTGTTGTCCTGGTATGAAACCTCCTCTTGCTGCCACTTCTTTGTCCACCTCTGATTGATGTTGTTTGAGAAAATCATAAATCAATCCATATTTGATCTCACCAATCTTCTTTGATTGCCTAACAAATGTTGCATATTTCTGCCATTCAGGACCTAGGCATCCCAGAAATTTGGAGTTGATTGCAATCCTTGGAAACTTCATGTCATGACGATCAAGGTCATTAACAACATTGGTGAAGCGGTGGTAGTATGATTCGATTGTTTCTCCTGGTTACATAACAAAATTGTTGAATTCCATGTACAATTTAGATTCAAGGTCTTCCTGATTGAGCTCTGTTCCTTCCATCAGAAGATGCACATGCTCCCACATGTCCTTTGCAGTCTTCTGAGCATCAACACTTCGATAGATGGGATTTGGAATTCCCTGAAGGATGAATGTCATTGCCATTGCATTTGCTTCTTGTTGTAAGGCTTGTTCGGTTGTATAGCTAGAAACAGCAACAGGAGTGGATGTTTCTTCTCGTTCAGGAGTTGCTGGAACAACAATTACTGGTTCAGGAAAGGGCCCCACAGTGATGACATGCTTCAAATACGGTCCATGGGGTTTGCGGAGTTCAATGAATCGGAGAAACCTACTTGCCCACTGCACATAGTTTCCAGGTGTTAACATGGGTGGAGTATCTTGATTTCCAGCCTCATGACGAGATTGCTGACTGCTTATAGCTTCACACATCTTATGAAACCAGTGAGGTTCCCTGGATACTGAAGGATTGTTCTGAAGGTAATTTTGTTGCATTATTTGTTGTGGGGATAGTTGTGGTGGAGGAACAAATTGATGTTGTTGCACATATGCATGGTGTTGTTGATATTGGTGAGGAAATTGTTGTTGTTGTTGAGAGTATTGCTGTTGTTGAGGATATTGTTGTAGTTGGTAGTAGTAATTAAAGTGTGGTGGTTGAGACATCGTGTAGTAGCTTGTGACGGTTAAGGATCTTTAAAGGATAAAGACGGTTGTTGTTGAAAGATTAGAAACTCGATTAGTCACGTAAGAAATCCAAGAAAATCTCAGGTTCGATTAGGTAAGTGTTCCTTTGATAAAACTTAGTTCCTTCGATAAGCCTCCTTCCTTCGATCAGCCTATTCCTTCGATAGAAAGTTCCTTCGACAGACAATGTCCTTCGATCAGGTAAGTCCTTCGATAAGATGAGTCCTTCGATCAACAATAGGTCCTTCGATCAAAAGAAGTCCTTCGATCAAAGTAAGTCGTTCGATTAAGTAAGTCGTTCGATCAAGTTTTGATTGTTCGATCAAAGTTGTTCGTTCGATCAGATTTGATTGTTCGATCAAATGTGATGGTTCGATCAATTTTGTTCGTTCGATCAAAAATGGTCGTTCGATCAACTTGTTCGTTCGATCAATTGGAAGAGTAAGTCTAACTCGACAACCCTTTTGCTCGTTCGGTTGAATGCTCCTTCGATCACTTTGCTTGTTCGATCACCCACTCGTTTGATAGAAACACTCGTTCGACTGAAACCCACGTTCGACTGACTTGCTTGTTCGACTGATGAACAGTAGTATCTCGGATGAACAGTAGTTTCTCTAATAATACGGATTTCCTAAATTTTTCTTAGATCTAACCTTCTAACAACCTAAATTACCCCTAGGCGAATGATACCACTTGTTGTTTTACACTTTTATAAATTAAGCTACCACTAATTAACCACTAATTACCTACTAGATCTAGAGAGAGAAAGAGAGGATGGGAGATGATAAACACATATTAGCACAAAATGATTAAACTTCATCAACCAACCCCTCTCCCTAAGGTGGGAGGGGGTATTTATAGTTTTACATGCACTTGGGCTTGTAACCCTAATTCTCTTAACTAATACAACATTAAACATAATAAAATAAATAAATGACACAGACCATGGGCCTTCTACACGGGCTGGGCCTAATAACAAACCTAAAGGCCTAAGCAACCTTAATACAATATGATCAATACTTGAATAATACAAAACGTGTTCCCAACACCAAGATTAATATATTCTGGAATATTCGTACACCGTCTTCAGATGCGGCGTAACTTGATCTTTGTATGCGGCGCATGTACTTTAGCTGTCTTGGATTGTAACTGGTGAAATCTTGATAGTGATACGCCGTATGTTAAAAGTATATTGCAGCGTATCTGGAGTAGAACGAGCTTGATCTTCTTCTTTGACCAAAGTTTCATATGCGGCGCATGACAGAATTGCATGCGGCGCATTCTTCAAAGTCAGGCGATGGTCTTCGAATTCATCTAAGTATGATATTGCGTCGTATTTGTTGAGTGAGATACGGCGCATCTTCTGGATTTCAGTAGACTTTTGACATCTCGCTTGTTTTGCTCCATAATTAGTCCAAAATCGCCAAGTTTCACATAATGCTTGTTTTTACCTGAGAATTACTAAAGTAAACATTAATGTATCGATTCTCATATATAATATAATAAAACAAGTCAAATAAATAGGATAAATGATGATAATAAAATGTACTTATTTGAGTTCATCAAATATTCCCCCACTTGAACTTTACTTGTCCCCAAGTAAACCTTAGAATTAATCATATGAAAATGTATCCTAAGAGATATTAGGATTTATTTTTATATTTAAGCACGTATTTGTTTTGTCATAATCACACAACCAAACACTTAACGAAGTAGAAACCAAAATAATTTTTAATGTAAAACAATTCTAAATCGTTTAGTTGCTTAGTCGTGATGAATATTCTATCATAGGCTTGGCAAGTATACGCATCTCCCCCACTAAAGCCAAGGAGTAACAAGTCTAAAGCGGTAAAACAAAAGGGTTTTTTGGTTAAGGGTTGATCATCCTTTTTAATCTCTATCAATCTCATATTCCAGAAAAGGCGACAAAATTACAAATACATGATCGAATCCACGACCACGATACTTGCAATTGCTCAATTCCTTAACTCGAATAGGCTAAAGATAGGACCAAGTAATCTTCACCAATAATATTATATCAAAAAGGGCGACAAAATCATAAATACATAGCCGAATCCACGACTACGATACTTAAGATTGCTCAAATCCCTAATCTCAATAAATCAAAGGTTTGGATGAAGAATGATATAGGGTATGGATAATATTTGGGATACAAATTGGTGTAAAATGAAAAATAAACAAAACAGATAAATTAAAATCCTAAGTGTGGTTAATCACTTTCCCAACCATCCCATGAATAAGACTCATATCATTGAATAACTCACGCTTTAACACTTGAAACACACGCTTTAGGTAGACACGAATTATACTCAACAAAATCTCAATCAAAGAATAACCTTAGTTGGCGTTCCCATAACGGCCAACTCCCATTCAATCCATAAATATAATATACAACAAATAGTGGTGATATCTCCCACTTAATACAAAACTTTACATAAGTTGGTTAAAACAAACTTCCAACTTTTCCTTTTTCTTTTTCTTTTCTTTTTTTTTTTTCGATTTTTTTTTTTTTTTTTTTTTTTTTTTTTTTTTTGACATCAACATATATGTGTAAAATTTCACAACTTTTCTATCACTATTTTTCCAGATAATTTTTCCATACTCTTCATACTTTCAGAAATAACTGTAATAGTGAAAGTAGCAAACACACGAAAAATAAACTAAAAGTTATACAATATTTACTTTCATACCAATTGCATTGTGCAATTTCCCGACCTAACCAAAGTTAATGAATTACACACGTGAACACAGGTAATGTAAGGAAACACACTTTGCCTAAAGCAATTAACCACGGATTTTAATCTACAGGGTAGGCTAAGGTGTAAGTGTGTATCGAAACATTATAACAAAGGTGTAAGAAACGAAAGGAATGGCTCTGAGGGTTTTTCTAGGGGTATCTTACTCTAAAAGTGAGAGTAAACAAAGGGTTTATACGGGGGTTAACTAACCAGTGTAGTTAGTTAATATCACATAACATATAAAGGCTATTTGGGTGTAATCCTAGAAATTTACCAATTTAGACAAGTCACTCCAATTATATAGATAATACTTATTATGGTGGTCTCGAATAGTATACAAGCCAAGTTCTAAAGTTTACAAGTCACCGGAACACTAAAGTTTTAATATTTTTGAAAGAATAGAGTTATGTGTGCGGTTATGTAATTTAGACTTTAAACAAAAACATGCTAAAAAATTTTAAATTTTGATATATTAAGCGCATTTTAAGCATATTTTGAAAAAGTTTAGGACAAGTAAGTGTTCTAATTCTCCATCCCCCCACTTAAGTTAAACAACATCCTCGTTGTTTGTCTCAAAGGTTAAAAACTGGAAAATAAAAGAATTAGAACAGAAAAACTCCCCTGAGATTTGCTCGGTATGATCCTCCATTATTCGTATAAGAGCAAAAATCAACTTTCTTGTGGATGAGAACGTTTAAGCTTCATAAATGATGTATCCATAAAAATGCAGGAATCTATAATGCCATTTAGACTTTAACTCACCTTAGTTAAGAAGGTTCAAACTTGCATAATACATTAGTAGTTAGTAAAAATAAAACCTAAAAAATTAAACTATAAATCATCAGGTCAGTCGATACGCCGTATCTTATGGAAGAAGATATGCCGTATCGAGCCTGGAATAAATACGAATCAGAATAAAAGATGCGTCGCATCCTTAACCAGGGATGCGCCGCATTAAATAAACTTACAGAAAGTTTTAAAGTCAAAAATAAAAATGCAGAAAATGAAATAAGATTTGACCAGTGCATATGATGCGTCGCATCTTATGATGGAGATGCGCCGCATCTTCTGCAGGTCTGACAGACTCGACACAGAACAGAAAAGTAAAAAATTTTCCCTCGGGTTGTCTCCCGATCAGCACTTGTCTTTATTCCAGAGTCTTCAAGTTAGACTCACGTTCAGCTCCTTATTTCGTTCTATTGATCCCCACATGTCCGTGCACGATGTAGTTTCGAATTACTTCGTCACGAACATATTCCGGCCCCAATTCAAGTACACCTTTGTAGAATCCTTTCATCTTTTGGTACGGATACTCGATCCCTTCCTCAGCGTCATTTTCATCTACAAAAAGAAATGGTGTAAATTTGTAACAAAATTTGTTAGGGGCATGTTTAAACCTTGGGTGAGCACGAGGCATCATGTAAGTGATAACGTTGCTTCCACTTTGAAAGGTGATCTTTCCTTCAAATCTTTTAGCATTAATTTCAACCTCCTTACAAAATGGTTTCCCAACGATCACGTCACCCATCTCAACATCACGATAAGCATCCATGTTTTCCACCACGGTGAAATCTGTAACAATAGTTAAATTCCCGACAAAAATAGGTACATTCATGAATATTCCAACTACGTTTTTCCCTCTATACTCAATTTTGTTTTTCATTATAGAATTATAGAAATCTTTTGACATTACATTAATTGCTAAAATAGGGAAAAAGTTGGCACTAACCTGTTTAAATCCTATCATGCAAGGAAATTGTAAATTATAAGCACAATCTACATGGATCTTTCTACCATAATCACAGAAACTAGGATATCCTTCAAATTCATCATAATTCTTAGTGTTGATCATATTGATTCTAGGTACATCTATAATTTCTCCTTCTTCAATTTCGGGTTCAAAATCCTCCATAAATTGATCATTGATTCCTATTGGTAAATTAAGATCATTTAATTCAATGTAGTCTCCACTATAGGTCTCAAGTGATTCATTATTTACCAAGGTTTCTCCCATAAGCCTAGCTTCTAGATCGAGGTCCATACGTTCTCTTAATCCTAGCACATAGACGCCTCTAATTATGCTCTTAGCAGGATTTTGGCACTTATAGACTAGTTTATTGTTCCCTACCTTTAATGAGATTTTTCTTTTAAACACATTAATCTTAGCATGGGCGGTAGACAAGAAAGGTCTTCCAAGGATTAAAGGAATCTTAACATCCTCGGGCATATCTAATATAACAAAGTCTACGGGGAAAACAAACTTCTCAATCTTAACTAGCACATTTTCAGCAACCCCTTCAGGTCGTTTTACCGTTTTATCAGCCAATTCAATAAGCAGCTTAGTTGGTGCTAATTTTCCTAGTCCTAGGGTAGTGAATGTCTTAAGGGGCATAACACTAACGCTAGCTCCTAAGTCAGCTAATGCATTATTGAAAGATATGTCATTAATTGAACAAGGTAAAGTAAAACTTCTTGGGTCCTTTTCTTTATGAGGCAAGGCACGTAAGTCGGTTGCAGAGCTCTCTTCTTTCATTGTAGCCTTGATCTACTCTTCAATCTTTGCCTTCTCATTGAGTAACCTCCTTAAACTGATTGAAGAATTAAAGAAAAATTAGGGCTTTGCAGCATCATTACCATCCATCAATCTTCTAGGAAAAGGTATATTAGGCGTGACTTCTTCAGTAGTGCATATGGCCTTGACATGATCTCTTGGGTTAGTTTCAGTTGAGCTAGGTAAACTTCCGTATCCCCTTTCTTGAAGAACCTTGCTCATTTGTCCTATTTGTTGTTCCAATGCTTTGATCGAAGCTCCTTGATTTCTTGTTATAGTATCCGTTGAGGCTCGGATTTCTTTGATCATAGCGGTGTTCTCTTCATGTCTTTTAGCAGCATCGGCCATAATTTGCTTTAGAGTGTCATCCAAAGTCTGCCTCCTTTCTTGATAAGTGGGATTATAGTTGTTCTTTTGATAGTATCCCGGAGCAGCTTCCCTAAATCTTCCTGAAGGTTGGAATGGTTGTCCAAATTGTGTGTAGTATGCTTCTTCAAAAGTTCACTTTCATTCTTTTTAGGGCAATCTTTAGTGTAGTGAGGTCCTTCGCATTTTTCACATCCAACTTGGGCAGCATAAACTTTCTCATCACGCTTCTTCATCTCTCTACTAATTTTATCCAATTGAGCTTGAATTGCAGCAAACCCGTCAAAATTAGTGTTGCTCTTAGATCTAGTAGAGGTTCCGTCGTGCCATTTTTGAGAGTGATCAGCAGCTTCTTGGATAGCTTTTCTAGCATCGGCTGCACTCATTTGAGGCACAGCTCCCTTAGCATCCAAGATTTGTCTAGTAGGCACGTCCAATCCTTGATAGAACAATATTATCTCCTGCATTGGATTTAGATAATGTTGAGGGCATTTCATCAATAAGTCTTTAAATCGTTCCCAAGCTTGATAAAGAGTTTCATCAGGCTCTTGCTTGAAATTGTTGATAGCCTCCATCTTTTTAGCAGTTTTAGCAGGTGGACAATATCTTTTCAGGAATTTGCTCTTCAAATCTTCCCATGTTTTGATTGAACTAGCAGGTTCATTCCTTAGCACTTATTAGCAGCTCCTTTAAGCGAAATTGGAAAGATTCTTAGCATAAGTTAATCGTCAGAGATTCCTTCTGTAGTAAACAAATCTGCAATCTCAAGGACTCTTTCAACATGTTCATTAGCATCTTCATGTTCTGTTCCACTGAAAGCATTTTCTCTTAGCTCCTTGAGAAACTGACCCTTTAACTCAAACTTTGACTTTTCCTCAAACTTCGGTCTAGCAACTCCTGAACTGTAATCAGCACGGGTTTTGTTCATGTATTCCTCCATAGTAGTGTTTTCCGTCATTGTTTATGTTTCTTCTTTCTCCTTCTCTTCAGAAAAGTAATCAAGCTCGAACGAACTTGAAATTTCAAAGCTTTTTGTGTTGAAAAGCCTTTTAAGCGAATGTAAGGCTCGTTCAGGATCTTCGAAAGGTTTAATCAAGTTCTTAGTTGAATTCCTGGTCATGCACTTCCTGAAACCATCACAAAAGCATCAGTAAGGTATGTCCAAGAAAGTATGATATCAGAAAATTAACAACGAAAACGGAATACGAAAAATAAAAGTTGCTGATATCTGCAGACGATGCACCGTATCCAGAAAGCTGGATACGCCGTATCTTATTACGTTAAAATTTAATCAGACTTTTATTCAGAAAATAGATACACCGCTTATGAATTAGAATGCGCCGTATCAATTTTAAATTATCAAAAATCGATTATATTTATTAAAATTAAATGCGTCGTATTAACAAAAGCTAATGCGCCGTATTTTCGTTACGTTTCAAAATACAAGATTTTTGATTTAGTAGATGCGCCGTATCGATAAAGATCGATGCGTCACTTCTGTTTAATAATCCGAAAAACTGTTTTTAATTTAAATAGAAAATACGCCGTATCTGTTAAAACAGATGCGTCGTATCTTGGGGAAAGATGCGTCGTACTCGAATTTATTAAACGCGTTGTATTTTATAAAAATTAAACGCAATACGCCGTATCTGTGAAAACAGATGCGCCGTATCGTTTGTATCAGCACAATACAACGACAGCAGAATGCAGAAAAATACAGAAAAAAGAAAAACAAAAATAAAAACAAACAAAAAGAAAAAATTACAGAAAACAAAAACACACAAAAATAGTAAATATGCAAATTATACAATGAATGCAATCTATCTAATATACAACAGGGTTAGTGGTTAGAATCTAAAAAAAAAACTAAAAAGAAAAACCTAATTAAAATACTTAATCAAATTAACAGATAATAACAATTCACTCCCCGGCAGCGGCGCCAAAAACTTGATGCGCGTGATGTGTCGTTGCGGTTTAGCAGTATTAATGCCTACTCAAGTTTTAAATTTATATTTAGCCGACTTATCAATAACACACACATTTAACGAGCAGTGTACCCGGTCAGTATGAATATAATGGTAAGCAGAGTGTTGATCACTAAGAGTGGAACGTATTATCTAGTTATTCTAATCAGTATTTTAATATCCTAAGTTAGTTATACAACCTAATCTAACGCAAGGGGGTTCAGCCTGAGAGACTGGCACAGTTTGGTTATAATTAAATAGAAAACTAAACTAATGAGCATGAATCAGCGATTAGCACACACGTACACAGATAGATACTAGAGACAATAAGAAGACCTGTCCTGATAATTAAATAGCTTGACACTTTTTTATTGCTAGTTTTATATGAAGTGTATATAATTAAACCTTTCTCGTTGGCTCTAATCTTATCGGCGAGTAAACCCTTAATGATTACTTATGTCTATCCTACTTTTCTAGAGACGCTAGAATAAATAGGCGAGGAAGGGGCATGGCGACCCAAGCAAGACTCAACTAGACCCAGAGGTTATCAATGCACTAATAAAAGTCACCAAAGACATCAACATATAAACTTTAATTAATGGGAAAGCAATATTAAGGGGAGTGCATGATCTTCCGTAGTCACATGACACAAGCCCATCAATCCTGATGAATTAAAGCGTACTAAAACAATAAAACAAAACTACTTAATGAATTGAATACATGCAGGACCTCCTTACAGCTCTTGTATCTTTGTTTGAGGTGTGTCTTGTGTTGCTTGGTCGTCTGAATTCGGCTCTAGGGTTATGCAAAAGGTCTATCTGTCTCTTAAATTCGTCTGACCTTGGGGTATTTATAGTTTCTGTCTGAGGGATCGATGCGGCGCATTGAGTTGATAGATGCGGCGCATTGACTTAACTTCGCGTGGGGTCCAAGATTAATATATTCTGGAATATTCGTACACCGTCTTCAGATGCGGCGTAACTTGATCTTTGTATGCGGCGCATGTACTTTAGCTGTCTTGTATTGTAACTGGTGAAATCTTGATAGTGATACGCCGTATGTTAGAAGTATATTGTGGCGTCTCTGGAGTAGAACGAGCTTGATCTTCTTCTTTGACCAAAGTTTCATATGCGGCGCATTCTTCAAAGTCAGGCAATGGTCTTCGAATTCATCTAAGTATGATATTGCGTCGTATTTGTTGAGTGAGATACGGCGCATCTTCTGGATTTCAATAGACTTTTGACATCTCGCTTGTTTTGCTCCATAATTAGTCCAAAATCGCCAAGTTTCACATAATGCTTGTTTTTACCTGAGAATTACTAAAGTAAACATTAATGTATCGATTCTCATATATAATATAATAAAACAAGTCAAATAAATAGGATAAATGATGATAATAAAATGTACTTATTTGAGTTCATCAGTGAGAAAACCGTTCAAAGGTTGGAATCTATACTACGAACCTATGTTATTGATTTCGGAGAAGGCTGGGAGAGACGCATGCTTTGGCCGAATGTTCCTATAATAATATTGTTGAGAATTAAGTGTTCTAAAGATTAGTATTGGGAATTAAATGTTCACAAGGTTAGTACTGCTAAGGGAAATACACTAACAGTACTAACTGCTATGTTAGTACTGCTAGTACAAACAAAGGTACTGCTGATGCATAAAGGAAAATACTCTAAGTGTCAATACTACTGCTAGTGTATTCTATACTACTGCTAGTGTTGGAGATTCTACTGCCGCAAGAATACTACTGCTAGTGTATCAGATACTGCTGTTGGAGTGACTCATTCTACTGCTGAATGGATAAGTATGAAAAAGATATTTTGTATAGGGATAATTTCATATCTCCCCCTCTTTTCAACTTTAATTTCATATATACCCAAAATACAATCATTGAATGCATATTGTACAATGCTTTTAAAGCATCATTTGGGTAAATATGAAATTTTCATGTTTTTGTTGGGGAGATATGAAATTGCCCCTTTTGTATAAAAGTCAAATATATATGGTAGATAATATCTTTGATAAGTAATCAGTCAACAAGTTGAATACACAGAACAAGTTGTATCTTAGCTACTGACACACACAAACTAGCAAGTAGGAAAATACTCAAGTGTGCATGTGCTTAGATAATATAAATAGAGAGTTAGAGCTTAGTTATAAAGTGTGTTGAAGAGAGTGTCTATTCGAGTGCCAAAAAATAGAGTGAGTTGAACATAACAGAAATAGTTATCTTTGTAATAGAGATTCAAGGTTTTGTAACCCTAGTGATAGTGAAGATCACTCATATTATTCTCAATAATATTGAATCGTTTGGTGTTATACTTTCTGTGTTCATTGTTCAATATCAAGCATCACTGTTCCATTATCCACAAACTAATATTCTTCTAAGTGTGGTTAAGTAGATTCCGCATACTTAATCATATTCACTCAAAGTATCATATACACACATTATAAAGGACTAACATCCTCATAGTGTAATTAACAATCCTCTCAAGTGGTATTAGAGCCAGGTTGATATCTTTGGTTTAGAAGAAGAAATGGACATGGAGACATCTCAAACTAATGTGGCTGCTAAGTTGCCAATGCTCAAACAGAATGAGTTTGATATGTGGAGGTTAAGGATAGAGCAGTATTTCCAAGTGCAAGACTATACACTTTGGGAAATTATTGAAGAAGGAAACTCTTTCAAGCCTACAACTTCTACAACAACAGTTGATGATAAGGTAGTGACAACTGTGCAGACCAACCCAACAACTGTAGAAGATAGAGTAAAGAAGAAGAATGACCTCAAGGCCAGAAGTATGCTGATGATTACCATTCCAAATGTTCAAATTTTAAATTTCAGCAAGTTCAAAGATGCTAAGTAATTATTTGAGGCCATTGTTGCTAGGTATGGTCGAAATGAAGCCACCAAGAAGACTCAGAAGACTCTTCTCAAGCAGAACTTTGAAAACTTCTCTTCCACAAGCAATGAATCATTGGATCATATGTTTAACAGGCTTCAGAAGATTGTGAGCCAACTTGCTATTCTTGGGGTGGATATACCTCAAGAAGATCTAAACTCTAAATTTCTGAGAAGCTTAACTAAAGAGTGGGCTATGCATGTTGTTGTCTGGAAGAACAAGCCAGACATTGACACCATGAACCTAATGGACTTGTATAGCAACTCAAACTTATGAAACAAGATGTGAAGACTGGAGGATCTAGTTCAAGCACTGGAAACATGACCTTTGTGTCATATCCTAGTAACTCAAATCCAGTTGAAGATGTGAAGGTTAATGTGGGAGTTAGTACTGCTAGTTCATCAAGCAGTACTATTGGTATTCTGGATGAGAAAACATGTTGTGCCTTCCTAACAAGCCAGAATGATGGGTCTATGCTTACTCATGAAGACCTCCAGGAAATCAATGATGATTATTTGGAGGAGATGGACCTCAAATGGCAAATTTCTCTTCTTAGCATGTGGGCTAAGAAATTCTATCAAAGAACAGGGAAGAAAATCACTATCAGCAGCAATGATACTGCTGGTTTTGATAAATCAAAGATAGAATGCTACAATTGCCACATGAAGGGGCACTTTTCAAGGGAATGCAGAAGACCTAGGCAGCAGGATGGCAAGAGCAAAGGTTTTAGAAGCAAGACCAAGGCTGTGAAGGTTTCTGAGCCAAAATCAAAAGCTATGGTAGCTATTGATGGCTTAGGATTTGATTGGAGTTTTATGGCAGATGAAGAAGAAGCTTCTACTCAGATGGCTCTCATGGACTTCTCTGCTACTAAGGTACAATCTGATGAAGTTTGTTCTAATACTTGCACTGCTCTTAATGAACTAGAAACTTTAAGAAAACATTATGATGATCAAAGGATAGAACTAAACAAAAATCATCAAAACTTAACAAATCGTAAGATAGGTTTAGCTGTCCTAAAGGAGCAGATCATACACTATAAGACCAATAAATCTAATTTTTCTGATGATAAAGGTCTTCTTAAAAGAGACATATTTTTTAAAGATGCTGAAATTAGCTTTTTAAGAACTGAGTATGATAGGCTTAAAAAGATAAATGAAAACATTCAACGTAGAAACATTGGACTATGCCTCTAAAGGTGTAAACAAAATAATTAAATGTTAAGTGATCAATAAGGCCAAGTCTGGGTTAGGATATAATAATGTTTCACCTCCTTAAAGAGGAATTCCTGCACCCCCAGGGATAGACCTAGAGCAGACAGGCTTATCTGAATTTCAACTACCAAAGTTAGAATATGGTGTTAAGTCAAAAGAAAATGTAGTTGTTGATAAGCTTGAGAGTAGAAGTGATACTTCACCCCCTTATGACAAGGTGTCCTCTGGTAGGGAATCAGATGGTCCAATCATTGAGGACTGGACATCTGATGATGATGAGGAAGATCAGGTTATTGTTAAACCTGATGTTATTAAGGTAAAAGGAACAAGTGTTCCTAAAATTGTCAAGGATGATACTGTTAGGCCTAAAATAAATGTTAAACATGTTAGGCAACCAATAAGATATTGTGAGCAATATAGAACCACAAACAAGCCCAGAGGTAACCAAAAGAATTGGAACAACCTCAAGTCTCACCAACTAGGTGATGACTTTGTCTTCTATGACAAAGCTTGTTTCACTTGTGGAAGTTTTGACCATCTTGCAGTCTTCTGCAACAAAAGGGTAACTGGGTATTCAAACCATAGGGTGAACTTAGAAAGACATCAAAATCACTCTAATTTTGCTAGATTGTCACCCAGAGCAAGTTTATTCAAGTCTGGCCCAAAACAAGTTCCTACTGCTAGACCAGCAGTTAGTACTGCTAGACCATTTAAGCCTGTTTACCAAAAATCAACAGTTAAAGGTGCAAAAACAACTTACAAACATGCACCAACAACTACAAAAAGGCCTTTTCAACCAAAAGCACTGGTACAAAAACAAATTTGGATGCCAAAGGGTACTGGCAACATTAAATATACTGCTAGGGAAAAGAGGGGTAATGCTGTTAAGGCCTCAGCATATTGGATTTGGAGAACTCTTAAATCCAATGGTGCATCAACTGTTCTCAAAAAATTTAATTACATTGATGCACGAGGCAAACTCAAGTCAGTAATGGCTTAGGTTTCCCAAGGAAACTAATTTCCTTATTTATGTGCAGGGACATTCACAAGCAGATGATGAAGGTCAAGGATATGCAGATAGTGGGTGTTCAAGACACATGACAGGCAACATGTCTTATCTTTCAGACTTTCAATCATTAGATGGAGGATATGTTACCTTTGGGGGAGGAATTGGAGGCAAAATTACTGGTAAAGGTACTCTTAAAACCGTAAATTGGATTTTGAAGATGTGTACTATGTGCAAGAGCTTAAGTATAACCTATTTAGTGTCTCACAAATGTGTGACAAAAAGAACAAAGTTCTTTTTACTGACACTGAATGTCTTGTGCTTTCTTCTGACTTTAAGCTACCTGATGAAAGTCAAGTATTGCTTAAAATTCAAAGAAAGGGCAACATGTACAGTGTTGATATGAAGAAGATTGTTCCTAAAGAGGCCCTTACTTGTCTTGTTGCAAAGGCCACATTGGATGAATCTATGAAATGGCATAGGAGGCTTGGTCACATTAATTTCAAAACCATAAATAAAATTGTCAAAGATGGTTTGGTAAGAGGCTTGCCTCAGAAAAGATTTGAAAATGACCAAACTTGCGTTGCTTGTCTCAAAGGCAAACAACATAAAGCTACTTGTAAGCCCAAGATTTTTAACTCTATTGATCAATCATTGTTTATGCTTCATATGGACTTATTTGGACCTACTTCTGTGAGTAGTATTAAGCATAAGAGATTTTGTCTTGTTGTTACTGATGACTATAGCAGGTTTACATGGGTTTTCTTTTTAGGTTCTAAGGATGAGACATCTAGCATTCTTAAGACATTCATTACAGAAATAGAAAACTTAGTAGACAAGAAAGTAAAAGTCATTAGATGTGATAATGGGACAGAGTTTAAGAATAGAGTTATGGATGAAGTCTGCAAAGAAAAGGGTATTAGAAGAGAATTTAGTGTGGCTAGAACTCTTCAGCAGAATGGAGTTGCTGAGAGGAGAAATAGGACACTCATAGAAGCCGCTAGAACCATGTTAGCTGACTCTAAGTTGCCTATTACTTTTTGGGATGAAGCAGTTAATACTTCTTGCTATGTCCAGAACAGGGTTTTGGTTGTTAAGTCTCACAATAAGACGTCCTATGAGCTTTTTAGAGGTAGAACTCCTACAATAGGATTTCTTAGACCTTTTGGATGTCATGTGACAATTATGAATACCTTAGACCATCTAGGGAAATTTGATGGTAAAGCAGATGAAGGATTCTTGGTTGGATATTCTCTCAATAGCAAAGCATTTAGAGTATACAACTCAAGAACTAGGATGGTTGAGGAAAACCTACATGTGGATTTTTTAGAGAACAAATCTAATGTTGCAGGTGAAGGTCCAAAATGGTTGTTTAATCTTAAGTCTCTAACTCAATCAATGAATTATGTGCCTGTTGTTGCAGAAACTAATGATTTTGCAGGTTCAAAATCTGCTGATGCAACAAATGAAGCAGGTTTGGGAAAGGAGAAAGATCAAGATTATGTGATGATGCCAATATGGACAAGTGTGGATTCAACTTCAATAAATGATGAACCTTCTTCTGTTAAAGCTAAAGAAGGAATTGAAGGTGAAAGCAAGGAAGATGGAACCGAGGAACAAAAGAATCAAGTTAACAGTACTAATGATGATAGTATTGCTGAGACCCAACTTGATACTGCTAGGCCAAATGTTTCTACTGCTAGGCCAAATGTTTCTACTGCTAAGCCAAATGTTTCTACAGCTGGCCCATCAGACTCAAATGAAGCAGATTTCTTAGAAGATGAGGTGGATTTCAACAATCTCCCACCTAACTATCAAGTTCCTTCTACACCACACACAAGGATTTACAAAGTCCACTCCCTGGACAATGTGATTGGTGATGTACAAACTAATACACATTCTAAATAAAGAATACTTATCCATTTTCTACGTATATATTTTTTTCTTTAAAGACTAAACGTTATCATTTATTATGATCACCACTACACACTAATGTGACGTAACTCACATTCCCAATAAACGTGCTCAAACGCAGACCGACACCAACTTGCTCTATGTTTATTTCACATAAACATTTCTTATATGTCAAGTGTAAAAGACTGCAACTCTTATTTGCTACTTTACGTTATTTCGTTAACACACGACCATTAGACGTTTAAACTAAAAGTTTGCTATCTATTAAAGTTCTCACAAAATCCCAAGTTACTATAACTATGAATTTACATAACTAACTTATTTTTTTCAAGGACATGACCGGAACTGACCGAAAACTACAACGACGCCTCTTATGTACTAAGGACCCCTAAAGTGCACTATAACCCCTAAAGTGCACTGAGGACCCCTAAAGTACAAACCCTAAAGAACAAAACCCTAAAGCTAATGTACAAGCCTTTAAAGCACAAAAACCTAAACTTTACCTTAATTCCCGTTACAAGCCCTAAATCACAATTCTATGATTTTATGTAATAAGATCACAGTCCCTAATTTATATGTACATGATTTCTATAAAATATAAATGTACAAGTCTCTCAAGCACATGTACAAGTCCTTAATGCATGGACACTAATTATTAATATAAAACTTATTACAAACTTTAGTGTACTTACTATAAAACATACAATACAAGTTCGTAATGCACAAACTTTAAATTAGATTTTATTATACTTTACCAACCTAAGTACAACACCCTAATGCTTAAGGTACAAGTACTTAATGCATAAAAATTAAAAACTATACTTTTATTGATTCTAAACCTAACTAAACTTACCTAAACTTAACAAAACCTAACTAAAGACTCAAACTAAGTTTAATACACTTCAAAACCTCATGTATAACATCAACTAACCCAAGGTACAAGTACCTTAAGCTTAAATGACACCCTTGTTCATTCTAGTTCATTTCGAACCAAAAACAACCCAAACTAGCCCTAATCTAGTTACAAACAAACCAAAACCCTAACTAAACCTTCACTAGGCTCAAACCAAGACACATCACCATGTTTCCTTGAATTTCTTCAAATGAGTCAATTTTATCAAGCTTCTATGTGTTCTCTTTTTAACCATTCGAACCAAGAGGCTAGGAATCAAACTAGTATACGCATATGTGTTCATCTTTAAGACCTTTTGAACGAACAACCTAAAGCATGGATATTTTGTGAACACATCACCATATCTCAAGCTTCCCATGTGGTTCTTTTTAATCCATTCGATCTAATTGAAACAAGCTAAGCATATGTGTTTTTTTTAAACCATTCGAAATACCATGAGTCACCATACAAGCTTCCATGGACATCTTTCAAATACTTCATCTTGTCCCTTGTCTTCCTAACATACCTCTACAAGTGGCTAGTATATCTTAGAAAAACCTGCTATATAAATCGAGTATACTTCATCCTTTTCAAGCCTTAAGCTTATACTCACACATACTCTCACTTACTGAAATTCAAGTCCAAAGAAGGTATAAGGAAGTTTGTACAAGAATTTGAAGCTTTAGAAAGCTTTGGTTCCATTTAAAGCAACCCTTGGCGTTTTTCCTTTTATATCGAGCTCATAAGCTTGGTAAGTCCACAAGCCCTTTTAATCTCTTCTATACTTTTATTTGTCACCTACATATGATAATAACATAGTGCAAATTGAAAACCAAGATCAAAAACCCTTTTTCTTTCTTTTTATGTTTTAATGAGGGCCAAACAAACACCCCTTAATACACGTTTTTGTTATTCTCAAAACCATAAGCTATAAGCTACTGAACAAGGATTTTAGATATGCTAGGAAACCTGTTAACAAGCTACAAAAATAATCACATAAGTTTTAAGGTTCAATGTTTATTTATTTTTCTTTCCTTTCTTGTCGCTAAAACAAACCAAACGCCCCACTTTGGCTAATTATTTAACCTATAAGATAAAAGCTTTAAGCTACAAAATTAAGCCACCTAAATAAGCCCCTAGCAAATTATATAAAGTCACTAAAACATTGTCAAAAGCTGTTCATGCCTCGCTTATTTTCTGTGATTCTTTTTGTGTCGCGAGCTAGAAAACCAACGCACACTAAATGGGCTTTAAGGCCCATAAGCTGTTTTCACAAGCTAATAAGCTATCAATAGCTTACTTACAACTTAAATAACTTATAATAATAAGCCAAGACAAGCCACGCCCTTTTCTAAACTTAAAACGCAATTAAAACAAAACAAGGACTACGAGTGTAACGCTATAAATGCTTGGGGGTAAAAACTGTCAAAAATCTAGGACTTGCACTAAACAAGTAAAAAGCTTTGAGGGCCTGTTTTGCCAAAACTCTAAGTCTTATATAATAAGGACTAAAAATGCAAATGACATGAGACATGGGGTATAAAGTGCCACTTTTAAAACTATAAGGGTATAATTTGTCATTTTATAAAAGTTCAAGGGTATAAATTGTTAATACTTGAAACTATAAGGATATAAAGTGTAACACTTTATATAATCACGGAAATATACTTTTAACACGTATAGACTTGGTTTTTGATAAAATTTATATACGAGATATTTCTATTTCGTTAACGATCAATCGAACCCTAAAAATGAAATATGAAAAATCTTATCATCCACTAACTTTTGAAGAGACTTCAAAATTACAAAAATTATCATTTGTACTTTTCTCGTTTAACCATACAAGTTATACTAAATGCGCCTAAAAGTTTACATATAATTATCAACAATACACCATTATACAACTATTATAAATATTACACATTAATAAAGTTTTGAACATAAACAAACATACTGAAACTTGACATATCAACTTAGGTCGCGTGTCGGAGCCGTTTATTTACACTACTTGACTTATTCAAACTACTGTATCACCAAGGTGAGTCATAGCCCCACTTTTACTTGTTTAATTACTTTATAAACTCTTTGGGGGAGATACATGCTCAAATACTTGCTTTGACTTTCACAAATACTCAAAATATTTATACTCTTATGCAAAGCTATACTTTTTATACTTTTGGACATGAAGTGTAGTTGTGTTATGTGCCTTAATGTGTTAAACTTATTCTTATACGCTTTATTCTTTAGCAATTGTTTAACTCCTAGATGGAGCCGTTGGAGAGGTATTGATAGTACTATTGGGCTAACGCCCCCACCTTTGGTCCCAGATTCATGGCATTGGGTGAATATAATCCAGTATTCTTGTGTAAATTTACGTAAACTTGTCATGAGTTTCAGTTGGCTATTATTCATTACATTAAGTACTCACATATATCGTATACACATATGTCCTACTCATACTATATTTTAGCAGTGGGTTATGAACACATAGGTTGGAAGTTTTGTATGGGCGGAACTTGGAACTGAATAGATTTACAATACCTTTGCTGTGGGAATATTATTTGAAGGCTTTACAATGTAACTAAACTCTATGAACTCACCAACCTTTGTGTTGACACTTTTTAGCATGTTTATCTCAGGTTAGTAAGGAGATAGCGGATGCATGGATCATAGAGTCTATTGCATGCTTTGGAGACTTATGTTTTATCCTTTACCATTCGATAAATTTTGAAAACATTTATGTAATCATATACTTTGGGACCTCTTGTAATAACTCTGATTTAAATAATTCGAATGGTAACTTTTCAAAACATCTCATTTAGAGGTCGTTTTCTATACCTTGTGCTTTATATTAAGAAGTAGCACCTCATTGACACTAACGTTCCGCTGCGATATTTTGGGGGTGTTACACAACGTGCCCAAATTATTATTACTTGGACTTGTTGATACATTAGACATGTTGATTATTTGACCCGACTTATAGCCGCGAGACTTGATTGGAAATGTGACTCGATACGTTACTAAATCTCGTGACGTGTTAAAAATAAAAAGGAAAGATATAAATGGTGAATAAATAACAATTAAGTTGTTACTCCCTCCGTCCCAAAATAAATGTCAGGTTTGACTTTTTCGAGTTTTTTTTGTTCAACTTTGACCTTAAATATTTTTATTTGTTTTATATAATACTTGATGAAATTATACCAATGAAAATACATTTGAAACCCAATCCATTCATATACTTCGCATCAAATATTATGTAACACAAATAAAAATATTTAAGGTCAAAGTTGAACAATAAAGACTCTAAAAAGTCAAACCTGACATTTATTTTGGGACGGAGGGAGTATTTAATACATATCAACAAAAAGGAAAATATAAAGTTTGAAAGATATAAAGTTTTGAGTAATATAAGTTGGAAATAACGGAAAAACGCGAGGTTACGGGACGTATCAGGGCACATTTGTAACTAGTACGTTGTTAGTAGTATTGTGGGAATTAATTGTGAATTAGTTGAAGTTACGGATTGGCCTAAAACTAATAAACCCGGCCAGCATAGTTATCAGGACTATTGGGATGTTGAGCCCAATAAGGGCCCGATAAGTGCATTGGAGGAAAAATTGTTAGTGTAGAACCCATCCTACAGACTTATCATTCATTATAATGCGAAGATTTAGCTTTGGATTAATAGCGAGACGAAGGAATTGTTGGACTTATCGAGTTAACACATTTGATAAGGGCCCAACAATCCGTTCGGATACCTTATTAAGCTTTTAAGCTTAATGATTTAAACTTGACTTTGACATGATGAATTGATTGGTAGTCGGATTATTTGGGAGATTGCAGCACCAAACTTGATATATAATTTGGATTGGATATTATTATCAGACTTTAGTCATATTTGACTATTGGAACACGTGACGACTACAATACATTAGACTCATGAGGAATTTAATGTATTTGAGCCGTAACAGACAAACAATATGAAAATATTGTCTAACGAACGATAATATCTATAATCCCTTGTAAACTAAAACATGTTTGGAAACTAATTAAGTCACTTGACTTGGAACGTTCTACGAACGAATAAGTCATGATAAATTTTTGTTAAATAAAACATATATGTTTTATGAAACATAATGGGATTATAACCGATGACTACCAATCCTTTCAACTACTTGGTGTGTTTGTTATGTGTGATTTTTGTGAGTCATCTCTGTCATCTCTTCTTGAATTTTTGTCATATTTTCCGCTACGATCCCGTTATTGTCACTCCTTTTGGCGTGTGTACACTTAAGTCAGCGTCTTTTCACCGCCACACCAACGATGATACCAAACTCTAATAAATGGATATAACAATAACATTTTTGGAAATGGAATTAGAATAATATTTGGGAATGGGAATAATTAACTTTTGGAAACTTTTACGCTTCTAGTTACCTTGTGGGATATGTGTTAAGACAAGTCTTTATATTATTAGGTTGTGTCGAGTCCGTTGTGCCGTGACATTCTAGTTGCTGTTATACTAGGCTTCTTTTGAGTTGTTGTGTTGTGCTACTATTTGGTTTATTATACTGTTCTACTCCCCTGATATTGTTGTGATATTTCATTGCTGGACTGAGGTGAGATTCATAGCCCCACTTTTACTCATAAACTATATTTGAAACTTGGGGTGAGAAAACTTGCTCAACTGTTTTATATGGACCTAACTGTTACCTTTTGATTTGCTATAACTTGTTGACTGGCTAAGGTTAGATATATGCAACATATATTTGTCTTAGTCCAGCGTAGCAAACAACCCGTTTATGTTTTGCTATAACTGTTGGCTGGCTAAGGTCAGATACATCCTAGGGCCCTACTAACACTATCATTTTTGATACAAGGACTCCTGTGCAGTGTCATATTGTTACTGGATTACTTGTTATTGTTATGATATGAGACACTCCTTAAGTGCGGCTCATGACTTGTTTTATGTAACTTATATATTTAACTTGGTACAATGTAGCAAATTACTTATTTTGGTCCAACTATTATTACTTACTGTTTAAACCTATGAACTCACCAACATTAGCTGGCCCTTTTAGCATATTTTCTCAGATAATTGACACAACCGTTGTTGAATGCTTAAGAATTGGAGGCTTGGCAAGGGGCGCGGTTCATGGATCAATTTCAAACTATGATAAACTAGCTGGGACCTAACTTTATGTTTTTGGACTTACTTACGTATTTTGGAATAAATGTAAACATTAAATATTTGGTTGAAAGGTTTTACTTAACGAATGATGTATTTCCGCTCTCTTATGCCTGTGTTGTGTACCAATCCCATTAGCACCCTGAAACTTTGTTAAGTCTTCCATTGTACCAAATTTTGGAGGTGTTACAAAGGGAGCATATCAGGCTCAGTTTTCTCAATATTCATGTTCACATCCCACCTTTGAACCACAAGAGGCTTATTGTTAACCATCCATGGTCCATTCTCAACCACAAACCTTAATCCTTCCTCATGATGAAATTTGAAGAAAAACATTCCATTGTCATTGTCAAACACCTCCTTAAACCCATGTCTACCCCACATTCTCCTAATATTGTATCTCGACTCATTGACAGAAATTTTATGTCCCACAAAATGACCACACAAAGTTAGCATCCATCTACTACTACCAGTTTTAACTATTTCATCCTCAAAAATAACAGACTCATTACCACATTCATCAATCTCAGTAGGTATTATCTTAAATGCACTCTCTATCAGTGGAACATTCTTATGAGTCACATCAGAATATGAATTTTTCAAAGTATCACCATTATCCTTTATAAGAGGACTTATATTGGGAACTGCAGCAGGAGTACTATTGTGAACCTCATTGTTAGAACATTCAGCCAGACTGTTAGTGTTACCTAGTTTCTCATTCCCATTGCTATCATCATCCTTTTTCTCAGTCTTATCTCCAATAATAGATTCAGAAGTTTCCTTCTCCAATCCCTCTTTTTCCATGTCTTTATTAACCATCTTTAATCCAGCACAAGTTTGATTACATCTTACTATTGGCCAAGCCTGTATCCTTATCCAAACACTCCTTATTGCTTTTCTTACTCACAGTTCGACTATCCATCTTACTATTCAAATCATGAATTGAATCTTCAAATTTAATAGGAACTTTTAACTGACGTTTAGATGGTCTTCTAGACATTTTAAACAGTGAATGATGAAACAGAACAATGAGTTAAACAGTGCATCAATGGTGATCAAAAAAGGCGAGAAAGAATGGTTACACCATAAAATCCCTCAAATATAAACCCTGAACTGAAATAACTATGAAATATGAAGCTCAAAATCAAAAGAAATAGTTTAGGGTTGAAATCAGGCAAAAAAATCCAAAATGAATTTTGGTTCCAAAACCTTCAAAATTGGGGGATTTCTCAAAACTGAATGAAAATCTAATTCAAGCTGATCAAAGTGTACGCAATGAAGAGTTAAATCAAAAAATGTAATTAGATTTGAAATTCGTTAACAAAATGATGAAGAATTGAAGCTTTTAAACGATTTTAGAAATGGAAGAAAAAATTGGAGGGAAAAATGGTTACGGGAGAGAGAAAACTTATTGATGTAAGCCTTGAATCTTGCCAATAACGCAACACATAGAAAAGATGCAATTGAAACCGCCACAAGCGTATAGTCCTTATCGTTGGTCGCATGAAAAACATACCCATATGCCACTGGTGGGACAATCCCAAATACCAGGAAGGATAGTATTGCAAAGAACGCATGGAGTGCTAATATTTGAGATTTGGGCTTGCATTTAATAATATTTTGGATTTCAGCTTGGATTTACTAATGTTTACCACTCATATAATTATGACATATGATATAAATCTGTAAATAATTTTTTTCGCCTTTATTCACATCTTAAAAACGGATATAAATGTAAGAAAACGTATAAAAACTGACAAAAACATTTGAAAATGTAAGAAAACGTAAGAAAATGGCTGAAAACGTATAAAAATGAATAAAAATGTATGAAAACGTATAAAAAAGGATAAAAACATATGAAAACGAATAAAACGTATGAAAATAGTATAAAAATTGATGAAAACGTATAAAAATGGACAAAAACATATAAAAATGAACAATGTATAAAAACAGATGAAAACGTATAAAAACAGATAAAAACGTATGAAAACGGACAAAAATGTATGAAAATGTAAGCGTAAGAAAACGGCAAAAATGGACGAAAACGGATAAAAACAGACGAAAATGTATGAAAACGGACGAAAAAGTATAAAAACAGATAAAAACGTATAAAAACTTATGAAAACGTACGAAAAACGTATAAAAACATACGAAAAATTATAAAAACGTAAAAAAATAATGTACGAAAACGTAAGAAAACGGGCAAAACATATAAAAACGGATAAAACTTATGAAACCTTAAAAACGGACAAAAGTATATGAAAACGTAAAAAAATGATAAAAATGTATGAAAACGTAAGAAAAACGATCGAAAATGTATAAAAACGGACGAAAACGTATAAAAACGGACGAAAACGGATAAAAACGTATAAAATGTATTAAAACGGACGAAAATGGATAAAAACGAAAACGTATAAAAGCGTACCTAAAGTCGAAAAACTTTAAATTATAAACGGTCGTTATTATAAAGGATAGACGATGCAACAGTCGTTAACCCAAAAGGGCTAATGTGTAAATGATAACGGAATCCACTTAACATCAGTTTAAACAAGGACCATAAGTGTTATTTATTGCAAAGATGAGGCGAAAAGTGTACCGCTTTTAAGGGGTCATTTAAGCCCGAAATCGTATTTATTTGATCAAATATTGCCCTAAATCGTTCCTTTTGTCATTTTAGGTACTTTTGAGGAGAAATCTGGAAAAGGAGGCATTTTGGACGTTTTTGGAGCATTAAAGTGAAGAAAACGGCAAAGTCTCAAGAATCGGCTAAAAGTTACTCTTGACGGCGTCACAATTAACATGGGACGGCGTCATGCCTTGGCAAGAAAAGTTGGATGTGAAATTTACTCATGACGGGCCAGTGAGTTAGCATGAGAATTCTGACGGCGTCACGCTTTAACTAAATCAAGGGCGTCACGGCTTAAATCATAAGGGGACGGCGTCACGTTCATGATCCGACGGCGTCAAGCCTTGATAAGCCAGAATGGATTTTTGAAGAGCTAAAGAGGGACGGCGTCAAGAAGGTCACCCGGGAACCCTAAAAGCGGCTAGGTGACGGCGTCACAATGCATAAGGTGACGCCGTCAGATCCAAAAATCTATATATAGTTTTCTAATCTTTTGTCATTAGGGAGAGCTTAGTGTGTGGAATTTTGGGATAAAACCCTAAGACGATTTTAGCTACTTTTTCAGGGCTTCTTGCCTTGAGATCTTCCATGTTTCATTGAAAGATAAGTTATCAATTAATCATTCAATATGTCTATGTGTTGTTTGATTCTATCTTATGCTTGTCTTTTGTTTAACATGTTAGGCTAATTTTATCTTGTGTTTGCTTAGATCTAATGAAACTTAGCTATTGATTATTGGTTGTTAGTGTGTTGTTAGTTGTATTGGATGATTGTTTATCTATGTTAGGCTTAAGAAAACTGGCTAACTTCCTATTCGGTAACTTGCTTGAACGTCTTAAGAAACATGAACCAAATGCGTACTAAAGGTTTTTATGGTTGTATTTAATGCACAAGCGAATTCTAGTGATCCCATGTTAGGAGCTTCCTAGCCGGCTCGACATAGGAGTGAAGTAGGAGCTTGTAGAGTTGGGGAAGTAAGTACGCCACCCCACGAATGGTATTAAGGAATACACCCGTCATCCACGCAACTAATACACACTAATTAACCGGTAAAAGATAGTTAGGGAGTAAGGAAATCTAAGTAAACACATTTCTCTACACATAAGTTTCTCACCACATTTTCATTTTTGTTATTTACTTTATTGCATTTGTAGTAATTTGGGTTAGTTGACTAGCAACTAATTCCGCCCACTCCTTCAAACCCGAGATTTTACTTGCTTTCATAAAAACTATAAAAACATAAAAAGAATCTTCCTCAACCCTTAGACCTAATTAGAGTAGCCTTTCACACCTAACGAACACTATTCCCTGTGGAGAACGATCAATCCCCCGTACTTACCACTACACTATACTACATCGGTCAGGTACACTGCCTGGTGGGGTTGTAAGCCTCTTGAGATCCCTCGAGAGGTAAAACCTGTTGTAAGGTTACAAAACCACGCACATCAAGTTTTTGGCGCCGCTGCCGGGGAATAGTTATTGTTTAGGTTGAATTTTTATTTCTATTAGGTCTACTCACTAGATTCCTTTCTAGTGAGATTTTTGTTTTATTTTTCTAGGTTTTCTTTAGTCTATCTATTTTCTTCGTGTCTTTGTTCGTAACCATACCATCCGACATCATGGAAGATGGTAATATCCTTAACCCACACAACCCACCACCACAACAACCACAACCACCTCCTAGAGCCCGTACTTTAGGAGAGTATTCCCGTCCTAGCCACCATGGCTATCGAAACACCATTGAGCTCACTCAAGGAGCCAATATCACACCCTTGCGATCCGACACCATCCGGTTGGTGCAAAGCGGATGCGCATTCCATGGACTTCGTTCTGAAGATCCTAATCAACATCTCAAGGACTTTCTTAAAATCGTTGATTCTATAGACCTTGATGTTGCCACTCGAGAGACGACCCGATTGCGTCTCTTTCAATTCTCTTTGCGGGACCAAGCTAGTCAGTGGCTAGAACGTCAACCCGCAGGATCCATCACCTCTTGGGATGATCTCACCACTCGTTTCCTTGCTCAGTTTTTCCCACCGGGAAGAACTACCAAGCTAAGGAATGATATCTTGATGTTCCAACAACGTCAAGGCGAAACTCTCTACGAGGCATGGACTCGATTCAAGGACTTACTCCAAAAAGTCCCTCACCATGGCATAGAACTTTGGCTCCAAGTCCAAATCTTCTATGACCATGTCAATCTCTCCACGAGGCAAACCATTGACCAATCGGCCGGTGGCAAGCTACGTGATCTAAGTGCGGAACAATCATGGGCTCTCCTAGAGGATCTTGCTCTTGATGACAACGAAAGTTGGAGTGATCCCCGTGATTTGAATAAAACGGTCAAGGCAATATCTTTACCTTCAAACAATTCAAGCACTTCCGACCGTAGGATCATAGAACTTGAAGACCAAGTCAAGTTTCTCATGAAATCCTACGAGGCTCCTAAACCTTCAAGCCAAGTGAACAAAATCACTTCTTCATGTAAATTATGTAGTGGTCCCCACGACACTCATGATTGCATGGAACTTCCCAAACAGGCTTTCAAAGAATTCGCATCCTCGCGAATCGATAAGGCAGGAGATAAGTGGCTCGCCACTAATTATGGGCCCAAAAGTTCCGAAGATGGGTATGAGGCATGGAAGAATAAGCCAAATTTTAGTTGGAACCAAACTCGTAGCGTATCATTCAATGACTCTACCCCGCTCACCTGGTCTGAACATTATCCTCAGCGACACACGCATAAACAACAAAATCGCGAGGAATCACTGCAAAAATTCATTCTCTCTCAAGAAACACAGCTTTCCAAACTTGAGAATCAATTCAGACAACAGCAAGTTGATATGAACAACAAGGTTGATAACCTGTTAAAGGTTATCAATGATCGCCTTGCTGGCAGGTCAAATTGTGAGTTGGCACGAGTTAATGAGATCAAATCTGTTACGGTAACCCACCAAACACCCCCTCCTGTAAAAATCAAGCACCCTAGTAAACTCTTCAAATACATATCACAAAACGAAAAAAAAAAACAGGAGATACTCATATCCCTTCGAAACCTCTCCACTTCGTGAACACCATTACAACAATACCTGTTCCTAAACCAAATTTGGACCAACAAACAGCCAAGAATGTGGACAATGAAATGGAGGGTGAAGTTCCCGAAAAGAAACCCGAGGCGCCCGACTACTATCTAGACTCACCAAAGAACTCGAGTACAATAAAGGTGAGTGATGAGGAGGGCTCGGAAGAGAAATCCGAAATGCCTCATGGGCTCGCAGGACTGCTGGACCGCCCCCTGGTAGAGGAACTTGAGAAGGGCACAGCAAGGTCGCCTATGGGATTCGGAGAGAGAATAGAGGATGGCGCTCCTAGGGTCTTTAAGATTTCTTGCACCACTAGGAAAAAGTTTATAAAAGATGCCTACATAAACCCCAACTCTTCTATAAGCGCAATATCCCTTTCTCTATATAATGAAGCCTTCACTGAACAAGTCAAATATGAAGGGTCTAATATCATCGGGGTAATAAGGAGGGTACCAGTTGTGATAGAAAAGTTCCTCTTTCATATCGAGTTAACTGTAATTAATAACATGAACTCTATCATCAGCCCACCCTTAACTGGCCTTGTTCTAGGCAAACCATTCATAAAAGCAACAGGAGTGATACTCGATGAGGATGATAGGAGTGCATTATTTACCGATGGTGTCAGGAAAGTGATTTTTCGGGATGGCTGTGAAGAAGTGTATGAGTATCAACCATCAGCAAGTAGCAACACATGGGGGTTATACGGTAGAAGGCCTGGCCGAATTAAGCGACATGATCCAAATAATCTCAAAATACCTTGCATGATTGGTCACAAGCATTTTTATAATGTCTACATTGACACATGTTTACCCAAAAATGTGATGTCCTTGTTTCATTATAACAACATTTGCAGATGGGGGATGATTCATAAAGGGAAGGACGACATCGGCATAGATGATGATGTACAGGTGTTTGTAGGAAATATGACATTCACTATGAGCTTCGCAATCGTCGATAATATCGAAGAGTACATCGATCCCAGGTTATCACAAGTTGTTTTTGGGGCACCTTTTTGCCAGGCCACAAGCTTGGTTGTGGACGAGCTCAATGGGATCATGACTTTCACCGATGGGATTAGGGAAATCTCATACCAAACGCCTTACAAGATGAGAGAATTCATGGAGAATGATTATAAAGGGCTCGATAGGTTAAGTTCCCAACTCGTGTTATGTGATGATGATGTGAGAAGGGGATGTAAGGACACTTTTGACCTGTCAAGCGGATTCTTTAAGCACGATAAGGAACTTAGTTCTAAATACCGAAACAATCCTTTTGATCACGTGGACCCGAAATACCTTTACTATGAAAGTGATTCTGATAGAGGATCGAAGGAGGATGGCCTAGGAACCGTGACCGATGATGGAGTCACGTAATGTACGTGACTTTGAGTCTAGCTACAAGACTCGTTAATAAAGAAAAGCGCTTCTTGGGAGGCAACCCAAGCTTTATTTGCTTTGTGTGTTTGTTTATTTGTTTGTTTGATTTTATTTGTTTCCGTATGTGTGTGTAATTTTTATTAGTATTGATTCATGTTCAAAAGTAATTTGTGAAAATGCTTTATGTTGTTTTTAACTTCGTCTTAACTACATATAAAGGTATTTTGCAAAAGTTAAGTGTAAGGGAAATCTAAATCGGTTTATTAGAACACAAATTAACATGAATCATAATAATAATAAATTAACATACATATTTGTGTTTGTTTGAGTCAAATGCTTGTATCGAGTCATAGTGATGTTTTGCAGGATTTCCAGGAAGTAAGGTAAAGTTTTTTTTCCAGAAATTTTCCGGAAACTTAAAATGAAAATTTTCGTCAGGTCATTTCTGACGGCGTCAGGGGTTATAACCTGACGGCGTCAGATTTAATTTCCAGAAATTTTTGAAAGTTTTGTTTTCATAAAAAGTTTTTATTAAATCTCCAACTTATAATCTCCAGGAATCTGCAAAATTATCATTCCACAAGCATTATATCCTTATATATAGATTTTATCCCGCCGATGTTATGCAGGTTTTCGTGTTTGTTTTCTCAGGTTAACAGGTTATTTTGGACAAGGAAATGTTTATGGAATCAAGCTTATGGCGATGTATTAGTCATGGAGCTTCAACATTCTCTTTGGAGGAAGATTTAACCGTGTGATTTCACTATCCAACGAGCGAATCAGGTGAGTATTTGATTTCATTCTTTTACTTTATGCTTTTACATCTTGTTATTTGAACATTGGGGACAATGTTCATCTTAAGTGTAAGGGGAGGGTAAAAGTACGATTTTAGAATACAATTGCGCTTGATTTTTGTTTGTTTAATAATAGATGTGTAATAAAACTGAGAGAAATACTTGATTAGGGTAATTTTAGTGCCAAATTTAAAATTTTTTACAACATATAGGAGTGAAACTTTAGTTCTAATGAGCGTCTCACGGATAGGAGTTATATGACTAGCACAAAAACCGTACCACTAAAAAATTTTCCACCCCAAATATGTGAGGTTCGCCCCTAGAATTGGTAGGAAAAGCATTTATGCTATGATGTGTGTACCGGTAGCACTTAGATTCTAGAACTTGCGTTAGGACCATTCCAAGGCCACAAGTGAGACTACATTCGTGTAGTTAGATTTACTACATGATAAGAGGCATTAGGATTAACCCATTGTTTTACACCTGTGTTTTTGTTATAATTACATTGGCTACATTGGTCAAGTAATTCTCCCACACCCTTTGCGTTGTACTCATTTTTAGTACACGACACCCCTAGTACACCCCTCAGAGCCTATCTTTTCGTTTCGACCTTTAAGCATTTTACTTAAAGGAAGAATTTGTTACACCCCACTAAAATGTACACCCAAATCGCCTTAGCCTACCTTGTATGCACTCATCTTTAGTGCATTATTGTTACAACATTTGTTTAAACCCAAGTTAATTATCTAATTGATTACATGGTTGCTAAGTCGAGTCATATCCTTGTACATATTGTTTTGGGACGATTGGGACTCATGGGTAAAGTACTAGTGTAATGGAGTAATGGGGAAGAACATCATTTATTACCCCCATATGTGCTAAATGTTTTAAAAGTACTCCAAGTGTTTCAATTATCTTAATTCGAGTCATTAGATTAGTATTTGTAAAGTTATGTAAAAATTCAAGTGTAAGGGGAATGCAATGCCCCTATGATGTATTATTTTGGATGGTAGGGCAAAAATGTATGTTAAAAAAAAAAAAAAAAAAAAAAAAAAAAAAAAAAAAAAAAAAAAAAAAAAAAAATCAAGAAAAACACAAAAAAATAAGAAAATGAAAAATAGAAAAAACATACGGACTACCATCCCGTTTCATTTTATGTTTATCTTTATGTTTTTGTTATTTTGTTATTTTGTTTCTAGCTTAAAATTGAGTCTAGTCTTGGCTTAGCAACATTGTATAGTACATGTAATTGATCAAGATCTTTAACTAGCCACCAGTAAAATATCCCGTATCCAACAAAACCGTGTTTTCCTTTTCCCTACACCTGACGTTATAACCCATTTAAAAGCCCTCTTTGATAGTTTATCTTAGGTGCTTACGCCTAGTGGAGGAGGTTTTCGATCCTTTCCCAAGCCTATGGTAATCTATTTGCTATGACAGGTAGTGAGAGATATTTTCCGTTTTCATTTATGAGATTTATTTTGATGACACTTGAGAGATGTGAGTATCTAAACACTGCTTGTGAGGTGCTAGTATGTAATCTCCGTGCTTATTATGATTGAAGTGGAACGATTATTTGTTGTAATTACTTTTATGTTTGCATTAAATGACCCCTAACTTGTATTTTGATTAGAATAAAAGCGCATTTGCTTGAGGACAAGCAAATCTCAAGTGTAAGGGTATTTGATGAGGCGAAAAGTGTACCGCTTTTAAGGGGTCATTTAAGCCCGAAATCGTATTTATTTGATCAAATATTGCCCTAAATCGTTCCTTTTGTCATTTTAGGTACTTTTGAGGAGAAATCTGGAAAAGGAGGCATTTTGGACGTTTTTGGAGCATTAAAGTGAAGAAAACGGCAAAGTCTCAAGAATCGGCTAAAAGTTACTCTTGACAGCGTCACAATTAACATGGGACGGCGTCATGCCTTGGCAAGAAAAGTTGGATGTGAAATTTACTCATGACGGGCCAGTGAGTTAGCATGAGAATTCTGACGGCGTCACGCTTTAACTAAATCAAGGGCGTCACGGCTTAAATCATAAGGGGACGGCGTCACGTTCATGATCCGACGGCGTCAAGCCTTGATAAGCCAGAATGGATTTTTGAAGAGCTAAAGAGGGACGGCGTCAAGAAGGTCACCCGGGAACCCTAAAAGCGGCTAGGTGACGGCGTCACAATGCATAAGGTGACGCCGTCAGATCCAAAAATCTATATATAGTTTTCTAATCTTTTGTCATTAGGGAGAGCTTAGTGTGTGGAATTTTGGGATAAAACCCTAAGACGATTTTAGCTACTTTTTCAGGGCTTCTTGCCTTGAGATCTTCCATGTTTCATTGAAAGATAAGTTATCAATTAATCATTCAATATGTCTATGTGTTGTTTGATTCTATCTTATGCTTGTCTTTTGTTTAACATGTTAGGCTAATTTTATCTTGTGTTTGCTTAGATCTAATGAAACTTAGCTATTGATTATTGGTTGTTAGTGTGTTGTTAGTTGTATTGGATGATTGTTTATCTATGTTAGGCTTAAGAAAACTGGCTAACTTCCTATTCGGTAACTTGCTTGAACGTCTTAAGAAACATGAACCAAATGCGTACTAAAGGTTTTTATGGTTGTATTTAATGCACAAGCGAATTCTAGTGATCCCATGTTAGGAGCTTCCTAGCCGGCTCGACATAGGAGTGAAGTAGGAGCTTGTAGAGTTGGGGAAGTAAGTACGCCACCCCACGAATGGTATTAAGGAATACACCCGTCATCCACGCAACTAATACACACTAATTAACCGGTAAAAGATAGTTAGGGAGTAAGGAAATCTAAGTAAACATATTTCTCTACACATAAGTTTCTCACCACATTTTCATTTTTGTTATTTACTTTATTGCATTTGTAGTAATTTGGGTTAGTTGACTAGCAACTAATTCCGCCCACTCCTTCAAACCCGAGATTTTACTTGCTTTCATAAAAACTATAAAAACATAAAAAGAATCTTCCTCAACCCTTAGACCTAATTAGAGTAGCCTTTCACACCTAACGAACACTATTCCCTGTGGAGAACGATCAATCCCCCGTACTTACCACTACACTATACTACATCGGTCAGGTACACTGCCTGGTGGGGTTGTAAGCCTCTTGAGATCCCTCGAGAGGTAAAACCTGTTGTAAGGTTACAAAACCACGCACATAAGTGTTATTTATTGCAAAGATAAGGATTGTTCATGCAACTTTAAACTTTTAGGGATGACAGATGAAACTTTGGGCAAACCACAAGGGCCATCCATGTAATTTACTCTTGATTCTTTGTAATTTATGTTTGATGTAATAATTTATTGGTTTTGTATTTTGAAATTTTGATTTGGAGTAAACTGCAAAAAAATGTTCCTAAACTTTCCGAAAAATGCAAAAAATGTCCTCGAAAAAAAAATTGCAAGAAATGTCCCTAACATTTCATTTTTCTGCAAGAATGCCATTAAAGCGTTACTGTAGCTGCAAAAAATGTATTTTGGCTAACGCTTGTTAGTTTTGGCCATGTGAAATGATTATTTTACCCTCGCCTACTACAGGGACATTTTTTGCAAGAACATTTTTTATAGTTTACTATTTATTTTATTTTGACTTCCCATCACCACCACCCTCTACCACCACAAAACCATCACCACCACCACACACCACCCTTTACCACCACACAACCATCACCACCACCACCACCACCCTCTACTACCACACAACCATGGCTTCAGAACATCTTGATCCCGATGAACCGAACATCTTGATCCCATAATTCCTTCACCCATGGCTTCTGGGTCATACTTTATCGGTTTTTCGTAGAACTGTCTGCTATATTTTCACTACTTCTAATATATAATGTTTACATAAATGGTGATTTTTGTTGGAGTATGCTCGTGTCATAATAAATAATTATATGGCTAGACATATGTGAGCCTATGGGATCACACACTTATACAGAGACATCATTTTTTAGATTGTATTTATCGTATTTACAATATATAAATGACTACATAACTTGGGATCTATAACGGGCCATTAAATACTAAGTTAGACTTAGCGTTTTTTTAGTGGACCAACAATTGGCAAGCCCATTGTAAGCCCACTATATGGCCGGCCTTGAGGAGGGCTTGGAAGGGTGTATGGAACTTTTCCTATGTGCTAAGTGTAACATGTTATTTGATAAGATCAATTACTATTAATCATATCATTAAGACATTTATAACTTACCACAATATTGGAGAAAATCTCTCCCCCTTTTCCACTCCTAACTCACGGCCAAAATACAACCCCTCTCAGGGTTTGTGTTTTTCATCCCACTTTGCACAATTCTATTGTAGGTGTTGCAAGGATTAAGGTTACAAGTCAAGACTAGCATCTATTTGGTGATCAAGGACGTGTAGTGTGTAACACTCTTAGAAGATATCAACCTTATTGATCTCTTGGGTATCTCAATTCCATCTTGGTGATATTGGTGTGATTGGTGCATCCGTGATCACGCTTCAAAGGTATAATTGTTATATTAATTTATTTGATTGATCATATGGCTATATGGATCCGTCTCTAGGTGATGTATCCGCTGCGTTTATTTGTTTAATAAGTTTATCTATATTAAACATCACCTGTAGTGGTATCACGAGCCATCATATGTGCCATATGATTATCGGGTATGCATAAAAGTGGCTAAAACGGGTGTTTTTTTGATGATTTATGAAACAAAAATTAAAACAGCCCCTAGGGCTCCATTTTCTCATAAATGGTCGACCTTTAATAGGTCTTAAGATCTGTGATTTTTGACCTCATAGCCATTTGTTATGCATATGTTAATTAGTTTACTTGTCGGGTACGCTTAAAATGGCCTAAAATGCATTATTTTGATCGATTTGTGAAACGATTTCAAAACCGCCCCTATGGCTTAATTTTCTATGGTAAAACGATAATTAGAAGGTCCTAATATCAATGGTTTGAACGTAAGGCCATTTGACACGAGTACCATACCGGGTTTTTAATTCTAGTTAATTAATTTCTTCGTTTCGTTGGCTAATTATTGAATTCTTGTTATTAATTTTGTATCCATGGCAAATACATGCATGTTTTTCCATGGAGTTAGCCAACACCTTGTTTTGTTCATAATATTATTGTATTATTATGTGTATATTCAAATCCAATGAAAACCTAGACCACTTGTGCCATGTGTTGTTGTGATTTGTCGTTAATTTCTTGTTTTTAGGTTTGCCATTGTTTCGGCTCTTATGTAATGTATTTCATTTTGGTTTTGTCATTGTTTGGGCATTTTTATAGTAGATAGGAAGTAGATTAGTTGTATTTTACTTCATATATTATGTAACCGAAGCTTGGAATGGAATGGCAAAAGAATGAAAGACATAAAACCGAAGAATGGCTGCTGGACATGCTGCAGAAAAATGTGATTTACAGGCGATTGGTAAGGAATTTTGGGCTAAAATCTTTTGTGCAGGTTCACAAGACATGGGCCTACAACTGTGTAGTTTGAACCTAAGCAAGGGGAGGAATCCTTCTAGGCATTTTGGGCCTCCAAATACAGAAATTATGGGCGGACATAATCACTATTTCATGTGCATAATGGGCTTTTACTTGCTCTTGATTGTCTTGGAGCAAGTGGGAGCCCTCCATGTGGTTGTGTATCTTGTCCCTAGTTGACTCTAGGTTCTCGTGATGGTTCACGTGACCGAGCATAGGATTTTCATATTGATGAAGCGAAAAGTGTACCGCTTTTAAGGGGTCATTTAAGCCCTAAATCGTATTTATTTGATCAAATATTGCCCTAAATCGTTCCTTTTGTCATTTTAGGTACTTTTGAGGAGAAATCTGGAAAAGGAGGCATTTTGGACGTTTTTGGAGCATAAAAGTGAAGAAAACGGCAAAGTCTCAAAAATCGGCTAAAAGTTACCTTGGACGGCGTCACATTTTACTCTGGACGGCGTCATGCCTTGGCAAGAAAAGGTGGACGTGAAATTTACTCATGATAAGCCAGTGAAAATAGCATGTGAATTCTGACGGCGTCACGCTTTAACTTGATCAAGGGCGTCACGGCTTAAATCAAAGGGGGACGGCGTCACGTTCAAGGTTCGACGGCGTCAAGCCTTGATAAGCCAGAATGGATTTTTGAAGAGCTAAAGAGGGACGGCGTCAAGAAGGTCATCCGGGAACCCTAGAAGCGGCGAGGTAACGGCGTCACACTCCATAACGTGACGCCGTCAGATCCAAAAATCTATATATAGTTTTCTAATTTTTTGTCATTAAGAGAGAGCTTAGTGTGTGGAATTTTGGGAGAAAACCCTAAGACGAATTTAGCTTCTTTTTCAAGGCTTTTTGCCTTGAGATCTTCCATGTTACATTGAAGATAAGTTATCAATTAATCATTCAATATGTCTATGTGTTGTTTGATTTTATCTTATTCTTGTCTTTTGATTAACATGTTAGGCTAGATTTATCTTGTGTTTGCTTAGATCTAATGAAACCTAGCTATTGATTATTGGTTATTAGTGTGTTGTTAGTTGTATTGGATGATTGTTTATCTATGTTAGGCTTAAGAAAACTGGCTAACTTCCTATTCGGTAACTTGCTTGAACGTCTTAAGAAACATGAACCAAAGGCGTACTAAAGGTTTTTATGGTTGTATTTAATGCACAAGCGAATTCTAGTGATCCCATGTTAGGAGCTTCCTAGCCGGCTCGACATAGGAGTGAAGTAGGAGCTTGTAGAGTTGGGGAAGTAAGTACGCCACCCCACGAATGGTATTAAGGAATACACCCGTCATCCACGCGACTAATACACACTAATTAACCGGTAAAAGATAGTTAGGGAGTAAGGAAATCTAAGTAAACACATTTCTCTACACATAAGTTTCTCACCACATTTTCATTTTTGTTATTTTACTTTATTTGCATTTGTAGTTATTTGGGTTAGTTGACTAGCAACTAATTCCGCCCACTCCTTAAAAACCGAGATTTTACTTGCTTTCATAAAAAAAATATAAAAACATAAAAAAGAATCTTCCTCAACCCTTAGACCTATTAGAGTAGTCTTTCATACCTAACGAACACTATTCCCTGTGGAGAACGATCAATCCCCCGTACTTACCACTACACTATACTACATCGGTCAGGTACACTGCCTGGTGGGGATTGCAAACTTCTCAAGATCCCTTGAGAGGTAAAACCTGTTGTAGGGTTGCAAAACCACGCATCAAGTTTTTGGCGCCGCTGCCGGGGAATAGTTATTGTTTAGGTTGAATTTTTATTTCTATTAGGTCTACTCGCTAGATTCCTTTCTAGTGAGATTTTTATTTTATTTTTCTAGGTTTTCTTTAGTCTATCTTGTTTCTTTGTGATTTTGTTTGTGATACCCTCCACTTACCTCATGAGTAACATTGGTCATTTGATCCCTGTTATTCGTGTTTTTCGCCGTGCAAACTTTCAACTACCCGTTCCCGCCCCCATCATAGAAAACAACAACCTTTCACCCGACCATCACTTTGGTAACAATTCTGAGATGGAGGAGTCTGACCATGAGAATGACTATGTTAGTCCGTTTTACTACTCAGAATCCGATGAGGATACCGGTAATGGAGAAGTAGTTAACGAGGAATGGGGAAAAGAGGGAATTGATCCCTTTATGTATGTTGACCCTAGGACTAAGATCAAAAAGGATAGCCTCCTTAACATGCAATTCCCGTGTAAGATTGGTTATCATGATTTTTATGCTTATCTTAACTCATCTTTGCCTATGAACATTATCTCTCGCGCTAATTATAATAAAATCATGGTAGATGAGCTAGAATATCAAGGTGATAACATCGTTGCTAGGACTAAGCCACTACACGTATTCGTTGGAAGTTTTGTGTATTTGGTGGATTTTATGGTTATGGAGAACTTAGGAGAATTCATTGATAACAAATTAACCCAAGTCATTTTTGGAGAACCCTTCAAAAGGTTGACCAACCTTGACGAAAAACTTGTGGACGGGTTAATTACATTCTCGGATGGGGATGAAGATTTTGTCTATCAAATGCCCCGAGCACATCCTAGGTTTAAGAACTACCCCATTGAATCTTGCAATAGAATTATGCCTATCGACTTGTTAAGTGAGAATGATAAGAGGAAGGGGCTCAAATATCCACATGAGAAAAATAAGAGATACTATCATGGATGTTTGGAGCTAAATGATGGATACAAGAAAGATGAGGCAACAATTAGATGGCTCACACTCAGATACGTGAGCATAAGCGATACTAGGTAGAGTGACTTTGAGTCTAGCTACAAGACTCGTTAATAAAGAAAAGCGCTTCTTGGGAGGCAACCCAAGCTTTATTTTATTTATTTGCTTTGTGTGTTTATTTGTTTGTTTGTTTGTTTTTATTTGTTTCCGTATGTATGTTTAATTGTTATTCCTATTGATTCATGTCCAAAACTAAAATTGTGAAAATGCTTTATTTTGTTTTTAACTTCGTCTTAACTACATATAAGGGTATTTTGCAAAAGTTAAGTGTAAGGGAAATCTAAATCGGTTTGTTAGAACACAAATGAACATGAATCATAATAATAATAAATTAGCATACATATTAGTGTTTGTTTGAGTCAAATGCTTGTATCGAGTCATAATGATGTTTTGCAGGATTTCCAGGAAGTAAGGTAAAGGTTTTTCCAGAAATTTTCCGGAAACTTAAAATGAAAATTTTTGTCAGGTCATTTCTGACGGCGTCAGGGTTTATAACCTGACGGCGTCAGATTTAATTTTCAGAAATTTTTGAAAGTTTTGTTTTTAAAAAAAGTTTTTATTAAAATCTCCAACTTATAATCTCCAGAAATCTGCAAAGTTATCATTCCACAAGCATTATATCCTTATATATAGATTTTATCCCGCCGATGTTATGCAGGTTTTCGTGTTTGTTTTCTCAGGTTTAACAGGTTATTTTGGACAAGGAGATGTTTATGGAATCAAGCTTATGGCGATGCATTAGTCATGGAGCTTCAACATTCTCCTTGGAAGAAGATTTAACCGTGTAATTTCATTATCCACCGAGCGAATCAGGGGAGTATTTGATTTCATTCTTTTACTTTTTTTCTTTTACATCTTGTTATTTGAACATTGGGGACAATGTTCATCTTAAGTGTAAGGGGAGGGTAAAAGTACGATTTTAGAGAATGCCATTGCGCTTGATTTTTGTTTGTTTAATAGTAGATGTGTAATAAAACTGAGAGAAATACTTGTTAAGGTAATTTTAGTGCCAAATTTAAAATTTTTTACAACATATAGGAGTGAAACTTTGATCTTAATGAGCGTCTCACGGATAGGAGTTATATGACTAGCACAAAAAAAACCGTACCACTAAAAAATTTTCCACCCCAAATATGTGAGGTTCGCCCCTAGAATTGGTAGGAAAAGCATTTATGCTATGATGTGTGTACCGGTAGCACTTAGATTCTAGAACTTGCGTTAGGACCATTCCGAGGCCACAAGTGAGACTACATTCGTGTAGTTAGATTTACTACATGATAAGAGGCATTAGGATTAACCCATTGTTTTACACCTGTGTTTTTGTTATAATTACATTGGCTACATTGGTCAAGTAATTCTCCCACACCCTTTGCGTTGTACTCATTTTTAGTACACGATACCCCTAGTACACCCCTCAGAGCCTATCTTTTCGTTTCGACCTTTAAGCATTTTACTTAAAGGAAGAATTTGTTTACACCCCACTTAAATGTACACCCAAATCGCCTTAGCCTACCTTGTATGCACTCAATTTTAGTGCATTATTGTTACAACATTTGTTTAAACCCAAGTTAATTATCTAATTGATTACATGGTTGCTAAGTCGAGTCATATCCTTGTACATATTATTTTGGGACGATTGGGACTCATGGGTAAAGTACTAGTGTAATGGAGTAATGGGGATGAACATCATTTATTACCCCCATATGTGCTAAATGTTTTAAAAGTACTCCAAGTTTTTCAATTATCTTAATTCGAGTCATTAGATTAGTATTTGTAAAGTTATGTAAAAGTTCAAGTGTAAGGGGGATGCAATGCCCCTATGATGTATTATTTTGGATGGTAGGGCAAAAGTGTATGCAAAAAAAAAAAAAAAAAAAAAAAAAAAAAAAAAAAAAAAAAAAAAAAAAAAAGAAAAAAAAAAAAAAAAAAAAAAAAAAAAAAAAAAAAAAAAAAAAAAAATGAAAAAAAAAAAAGTAGAAAAAACATACGGACTACCATCCCGTTTTATTTTATGTTTGTTTTATGTTTTTGTTTTTGTTTTTGTTATTTCATTTCTAGCTTAAGATTGAGTCTAGTCTTGGCTTAGCAACATTGTATAGTACATGTAATTGATCAAGATTTTTAACTCGCCACCAGTAAAATATCCCGTATCCAACAAAACCGTGTTTTCCTTTTCCCTACACCTAACGTTATAACCCATTTAAAAGCCCTCTTTGATAGTTCATCTTTGGTGCTTACGCCTAGTGGAGGAGGTTTTCGATCCTTTCCCAAGCCTATGGTAATCTATTTGCTATGACAGGTAGTGAGAGATATTATCCGTTTTCATTTATGAGATTTATTTTGATGACACTTGAGAGATGTGAGTATCTAAACACTACTTGTGAGGTGCTAGTTTATAATCTCCGTGCTTATTATGATTGAAGTGGAACGAATATTTGTTGTAATTACTTTTATGTTTGCATTAAATGACCCCTAACTTGTATTTTGATTAGAATAAAAGCGCATTTGCTTGAGGACAAGCAAATCTCAAGTGTAAGGGTATTTGATGAAGCGAAAAGTGTACCGCTTTTAAGGGGTCATTTAAGCCCTAAATCGTATTTATTTGATCAAATATTGCCCTAAATCGTTCCTTTTGTCATTTTAGGTACTTTTGAGGAGAAATCTGGAAAAGGAGGCATTTTGGACGTTTTTGGAGCATAAAAGTGAAGAAAACGGCAAAGTCTCAAAAATCGGCTAAAAGTTACCTTGGACGGCGTCACATTTTACTCTAGACGGCGTCATGCCTTGGCAAGAAAAGGTGGACGTGAAATTTACTCATGATAAGCCAGTGAAAATAGCATGTGAATTCTGACGGCGTCACGCTTTAACTTGATCAAGGGCGTCACGGCTTAAATCAAAGGGGGACGGCGTCACGTTCAAGGTTCGACGGCGTCAAGCCTTGATAAGCCAGAATGGATTTTTGAAGAGCTAAAGAGGGACGGCGTCAAGAAGGTCATCCGGGAACCCTAGAAGCGGCGAGGTGACGGCGTCACACTCCATAACGTGACGCCGTCAGATCCAAAAATCTATATATAGTTTTCTAATTTTTTTTCATTAAGAGAGAGCTTAGTGTGTGGAATTTTGGGAGAAAACCCTAAGACGAATTTAGCTTCTTTTTCAAGGCTTTTTGCCTTGAGATCTTCCATGTTACATTGAAGATAAGTTATCAATTAATCATTCAATATGTCTATGTGTTGTTTGATTTTATCTTATTCTTGTCTTTTGATTAACATGTTAGGCTAGATTTATCTTGTGTTTGCTTAGATCTAATGAAACCTAGCTATTGATTATTGGTTATTAGTGTGTTGTTAGTTGTGTTGGATGATTGTTTATCTATGTTAGGCTTAAGAAAACTGGCTAACTTCCTATTGGTAACTTGCTTGAACGTCTTAAGAAACATGAACCAAAGGCGTACTAAAGGTTTTTATGGTTGTATTTAATGCACAAGCGAATTCTAGTGATCCCATGTTAGGAGCTTCCTAGCCGGCTCGACATAGGAGTGAAGTAGGAGCTTGTAGAGTTGGGGAAGTAAGTACGCCACCCCACGAATGGTATTAAGGAATACACCCGTCATCCACGCGACTAATACACACTAATTAACCGGTAAAAGATAGTTAGGGAGTAAGGAAATCTAAGTAAACACATTTCTCTACACATAAGTTTCTCACCACATTTTCATTTTTGTTATTTTACTTTATTTGCATTTGTAGTTATTTGGGTTAGTTGACTAGCAACTAATTCCGCCCACTCCTTAAAAACCGAGATTTTACTTGCTTTCATAAAAAAATATAAAAACATAAAAAAGAATCTTCCTCAACCCTTAGACCTATTAGAGTAGTCTTTCATACCTAACGAACACTATTCCCTGTGGAGAACGATCAATCCCCCGTACTTACCACTACACTATACTACATCGTTCAGGTACACTGCCTGGTGGGGATTGCAAACTTCTCAAGATCCCTTGAGAGGTAAAACCTGTTGTAGGGTTGCAAAACCACGCATCACATATGTTGAGGCTTTGCATAGTGTGGTTGTGTGTTTGTTTGTTTGCTTTTATATATGCTATGATTGTATGTAAAACGCAAATTATTTTCTAAAAACTTGAAACGAAGCACAAACCAATTTTTTTTAAAACTAAGTCTTATGATTTAGTTTAAATATGGATTTGAAACTTAAAAATCATTGTTTTCTAAATAACACTTAAACTTGTTAAGCTTGTTTATTTATTTATTGTATTGTCCAAACTTAATTATAATCCACTTAGCATTAATATTAGTCTTGAAAATGGACAACTTGACACACATAAATTAAAACAATGATTAGACTTACGTTAAGAAACGTTTTTAACTTGTGCTACGAAGAATGAATGCATGCTTCTTTCGTACACATTTTTTGATTAACATCAAAATATTTTACCCGTCACAAATTTAAGTCATGTCGTCTAATCGTTTGAGAACACTTGCAATTACCTTTTGCCTATGCGTGGGACCTAGGTTGAATTGTAACCCAAGGTGACTATTCTCTATGCGTGGGACCTAGACATATTCTCACACGTTCTCAAAGTGGATGACTTAATCGAGTTAAGCGGTGAGACCTTGACACGAGGCAAAGATGGGACTAAACATGCCTACATGACACTAGTTTTTTGACACTAGATGTCATGAGTCCCATAAGGATCTAAGAGTTGTAGATGTAATACAATTGGTGATTGTCGCCTACCAATTGAATCTACTATTGCTAGCAGATCAACTGATGTGATAGTAGAAGCACAATGTGGATTTTAGCCTTATTGTAAAATTAATTGTTTTAAATTTTAACAAGGGGTAGTTAAATTACAAAAGGATAATTATCGAAAATACTAAAAATGAACTTTGTAAATTCAATTAATGAATTAATGCAACACAACCGTAAACAAGAGTTTGTTCTTTTCTTGTTAAAAGTAAGAACTAAGTCGTTCTTTCCTTGTAAGAAAGAAACTTGTTCCTATTCTTTTTCTTTATGAGAAAAAGACATAATAGGAATACTTGAATTTTCCTAATTCTAATCAAACTCAAAGAACACCTACTCCAGAAAGCATGATGTCTTGTACAATTCAAAATGGTTAAGTATGGTTACACATCTTATTCTTTCAAGGTTGTTTTATACCCTTAGTTTCGGTTTTGAAACCTTGAAGAAATATAAGATATTTGGATAACTAGAGAACACGTTTTCTATAGCTACCAAACTAAAATGAGTTTAAATAATTAGAAGACGGAAATATCAACAAACCGCAAAGTGGTAAAGGCAATTACTAGCATGATTACCTAGCAGTTTGTCTTAACCCAATAAACCTACTAAGGTCCTACATACCCTTGTGGTAAAGTAGACCAATTATGGAGGAAATGCATGCCTATTTTCAAGTTAAAATAGCAATGATGGCTAGCCCATCATCTATACGTTAGAACTTGATGCACTTCCTTGAATACCTAAGTACATGTTTACTAGTCATAGTGACTCACATTAGCAATAATGTGTAAATATTCAAAGAAAGAAGGAAAGTATCCAAACACCACTCACTCTCCACTGGTGTCGTAACACTTATAAATGTTGTCTGATCCAGTGGGAGCTACAAGTTTATATTACTGGTGACGAAACACATGTAATGTTGTCTAATCCAATGGGAGCTGTAAGCTTTATTACCTTGCAAGTTGCCCATCTTATTTTTAGATTGTCTTGAAATAATACATTACTTTTCACATGTTAAGCATCATAGTTTATATAAGAACCATTGCATAAATTTTATAAGATAACTAGTCGCATTCCTGATGTTGCTTCCTGAAATGTTATCTATAAACTTGTTATGCATGATTCATCATTAAAACGATAAAGTTCTACATATCTATATTTTGATTTTGACTAAAAATCATATGTTATCTTAGACATTGTCATATTGCTCATACAAACAAATGAGCGTAGTGTTGTTTGTATACTCTCATGATGTTGTGCCATGCACAAGTGGGAGAAATCTTAATTGTGTGCAAGGTACAACATATAACAATATGACTAATGGTTTTTCTTGACTGCAAGGTAAGAAACTAAGATTATACTAGGACTTCTACACATAAAATGTATGTTGCCCTAATTAGAACAAATATCAAGATAGCATGAAAAGCTACTTCAACATATTCATTAATTTGTTTAGTAAATATGATTATGAAATTAACTTGAATTTACTATTGAGGCCAAGAGTGGCGCTCGTAATTACTTTAGTTGAATATGTTTAGGTCTCTTGTAAAGACACAAATATCAATTCCGTTAATTGTTGAAAGACTTATAACGTAAAGTAAGACGTTAATTTGTTATGTCTTCTTGTTAAGACATGTACACTTACGACGTATAATAAATGTTTATGTTTTCTAGTCAAAACATGCACATGAAGTAAAGTATGCAGTAGGCTAAAATTACTATTGATGTCATCTGATTTGACTTAGTTGGCAGATATGTAAGCCAAAAAGTATAAGTTCATCAATGAGTTGTGAGATAGTCTCACAACATCAGTCCTCATGGAATACCACAACTTTATGGTATGTCCATCATGGAAAATCAAACACTATTGATATTGTTTGATCTTTGATGACTTAAACCCTTACCTTTAAGACATTGAGGACAATGTCTCATTTTAGTCTGGGGGTGATCTTTCGATTTGATTTTGCCTTGCATTTTTTTCCGTTTACTCATGCAACCCCGTTTTTCCTCCAAAATTGAAAAAAATCCAAAAAATGAGAAAAAATTTAAAAAATTTTGCAAAAATAGAATAAATTTTGACATTTTGTTGACTTCTGTTGGTGAGAGTAGGAATAAAATTTTGACTTGATCGGGCGTGTTGAGCCCTAGCTTGTCTCCTTAACCATGTAAACGAAAGTTGTGCTAGTCTTTTATATAAGGAGCTATAAAACGCGAATTCTTTCTAAGAATTTGCAAGTTTCAATGATCGACTTTAAATATGCGCTTCTTGATTTTATACTTGGCTAAGCATTCGCGGATCTTATTATTTAAGATTTTAAATTTGCGAAAAACGAGAAATGATAGAGTTGTTTATAAGTTAGATTGCTAAACGTGGAGTAGATGGATCTCTTTAGAGCTCATCGAAGATTAATTGTGGCTTCTTGTTCCCATAAGCTTGTTTCACCCAATAATAGAAATTTAGGAATAATTAAAGGTATTTTGGTTTTGGCGATAATTAGTTTTTATTTCTTCTTAAGAAAATCCTTGCTTATGAAAGTTGGGTACACATCAAGGTTACTACAAGTGTCGTGTAACATAAGCAACGGTTCATAAAGCGGTCCTTGGATTTCTAATTCAGGAATGTGTGAGGTCTTGGTAACGACCTTGGATCCTCATTTCAGGAATGTCTAGAGTCTTGGAATTATCCGTAAAGTTCCGCTTAGTTTATCGTACACGAGATTTGGAGTGGTGGCACTAAAATTAAGCATAAATAAATAAATCTTAAATTTATGTGCTATTAGTTGTGGATTCGAGATCGGTCCTTGGATCCTTTATTCCGGAAGGTGTAAGGTCTTGGAATTTCCCCGTGAAGATCCATAGTTTATGGCACACAACTTCAATAAAAAGTTAAGTTTTGAAAAAAAATAAAAAAAAAAATAAAAAATAAAAAAATAAATAAAAATAAATAAAAAAATTTGCAAAAGTCAAATATATAAAAATAGAATAATTAGCCCCATTTTAAATCACCTTGATGTGGACCTCATTTTTGTGTGCAACGGTTTTCGAGGGAAGGTTTGGAAACTACTTAGCGTCTAAACTTGGTACTTTTATCGGACTAAAAATTATTGAAACGAGAATATGAAGAAATTCATGTCTCACCAAAAATAAAATAAATAGAGGAAAATAGGAATTTGGGGACGAAGAGTAATACACAATTAGCTTTTATGAGTAATGATAGCAATCTAACTTGTAAATAACAATTATTTCGTTTTTAAGCTTAGTTTGGGGACTCGTGAAAAATCAGGGATGGCGAATTTTATCCGTATGGACACTTCTTTATGAGTCGTGTTTCCTACTCGTTGACCATAAAAGTTATTGATAGATAATGAAAGTCAACAAAACCGTCACTTGAAAATGAGAAAAATATAAAAATAGAATAAAAAGGAAAAGCGGGGAGTTTTTAGAACTTTAGATTTCTTAATCTTTTTTGAATATTTTGCTACTTTTCAAAGTTAGTAAAAAGAGGTTAGAAATTTTTGGTTTCAAAAACGTGTTTCTATAACATTGCGTGAGGACACAGCAATATCTTAGTCTGGGGGATTTTGGTATGTGCTTAAACACATACTTTTTCTTGACCAAATTAAGACCAAAATGACCAAAAACTAACCAAAATGCCAAAGATATTTGTGTTTTTGTGTTTGTGAATATGCAGGTACGGATATTTGAAAAAAGGATAAAAATCAAGAAAAACCCGAAAAACCCGTGCACGAGAAATGGAAGAAGATTTTAAAGTCAAAAGAGGAAGCATTTTCAAAGACTTAAGCTCTAAATGTCAAAAGCAGCCCTTGGATCATGTTCATATTGCAAAAACAGTCCTTGGAATTATTATCCTTAATTGGCAAAAACAGTCCTTCTATGTTTAAACCTATTTCACATTAGATCCTTAAAATAAACCATAGTCCAACCATAAATCCCACAAATCCAATCCAATAAATAACCCAGCCCACCATCCCATACCCGGTTCTAAAACTAACCCTTATCCCCCCAAACCCGACCCACCAAGTCAATAAACAATAAAAAACCCCAACCCGCCATTTACTGTGTATCATTCTTCCCCAATTTTACCCCTGCACTCCCAATTTACCCGTACACCTTAATCTTCTAGAAGGGACTGACACCAAGGGATTGTCACGCTGGAAGAATGGTAGCCTCTCATTGGTTGTGACACATCATTTAATGATCCAAGGGCTGTAGATGGATTGGATGACGAATTAAGGATTGAAGGGTTGGGATTAGCTCCAAAGAAACCCTAGATGCTTCTGGGATTGGCTATAAATAGCCTCCTCTCCACACAGAGAAAAGAGTTAGATAGTTGGTTAGATTTTAGGGTTAGAATAGGAGTAGTGTAACAGTAGAGTAGCCATAGTTTAGCTTATTCTATCTTATTGTTCCAGCTTATTGTCATTTACTCTTCAGTTTTCAATGATTGTACTAAAGTCAAGTTTTTAATAAAAGTCAATGTAAGTCAACTACTGTTCATTTGCTTATTTCAACTGCTTATTAGATTTATTTTCCATTGTTCTCAGCTTATTTGTTCTTATTCTTGTTATTTGATATCAGTTAGATAGGTGGTTAGAGCTTAAACTATTTTTTTTTCTTTAAAAATCTCAAAAAGTAAAAAATAGTCAAACTGCTTATTAGATTATTTCTAGTGCTTAATTTCTAATGAAAACTGCTTTTCTAGCCCTTATTTAGTTATTTGAACATTTGTCATTTCAAGTTTGAGCTTACTTAGGTCTATTTCAGTTCAAAATCTCAATTTCAGTCATAATAAGGACTGTTTGGTACAGCATTCAAAATGGGTCAAATTTCATAGTCACTGTTCATTTGCACCTTGTTTAAGTTTGACATAGCTTACTTTGATTTAGATAAGCTATTGGTGGTACTTGTTAAGCTGGTTTTAAGGATTTTGCAGATTTAAGTGTTTAATCTTGAAATTAGGATATAAACTGATGATAATTGCTTAATGTATGACTTATGTAATTTAAGCTTTGTTTTTGCTATATTAGTGTTCTACACAGTGAGTTTAGTTCAAATTAGGGAGTTAGTTTAGTTCCATTTTAATTTAAGGTGATTTAAAACCATTTTAGTCCCTTTGGCCCATCAGTTCCCTCACACCAAATTCAGTTCTGTGCAAGCACTCTTAGGGTCAGATTTAAGCACTTAATTATCGTTGAGTAAGCCTGATTTTCTAGTTCTATGTAGTTTTCTAGTTGTTGGATGCTTTTTTATAGTTTTCAGAATAGTCCTCAGCTTATTAGTACTTGATTTGTAGCTTAAAACTTGCCTTATTGGTCTGATATTCAGTCTGCATCAGTTGGTTTTTATGCCCATATAGCTTATATTTTTCATTTTTAATTTGTTCAAATCTAGTTCTATTAAGCTAAAATTTGGTACTCCAAATCTTTGGTGGTACACACACTTGTTTCATATTTTTTCTGAACTTTAGAACAGCTTATTGATAGATTTTTCATAAGCAAAATAGTGGGACAGTAGCCATTTATGCCCTGCACCAAGTCTGCATCAGCAGAAGCAGACCCTTTGCTTTTTTTGTAAGTTTTGATCAAGTGCCCATTAGCTTTATTGTTAGCTTATTTTGAATTTCATAGCTCATTTAGGTAGTTGTTAGCTTAATTCAGCTTATTTCAGCTTCCTTTAGCTTAAAATATAGCTTAACAGTCCATAGCTTTAGCTTATTCCCTTTAAATGCTTACTGTTTGATTCTCAGCTTATGAATGTGCTTATTAGTAGTTTTAAAAACAGTTGCCTTCATAAAAGTTGCTTATAATCTAGTGCTTAATAGGTTTTCAAAAGAAAAATTTTTTAAAATAGATTTAACAAAAAGCTGAGGTCCAGATTCGAACCTGGGACCTCTAGCTTCCTCAGATCTCAGCACACACACTCACTACCACTAGCACCCTTGGGATTTCTCTACCATACTTTCCCTCTTTATTTCTTTTAAGCCATTTTGATTCTCTTTAGCTTATTTTCCCATTTCTGCTTAAAACTGCTTATTTGCTCTTGCTGATTTTACCAAATTATTTTTCTTGCATTACTTTTTATTTAAACTAGTTTCCAGAAAAGTTTCAGATTTTTATAAAAAGTTTTAATATTTTTAATCATTTAATTTCTAAAAATTAGTTTTTAATTCATAAAAATTAAAATCAAAATCAAAAAAATATAATTCTTTTTTCTAAAATTTTATTTTACCAATTAGGACTTAGGAAAATTAATTTGGCATTTCTAGGGTTAGTTTTCCATTAAGTTCACTTTTATTCTCGGGATTAGCCCGGGAACTTGCGTTTTTAGGTTTCCTTTTGCGTTTTCACTTAAGTTTGCCTTAGATTAGCATTCCCCTTGCCTCAAAAATTGTTTTTTTAGTTTATATTTCATATTTTTAGTTTAAATATCCAATCTCTCTCATTTTATCACTATTCACAACACGTTTCACGAACCCAATATCACAAATTCCATTTATCCTTCATCGGGACAACGACTCGGGGTCACACATATTTCCCTTGTGTTTCCTTTGGATATAATTGGATGATACCACGTAGTAAAAGGAGTTTACTCGTACTCAAGAAATTGACTATGATTAAATCTTCCTACCTACAAACATTAAATGTATAAAGATGATTAACTGTCATACCTGTTTTCATGTAAATGAAATATGACAATAGGATATCAAAACACTTTTCTTGTTGATTACCTTTGCGAGGATGATGAGTAATCAAAAGGGTTTATGAATCAATATAATCTTTATTACGTATACAAGATAAAAGAATCCATGTGTGGATTATATCATGCATCTAGGAGCAGAGATCTTAAGTTAATTATAAAATCATTAATTTGATTTTGATTAATTAATAAGATTACTCCTAAGTACACTGAGAGCAAGTTAGAGCACTGTATTTATTTTTTTAAATCTCATATGTCATTAATATATTAGAAACAATATTCCATCTAAGCTAGACTTTAATCCTTAGCTCGGAATGAAGTTTCTCTTGAGGGATTTATAAAATAAGACATACAACCTTGTTATATATATGTTTATTAGAATAAACATAAGCGGTTATTGAGTCTAAACACAATGTGACACGTTTTTTAGGGGAGTCTCAATGATCAATCTCACTTGATGAGATTGAACACATGAATGGAAACCTTAAGTTTAACTGAAGGATTCATTATATAAGTCGTATTATGCATTGGACTATTTACATCATTTGCATAAATGCAAGATGAGTTGATAACAACAAATATCTAAGTGAAAGTCATTAGATAATTGTTAAACGAACATTATAATGGACCTACAAAGTACCAAAGATATGTTCAAATGTTTACGGATATTTGAGGAGCTCTGTTTTGTTTGCATACACTGATGCTTATTTAACAGAGATGATGCTCAACCCTAGTCGTTCTAGGATGTCATCATGAATGATGAAATTGCTGATAAGATGTGCTCGATCGAATGAGAGCATTAATGCGTTATACATTAAAAGAATAAGAATACTTTACAGTTTGAGAAACTATTCAGATGATTGTCTAATGTAGGTGTTTTGCTAGCTTCAAACACCCTATGGAATATATTGTTGCAATACTCGTCTTGTACTTAAATGCACACATACAAAGGACAATCATCATTCAAACCTTTCATGAGTTTTGAAACAAGTATTCTCAAAGTTTACTCAGATGACTACTTGTTGTCTTGTACAACATAATTTGATCATGGTTGGAACATCGGATTTCGACCTATGAGTAGTCTTACGCATATCTGTTTTTAGTATTTAGATAATGGAACTATAAGCAGTCGTATTATATAATGAATTGATATACCTGGTATGATCGTCTTCATTTATACTACTGTGTTCTATATTTGCATGTTTAATCCATAAATAATTTATTTATTCTAAAATTATCCATTGCCAGTTGACGATACGGGAGTATCATCTAATTAAGGCAAATGTGAGAGTATTGGTGATTTTATTAAGCATAGATATTAATTGATGATTCCACTAAACTCACATGTTGTTCATTGTGATGAACATTGGACTGACCCAACCTACGAGTATTCGCTGCATGGATCGTCGTCAATAGTGAATCTCGCAAGTGGTTATGTCTCTTATCCTTAGACCTGAGATGCAAGTAGGTCTTGCATGCATGGAATTTCATTCCTTGATATGGTTAAACGCTGTCCTGAATAAGGTAGTTATAAAAACCATCTTCAGGGGTGATATGAAACACATGAATGACACGTGCGGTCAAAATAGGATTTGTTCCTCCACATGCTATGGAGTTAGATACTATTAGGCCTCTCGATGAATTGGACAGATGTATGTATGGCCGTACCCAAATGAGATTAAGATGAATCTTGATCCACTTGGTAATCGTGTTCAATATCTATATCGAGAAACATAATAGTTGAATAATTAGAATGACATTTGATCCATGTCTAATGTTCAACATGGTATCTGTAACAAAAGGATGGATGATATATAAACCATTTAAAATGAGACGTTTAAGAAACTATTCTCACATATTTCTAGGGGCATTGGCCGGTTGCTAGACGCTAACCTTTGCTTGCATAATTACTTGATTATTATGACGTCGCAAGTGGGAGCTGTTGGAGTACGCTCGTGTCATAATAAATATTACATGGCTAGACATATGTGAGCCTATGGGGTCACACACTTATACACAGAGACATCATTTTATAGATTGTATTTATCATATTTACAATATATAAATATTAGGAATATAAATATTCACATGAAAGACTCGGTCACCCCGAGTATGGATTAGCATTAAGTAGCTTGTAGGTTTAATCATATTAATTTAGATATCGTTTCACCATAGAGTCGGGTCGGGTCTTTACCCACTGTCAGCCCGGTCCATTGCCTACTAGAGGCGTTTTTATGTCTTGTATAAATAGCCCTTCCCACCCATAGGAAGGGTTGGAGCTTCTAATCATACAACAATTTTCTCTTTCACTTTCTCTCACTAGAACTCCCACTCCTCTCTCTCTCTCTCTAGAATTCGGCTAAATCACAAGTGTATGAGTGTGTTATGATTTCAAGTATCTTAAAATTGGTATCAGAGCCATGGTTTGATTAGTTAGATTGTGTGTGATCGGATTTGTGGTTAGTTTATGTTTTTTTGTTGTTGTTTGTTCGAATAGAAAACTAAGAAAAAAATCATAGTTTGAGCTTTGTTGGTGGTTAGATTTGTTGAAAGTTTATACTTTTGTGCTTAGATTATCACCTAGTATTGTTTCTTGGTGTTATACCATTCATTTGGTGGTTATCTTGGAAGATTGATGCAAGATTCTTAGCTGCGGTTTGGTTCTCGTTGTTACTTCCTGGTTGCATTTTGGGATATAAAGGGTAATTCGTGGCTGCGTTTTGCCTTGTTACAGTTCTGCGGTTTGGTTTTTAGCCAAAGTGGGAAAAGGACAAAAGTGGTTGAAAGTGACAGCTCATTGCGGTTTGACTGGTCAACTGCGATTTGACTATGGTTTGATTGCGTTTTTGTCTTAAAAGTCAATTGCGTTTTGACTGTTGCGGTTTGCTATTGCGGTTTGCCGACTGAGATTCGCTTCTAAAGATTGAGCTTTGGTATTGCGTTTTGCATTATTAAAGACCTTTTTTGCGTTTTACCTAAGATAAACTCTGTTCATTTCATTTCTTAATTGCGTTTTGCCTACAGAAGACTGACTTGACCACATACATATACCATCTCATTTGTGACTTCAGTTTAAACATCATTAATCACAAACCAAATTCAAATCCAAACTATCCTAAGCAAAACCTGTCACCATACCTTTCGAACACAACCATATTCCTTCACCATCAATCAACTACTCTAAGACTCGAAACAAGAAAGGAAGCCATCGATCTCAGCTCATCTCAATTTATTAACAAAGATTCTTTCAAAGGAGCTAAACCACAAGATATAAACATCATAGATCAATCTATTAGAAGATTAACTTCTTTTAATATTCGAACCTTTAAAGAAAAGAACATAAACCAATTCAGTCCACTCTTTCTTTCGTTCGTTTCAAGAATAACAAAACAAGAAAATCGAAATCACATAACAAAAGACTAGATCTCAGTTGTGTTCAACCTTATATAAATCTTTAAAAAGATCTTAGGTTTTTTGAACAACTCATCATCACAGATCTTGTAAAAGCGCCAAGGCTTCATTTTTCTTTATCCGAAAACTTAAAATAAGAAGAATAACAAGAGTGTTATCATTCTTTCTTTCCTTTCGGTTTGGAAATCACAACACAAGTAAAACATAATCAAACCTACCTGAGGCTCGCGTGCTTAAGCAGAAGGAAAATCATAGAAGATCTCTTGTGTTAATTATTTGTGGTTTGATTCAAGAAGTGGGATTATTGTTTGTATTTGTGATTGGATTGATTTTGAAAATCAAAGGGTCGAATTGTTTTGTGGCTGACATTGTTGTTGAGAGAAAACTTGTGTTAGGTGGCTGTGTATTTTTTTATGAAAAGTGATTAGGTTTGCTAAAGATTAGGGTAACTGACTTAAGGTGTGTTATATAGCATGATATTAGGGTAAGTAAAAGTGGATTTACTGGATTTCATTGGGCCGTGTTATATCAATATATCTTGGACTTGAGTTAATCTTTCTTGGGCCGCATAAGTTGACATTTGATATATTGGATTGAGCTGCAGATTTGTTTTTCAACTTATCTAGCCGAGTTGTGTAAACGTTGGTATACTAATTTATTTGTTAGCTGACATTTTTTTGTGTTGATAAGTGGTTTGTGTAGGCTACAAATATTTTGGGTAAATTTTCGGGTATAATTTTTGGATCACGGTTTTTGATTGAGCTTCAAGAATCCAAGATTGAAAATTATTTTGGGTTGAGATATTTTTGAGTTTATTGGATATAACTACGGTGTTTATTTGGATTCACTTAAACTCATTTCAACCAAACCAAAGCACAACAAAACAACATATCACCTAGTCTATCAAACAATCATCACTTTTAACACACAATCACTAATCACTGTACCAATCCAACAGTTATCATAACACATATCAATTATCATTTCACGGTTTCTTCTTGATTTTGTAAAATCCCACGAAAGATTCTATTTCTCGGTTTAAATCATAGACTTGTAAAATCTCGTGCACGTTCATATCAAGTCAAACACTTCGGATTCAGTCATAGCTGAGGTACTCAAATTGTACAACATGATCGATAAACATAATATTCCCAACAATGTAAAACAGCCAAACGTCTTTGAGTCAGATATTGCTAATATGGAATCTTTGTGCTCGAATTCACAAGAGAGAGAATTGCATCAGCCACAACAAGTGCAAGATAATGCAAAGGAAAGTTGCATGGAATATTTTCGACTACTTCATTCACATCTCAAGGTTCTCTTAGAAAGACCTGGATCCATGGGAGGATACGAACGAGCATTTGCTTCCCTCTTTGGTCAAGATGTTCAGACTTTCGCAGGCACAATGATCCTGATCATAGATCAACTAGAACAACAACTTGACAGAGATGAATTTCATGAAATTGGATCCATGGCTGCTCTTCGGGTGATCAACAAACAACTTCAATTGTTTATCGATTCGCAATTCACTTGGGATTATGACTATGACAGTCAAATGACGGAAAAGTGGTTTGCTAATTACACTGGAATCGAGGTTGACATGTTCAGAGAAACACTACTCTAACTCATGGGTAATGTTAAGAGGTTCATTAATGAAAGAGCACAACATCAACAACGCAGTGGCTCTGAGTCTGATAAGCATGATACAAGCGACAGTTCTGGGACTTATACCACACATGGCGTAGATACTGATCACAGACCAGAAAATGACCAAGTCCCATCTGCTGAGGTACATGTCACAGATCAACATAAGGTGCTTTCTAATGAACGACAACATACTGATAAAATTAAACCCACTTATGACACATATATGTTGGAAAAGACTGCTAGAAATACCATTCCTGATTCAACAAATATGAGTCATAAAGGGGGAGAAATTGATCAGGATGCTGAACATGATGATGCTTCAAGTTCTTTATTTACGGCTGAGTCTTTTAAATCAAATGATATGGTTGAAAAAGAAGTTTTTAATGAACTTTCAAATAGATTTTTGCAACTTGAAAAACATTGTATTTCACTTGAAATCTCAATGCAACAAAAGGAAGAAAGTCTTCAAACTAACCAACCATTATAAAATCCGGAATTTCCTGAATTCCTTGAATTTTTATGATAAATGATTTGAAAGCTCAGCTAGAAGCCAAAAACTCAATGATCAACAACTTGAAAACACAAATTACCGAGATGCATGAGATAAGAAATGTAGTCAAGGCTAAATATGACAGTGATGCAACTGAAACAAGAAACATTAAATTGGAACTTAAAGTGGCTGAATTACTTAAGGAAAATGAGACTTTGAAAAAGCATTGCAAAAACCTGTGTGATTCAATCAAAGAAACGAGATCTAAGACTATAGAATAGACAACCTCTTTGATTGCCAAAAATGATGAATTCAAAGCTCAACTTCAAGAAAAGGGTTTTACAATTGCAGCATTAAAAAACGAGTTAAGAAAATTAACAGGAAATAGTGTGAACACTAAGTTTGCAAAACCATCAATCTTGGGAAAACCAGTTTTACAACCACTTATAAATCAATCAGTTGTTAGACAACCGACTGCGTTTAGATCTGAACGGTCAAAACTTTCAAAACCACGGTTTGCATCCCGAGTTGATTTGAAACAAGTTTTGTCAAAACCAGTCACTTCACAATCTAGACCTAATGTAAAGGAATATGCTTTTGCAAAACCTCATCATATGAGTACTTCTAGTTCCTCTAGGATTAGTTCAAAGCGTGTGTCATTTGTGACACCAAAGGAACATGTTAGACATAAAAACAGTGTTCAGAATCACAACCTAGAGGATGCTAAGAAAAACACACATGAAAAGACTAGGAATTTGCTTGTTTCTAATAGTAGTTGCGTATCAATTAAAGCGATTCCCGTAGCAGATCACTCTAAGAATTCTAAATTTTTTCTGAATCCAAACACTCTGTTTGCTCATCTTGTCAGAAATGTGTTTTTAATGCAAGCCATGATGATTGTATAACAAAATTCCTGAAGGAAGTGAATGCTCGTGCTAAGGTTCAATCCTCTAAGACTAGAAACAACAACAAGCCCGTAGAACCAAAGAGTTATACTCAGAAACCTGGTAGGCAGATTGCTGTAGGACAAAGGTCTTCTCTCAACAAGTCTTCCACTGTACATAAGAAACCAAACACTCCTAGATCTTGCCTTAGGTGGATACCGACGGGTAGAATTTTTAAGATTGTTGGTATTAGATGGATACCTACTAGTAAGCTGTTCACTGATTGCAAAACTAAGGTTGACAGTGAAACCCCAAATAGTTTAGATGCTGATATCACTAACCCACATAAATGCAAACAAACTCTTAATGTTAGTGCAGGTAGTCTTTACTTAAGTGCAGGTACATCGTTCACTCCCATTAAGGAAAGACTCAGAGTTTTGTTGCCGAAAAGACTGATATCTCATAAATTAGGGGTTCATGAAACTCAACTTTGATGAACATGAAATATGACGTCTGTTCACATCAGTTCAGGCCTCGATCTTCAATGACAAATGATGTTTGAACACTGCAGTTCAAGCCTCGGGCCTCAATGTCAACATAATGGCGTCTGCAGACAACACTTCAGGCTCCGTTCTTTAAAGAAAAGAAAGGTGTACGCTTAAGTGCTCTTTATCTTTGGAAGAAGAGAAATCTTCTTGTTTATGACCATTCTCATCAACAAGCTTCATGCTCTTCCCATGCTCATTCAGTCATCAAGTGGATCAACGTACATTGGAGTATATTCTTATTTACTTGTTCTATCAAAAATGGCAACCTCATATGTAATTTTTGATGGGGAGAAGTGTGAATAAACTAAATATCAGTCATCAAGTGGATCTACTTACCGTTGATTGTATTCTTATTCACTCATTCAATCAAAATGGCAGTTGGCAGTCATATGCAATTTTTGAGGGGGAGAAGTGTGAATAAATTACATGTTGATTGATGTTTGCGAAATGGTCATACAGCTCCTGTGCACAACAAGTGCCTCCTCCAACACCAAATGTTCCACTAACAATGGATGACTGGGATTTATTGGTTCAACCGATGTTTGATGAATACTTCCAACCTCCAACGAATGTTGATCATCCAGTTCCTGAAGCTCCTACTCCGGTTCCCGCTGACTCAACTGGTTGTTGGTTTGAGGGAGTGTTGCTCTGAACTGTTGGACAAGTAAAGAAACTTGGTTGGAAAGATTATCAATCATCTTGTCAGTATGAGAATATCCTGAATTTCCTTCATCACGGATTGTTGTTCCTTCCAATGTGTACTCTGTAAATCAACCACAAGAACATAAAGGAAAATGTCGGCTAAAACGTCAAAACGGATAAGAATTTGGACATGGAATGTCAAGTGATCACGGAGTTTATTTGGCATCCCTTATTTGAGATTGAAGTGGGTTTCACGAAGGCTTCTACTTATCTCATCATAGAGAATTCATCTATCGATTGATGACTTGCTCAAACTTATAAAGTCTATGATTGGGACATGGATTATCTAGTTATACCCGATGTAAGGAGTTACATTGTAGTACTCACGGGTTATAGCTATCACTTCAAGGAGTTACATTGTAGTGCTCAGTGTCATATGCAGATGCAGATGTGGATAGTCTCAAAAGGTGTTGTACTTGTTTTGGCTCTTAGTTGAGTGTATAAGGGTACTTAGAGGTTTTCTTCTGCATCGTTCTTCAATCATCAACAGTGCAAACTTAAGTAACAAATTTGGGGAATTCTTCTTCATTGTCAAGTTTGGTATATCGGGTTTACTTCTCCAAGTGGTTACAGCATTATCCGTCAGAACATAAGGGTTGGTAATGATAGTCAGAGAGAGTTTCTGTAACAGTTGATTCTCACAGGATACATTTGAGCCAATTTTGTTCTTTTCATAAGATTTCAAGTATATGTGCGTAAAATGTGTTGTTGTTTCTGAGGTATCAAAACCAGCAAGGGGGAAGGAGACATACATCTGAACTCACAACGAGTACACATGATGAAATTTATACTTCTTCTGAATTGAAGTTATTCCGGGAAGACAAATGTCATAACCGCATAGAAAATCAGTGTTTTAACTCGTGCCTTCTGGTGTATTATTCCAACTACGTGGGGGAAAAGATGTAAGAAACAGTTTCTGATGATAAAAGAGGTACACAATGGTATGATGATTCCTCTAGTTAGTCTGTATCATTTTGACTACATAAGGGATAACTTGCCTACACTCGGGACTTAGTTGACTTTGGTGTAGCAATTCTCATCTGCAATATCCTAAGGGAGAAAAGTGCATTTTCGAGTCTTAATTGATTTTGATGTTACGATTTCAGCTTCATTTATGGGATTGAGTGTGTACTTCGGGTTTTTGAGCTTCATACAATGAGACTGATTGCATCACTTCAACTACTTGGGGAAATTGGTCTCTGGATAATTTTGGTATGCATTATTTCAGACTTCAGTGGGAAGAAATATGAGAAGAATTACTCATGCGTAAGATGATACGTTGCTGATCTATTTGATGATCCCCCGAACGGATAATCACGATGATTATTCTTAAAAAAAGCAGCAATATTTGATGTGGTTTGCTACGAATTCCATTATGAACTTAACTAATGTAAGCCTGAAAGAGAGCTTTGAAACTGCCCAAAAAGAAGATTTTCTGTTTGGGGGGAAGCTATCAAAGCTTCACATTGAGAAGGCTCAAGTTTAGACGATTATTCAGGAGCCTCGAAAGCTTTGGTGGTGAAAGTTTAAGAGATGTTGACTACAGACTTCTACAACGTACAGCACGATATCCTTATTTCGGTATTCATGTCAACATCTTCTTAAATTGAATAATATATTTTGTACATATCTTAAACCAAAATGTAATTAGAAAAATATAAAACCAACAAAAACCATAAAAATCAGAAAAATTGAAAATACCAAAAAATAGTTTTTCAAGGCATGTCTTCTGGTATCGATAACATTTACGGTCCTAGAAATGTCATTCAATAATGACACGGGTCTTTAAATGATGTTCGAGCAGAAGTTCAAAAAGTTTTCAAAACATTCCTAAAAGGTTTTCTATTATTTCAGATACGCAACCCGTTCTTCATAATGAGGAAAGCACGTCGCCAAAAAAGACAGATGTTCCTGTCAACGGGTGATTAATTACTCCCGGGCGTGGATTACTTTACATCCATGAACCCTAGACTTGATGTACGTTTTAGTGCATCATTTCTCGTATAAGAAGAGAAGTCTTATTTACATCGCAAATACTTTTCCATCTATGATTCTTCAGGAAAGTATTTGTGCTAAACTTGGTGGTACCATGAATTTTTTTGGAAATCAGTCAGACTTGAACTTTTTCATAAAATTTGTCACTCAATCAATGACTACAGCTCTTTAAATAGAAAACGGGTCATCGATTGAGGGGGAGAGTGATTTCAAAATTTTATATCATCAAAACACGCCACTTTGTACATAATAAGCAAGTGAATAAAATTTGTCCTTATGTGTCAGTATATGAGTTTCATTCAAATATCTTTCAAACTTATAATACATGACACTAACATTCTCCCTCATTGATTGAGGGGGAGCATAATATTGTTCCATTATCATAATACATTGAATCAGACCACATTGTCTCCCAAATTTTCTAACTGATTTAAATCAATTGAGATCCCAAATCTCAAAAGGTTTGAAATTTTTGATCAGGGGAGAGAATGTTATTTAAATATGAAAACTGATAAAATGTGATCTTTTGGACTCAAGTGTAGGCTCTCTCATATGTGCTAAACTCTTTCGTATATCGATGCACATATTGAGGGGGAGCGAATGATTTATGATGGCAATTGTGGAAGAATACCAAAGACCGACCATTTTATTTAATGTACTGGAGTTATAAGGATGGTAAGGTTAGGTATCAGTTCCCATGATCCAGCCAGAACCGGAGGGATCTTCCCAGGGACAATTCTCTAGTTAGAATAGAAGTCCTTAGGAACGATGAAAAAAAGGAGAAAAGTGAGAATAAGGGAAGAGTGCCACCTGAGATGGAACTGGTACTGGAACAAACTCAACAAGGCACTAGTGATGAAGTCTCGGTAAGCGCTGAAGGGGTTGAAGAATGAAAAAGAAATGTAAAGATAAAGGGTGAAAAGAAAGAAGCCCTCCTTACACTTTAGGCAGAAACCGGGTCAATACATATGCTGTCAGAATCACTTAGTTGATTGTTGGCATTGAAGACAAGTATCATGGACCCAGTGATACGCTGCACAACCCTCCCTAGCCACTCCAGGTCTCTCAAAGGACTCTTGTTTCATTTGTCACGGAGATCAATACATTTCTATCGTCTTTCTCACTCCAAGTTAGACGATATTGAAAAGGTGGCAGTCCTCTCTAGCCTCCGATCACTAAATCAAAACGCACTATTGAGTCTAGAGCCAAGAGATCATCCATAAATCTCATTAGGACACATTTCCAATATGCTTGTTGTTTCATACACCGTGAAAAGTAAGAAAACATATATTAAGAGTCCAACGCATTATCCTTGTGGTATTGCCAGAACATCCGAGTGGCACATAAAGTATTCACAATGAAGATGGAAATCCTTCTAGAGCCAACATCAAACAAGCTCTTGGTGGGTGACATGTGAGATCCTTCATGGATCAAACTTGTGACAACTGAAAAGAAACGATGGGGCGATTAGCATTTGAATCAAACTTGTTCCAAGAAATGAATTGAAGGATACTTTTGGAAAACCTTTCGATGTGCTCAACAGTTGTTTTCGAGCACATTGACTACGCATAAATTTTCAAACAAAAGTATTAGTGATTGAAACTTGATGTTGTTTATAAAACTTTCGTCGTATTCCGAAAACTCTTTATTCAGTAATACGCGAATGTCATTTTCAAATCAATTTCTCATTAATCAGTGAATCACTGGTTCACTCACTCCATGCTTTGTCTACTTTGAGACGCTCTGGTTTAAGAACCGCTAGTGCAGCTGCGAAACCCTGTCAAGGAGATTCTTTGGAATTCTACCTGATCACAGGCAGTATTGATACTGATTAACGGGGAACCGTGGTTCTTGCAACCCTATTCAACGAAAGTGAACAAAGACACTTTTGTTTGTTTATTGCTAACTGTTGTTTGCAGGAACTCCCGACGGTTGTAGCTGATGGCCAATGAGATGTCAATTCATAACCTCATGCTCACTTCACACTCACGTTCAAAGAAATCATGATAGCAGAATGACCTACAACAATGCTTCCGCAACTCTGATGCTAAATATCATGATCCAAAAAAGTGTGAGCATGACGGTCCGATGGTCACCACATCACATGGAGGCAATACTACTAAGGATGATTTAGAGATTTACTGTGGCTGATGATCTCAAAGCAAGCTCAAAGATCACACAAGCCAAAGGAACATTAATCGCAAGATCATTGCTTGAAGTACAAAGATTAAAGACCTTGAAGAATCAAAGACTACGAGCTAGGAAATTAAATTCATGTAATTGAATGCTAGAATTCAAAGTGTAATTTCCGGGGTGACCTCCCTTAGGGGGAGATTGTTAGGAATATAAATATTCACATAAAAGACTCGGTCACCCCGAGTATGGATTAGCAATAAGTAGCTCGTAGGTTTAATCATATTAGTTTAGATATCATTTCACCATGGAGTCGGGTCGAGTCTTTACCCACTGTCAGCCCGGTCCATAGCCTACTAGAGGCGTTTTTATGTCTTGTATAAATAGCCCTTCCTACCCATGGGAAAGGTTGGAGCTTCTAATCATACAACAATTTTCTCTTTCACTTTCTCTCACTAGAACTCCCACTCCTCTCTCTCTCTCTCTAGAATTCGGCTAAATCAAAAGTGTATGAGTGTGTTATGATTTCAAGTATCTTACAATAAATGACTAGGTAACTCGGGATCTATAACGGGCCATTAAATACTAAGTTAGGCTTAGTGTTTTTGGAGTGGACCAACAATGGGCAAGCCCATTGTAAGCCTACTATATGGCCGGCCTTGATGAGGGCTTGGAAGGGTGTATGGAACTTTTCCTAGGTGCTAAGTGCAACATGTTATTTGATAAGATCAATTACTATTAATCATATCATTAAGACATTTATAACTTACCACAATATTGGAGAAAATCTCTCCCCCTTTCCCTCTCCTAACTCACAGCCAAAATACAACCCCTCTTAGGGTTTGTGTTTTTCATCCCACTTTGCACAATTCGATTATAGGTGTTGCAAAGATTAAGGTTACAAGTCAAGACTAGCATCTATTTGGTGCTCAAGGACGTGTAGTGTGTAACACTCTTAGAAGAGATCAACCTTATTGATCTCTTGGGTTTCTCAATTCCATCTTGGTGATATTGGTGTGATTGGTACATCCGTGATCACGCTTCAAAGGTATAACTGTTATATTAATTTATTTGATTGATCATATGGCTATATGGATCCGTCTCTAAGTGATGTATCCGCTGCGTTTATTTGTTTAATATGTTTATCTATATTAAACATCACCTATAATTTTTACAGGTTACTTGTTAAAATAGCGGCTCTTTGAGAAATCATTTCTGATTTTTGAATTATTAAGCACTAAAAGAACTTCATAGTGTTGGGATTTAATAACATGACATATCATGAATTAAACACATAAAACATCAAAGAAAGTGCGGAAGCGTGTAGATCATATAACATGTAAATAATTAACCGAACATAAAAGTATAAGTACCTTTTGATTCTAGCTAAACAAGAATCAATTCCAAGCTAGCAATTGAGATAAACCCTAATTAGGGTTTATGTGGATTATAAGAATTGCCCCTTACCTTTTTGCAATTCAATCCAAGATACTAACAATAGTGTGTTAGTACCACGTTCTTGTACACACGTACTATAAGGAATTTAAGTTATGCTAGTAAAGGAACACAAAATAAAACCAAACAATTTGTTTTAAGTAATAAAACCGATCGATCCCTTATAGAGGGTGTTTGTTCGATCGGCTAAGAAAAAATGAGAGAAAAACAAAGTTAGGGTTATGTGTGTGTGCATAAGAGATACAAAACAATAACCCTTGCCTTTTTTTATATAGGGTGAGAATCTTGGAGTCCAAGTTAGGCTAGGATTGGGTTTCCCCTCTCCATAACCGATCGGCCAATACCCTTTAGGGTTATTTCGGAACCTTCTTGACTTACCAATTAATCACTCTTAATTCTTTCCTTTTATTAGTTAACGGTCGTTAGTCAATATCCGTTAATTACTAACAGTCGTCATGTATTTGTGTAATAAATAATTAAATATAACATTTTATATATAATTATTAATCTTTAATTCTCATACATAAAGCGTGCAATCCCGTGGTCTCGAGTTTTGTAAGATATGCATACTTGGATTTGATTGTTAAGTGAATTCTAGAGAGAGAGAGATAAGAGAGTGGGAGTTCTAGAGAGAGAGAATGAAGGAAAAACTTAGAGCTCCAACCCTTCCCATGTATGGGAAGGGGTATATATACTACAATGTTAAGGTGCCCCTAGCGGGCTGTAGAGTGAGCTGACAGTGGGTAAAGACCCGACCCACTCCACAAATACTAATATATCTAAACTAATACTATTAATACTAATAATCCTACGAGCTACATAAATGCTAAACCGATACTCGGGGTGACCGAGTCTTCACATGAATATTTATATTCCTAACAATCCCCCCCTAAGGGAGGACACCCGAAAATAATATATTGAATTCTAGCATTATATTACATGACTGTAACTTCCTAACTCCTAGTCTTTGATTCTTCAAATTCATTACTCTTTGTACATTCAGTAGTGATCTTTTGATGACCGTTCTTTTGTCTTGGATGATCTTTGGTGATTCTTTGATGTCATCATCCAACGTATGTCTCCAGGTCATCTTTTAACAGTATGTCACCATGTGATGTGGTACTCTTTGAGCCGACATGCTCACACTATTCTGGGTCATGATTTTCAGCATCAGAGTTTGTAGAAGCAGTGTTGAAGGTCTTTTAGTTTATCATGACTTCTTTGAATATGATGATGGTGTAGAGTGAGCGTGTGGTAATGGATTGGCATCTTTTCTGCAATCAGCTACAACCGCCAGGAATTCCTGCATACGACAGTTAGCAATAAAACGTCCGGTACTTACAGGTTCGGACTTCGAGATTGTTAACAGCATAGTGTGAAAACTCTCTCTAATCCTTACCAAGGCCGTTCCTAAATCAAAAACCCACAGAGGGATTACAAGATCTACCGTAGTAAATCAACGATTAGGTGAGTCGCTGGAGTTCACTCCACGACTGTAGACCGTTTGAAACCGCCGTGACCACTAAGCGTAATCCACAAGGAATTACCGAAGTGACCTGCTTTCAGGGCTGTTTGATGTTGACCCTGGTAGGACTTTCCATTCAATCACTGAGAATTACATTTGTAACTTCCCTCATAAATGTACTGGCAAATTGCTAAGATCTGCGTATGACTCATAAGTTTACAACTGGTGTCCTTAATGTTGAACAACCAGTATAGAAGTAACACGTGTTCCTATGAGATCTTATGATGCATCTCGTGGCTCTTGACTCGATAAGTGCATTTTTGGTAGTCGGAGACTGGAGCGGTGTCTCTTGTTTCAATATCGACATAACTCATAATGAGCGGTCGATAGGTTATGCAGGGTTCCCTGTGAGAATGAAACAAGTCCTATTAAGAGAACTTGAGTGGTTTAGAATGTTTAGTGCAGTGCGTCACTGGGTCCATGACGTCTTGTCTTCAATACCGGTGTTACCTTAGTAACCACCAGTAGCATATGAATTGAACCCGGTTTCTGCCCTAAGGTTGAATAATTGGAGGGCTATTTCTTTTCACCCTTTCTCATTTCATTTTTTTTTAATTCTTCAACCCCTTCTTTCTCCTTTCTCATATTACTCCTTTTTTCATAATCATACCTAAGGACTTTCTAATACTAACTATTCGGTATTGTCCCTGGGTAGATCCCTCCGGCTCTGGCGGATCATAGGACGGTTTTCCTAACCTTAGCCACCTTATAACTTCATGACTATCCTATGTTGCCATTTACCAAATCCTTGAAAAATCTTTCAAAGTGTTCATGATTATGAAACACATTTTGCTAACACTTTGAGAGTTTTATATTTTTCAAATTCTCCCCCTTAACATGTGCTCAGATGATTTTATTATAAATTTGCACATGTTGGGTGGAGATCGCACTTTTTGAATTGATCCACTTTCAGTGAACATGACCGATTCGAGACACGCTTACATCACTAGTTAGACTAGCTTGAAATTATTACCCGGCCTGGTCAAGTCCACAGAAATTTTCTCGAAACGGTACACTCTACTCAGATACGTCCTCTTCGAGACACGCTTACATCACTGGTTAGACTAGCTTGAAATTATTACCCGGCCAGGACGCATCCTTTCGATTAATGACAGTTTATGTTTCGTCAATTCATTGGTGAAGTCTGAGTCACGCTCACATGATATGCCATCTCCTTTTTGTTTCTATAAACCATTTTCTCCCCCTCAATATATGCATTGATATACAAAAGAGTTTAGCACATATGGGAGAGCTTACATTTACGTCCAAAACATCACATTTTATCAGATTCTCTCCCCCAATCAAAAATTTCAAACCATTTGAGATTTTTGATCCCAATTGATTTAAATAAGTTAGAAATTATGGGAGAAAATGTGGTCAGGTTTAACATGTACTCTGATAATGGATCATTCTACGGCTCCCCCTCAATTTATGAGGGAGATCCACTTTTTATTATGCACAAAGTGACTGTTATGACACAAATGATATTGACCTTTTTGCGCGGACGATGTGGTCATCCGCTTCTCTGAGGGAGTCAGTAGTCAACATCAATTATCCATCCACCAACAAAACTTCCCAACTATTATAGATCCCCACTTGGTGAGACCAGAATAAGTACTGCTTTGTTGAAATGAAGGTGGTAGAGGTGAAGACAGTGTTGTTGTTATTGCCGATGTTGTTGTTGTGGTGAATTCAGAGCCAGTCAATAGAGTTTGAACATCTGATCAAATGGTTAGAGCGAGAACTGGCACATTCATATTGGCCATGGAATCTGCATAAGAATATCAACACAGATATACATACATACAGATACACTTTTCATTAATAGCTACCACATAGCAGCTTGCCAACTCATAATACCAAATTCATCTCATAATCAAACCACAGTAAGGAAATACATCAAACCGCTATCTAGCATGAAGAGCAATCAGCAATCATGAACATGGCAATTCACTCATATTTCAACATTCAACTCAGGATCTTAGGGACAAGATTCTAATATGATAGCTATATACCTAAGCATATCTTGAGTACACATACACTAAATCAACAACAATTAAGCAGCAATCGACTAACAAAAGTCAATCAACATTTGAAACTCATTCATTCAGATCATACAAATTCCAGTGGAGTATTCAAGAACATCAAGCACAATGGGTTTTCTAACTCCTTTTAGATTTTGGTTTTTAAAGCATTTAGGGGATTAAACGAGGATTCCAAAGTGACACAAATGGACCTTCTAGTTACATGTAGTTAGGAAACTATACGCAAATTGCACATAATGCCCTAAACTTTCTAACAACTAACACATTTGGCCATTAGATATAAAGCATAGTAACATCCTCTTCAACTAATACCCCATTAACTACAAAACCTTTTCTAACAGTTATGAGATAACCAAAAAACCTGTTTGATGATATAAAATTTTAAATCACTCCCCCCCTCAATCAATGACCCGTATTCTAGTTAAAGAGTTGTAGTCATTGATTGAGTAACAAATTGTATGCACAATCCAAGTCTGAAGGAATTTCAACCAACATGTTACCACCATGTGTCTTACAAATAATTTTCAAAAGAATCATAGAATGAAAATTATTTGTATACAAAGAAGACTTCTCTTCTTAATCAATAAATAATGCACTGAAGCGCGCACTAAATCAGGGATGCACGGATATGAAGTAATCCATGCCCGGGTGAACATCACCTAGTGGGAGGAACAGCCATCTTTTTGGCGACGTGCTTTCCCCCATTTTGAAACGTGGGTTGCTATCTAAAGTAATAGCAAGCCGTTTAGGCATGTTTTGAAAAACTTTTTGAACTTCTGTTCGAACTTCATTTAAAGACCCGTGTCATTATTGAATGACATTTCTAGGACCGTAAATGTTATCGATGCCAGAAGACATGCCTTAAAAAAAACTATTTTTTGGTTTTTTTTTTTTTTTTTTTTCATTTTATTTTTATGGTTTTCTTGGTTTTATATATATTCCTATTTACATTTTGGTTTTATATTTTTCTATTTACAATTTGGTTTAAAATATGTACAAAATATATTATTCAGTTTAAGAAGATGTTGACATGAGTACCGAAATAAGGATATCGTTTTTGGACTTTGCAGAAGTCAGTAGTCAACATTACTTAAACTTTCACCACCAAAGCTTTCGAGGCTCCTGAAAAATCATCTGAACTTGAGCCTTCTCAATTGTGAAGCTTTGATAGCTTCCCCCCAAACCGACAATCTTCTTTTTTAACAGATACAAAGCTCTCTTTCAAGCTTACATAAGGTAAGTGTACAGCGGAAACCGTAGAAAACCACATCAAAAATTGCTGCTCCTTTTAAGAATAACCATCGTGATTCTCCGATCGGGGGATCCTCAAATAGATCAGCAGTGTATCATCTCACACTTGAATAATTCTTCTCACATTTCTCCCCGCTGAAGTCTGAAGCAATGCATACCAAAAGTATCCAGAAACCACTTCCCCCAAGTAGTTGAACTGATGCAATCAGTCTCATTGTATGAAGCTCAAAAACCCGAAGTATATACTCAATCCCATTAATGAAGTCGAAAACATAATCATCAAGATCAATTAAGACTCAAAAATGCACTTTTCTCCCTTCAGGAAATTGCAGATGAGAATTGTTACACCAAAGTCAACTAAGTCCTGAGTGTAAGCAATTTATCCCGTATGTAGTCGAAATGATAACACCAAGACAGTACCACAAAAGCAACTGAGTACCGAATGTAGTCGAAATGATAACACCAAAAAATAACCCTAAAATTCAAGTAAGTCCTGGACGAACACCTTTCCTTCTGTAGGATACCGACTAACCATAGGAATCATCATACATTTGTGTACCTCTTTAATCATCAGAAACTGTTTCTTACATCTCTTCCCCCATGTGGTTGGAATGATATACCATAAAGAACGAGTTAAAACACTGATTTTCTCTGCGGTTATGACATTTGTCTTCCCGGAATAACTTTAATTCAGAAGAAGTATAACGTTCATCACGTGTACTCATTGTGCGTTCAGATGTATGTCTCCTTCCCCCTCGCTGGTTTTGATACCTCAGAATCAGCAACACATTTTACACACATATACTTGAGATCTTGTGAGAAGACGAAAATTGGCTCAAATGTATCAAGTGAGAATCAACCACTACCGAAACACTCTCTGACTATCTTTACCAACCCTTAAGTAGGCTATTTGACGAGATGACTGATGGAACAAACCCGATATACCAAACTTGACACTGAAGTAGACTTCCCCGTTCTCGTGACTTGAACTTGCACTAATGTTGGAAGAACGGTGTAGAGAATTAGTGCTCCAAGCAAATCTCTAAGTACTCAATACTCAACCAAAGTATGAGACATTAACACCTCTTGCGATTATCCACAACGTCATCGGCGTGTGACACTGAGCACAACAACGTAACTCCTTTAAGTGATAGTTAACCAGGTCGTCAAACATTTACCCCGACTGCTGGTAACTAGATAAACAAAGTCTTTAACTTAAATCTTAAGCACGAGCAAGTTATCATTGAAAGTCATGCATCCAACCAACCCCAACTTCAAGATAGAATAAGATCACGCCTTTGAGAAAGTCAACTTCAACCTCAACTAAGTGATACCTGATCAACTCCATAGTCACAATTAGATGCCCAACAAGTGAGTGAACAAACAATCAAATGTACATCGATCCACTTGTTCACACTTCTCCCCCTCAAAAATTGTATATAAGGATGCCATTTTTGATTGAGCAAGTGTTTATGAGGTTGATCGATTGTTCACACTTCTCCCCCTCAAAAATTGCATTTGAAGTTGCCATTTTTGATCAAGTGAATAAACGTTCAATCTAATAAAAGTATATCCACTTGATGACTGAACGAGCATGGAGCAAGTATGAAGCTTGTTGATGAGAATAGTCAGAAACAAGAAGATTTATCTTCTTCCGAAGATAAAGCGCACTCAAGCGTACGCCTTTCTTTTCTTTGAGGAACGGGGCCTAAAGTGTTGTCAGCAGACGCCATTATGATGACATTGAGGCATGAGGCTTGAACTGCAGTGTTCAAACGTCATAGTCGATGAAGAACGAGGCCTGAACTGATGTGAAGAGACGTCATAGACGATGAAGATCGAGGCCTGAACTGATGTGAACAGACGTCATTATGTTGATGAAGATCAAGATTGACTTGCTTGAACCCCTAATTTATGAGATATCAGTCTTTTCGGTAGCCAAACCCTGAGTCTTTCCTTAATAGGAGTGAACGTTGTACCTGCACTTAAGTAAAGACTACCTGCACTGACATTAAGGGTTTGTTTGCATTTATATGGGTTAGTGATATCAACATCTTGACCATTTGGGGTTTTACTGTCAACCTTATCTTTGCAATCAGTGAACAGCTTCCTAGTAGGTATCCATCTAAGACCAACAATCTTAAAAATTCTACCCGTCGGAATCCACCTAAGGCAAGATCTAGGAGTGTTTGGTTTCTCATGTACAGTGGAAGACTTGTTTAGAGATGACCTTTGTCCTACAGCAATCTGCCTACCAGGTTTCTGAATATAACTCTTTGGTTCTACGGGCTTGTTGTTGTTACTAGTCTTAGAGGATTGAACCCTAGCACGAGCATTCACTTCCTTCAGGAATTTTGTTATACAATCATCATGGTTTGCATTAAAAATACATTTCTGACAAGTTGAACACGCATAGTGTTTGAAGTCAGAAAAAGATCTAGAATTCTTAGAGTGATCTGCTACATGAATTGCTTTAATCGATACGCAACTACTCTTAGAAACAGGCAAATTCCTAGTCTTTTCATGTGTGTTTTTCTTAGCATCCTCTAGGTTGTGATTTTGAACACTGTTTTTATGTCTAACATGTTCCTTTGGTGTCACAAATGACACACGCGTTGAACTAATCCTAAAAGAACTATATGCACTCATATGATGAGGTTTTGCAATCGTACATTCCTTTTCATTAGATCTAGGCTGTGAAGTGACTGGTTTTGGCAAAACTTGTTTCGCATCAACTTGGGAGGTAAACCGTGTTTTTGAAAATTTTGGTCGTTCAGATTTAAACGCAGTCGGTTGTCTAACAACTGATTGGTTTCTAAGTGGTGGTTTCCCCAAGATTGATGGTTTTGAAAACTTAGTGTTCACACTATTTCCTGTCGATTTTCTTAACTCCTTTTTTAACGCTGCAATTGCAAAACCCTTTTCCTGAAGTTGAGCTTTGAATTCATCATTTTTAGCAATCAAATAGGTTGTTTGCTCTACAATCTTAGTTTTCACTTCTTTGATTGAGTCACACAGTTCTTTGCAATGAATTTTCAAAGTCTCATTTTCATAAAGTAATTCAGCCACTTTATGTTCTAATTCAGCATTTTTTGTTGCAATAACATCATTTTCATGTTTGGCCTTAACTTCATTACACATATCATTCATCTCAGCAATACGCTTTTTCAGGTTGTTGATCATTAAGTTTTTGGCTTGTAGCTGAGCTTTCAAATCGTTTATCATAAAAAATTCACAGAATTCAGGAAATTCCGGATTTTTACATGGTAGTTTAGTTTGAAGACTTTCTTCCTTTTGTTGCATTGAGATTTCAAGATCAATACAATGTTTTTCAAGTTGTAAAAATCTGTTTGAAAGTTCATTATAAACTACTTTTTCAACCATATCATTTTATTTGAAAAACTCAGTCATAAGCGAAGAACTTGACGCATCATCATGTTCAGCATCCTGATCAATTTCTCCCCCCTTATGACTCATATTTGTTGAATCAGAGGTGATATTGCTATCAGTCTTTTCCAACAGATATGTTTCATAAGTAGGTTTAATTTGATCAGTATGTTGTTGTACATTAGAAAGAACATTATGTTGATCAGACAGATGTATCTCAGCAGATGGTACTTGGTGATTTACTGGACTGAGATTTGCATCCACACTTTGTGTGATAGCAGTCCCTGGGTTGTTGCTATCATCATGCTTATTTGATTATGTCCCGTTCCCCATGTGTTGTGCCCTTTCATTAATGAACTCTTTAACATTACTCATGAGTTGGAGTAGTGTAACTCGGAACATGCCAACCTCGATTCCAGTGTAATTAGCAAAACACTTTTTTGCCATTTGACTGTCAGAATCATAGTCCTCAGTGTATTGCAAATCAATGAACACTTGGAGTTGGTTGTTGACCACACACAAGGTAGCCATGGATCTATCTTCAGAAAATTCTCCTTTTTCAAGTTGTTGTTCAAGTTGATCCAGATACAAAATCATTTTGACTGTGAAAGTCTGAACATCTTGACCAAAGAGTGATGTGAATGCACGTCTGTATCCTCCCAAGTATCCAGATTGTTCAAAGAGAACCTTGAGATGTGAATGAAGTAATCGAAAACATTCAATGCAACTTTCCTTTGCATTAGGAAACATTAGTGACTGAATCAACTCTCTCTCTCTTGCGAATTCGGGCACGAAGATTCCACATTAGTATTATCAGCATCACCCACGTTTATTTGTTGTACATAATTGGAAACCTTTTGTTTATCATACATGTCGTACAACTTGAGTATCTCAGATATGAATGAATCTGGGGTGGTAGACATGATTTAAACGTGCACGAGATTTTACAATTCTATGATTTAAACCGAGAAATAGATTCTTTCGCGGGATTTTACAAAAATCAAGAATAAACTGTGAAATAATAACGAATACTTGAATGTGTTATGATTATGATTTGGTTTGGTTGAAATGAGTTTAAGTGATGAGATAAACAAGTCACAAGTGAATTTCAGACAACGCACGTGTCTTGAAATCCGAATAAACCTCGTAGTTATATCCAATAAACCCGAAAGTAGCTCAACCCAAAACAATTCACAATATCGGATTAACGAAGCACAATCTAAATCGTTGACCAAAAATTATACCACAAATATTAATCAAAAATTCGTCCTTGTGATATAAAGCAATAATATTCAGTCCAACGTTCAGCCCAAACAGTCACAGCCCAATTCTACTAAATTTCATTCCAAGCCCAATATTTAACAAATCCAATCCCAATCCAACTAACCCTAATTTTCGGTATACAACACCTCTAATCCCACACAACCCTTATCTTAAGCAATCCTTAACCAAAAAAAACGCAGTCACGCAAACCCTCACTTCACCAATACATTTTCAACCTTAACCCTAATCTCACAAATCAACGCAGCCACAGATAGTTAACATTGACTTCCAAACTCAAGCACCTCTAATTATATAGATCAAAATCTCATCCATCATCAACTAACTCAACAGTTAATTAAGATCCCAGCTGATTGAGCTTCTCACAACCGAACCTTACGTGTATGCGATTTCTGCTTAAGCAAAATCAAGAAATCACTTGAAGGCTTCAAGATCTGATAATGATTCAAGGTAGGTTGTGTTGTTTAATTGTTTTTGTTATTGTGGCTGAACACAAACCGATCGATGATGTAATATGTTCATCACAAAAAGAATCTTTGAAAGATGGAATAAAAATGAAGTCGAGTGAGATTGTTGCTTGTTGAGGTATGGGGATGATGTAGGTTAGATGTAGGGTAGATGATTATGCAGAATCTGTTTTTGATTCGGATTGTATTTGAGTTGTTGTTGTAATTAAGCTTCTCTTTTGAAAGGATTAGGAACTGTGGATTTGTTTTGTTGTAATTGGTTTTTGTAAGTTACAAACAAATAACTTTTGTTGTTTTACTCGACTGGATTTGTTGTTTTCTTTTTCGAGCCTTGGTTAATATTTGTTTAAGAATTGCGGATCTGTTGATCTTACTGAATATGTTTTGGATTGAATTTGGTCAATTTGTACTGCTTTTCTTCTTCTTGTTTAGTGTTCTTGTTCGAGGTTAGGTGACTCTGTCGATTTAATCAAACCGCAACAAAGAACTGAAGCCGCAGAAACCAAGGGTCAAACCGCGGTTGACTTTGTGTTTGACCAAAAAGTCATCAAACCGCTACAATAATATATTTTTTTTTTCAAACCGCTACACCAATATCAAACCACAATAGCAAGGCAACAAGACAGAAAAGTCACTTTCACTTTTCAGTCGTCAGTTTTGTTTTCTTTCCTGTTATAATTAGCTTCCAAACCGCAAGTTTTAGACCAGTCAAACCGCATCCACTTTTATATTCAAATCACAGGAAAGAAGTAGCAAACCACTACCAAGAACAAGCCCAAACCGCTATGAAGAAAAATAAGTAACACAAAACAACCTTCACTTTAACCACAAATACGCCACTAACCAACAAGGAAGAAAAAGAAGAAAAAAAACAAGAATAGAGATGGAATAATTGAGCTCAAAAGATATTAAAACACTATTAATCTCAAAAGTGAGCAAACATCCCAAAACCACAAACTGTTAACACCATGAGCAAACAACCCAAGTCCACGAACTTGTTAAAGCCCACAACACCCAAATCCACAAACAGTTAACGCAGTGAGCAAATAATATTCAAACCCAAAAATAACTTTCATGAAACAATGTTCGAACAAGAAGAATAAATAAAGAAAACGAGACCGTAGTAGATCCCACTTCGAACAAGAATAATAAAAACGAGAAAATCGAATCCACGAATCCAAGCACACACAATCAATCGAACCTAACCATGGCTCTTGATACCAACTGTAAGATATGCATACTTGGATTTGATTGTTAAGTGAATTCTAGAGAGAGAGAGATAAGAGAGTGGGAGTTCTAGAGAGAGAGAATGAAGGAAAAACTTGTTGAATGATTAAGAGCTCCAACCCTTCCCATGTATGGGAAGGGGTATATATACTACAATGTTAAGGTGCCCCTAGCGGGCTGTAGAGTGAGCTGACAGTGGGTAAAGACCCGACCCACTCCACAAATACTAATATATCTAAACTAATACTATTAATACTAATAATCCTACGAGCTACATAAATGCTAAACCGATACTCGGGGTGACCGAGTCTTCACATGAATATTTATATTCCTAACAAGTTCGATCCTAACATATGACTACAAAATTATGTCCATAAAACTAACAGCTCCCACTTGGACATATTTTAATAGTGTAATCACATCGGTTAGCGTCTAGAAACACTTCGATGCCTCTAGTACAACTCGAGTAAGGTCTCCTGGAAAAACCTTTAATGATTCATCATTATTATTATCCTTTTGTCACTAATACCATGTTAAATAAAGATACGAATCTAAGTCATTCTTTATTCAACTATTACGTTTCTCGTTGTTTGTGATTGAGCAAGATTACCAAATCTTCGGAACGTATTCCAGATAGATCTTGGGCGTGCGCACGCAAACATCTTGTCAACCCTACGAGGGGCCCAGCAGTATTAAACTTAAAAATGAATTTGAAGGAACAAATTCTTTATTGACTACAAGCAAAACCCATGAACTTTGCAACATTTCTGAAAATAATCCTTATGACTACCAGTTACGTATAGCGTTAAATTAAATTACAGAAATGCACTACATCCATGACAGTTCTCTGATATCTCAAGTCTGAGGATAACTATTCATGATTACTTAATGACAAGATCCATAAAGTACATTCATGTAGTTTGGGATAAGTCCTATATTCAATTCATTGAATATCATGTGAAATTGGTATGTCAACGCATCAATATACTTTCAAGTATATTTTACCAAAACTCAGATTTGTCTTAATTCAATGATATTCTCATATCATTAATTAACAATGGACAATTTAGAACAACATAAGTTATTCATGGATTTAAACATGCAAATATAGTACACAATTTATTATTAATGAAAACAAACGTACCAAGTACTTAAATTCATTACAAATAATAAATGCTTAACATCCTTTATCCAAATACTAAATAGATCAATGCATGAAAATTCTAGTTGATGAATTATGCATCAAGTCATGATTAATCATACTTGTTAATAAATCATAAATCAACCAACTTTGATCTATCGTAATTTTGAGAATACTTATTTCAAGAATTCAACTAGTGAATCAAACTTTCAAACATTTTAAAGTTTTAAAGTATTCTAATTCTCTAATGTGTAATACAACTATGCTCTTAGTGAGCACAACTGGTTTACATAGCCAAGGATGAAATCCTACCATGACTAGTATTGAGTATCATCTCAATTAAACCAGCATCATTGTATACAAACAATAATATGCTCATTAAAACTCCGTAAACTTTAATATCTATTGTGTAATATTTTAATGCCTTCCAAACTTTCAAGTTTGTTGGCTATGACAATTTGCACAACAATTGACATATTGTTCATCCATAGAATCTGGGAGCAACTCCAAGAAATGCAATTCTAAATCCAACTATATTCTATTTTATTACATTAGTTATCTAATAACTTAATTAGATATCAATTTCGTCAAATCATCTTGTATTCAAGCATGATACAACAATAACATGATGTACATGAAAAATCTTTAGATTTTATTCATGTTCTATATATCTATTTAGACTCTCTAAATGATATTTCATGTTCTATTAGATTCATTTACCGCACATGTTTAATAATAATAAACATTTGTTCCAAGGTTGTATGTCTTATTTTTCTAAATCTTTCAAGTAAAGTTTCATTCCAAACTAAGACTTAACATTTATTTTCTATGGAATGTTACTTCCTATATGTTTTACAACATATATGATTTAAGAAAGTAAACATAATACTCCCACTATCTTTCAGGAATACTTAGAAATTATCTTATTTTAATCATAAATCAAAATTTGGATTTAATAATTAAACATAAGTTTTATCTCCTAAATGCATGCATTAATCCATTCATGAATTATTGCACTTGTACACTTCCAAAGATTATTTGAATTCACAAACTCCTTTCAATTACTTACCGTCCTCGCTCAATTAATCACTCATGAAAGAATTTTGATATTTCATTGTCATTTTTCATATAAATGAAAATAAGTATGACATATCATCTTTATATATTTAATGTGTCTAGGAAAGAATATTCAATCACAGTTAATTGCTTAAGTGTGATATATAATCTTGTCATAAGACATGCATTAAATATGTTTACAATATTGTCCATATGATTTCTACAAAAAGATTTAAACCACTAGGGTTACCTTATCTTTGAAGAAACTCATCTTCATTTTCTAGTCTAACTATTAAGATAAACCAAGTTTTCAAAAATTGATTATCTATATGGACATCATCTTAACATTCATAGTATGAGTAATTTACCCAATTCAATATTTGGTAATGCATCATAATGCTTAATCAGGTTTACCATAATCCTGTAACTCATAATCCTCAGCATATTAATCAAATATCTGAGATGTACTTGCAGATCTATGAATGAGAATTCCATCATCTTGAGGATAACATTTACATGTCTAGCCTCATCATGATGTTTACTAGTGTATTTCAGAAAATTATGTATCTTGTAATTTTATCTTTTCAAGATAAAACTCCCACTTACCTTATAACACCCTAAATTAAATACGACTTATAAAATACGCTATAAATTAAAACTTGAGTTATATATCATGTTATGACTCGAAACCATACAATATGAATATATAACCTAAAGTAAAATACGAAATGATACGAGAACTCTATAAATAAAGTATGGCACGTTTAAGAAGTCTCTATAGGCCAAAATTAATTAAAATATGTACACAACATAATTATAAATGATAAGTATGAAAATTTGGCTAATTTTGGAAGGTGCTAATCACCCTTTGATCCCCCCCCTAAATCACGGCCCAATCCCCCTAACTCCTCTCATCCATAACCGAGTATTACATGCATATCTCCAAAAAAAAAAAAAAAAAAAAAAAAAAAAAAAAAAAAAAAAAAAAAAAAAACTAACTTCTTTCTCTCTATCTCATTTGTACGGCAAAAAGAAAACCAAGAAACCCTAAAAAGCTTTGTTCTATTCGACACAAGGAGAAGAGGAGGAGCAATAATTTGATCTTGATCATTGTTTTCTTATCCAATTCATATCACACATAAGGTAATCGAATACACATCTTGTTAATCCATTCGAATTGTTGATCAAAGCATAACCGACCCATGTATATTTTTTTTCATGTTCATTCGATCTTGATCAAGAGAAGAGAAGTGTTGGTGATTCGTTAAGGCCTCGTTCTTTTAATCCCATTCGAATTATACAAGAGGTACCGTGTAATCTTCAATCTATAATAATATTTCGGATCAATATGTATTAAAATGTGTCAATATAATTATTTGTGTTCTCGAAATCGGATCTATATAAAACAAACTAACCGATCAGAAATTCTGTGCTACCTAAACGAATCTTAAACCAATGATGCAAACATGAATTTTAATGGTTCTTTGGTCTAAAACTGAATTCAATGAAATAGTGATCAAATAAAATTGGTTTGATGATTTTTAGAGGTCGGGAAGGAAACCGTTTGATTTTTAGAAATTCATGTGTCAAAACTGCATTTCGGGGTATGAAAATTCAAGCGTATTCTATGATTTTTAATTTAAAATCTATAAAGAATTAAGACCTGAAATATTGGCAGAATGATATTTGGTATATGAGTTCAGTTGGGTAATTTTTGTTTATTTTTCTGAGATGTTTAACTGGGGTGAATAATTACATACTTTTGGGGTGTTCCAACCCATCCAATTCGAGAATATGTTGTGGTTGTCTATTTTTAGTTTATACTTGTACTACTTAATAAAATCTGGAAAAATTATGAAAAATACTTAAGACATATAGGTATATTTGGGTAAAAGTATAGAATTTTATAAGCTCGTTTAAGGTGTGTTAAAAATAGCTAAATTCGGATCTGTTTTTAATGTTAATTCTTAATTTAAGTAGTTACTTATTTAAAACACTTATAAGCATAATTGCTTCACCTTTAGAACCTAAATGAGTAAATTGTCATCTTAATGGTATTTAACTAATGTTTTGATTAATTTTTATATTAACCTTTAACTTTGGCATAATTGCAATAGTAACCCTAATCTTTGAACAATGATAATATGAAACCCAAATTATATGAATTAAACCCTAAAACTGCTAATTCGGGAAATATAACTTAATTATGACCTAATTGAATGTATGAAACCCTAATTGGAGTTTAATCACTTTAAATGATCAATTAAAATGACTTGTGTAACTAGAAACCCTAATCTCACATTTACTTAATTTGGAAACCCTATTTTGACTTGTAAAACTCTAAATTGTGAAATGACATCATTTTATAATTATATTAATATATGAAACTCAATTTTGACATTAATAACTATTTAAACCTTTTTAAATACTAATTACTATTTTTAGAAACTCTAAATTGCTTTTAAACATAAATATGGAAACTTACTATTTTTGAAAAGTTACTAAATATGGAAAGTTACTATTTCTGGAAAGTTACTAATTATGGAAACCTACAAAATATGTAAAGTTACCTAAAATGGAAAGAAAACTAAAATGAAACCTTTATGATTATGAAACTATGAAACTTATGATTAATGTAGATCGGGTGAAGAAGGAGTGATCATCTGCTTCCATTCATCTATTTGCTTTGATTTGTGTGCTTTGATAAGGTACAGATATTCTTTCCCTTTTCAGTAGGGATATTTCTGTTAATCCTATGCCTGATATGATTCCCTTATTTGACTCATGACTTTCATTGTATGATTGTCATTCTTATTGATTCATTCTGACATTTATTTAAATGTCTCTGCTATGCTATACTTATGCTTTGCCATGCTTATTGAGTTACTATCTTGTTTCTCTTACCATGCTAGATTATTGTTATTGTATGCTATGATAGATCTGTGCCTGAGCTAACCTAGTTGTGGAGGTACCATGACCATGTCTTGGATGGCACCCTAGGCATGACACTCCCGTAGAGGTGTGATAGATCTACGGCGTTCCCCCTTATGTTATGATTTTGTGTGCACTAATTGGCCAACTTTATATATGTGTGACCAGTCTAGTACTGGCATCAATATTTTGTTAGGGAGCGTATGGATATATCCTAGGTTTATGTATTTGTATGTTATGGTGACCAGGTGGTGTGTGCCTTACACTCCTTCTCACACTTTTATTACTTAGAGGTCTCCCCTCTTCGTATACTTGCATTGCTTAGTATGATTTGACGGATTATGTATGTAGTTCCTATGGCACATCCTTATATAAACTTTTCCCTTATTTCATTATTCTCTCGATTCATTTTCTATTCAGTTCTCATGCATTCTTGATTCTTAGTTCTCTTGAAAATTCGTATGACTTTCATGATTATACTTTTCGTTTTTTATTCTTATTCCTTTGTTGCTTATGCTTATTTACCGTTATGTTATGTTATATATATCTGTTCACTGGGCTTTTTAAGCTCAGCCGCATGTTTTCTTTCTTATGTGGCAGGTAATAAGCGGGGCGACGGGCTTGGGAATGAGAGAGCTTAGGACTTAGAGACCTATTTATTTATCATTTCGTTGTCCATTGTTTTGGACTTTCATTTCTTTCAGTACTTTGAATATTATCTCTTTATTTGGTTTTGTTTGGTTAACCCACTATGCATTTGGGATTATCTTTTGATACCAGTCTTGATGTTTGAGACTTGGTTATTTATTTAAAAGACTTCCGCTTGCCTAATGTATGCTTTGTATGACACCATAATGTGATATCTTGGCCTTGTCGGGTCGGGGTGTTACATGCCTTTTGTAATTTAGAGACTATCTATAAATACTTAGCAAATCGAGCAACAATACAATATTCTCTTTTTGGGACTTTACAAATACACATTTATAGTTCCTGACATTAGTTTGTTAATAACCTGCTCATAAGCAGTTTAACAAATTCATAACTTTATTTTAAGACTTGATGTGATTCATCACATTTCATAATATAATGGTGTCTTATTAATCTTCTAGGTTGGAGTCTTATTGAGTATATTTAATCCATACTCAATTTTCTAACCTTGATAACATTTTGAAGAAAAGAAAATATAGTTATCTTGAATCAAACAATATATCAAGAGTTTGATTTTCCTAACTGAACATACCATAAACATATAGTATTTCATTAGAATTAATATTGTAAGACAATCTAACAATATATAAGATAAACATATATCTTTGGCTTATCTATTTACCAACTAAGTCAACTTAATGGTACAATAGAATTACCAATCTAATTGCATGCTTTATAACACAAGTACTCTTTGACCAAGTCACTTCATATCCATGTCACAACAAGAATACATAAATTGTTATAATCCCAATATACATTATAAATCATTGATCAACTCAATGACTTCTTTTATATGTCTTCATTAAAAACCATAACAAGTTAACGTCTTACTTTATATGATTATAAGTCTTGTAACAATTAAAAGACTTCATGTTTGTGACTTTGCAATAAAACATAAACATGTCTAACTAAAGTATTCATGAACACCACCAATTTGGCTTCAATAGTAATTTCAAGTTAATTTTATTACTTCATTTATGTCATTCCAAGAATACATAAATAATTTATTCATGTCATTCCATGAATACATAAATATTAGAATTGAAGTAGTCTATGTTATTATCTTAACACATGTTCTAAATAGTTGTCTAATTTAGAAACCGTAAATTATCCATGTACGGTGTCACGTAATCATGGAGATTCACCTTATTGTTGCAATCTAGCTAAGCTCTCACATAACATAAATTGCAACACCAAGTGTTTCTTGGATTAGATGTGTTAGAACGTTAGTCTCTTACCTTGCAGTCAAGAGAATCCTTTAAATCATATTCCTATGTGTTGTATCTTGCACACAATAAAGATTTCTCCCACTTGTGCATGGAACGGCATCATGTAACAAATAAACAACACGTCATATATTTGTTTATGTGATCAATATGATTGTGTCATCAATATTAGCATAATTAGTAGATATAGAACTACTTAATTAACAAGGAAACACACATGACGATCCTTGAAAATATGAGTGTCTATATTTGGAAAGTAATTATCTTGAGACATTCTAGAGATAATATAGATTACTACTAAGATGACAAAGCTTGTAGCTCCCACTGAATGATAGATCATTACAATAATTCCTTATTCAGTAATAAGAACACAATGCTCCCACTGGATTTGACAACTTTGTAAGTGTTTCATTAACCAGTGAAAGAAAATATTGTGCTATTTACTTTCCTACATCTTTGAGAAAACCCATATGTAACAATTACTTAGGTACTAAAAGAGTGTATTCTACTACGTAGATGATGGACTATCCATTAATACTATTAACTTGAAAATTGAGCATGCAATTTCTTCCTTAATAGGTCTACCATCCCCACAATGGTATGTAGTACCTTAAAATGGTCAAATCAAAACAACTAGATAAATATGCGAGTTTGTCTTTTACCATTTTTGCGGTAATTAGTCTAGCTTCTAATTTTAATAACTCATAAAGTGTCATACATATTTTCCTGTTAACAAAATATCATATTTGTTACAAAAGAATTTAATCACCGAATGAGGGTGATGAAATCTCTATAAAAAATGTGCAATTCTCTTAACTATTAAAGTTTGCTATGAGTTATATTAGAATTTATACAATTCTAATGTTCCTATCATACCTTTCTCATTCATGAAAAGGAATAGGATTGTGTCTCACTCTTCTTTCATGGAAAGGAGACTACGTTTGTCTTTTAAGTAGATTTTTCTTAATCAAACATTTGTTAACTAGATCAATTTACCAAAGCCCAAACTACGTTTATGGTTTAACGTTGCATTAATATATTTAAAAGAATTGACAAAATTCAATTTTAGTATTTTCGATAATTAAATCTTTAAGAAAATTAAATACCCGTTGGTTAATATTCATATAAACACATAAAATTTTCTTAAAGTTAGGATCCAAATTGACATAGTACCATTACATCAGTTGATCTGCTAGTAATGATAGTATTCAAAAAGTTAATTGTCGAACAATAATTGCCAAACCTATTGAAATTCCTAGATCATTATGGGATTTACTATTGCCAAACCTAGTTGCATTGTAAGCATGTTTTATCCCCATCTTATGCCTTGAGTCCTAGCTCTCACCAACAACTCAATTAAGTTGTCTAATTTAAAGAACTGCAAATGTGTCCAGTTGAGCTCTCACACAACATGAAGATTTACCTTTCCATTGTAATCTAGCCAAGCTCTCACATGACCTAAATTACAACTTCAAGTGTTCTTTTAATTAGATGGCATTAACTTAATTCTAAGGGTACTAGTTTTTTATGTGTATAATCAAAAATATGTATGAAGAAGCATGCATACAACTTCATAACATAGGTTTTAATAAAACTTTATTATTAACCAATTCACTAAGATTAAATTAACAAAGTTTTGATTGAGGTACTAGGTTCACCAATCAAAGAATTACCTTTAATTATCGTCCACTATATCGTATTTTTGCATAAGTCATAAGAATTAGTGTTTCGGATAATTACCACAAAGTGGCGCGTGGAATTAAAGGTCAATTCACCCTTAAGATGATTTTGTAGATAAAAAAATAGTCGTACTAGGTAGCTCCAATTTGACGCACAAATAAGCGGAGAAACTAAGGTTAGCATAACGCCAATTAAAAACCCGTTTCTTTAAGGTCACAATTTAATATGTACCCTCCTTATACCCCTCTTATAGTTTGCCACAATTGTGTGAGCTGTTCTTACTATTGGTACAAAACTCATCACTCAATTAAACTATTGAAAATTTAACTATTAAAAACAAATCATATTTCACCATTAATTAGTCCAATTTTTTTTCTATTCAAAATTACCCTTTTGTTTACAACATGTCAAACAAATAAACAAAACAAGTAATAATAAAAAATAAACAACTAAATAATTTGCACATAACGTAACAATTAATATGTGTAAAACAAGTAGCCACACGCAAACTTATTTTATAAACCCTATTAATAATCAATAATAGGTTAAATAATGCATATATTAACTATGGCTCTCACTTACAAAGGCAAGTGAACCACATGCATCGACGAATCTATTGCGTAAACCATAGCTAAAAAATATGCCATATTGCACATAATTGATTGATTAATTTTATTGGAGTCTTCCCCAATTCAAGATTTATCAAAATAATACATGTGAATAAATCTTAACCATTAAACACAAATAATCTTAATAATTAAATCATATTAGACAATAATCCATGACAAACATGCACATTTTCATGGATTCTACATAACAATTATTACACGTTTTCACAAGATCGCATACAATTAATACGTAATTATATCATGCAATCCTAGGGTTTCTAATTCAATTAAAAAACAAAACAAAATTTTTTTTATTTAAGAGGCAATCCCCCCCCCCTAAATTTAGGGTTTCGAATTTTCTAAACCCTAAAATTCGACATATATAATTAAACACAATCCAAGATTCGTTTTTAACTTGTTTCGGTAACTAATTACACATTATATTAGGCTCGTGATGCCACTGTTGGGATTTAATAACATGACATATCATGAATTAAACACATAAAACATCAAAGCAAATGCGGAAGCGTGTAGATCATATAACATGTAAATAATTAACCGAACATAAAAGTATACGTACTTTTTGATTCTAGCTATACAAGAATCAATTCCAAGCCAGCAATTGAGATGAAACCTAATTAGGGTTTATGTGGATTATAAGAATTGCCCCTTACCTTTTTGTAATTCAATCCAAGATACTAACAATAGTGTGTTATTACCACGTTCTTGTACACACGTACTATAACGAATTAAAGTTATGCTAGTAAAGGAACACAAAATAAAACCAAATGATTTGTTTTAAGCAATAAATCCGATCGATCCCTTATAGAGGGTGTTTTTCTATCGGCTAAGAAAACAAAAGGAGAGAAAAACAAAGTTAGGGTTATGTGTGTGTGCACAAGAGATACAAAACAATAACCCTTGCCTTTGTTTATATTGGGTGAGAATCTTGGAGTCCAAGTTAGGTTAGGATTGGGTTTTCCCCTCTCTATAACCGATCGGCCATAACCCTTTAGGGGTATTCCGGAACCTTCTTGACTTACCAATTATTCACTCTTAATTCTTTCCTTTTATTAGTTAACGGTCATTAGTCAATATCTGTTAATTACTAACGGTCGTTATGTATTTGTGTAATAAATAATTAAATATAACATTTTATATATAATTATTAATCTTTAATTCTCACACGTAAAGCGTGCAATCCCGTGTTATCGAGTTCGATCCTAACATACGACTAATAAATTATGTCTATAAAACTAACACATAGTTCATAGACTCTACAAAAAATGGGACGCTTTGGGTCGACAATCTCGACTCAAATATTGAAGTGGGGTCGAGACAAATTCAATTTGGGTCGACATTTAAACCCTTCCTGGTTGTACCATTTTCTTTGTCCCAAAAAAATTTGGGTCGACATTTTTGCAAAGCAATGGGACGACATTGAACGGGGACCCACATACCAGTCAAACCTTTAAATTACAATTTGGGTCGACACTTTATTTGCATATTTGGGACGAGAATCTCGTACCAAATCTTTTTTCCTTTTTTTTATTTTCCGTAAAGCATTTATTTAAATTCGTAAAATGTTTTCAGAAATGCAAAATGGTACGACATTTTGGACAAATTGGTACGATATTGCCGTACCAAATTGCTTCAATTAATTAAAATCAGGCCCTGGTTGGACTGCTAATGTGGCAGCCAAAGCAAAAATGGTACGACATTTGTTTTGCAATTTTGGGATGACATTGTCGTCCCATTCTGTCAACTATGCAAAAAAAAAAATGCAGCAGCAGCCTGCATTTCCAGGTTTTTTGGGGAAAAAACCTACCATTACACAACCTGTAAATCAACCAATATCCGCAATACCAATTCGGCAATATGATACAATACCAAATTACTCATCCACGATTGCATTCGACAAATACGATACAAATTAAACTAACAAATACGATACAATTAAACTAACAAATACGAAATTATACAAAAACAAACCAGAATCATGTACAGGTTGTAGTTTACAATCCTAATGTTTTACCAACAAAACCTGTTTCTAAGGCGATCAACAAGTCAAGTCTATCTGTTTAAGTATTACATAACTAATAACAAATACAATACAAATTAAACTACGCCTACTCCTAGTCCGACTCCTCGTAAGAACCCGCCTCCTCCCCCCTCCTCCCCACCCTTCTCCTCCACCTCCTCCTCACCACTACTAGCATTATTATTCTTGGAAATGCGGCTCAAATAAGGATTAGTTTGTCTTATGTATTTGTTAAGGACGTCGGGTGGCAGCATTCCATAATTAGGACTAGGGGTTAGAACTAGAACCCGGGTTAGAACTAGAACCCGAGTTAGAAGTAGAACCCAGGCATGGAGTAGAGTCGGGAAAGATGGTGATGCGTGGTTTTGCGACCTTACAACAGGTTTTACCTCTCGAGGGATCTCAAGAGGCTTGCAATCCCCACCAGGCAGTGTACCTGACCGATGTAGTATAGTGTAGTGGCAAGTACCGGGGGATTGATCGTTCTCTAGGGGAATAGTGTCGTTAGGATTGAAAAACTACTCTAATAGGTCTAAGGGTGAGGGAAGATTCTCTTTGTATTTTTATATTCTTTATAAAAGCAAATAAAATCTCGGGTTTGAAGGAGTGGGCGGAATTAGTTGCTAGTCAGCTAACCCAAATAACTACAAATGCAAATAAAATAAAATAACTGAAAGTAAAAAGGTTGTGGAACTTATATGGGGAGAAATGTGTTTACTTAGATTTCCTTACTTCCTAACTATTTTTTACCGGTTGATTAGTGTGTATTAATTGCGTGGATGACGGGTGTATTCCTTAATACCAATCGTGGGGTGGCGTACGTACTTCCCCAACTCTACAAGCTCCTACTTCACTCCTATGTCGAGCCGGCTAAGAAGCTCCTAACATGGGATCATTAGAATTCGCTCATGCATTAAATACAACCATAAAAACCTTAGTACGCATTGGTTCATGTTTCTTAAGACGTTCAAGCAAGTTACCGTATAGGAGGTTAGCTAGTTTTCTTAAGCCTAACATCGATAAACAATCATCCAATACAATTAATAACACACCAACAACCAATAATCAATAGTTAGGTTTCATTAGATCTAAGCAAACACAAGATAAATCTAGCCTAGCATGTTAAATAAAAGACAAGAACAAAATATAATCAAACAACACATAGACATATTGAATGATTAATTGATTACTTATCTTCAATTGAACATGGGAGATCCAAGGGTATAAAACCCTTAGAAATGGCAGAAAAATCGTCTTAGGGTTTCTCCTCACAAAGTTGCACACCAATGACTAAAAATTATGAAAGTATATATAGGAAAACAGATCTGACGGCGTCACCCTTTGGGTCGTGACGCCGTCACCTCGCCGCGGTTAGGGTTTCTTGATGACCTTCTTGACGCCGTCCCCCTTTAATCTTCCAAAATCCTCTCTGGCTTATCAAGGGTTGACGGCGTCACATTGGGGCTTGACGCCGTCACAGGTACTTTCCAGCAGATTTTTGAGACTTTGTCGTTTTCTTCACTTTTATGCTCCAAAAACGTCCAAAATGCTTCCTTTTCCAGATTTCTTCTCCAAAGTACCTAAAATGACAAAAGGAACGATTTAGGGCAATATTTGATCAAATAAATACGATTTAGGGCTTAAATGACCCCCTAAAAGCGGTACACTTTTCGCTTCATCAAATACCCTTACACTTGAGATTTGCTTGTCCTCAAGCAAATGCGCTTTTATTCTAATCAAAATACAATTTAGGGGTCATTTAACGCTAATATAAAAGTAATTACAACAAATAGTCGTTCCACTTTAATCATAATAAGCACGGAGATTACACACTAGCACCTCACAAGTAGTGTTTAGATACTCACATCTCTCAGGTGTCATAAAAGTATATCTCATAAATGAAAATGAATAATATCTCTCACTACCTGTCATAGCAAATAGATTACCATAGGCTTGGGAAAGGATCAAAAACCTCCTCCACTAGGCGTAAGCACCTAAGATAAACTATCAAAGAGGACTTTTAAATGGGTTATAACGTTAGGTGTAGGGATATGATAAACACGGTTTTGTTGGATAAAGGATATTTTACTGGTGGCGAGTTAAAGATCTTGATTAATTACGTGTACAATATGGCGTTGCTAAGCCAAGACTAGACTCGACTTAAGCTAATGAAAGAAATAACAAAAAGATAAAATAAACATAAAATGAAACGGGATGGTAGTCCGTATGTTTTTTCTTTTTTTTTTTTTTTTTTTTTTTTTTTTTGACATACACTCTTGCCCTACCATCCAAAATAATACATCATAGGGGCCTCGGTTCTCCCCTTACACTTGAACTTTTACATAACTTTACAATTAACTATTCTAATGACTCGAATTAAGATAATCGAAACACTTGGAGTACTTTTAAATATTTAGCACATATGGGGGTAATAATGTTGTTCTTCCCCATTACTCCATTACACTAGTACTTTACCCATGAGTCCCAATCGTCCCAAAACAATATGTACAAGGATATGACTCGAATTAGCAACCATGTAATCAATTAGATAATTAACTTGGGGTTTAAACAAATGTTGTCACAATAATGCACTAAAAATGAGTGCATACAAGGTAGGCTAAGGCGATTTGGGTGTACATTTAAGTGGGGTGTAAACAAATTCTTACTTTAAGTAAAATGCTTAAAGTTAGAAACGAAAAGATAGGCTCTGAGGGGTGTACTAGGGGTATCGTGTACTAAAAATGAGTACAACGCGAAGGGTGTGGGAGAATTACTTGACCAATGTAGCCAATGTAATTATAACAAAAACACAGGTGTAAAACAATGGGTTAATCCTAATGCCTCTTATCATGTAGTAAATCTAACTACACGAATGTAGTCTCACTTGTGGCCTCGGAATGGTCCTAACGCAAGTTCTAGAATCTAAGTGCTACCGGTACACACATCATAGCATAAATGCTTTTCCTACCAATTCTAGGGGCGAACCTCACATATTTGGGGGTGGAAAATTTTTTTAGTGGTACGGTTTTGTGCTAGTCATATAACTTCCTATCCGTGAGACGCTCATTAAGACCAAAGTTTCACTCCTATATGTTGTAAAAAATTTTAAATTTGGCACTAAAATTGCCTTTACAAGTATTTCTCTCAGTTTTATTACACATCTACCATTAAACAAACGAAAAATCAAGCGTAATTGCATTCTCTAAAGTATCGTACTTTACCCCCCCCCCCCCCCTTACACTTAAGATGAACATTGTTCCCAATGTTCAAATAACAAGATGTAAAAGTAAATAAGGTAAAAGAATGAAATCAAATACTCCCCTGATTCGCTCGGTGGATAAAGGGGTAACATGGTTAGATCTTCTTCCAAGGTAATGTTGAAGCTTCAAGATTAAAGCATCGCCAAAAGCTAGATTCCACATACATCTCCTTGTCCAAAATAACCTGTTAAACCTGAGAAAAAAAACAAGAAAACCTGCATAACATCGGCGGGATAAATCTGTATAAGGATATAATGCTTGTGGAATGATTATTTTGCAGATTCCTGGAGTTTATAAGTTAGAGATTTAATAAAAACTTTTTATGATTCCGGTAGAAAAACAAAACTTTCAAAAATTTCATAAAATTAAAACCTGACGCCGTCAGGTAGTATGGCCTGACGTCGTCAGAAATGATCTGACAGAATTCTCATGTTAAGTTTCCGGAAAATTTCTGGAAAAACCTATACCTTACTTCCTGGAATTCCTGCAAAATATCATTATGACTCGATACAAGCATTTGACTCAAACAATTACTAATATGTATGTTAATTTAATATTGTTATGATTCATGTTCATTTGTTCTAATAAACCGATTTGGATTTCCCTTACACTTATCATTTTGCAAAATACCTTTATATGTAGTTAAGACGAAGTTAAAAACAAGATAAAGCATTTTCACAATTTAGTTTCGAACATGAATCAATAATAATAAAAATTAAACATACATATGGAAGCAAATAAAATCAAACCAACAAATAAATAAACACACAAAGCAAATAAAGCTTGGGTTGCCTCCCAAGAAGCGCTTGTTTTTGTTCGAGTCACGAGCCTGACTCTACCCTTATTTAACGGAAATAGGGGAGGTTTTCCCTACACTTAGGATTAAGTGCGGGTGGAAGTAGCGATACACACCCTTAGGGTGGAAATATGCCACGTGAGGTGAAGGGGGTGAGTGAATGGCTTCCTTCATCCTAAAACTACCCGGATAATATTGGTTGATGGGTGGGTCGGTTCCTCTTTTGTCTCCTAGAAATATATCTAAGGATGGAAAGGTGTGTAAAGATTGAGGTTCCGGCTCATCAACACTAGGAAATTCCCTAGAACTAAGGGTAAGGTTATCATTACAAGTATTCAAACCTATATCCTCTAGTGGTGCTTGTTCCAAGGTTTCTACCTCCATCGGAATTCCTAAAGTTTCTTCTTCATCTTCCGGGTAAGTCACGGGCGGTGTGTGTGCCTCAAATGATGGTTGAGTATTTTGTGGGCTTATGTTATTGACCTCATCATTCCACGCGTCAAGATCACCTATATCCTCATCATGTGTTTTGGTAGAATCTATCCTAAGCATTCTCCTAAGTATCTCACGTGCTTCTCTAGGCATCTCAACTTCAATGTCCGAATCATAAGGATCTTCCTCAATAATCTTATGTTCAATTTGCCTAAAGGATTCATCATGTGTTTCTTGAGATTCAAAGTCATTGGTCATAAAACCTAGGTCTTTTTGATCAATGTGATCATGCTCGGCTAAATCCTCCTCAATTGTTTTCTTAGGCAGTGATAACAGCAAACCTAGTGTTTCATCCAACTTATGGTTTGTTGCAACGGCTCTCTCCATAATTCCTTGGCAAACTAGGTCGCATTTCCTATTGGCCTCACTAAAACGAGATCTTAAACATGGAGGTTGTTCATAAGAATCTATCCTAGGTGAAGGCTCATATGATTCATAGGTGTCTCTAAATGAGGTATTTTGAACTTCTTGGTGTTCTAGCCACTCAACCATATCTTGCAATCTTAGAAGCCTAAGTGAAAAGTCCATTTGAAGCAAATTACAAACAAAATCACAAAGAAAAGATAGACTACGAGAAAGCTACAAAATAAAAAGAAAAAAATCTCACTTGATAGGAATCTTGTGAGTAGACCTAATAAAAATAAAATTTCAACCTAAGCAATAACTACTCCCCGGCAGCGGCGCCAAAAACTTGATGCGTGGTTTTGCGACCTTACAACAGGTTTTACCTCTCGAGGGATCTCAAGAGGCTTGCAATCCCCATCAGGCAGTGTACCTGACCGATGTAGTATAGTGTAGTGGCAAGTACCGGGGGATTGATCGTTCTCTAGGGGAATAGTGTCGTTAGGATTGAAAAACTACTCTAATAGGTCTAAGGGTGAGGGAAGATTCTTTTTGTATTTTTATATTCTTTATAAAAGCAAATAAAATCTCGGGTTTGAAGGAGTGGGCGGAATTAGTTGCTAGTCAACTAACCCAAATAACTACAAATGCAAATAAAATAAAATAACTGAAAATAAAAAGGTTGTGGAACTTATATGGGGAGAAATGTGTTTACTTAGATTTCCTTACTCCCTAACTATTTTTTACCGGTTGATTAGTGTGTATTAATTGCGTGGATGACGGGTGTATTCCTTAATACCAATCGTGGGGTGGCGTACGTACTTCCCCAACTCTACAAGCTCCTACTTCACTCCTATGTCGAGCCGGCTAAGAAGCTCCTAACATGGGATCATTAGAATTCGCTCATGCATTAAATACAACCATAAAAACCTTAGTACGCATTGGTTCATGTTTCTTAAGACGTTCAAGCAAGTTACCGTATAGGAGGTTAGCCAGTTTTCTTAAGCCTAACATCGATAAACAATCATCCAATACAATTAATAACACACCAACAACCAATAATCAATAGTTAGGTTTCATTAGATCTAAGCAAACACAAGATAAATCTAGCCTAGCATGTTAAATAAAAGACAAGAACAAAATATAATCAAACAACACATAGACATATTGAATGATTAATTGATTACTTATCTTCAATTGAACATGGGAGATCCAAGGGTATAAAACCCTTAAAAATGGCAGAAAAATCGTCTTAGGGTTTCTCCTCACAAAGTTGCACACCAATGACTAAAAATTATGAAAGTATATATAGGAAAACAGATCTGACGGCGTCACCCTTTGGGTCGTGACGCCGTCACCTCGCCGCGGTTAGGGTTTCTTGATGACCTTCTTGACGCCGTCCCCCTTTAATCTTCCAAAATCCTCTCTGGCTTATCAAGGGTTGACGGCGTCACATTGGGGCTTGACGCCGTCACAGGTACTTTCCAGCAGATTTTTGAGACTTTGTCGTTTTCTTCACTTTTATGCTCCAAAAACGTCCAAAATGCTTCCTTTTCCAGATTTCTTCTCCAAAGTACCTAAAATGACAAAAGGAACGATTTAAGGCAATATTTGATCAAATAAATACGATTTAGGGCTTAAATGACCCCCTAAAAGCGGTACACTTTTCGCTTCATCAGATGGGACGATAACAATTTTCCATGGAAGAATTATTATTAGGGTCGGGAAAGGGATTAGGGCCGGGAAATAAAGGAGGTTGGGGAAATGAGGGAAATGGGGGAAATGTGGGAAAGTTAACGGGAAACTGATTGTTGAAGATCGTTTAGCTCTTCTAGGATAAACATCATTGATAACATACAGCAGAATTAACAAAGAACAATGATGCTTAACAAGGTTTTTATTTAATTAAAGGTGCCATCTTTATTCATAAATAAACTAAACTGCTACACTACTACAAAACGTGTACACACACACGTTTCTACTCGACTCTCATTGAGAGATCTACATTTCTGGATGCCTATCACAGCCGGCTAAACACTTTATAAATAGGGTTTTACAAGAAAACCTAACTTCCCCTAGAAGCTAACTATATATTATATTAAGTCCCTATTGTTTCATATTTATGCAAATGTAGTTTTGTAATCATCAAATTATAATTCCCAACAATCTTCCCCTATTTGATATTACAAAACTATCTCCATGAAACAACCTTCAATGCTTCCTTGAGGTCTTCTTGAACATGTCACCACGATAAGCTGCAAACCAATCTTCTTCCCCTTTTTGTAATCATCGAATAGGGGTCTTCAATGCAACTTGAATCGAATCACTTCCCCTTAAGTGGTGCATGTAGATGGTTAAACATTTAATCAATAAGCTTTCCCTGAAACCAATATGTTTACCATCTCTTGAATCACGAACTCTGTAGGCTTTATGAAATGATCACTGATGAAGAAAACCGAGTATAACGAATTTGTATCAACAATGAAGAAGTTGAATTTCCCAAACTTGCGTCTTATATCTTGTACTATCCACGCGACTCCAAACTCATACTAGAAGTAGGTCGCAACCTCTTGATAAATCCTCAACTATATGATAAGTGATAGCAAATGTGAGCATTAAGCACCCTAGATTATAGATCACACACTTTTGCTAGATTCATCAAGTTTTTGTCACCTCATTAACGCACAAACAAGTTATCTCCAAATGCCATCACTCATTTGAGATATGATAAGAACACGCACCTGTGAAACTCAACTACAACATCAAATAAGCAATATTCAATTGTCTTCTTCAAATAATCACCAAAACAAGCCATAAAAATAAAGTTCTGTCCGCGATCCATCTTGAGCCAGTAGTACAAACACGAAAACCAAGAAGACTTAACTGCTAAGGTGAGCAGTATTAACATTCGAAGAGCAAAATTAACTGAAAGTGAGAGCAGTATTAATCACCACTAACCAGAATTAACTGACCAGTATTAACCACCAACCAGAATTAATAATCACTGAGAGAATTAACCACCACTGCAACCAGAATTAATCAACCACAGACCAGTACTGTAATACCTGAAATTCAGATAACCTGTAAAATTACCAAATTACCCCTGATAATATAAAACCTTATAAAACAACTTATAAAATTCCGAAATAATTCCAAAACATCTGAAATCGGACTATATCTGAAACAAAATAATTTCTGAGGCAGTGTTACATCATTTTAGATATTTAAAAATTAACTTACACATTTATATATATAATTCCGAAAATGTTACAAATAAATAAATATAATGTTTTTATTCTTTTAATTAAATAAAATGCTAATATAAATTAAGGAAATAATTATATTAAATCAACCCAATATTTATTTTGATACTAAGCACCAAATATTCTGATTTCCCCCCCCCCCCTAAAGTCGGTTCCCAAAGATTTAATCAAATCCCTTTTATTTTATTCTCTAAAAACAAAACCGACTAAAACTATCTAACCCTAGCGCAACAAAATAATTCGACCATGGCCTCTTCACGAATTCTGGGATTGAACAAGAAATTTTCTGGTGTTCTTGGAGGTGCAAGGGAGCTAGGAAAATTAAGGGTTGCTGCGTTTTCTCCTTGGTTCGTCCTTGTTCTTAATTTCTTGTCGATTTGCTCTAAAACAAGGTAATAATTCTTGCGACTAAACCAAACATTTTAAAATTGATATGGCAATTTTCCTGTGATCTTTTGATGTTATATAACTCATATAAAATATGTAAATCGATCCATGCATGCTAATTCTATGCGTATGAAAATATAATGGTCATAAAACACGTAAATCACAAATATATGTAATCCGAATTTCTAGACATTATAGCTATTTTATTTAGACCTCATATGATGTATTAGACCTGGGAAAAATGATAGATCGAATTATAATAGCCTAAATCAAGTCGTTGTAATTTTAATGTCTAAAACGTACGTAAATATGCAATATATGTTAAACGAATTTTCTGGGCATGATAATTATTTTTCGTGGGTTCCTTATGAGTCATATGATCTGGGAAAAATATGGTTTTGATTTTTAGAGGCCTAAAATTAACGTGGTTAATTATTGATAAAACCGGATTTTAGAAAAAATAAAGAAATAAAATAAAAGGAAATCGTGGCTTCTAGGGTTTGATTTCTTGGATGAATATCTGATCATTTAAGGTGTTTTAATTATGAATTAATGATGGTTCAATGATTGGTAAAAAGTAGGGTTTCTAATTGTTGTTAAAAAGTCTAACCGATTTGAAGTAAAATGTACAAGGACCTGTTTTGCAAACTTTGAAACTTCTGGGATATTTTTCTAAGATCATATACATCTGTAAGAATGTGTTAAAAATATAACTTTGGGGTCCTAAGTGTAAATTTTGCAAAATAATGAATTAATGGGAAATTAGGGTTACGAATTGGAATTAATTAAAAGTGAGGGACCAAAAGTGTAAATCTGAAATTCTGAAGTTGTTTTGAGTTAATACTGATATAAAAAGGTTGTTGTGTAATTTTTAGGATTTTTGGGCTAATTATGTAATTGTTATGAATTATGACTTAATATATATATGTTTTGTAAACTTAAAGGGCTAAATATGTAAATTCTGAATTCTGAGGGGTCAAATATGTAAAGTACTAACTTCTGATGATATATTCTGTAATTATGAAATATAATATGCTTGATGGGTAATTATGGTTATTGTAGGGTTTAATTTGTAAAATATGTAATTATAAGGTTGGTTTTGTAAATTATGTAACTAAAGGGGTGTAATCTGTAAATTGTGAAACTTAAGGGAATAAAATGTAATTCTGGATAAAATGAGTATATAATTCTGTAACTTGAAGTAATTTCACTAATGACCTTGTAAATTAATGAAGTTACATTTAAAACCCTAAACTTTGTATAATTGTCATTTAAAACCCTAAACTTCTGTAACTTGATAAAATGTACTGTATTCCCTAATAATCTCTGAATAAGGGTTGAACCTAATCTGAGATGATAATATATGTTAATTCTGAAAACCTGCTAATTATGGAAACTTACTAAATCTGGAAAGTTACTAAAAATAGAAAGTACATAAAATGATGAGATAAACAAAGAGTAATAATCTGAATAAGGAACTTTAGTAATTCTGTCTTCCTCTTCCTTAGGTGTGAAGAAGGAGAAGTCTTGAGCATTGTTTCTGTGTTTGTTTATTTTCTGCTGTGCTAATAAGGTACAGATATTCTGCCCTATTTCAGTAAGGGTGTTTCTTTCCCTTTTCTCTCAGTATTTCATTTTCCTTATTAGGATTCCCTATACCATTGCTATGTTCCCTTCTGTTGTGGATCTTTGTTGTGATCTGTTTGTCTTAAACCTTTTGTTTGAACCTCTGCTATGATTCTTGTATTCTGAACCTTTTTCCTGAACTCTGATTGATCTCTTGTTCTGAACCCTGAATTTGTGAGTCTTAATTGAATCTGATCTGTGAACCTTGTTCTGAACCTTAACCTGATATATCTGTTGTAAACTTTGATTTGATTTTGGTAAACCTTAACCTGTTAAATCCTTATCTGAACCTAATTGATTTTGAACCTCTATTAAACTACATATGAAACTGTTTAAGAAAAGCTATTTTAAAAAGAAGCGATACCACTTGGAAATGGAAGTTACTAAACGTTTTGGAAGACCATGTTTATGAAAACTATTTCGTAAGATCATTTCAATGAAAACCATTTTTAAAGGATTGATTTAAATGAACTTTTGACAGGAACTTCTGAAATGGATTTATTGCTATAAATTTGTAATCATTAACCTTTGATATACTTTTTGGACTATTGGAAATAAACCTTTTAATCTGAACTTAAGCTTTGATATTAAACTTAATCTGATAAACTCTGATTTAAACCTTATTATCTTAATCTGAATTGTTGACATGAACCCTTAGATGTGACTCTGTTTATTATATGACATCTGACCTTGACCACAGTCTGATATCCGAGCCAATCACTAGGCATGAGGGTTTCATGTCCATGTCATTGATGCACCGATGGCATGACTCTAGGGCAGGAGAGTGATGACCTGTCCCGTCCCTGATTTTATTTTTATCTGGTGTGTTGAGGAGTTTCTGGCCACAGGGGGCGCATGGATGCATCCTAGTTCTGACTCTGTTATCTGTTATCTGTTATATGTTTATGTTATATGTTTATTATTATATCTGGTGACTGATGGTGTGTGCGATACACGTCTTTCACATATATCTGGGAGCTGATCACTCCGATTTGATACATGAGGTCACCCCTCATATTATCTGTTACTTGAGAGGCATCCCCTCTGGATTATTATATGATTACTCTGTTAAGATATTATCTGGGCTCGTGATGGATTTATGTATTTCCCTAAACCTGGTTTGTACATTATCCCTTTCTCATTCTTTTCTTTTACCCGTACTCCTTTCCTATTCTTTCACTTTAATTCTGTATCTGTATAATCTGTATTTCTGATTCGTTTCTGTATTGTTATCTGCTATTGTTTCTGTCATCTATATATCTGTTCACTGAGCTCTCGTAGCTCAGCCGCATTTCTTTTCCTGCGGCAGGTTTTAGTAGGAAGCTGGGAATGAGTGAGAGTGTACCTCTGGACTTAGAAGGCTTGGTAGCTATTCTGGATTAGAGTTGGACTGAAGTTATTATGTTTAGAATTAGTTTTGAAAGTTTCATTGTAACCTTGTAGAATTCAGTATTTCAATTGTAATCCTTTGAGATTTTTGTATTACTGTTAGATGTATGCTCTGTTTTGATCTGATATGAATCCATTATTGTGATATCTTTACCCTTGTCGGGTTGGGGTGTTACAAGTACGTAGCATCAGAATTAACAGTAGCAGCAGTATTAATTATCAGACCAATAAGCAACATATCCAATTTCCCATACTGACAAAACGATTCAACAGCAGCAGCCCCACACATTTAACTTGAATCAGTACGAGGTTAATAAAGTGTTTGGCCAATTCAATTTAATTCTCACCCATAAGAATACAACAAACCTTAACCACATGCGACAATCAATTATTTATTGCAGCAAGACTTTACACGTAACTCTTTTGCATCAATAAAACAATCAGATCAAACGCTATCCTCCACAAATCGAAAACTTCACAAATCGACAACTTCTTTCAAATAATCAACAAACCAGCCCCACAAACCAAATAAAATAATAAGAGGCAATCACATCCACTCAATTATGATCGAAAACAGTACGAAGTTATTTTAATTGAAACAACCAATCAATTTGTAACCCTTTAATTAAAATAACAATGAACTTGAATAAAACAATACCGATCATTACCAGATCTGCTCCTATTCAATAACACTTGCTCCAAAACTGCTCTTCTTCAACAGTAACAACCTTGTAGATCCTAGATATCGAGAGCAACCTGTCTCTCATACCACTTGTTGAAGATCGTTTAGCTCTTCTAGGATAAACATCATTGATAACATACAGCGGAATTAACAAAGAACAATGATGCTTAACAAGGTTTTTATTTAATTAAAGGCGCCATCTTTATTCATAAATAAACTAAACTGCTACATGATGCGCGTGATGTGTCGTTGCGGTTTAGCAGTTTTAATGCCTACTCAAGTTTTAAATTTATATTTAGCCGACTTATCAATAACACACACACTTAACGAGCAGTGTACCCGGTCAGTATGAATATAATGGTAAGTAGAGTGTCGATCACTAAGAGTGGAACGTATTATCTCATTATTTTAATCAGTATTTTAATATCCTAACGCAAGGGGGTTTCAGCCTGAGAGACTGGCACGATTTGTTTGCAATTAAATAATAAAATAAACCAATAGGCACGAATCAGCAAGTAGCACACACGTACACAGATAAATACTCGAGACAATAAGAGGGCTGTCCTTATGATTAAGTAGATTGTCACTTGTTTTATTGATAGCTTTATATGAAGTGTATGTAGTTAACCCTTTCTCGTTGGTCCTATTCTTATCGGCGAGTAAACCCTTAATGATTACTTATGTCTAAAAGTTATTCCTAAGTGATCAATTTAGTAACAACCGTGGGAGCCACATTATTTTCCGCAGTCAAATGCCCGCAAGCCACTAATAAACACAGAGGTTATCAATGCACTAATAAGTAGTAACCAAAGACATCAACATATAAACTTTAATTGATGGGAAAGCAAGTATTAAAGGGAGTGCAATCTTTCGTTGTCACATTACACAAGCCACCAATCCTGATGAATTAAAGTTTGCTAACACAATAAAACAAAACTACTTAATGAATTAAACACATGCAGCACCTTCTTACAGCTCTTGTATCTTCGTTTGGTGTGTCTTGTGCTGCCTCCTTGACTGAATTCGTCCTAGGGTTCTGCTGCTTCGGTCTTCGGATTTAATATATGTCTGACAAAAGCTCTTTAATTCGTCTGGTCTTTGGGGTATTTATAGTTACCGTCTGAGGGAAGATGCGGCGCATCTTATAAGTAGATGCGGCGCATGTACTTAACTTCGCGTGGGGTCCAAGATTATAATATTCAGGAATATTCGTACACCGCCAGAAGATGCGGCGTAACTCCATGATTAGATGCGGCGCATGTCCTCTTGTATCTTGGATCGTATCTGGTGAGATCTTGATAGAGATGCACCGTATGTAATGAATGAGATGCGGCGCATCTGGAGCAGATTAGTCTTGATCTTCTTCATTTCAGTAGACTCTTAACTTCTTGCATGTTTTGCTCCATAATCAGTCCAAAATTGCTAAGTTTCACCAAATGCTTGTTTTCAACTGAGAATTACAAAAGTAAACGATTAAGTATCAATCCTCATACATAATATAGTAAAACAAGTCAAATTAATAGGATAAATGATAGTAATAAAATGTACTTATTTGAGTTCATCAAATATCCCCCCACTTGAACTTTACTTGTCCCCAAGTAAACCTTAGATTAAAACTTATGAAAATGTATCCTAAAAGATGTTAGGATTTATTTTTATATTTAAGCATGTATTCGTTTATTTCATAATCACACAACTAAACACTTTACGAATTAGAAGTAAAATAAAATAAGTTGATAAAAGCAAATCTAATCGTTTAACTGTCCAGTCGCGACGAATATTCTATCATAAGCTTGGCAAGTATACACATCTCCTCCACTAAAGCTAAGGAATAACAAGTCTAAAGCGGTAAAGAGGGTTTTTAGGCTTAAGGGTTAATTATTCTCTTTCACTATCGATCTCAAATTCCAGAAAAGGCGACAAAATCACAAATACATGATCGAATCCACGAACACGATACTTGCAATTGCTCAAATCCTTAACTCGAATAGGCTAAAGATAGGTCCAAACTTCACCAATAATAATATATCAAAAAGGGCGACAAAATCATAAATACATAGCCGAATCCACGACTACGATACTTAAGATTGCTCAAATCCCTAATCTCAATAAATCAAAGGTTTGGTTGGATAAAGAATAATAAAGGGTATGGATAACATTTGGGATATAAATTGGTGTAAAAATAAAAAATAAACAAAACAAATAAATTAAAATCCTAAGTGTGGTTAATCACTATCCCAACCATCCCATGAATAAGACTCATATCATCGAATAACTCACGCTTTAACACTTGAAACACACGCTTTAGGTAGACACGAATTATAATCAACAAGATCTTAATCAAAGAATAAACCTTAATTGGCGTTCCCATAACTGCCAATTCCCATTCAATCCATAGATATAGTACAACAAATAGTGGTGATATCGACCACTTACATAACTTTACATTGTTGGTTTAAAAACAAACATCCAACTCTTTTTCTTTTTCTTTTCTCATTTTTTCGATTTTTTTTTTTTTTTTTTTTAACTTGAAACATAAACATAGATGTGTAAAATTTCACCACATCACTATAACTTTCTTTCCGGATAATTTTTTCATACTTTTCATACTTTCAGAAATAACGGTAATAGTGAAAGTAGTAAACACACGAAAAATAAACTCAAAGATATACAATATTTACTTTCACTCCAATTGCATTGTGCAATTTCCCGACCTAACCAAAGATAATGAATTACGCACACGAACACAGGTAATGTAAGGAAACACACTTTGCCTATAGCAATTAACCAACCACGGATTCTAATCTACAGGGTAGGCTAAGGTGTAAGGTGTAACGAAACATTTTAAACATAGGTGTAAGAAACGAAAGGAATGGCTCTGAGTGTTTTTCTAGGGGTATCTTACTCTAAAAATGAGAGTAACAAAAGGGTTTATACGGGGGTTAACTAACCAGTGTAGTTAGCTAATAACACGTAACATATAATAGGCTATTTGGGTGTAATCCTAGAATTTTACCAATTTAGACAAGTCATTCCAATTATATAAATATAATACTTATTATGGTGGTCTCGAATAGTATACAAGCCAAGTTCTAAAGTTTACAAGTCACCGGCACACTCATAGATTTGTGAATTTTGAAAAATCACAATTTTTGAAAATAACGTCATGTGTGCAGCTATGCAACTTAGATCTTAAACAAAAACATGCTAAAAAAAATTTTTAAGTTTGATATATTAAGCACATTTTAAGCATAATTTTTGAAAAAGTTTAGGACAAGTAATTGTTAAGTGTTCTAATTCTCCAATCCCCCCACTTAAGTTAAACAACGTCCTCGTTGTTTGTATAAAAGGTTAAAAACTGGAAAATAAAAGAATTAGAACAGAAAAACTCCCCTGAGATTTGCTCGGTATGATCCTCCATTAGTTTAAGAGCAAAAATCATCTTTCTTGTGGATTAGAACGTTTAAAGCTTCATACTTGATGTATCCACAGGAAATCCAGGAAACTATAATACCACCAACACTTTAAAACACACCTAAGATAAGAAAGGTTCAAACTTGCATAATACATTAGTAGTTAGGAAAAATAAAACTGAAAATCATCAGGTCAGTCGATGCGCCGTATCTTATGGAAGAAGATACGCCGTATCGAGCCTGGAATTAATACGGATCAGAATAAAGATGCGCCGCATCCTTAACCAGGGATGCGCCGCATTAAAATAAACTGATAAAATTAAACGAAATAAAGGATAGGATGCGTCGCATCTGTTTGCCAGATGCGGCTCATGTAGTTACCAAACAGACTGTTAACAGTCTGTTGTAAAATGACTCGTTCCACGGTTCATCTCTCACGTTCTCTCGTACTCTCATGCTGAACTTAATGCCAGTCTTCATCAAATATAACAAGAAACATAAACTGAAACATTAAATATATACACGAGAATAGTGATCAGTACAATCCAAAAAGTAATAATAATATGTGGAACAATGTCTGTAAAATCAAGAGAGTGAGATCATGGGTGAGTGACGTCGTCTGGATGGGTCCCGGAAGTGCTGGCTCCATCAGTCCTCTGGCGGACTCTGCGCTCGTATGCACGTGTCACCCCCTCAACATGAGTACCATCTGAGCGGGTGTGGGTAATACCCTGCTGCTCCAATAGTCTGCTCACACTCATAACCAACCACTCTGAGTCTCTCCTCAGGGCTCTCAACTCTCCCTCGACTGTGTCAAGTCTCTGACCCATGGTACGTACAGGGACTGGTGGGGGCACTGGTGCCTGCGGCTCCTCCTGATGGGCTGGAGCAGCAGCCGGAGGTCCCTGAGGTCCTCCCTGCTCCGCCTCTGGCCCTGCAGCTCTGGCGGGCCCTAATGCTGCCCAAAAGTGGCCTCCCGCAGCCACCTGGCAGATCCCGAGTCTAACCAAATAGTCCCTATCGATAACCGGGAGACGGGCCACCACAACCTCCAGCCCCGCTGGAATCTCTGCTCCAATCACTCCGAAATGGCGGGCCAACCGAGAAACAAAATGCCCGCCAGTCATATGGCTCCTCCGATCTCTCCCAGCAGCTGATCGGTGGAGGTAGTGTGCCAAGAAGTGGGGGATGTTCACACACAACCCCTCATCCATGCTCCTCAAGAGGAAGAGGTCCAGAGTGGTCACCTTCTCAGGTGACTGACCCCTCCCAGCAATGGTGAGTGCAATCAAACGGTGGCATAGCCGCCTCATCGGCTCTCTGATCAATGTGTAGGATGGGGTGGAAGTAACGATGTCACCCATCGAAGAAATCCTAACCCAGTAATCACTGAATACCCCTCTGTCAGGGACAACCCGTAAACTCTCAGCCCAGTACCTGGCAAACCCAGCAGATCCAAGCTCCTCCTCAGTGTGTAGCCCCATGGCCAAAATAAACTGCCTCATCGACATCTGCCTATGCACACCTCCTAACCTGAACACCAGAGTGTCAGCTGTATCAATCTCCAAATCCGTCTCCCTGTAATGAATCGTGCTAAAGAACTCCAGCATGAGCTCCCTAATCAGAGGCTTGTCAATCCTAAATAGTCTCTCCCAAGCACTAGACCTGAACACCACCTCCTCATCATCTCCAGCAACTACCATCTCCATCCGATGTTGTAAACTCTCAGCTGCATGTCCACCACCAATCAATCCTACATCATCAAAATTCAAAACCTGGACTCTGAATATTTTCTTGAAGTAAATCGAGTCAAGCCTACGCAAGTAATCCTCCAGAGTCCCAGGAGTTAGTCCCATGTTCTCAAATTGTAGCCACTGATGCCTTAGTGTGACCTCTGGTAATGCCATCTGAAATAGATATTCACAGTCAGTAAACAATCTGCAAAATAGGTAGATACGGCGCATTTGATTTAATCAATGCGGCGTATCTGTATAAAGTATAAGAGATGCGGTGCAAGACAATAGATACGGCGTATGGAGATGCGTCGTATCTAGATTAGGTAATACGGCGTATCTATAATTTTATCAATTTTGAAATAGGTCGTTACGCCGCATTAATCAACCTAGATGCGCCGCATCTAAAGGCATATCAGTATAAAATAAAGGGTCAGGCACGTTTTTCAAGAATCCGTATCCGTGACGTAAACTCCCACATTATATCACAGACCAAATTTACCCATTTGTTCCTATCAAAAACTTCTATCACACTTTCGCTCTAAAATTTAAAAACAATCACCCAAAACCCTATTTTTCGTTCGATTTAATTAGTGCCAAATTCGATGTCCAATTCTAAAATTAACTTAGGGGAAATAATCAATGCCAAGTTCTAATCATATCCCTATATCGTTCAAGCCCTAATCGAAGTGGTCATATAAACCCTAATTTTTATAATCAAACGAAATTAAATCAAAATAGAATAATTACCTTAATTTGATGATTAGGAGAAAGATTATAGATCGGATTAAAGGTGGACTTGAGAAAGATGAACGGAATTAGAGTATACTTTTAGTGTGTGTAAGTTCTTAACTGTGTGTGTTTATGCGGTAAGAAGTTTAGATCCGGCGCATTCTCATCGTATTTATAGGGCGAAACGATGCGCCGTATTGAAAAATTAGATGCGCCGTATCTGTTTAATCTCGTTGACTAGTCAATAAGTTCTAGCTGGTCAGAGATACGGCGCTTTGGATATTTAGATCCGCCGTATCTCTATGTTAGTAAACGAAATTTAAATGAAGAACGTACCTTGGCCTCCGCAACACAGTTCCTTATACATCAAATTTGGGTTAAACGGCATACCATATAGATGAATTCAAAATAAGAGCAATAGGCATAAACGTTTTATTAATAATTGTAATCTTATTGTTTAGTGGATAAGGATTTATTCCGAGGTTAGGAACAAATATCGTTTTTAAGCATACAAAATTAAGATTACGATTTGAATCAGATGTATAATATGGATAATAAAACTGAGATTATAGTGTAGAGAACTTTCCTTTGGGCAGGTTGAATTATCGTAGAGTTTACCTGGGATTCTATTTCAAGAATTTAAGACGTTCAATGTTACCAGTACTGAGTTTTCCTCCACTCTCGTCGTCTTATGTTCGGTCACTTCAGCTAGCGTCTCTTGGTTTGGTTCAGAATGTAATCTTTCTTGGTGATGCTCGAGTCATCATTTATCCTGAAAATAAACAACTTGCACACGAGAGTAGCTGACCGATCAAGGTAAATATCAAAAATCAACTATATTTATCAAATTATATTCGTCGTACTAACAAAAGTTAATGCGCCGTATTTTCGTTACGCTTCAAAATACAAGATTTTTGATTCAGAAGATGCGCCGTATCGATAAAAATCGATACGTCGTATCTGTTTAATAATTCGCAAACTGTTTTTAATTAAAATAATAGATACGCCGTATCTGCTAAAGCAGATGCGTCGTATGGCGTTAACGTTTAGAAAAAAAATTCTTTTTTAAAAACAGATACGCCGTATCTTGGGGAAAAGATGCGTCGTATTACTTTATCGCTTAGAAAAAATTTCTTATTAAAAACAGATACGCCGTATCTTGGGGAAAAGATGCGTCGTATCGAATTAATTAAACGCGTTGTATTTAAAAAAATTAAACGCAATACGCCGTATCTGGGAGATCAGATGCGCCGTATCGTTTGATTTAGCACAGTACAACGATAGCAGAACAGAAAAAATACGAAAAATAAAAACAAAAATTAAAACACACAAACAAAATAAACACAAAAGCAAAAATAAAAGCAAACAAATAACACACAAAACAAAAAATATGCAAAATAGTACAATGATGCGATTAATCTAATAAAAAGAAAAACCTAATTAAAATACTAATCAAATTAACAGATAATAACAATTCACTCCCCGGCAACGGCGCCAAAAACTTGATGCGCGTGATGTGTCGTTGCGGTTTAGCAGTTTTAATGCCTACTCAAGTTTTAAATTTATATTTAGCCGACTTATCAATAACACACACACTTAACGAGCAGTGTACCCGGTCAGTATGAATATAATGGTAAGTAGAGTGTCGATCACTAAGAGTGGAACGTATTATCTCGTTATTTTAATCAGTATTTTAATATCCTAACGCAAGGGGGTTTCAGCCTGAGAGACTGGCACGATTTGTTTGCAATTAAATAATAAAATAAACCAATAGGCACGAATCAGCAAGTAGCACACACGTACACAGATAAATACTCGAGACAATAAGAGGGCTTGTCCTTATGATTAAGTAGATTGTCACTTGTTTTATTGATAGCTTTATATGAAGTGTATGTAGTTAACCCTTTCCCGTTGGTCCTATTCTTATCGGCGAGTAAACCCTTAATGATTACTTATGTCTAAAAGTTATTCCTAAGTGATCAATTTAGTAACAACCGTGGGAGCCACATTATTTTCCGCAGTCAAATGCCCGCAAGCCACTAATAAACACAGAGGTTATCAATGCACTAATAAGTAGTAACCAAAGACATCAACATATAAACTTTAATTGATGGGAAAGCAAGTATTAAAGGGAGTGCAATCTTTCGTTGTCACATTACACAAGCCACCAATCCTGATGAATTAAAGTTTGCTAACACAATAAAACAAAACTACTTAATGAATTAAACACATGCAGCACCTTCTTACAGCTCTTGTATCTTCGTTTGGTGTGTCTTGTGCTGCCTCCTTGACTGAATTCGTCCTAGGGTTCTGCTGCTTCGGTCTTCGGATTTAATATATGTCTGACAAAAGCTCTTTAATTCGTCTGGTCTTTGGGGTATTTATAGTTACCGTCTGAGGGAAGATGCGGCGCATCTTATAAGTAGATGCGGCGCATGTACTTAACTTCGCGTGGGGTCCAAGATTATAATATTCAGGAATATTCGTACACCGCCAGAAGATGCGGCGTAACTCCATGATTAGATGCGGCGCATGTCCTCTTGTATCTTGGATCGTATCTGGTGAGATCTTGATAGAGATGCGCCGTATGTAATGAATGAGATGCGGCGCATCTGGAGCAGATTAGTCTTGATCTTCTTCATTTCAGTAGACTCTTAACTTCTTGCATGTTTTGCTCCATAATCAGTCCAAAATTGCTAAGTTTCACCAAATGCTTGTTTTCAACTGAGAATTACAAAAGTAAACGATTAAGTATCAATCCTCATACATAATATAGTAAAACAAGTCAAATTAATAGGATAAATGATAGTAATAAAATGTACTTATTTGAGTTCATCACTACACTACTACAAAACGTGTACACACACACGTTTCTACTTGACTCTCATTGAGAGATCTACATTTCTGGATGCCTATCACAGCCGGCTAAACCCTTTATAAATAGGGTTTTACAAGAAAACCTAACTTCCCCAAGAAGCTAACTGTATATTACATTAAGTCCCTGTTGTTTCATATTTATGCAAATGTAGTTTTGTAATCATCAAATTATAATTCCCAACACGGATTACCTGCTTAGCTGTTGTTGTAGTGGCTGACAAACTGCCCAAAGATAGATTCGAAGGTGGTTTGTCGAGCGTGAAGCTGTTCATTCTGTAGTTGGACCACTCGAGCCCGTTGTTGCGCCTCCTGCGCTTGTCTCCTCAACAACTCATTCTCTTCTGCCTTTTGCCTCAACGCCGCCGAAATATCCTCCCGAGTAGCATAGTTTTGTGCAAACGGCTGATGTGCGGACCTGGATGAAGCTTTGCCTATGCCCGGCATCAGCCTGCCAATGCCCGACAAATTTTTCCGGTTGTCACTATGAACTATCTCATCCAGTACTTGCTGCTCGGTCATCAACGGGGCCGTACCGGCTTTAACTCGATCCCAGAGATCCTTCATCGCCAACTGTGTAAGTAAAAAAAAATGTTAAAAACAGGTAAGTTAAAAAAAAACAAGTAACTTGATCTTAATGACGCATGTTAAGAGATAAATTACTTACATAAGACGTCTCATTTTCTTTAGTTTTAAATACGCCCCCTTTTGTTGAATGGCACCTCCTCCACGTCTCGATAAGTTCTTCATTCTTCCCCGCATTCATAACCCGCTATACATACAACATAAAATAAATTAATAACGAGCTATATATAAACATTATATAGACCTTTAAAAATCAAAAAATTATAATGAGTCTTACGTAATCGTTTCGTCCTTGTATGAACGACTTCCTCCCTTGGTGGGTTAAAATCTTGTTTTTCCCCGGTTTTCTGCATTTTTTATAGATCTGTCCATTCGTTCCGGTCTCGACCACCAGTCGACCAACGACTCCCACTCCTCTGGGCTTCTGCTACCCCACACTCCCGACGACTGTGGATTTTTCTTTGCCGTCTCGGGGTCCGGTTGTGTGTCAAAGTACTTTCTCTTGATCCTGTATTTATGTTTGCGGTATAGTAACCGCAGCTGAAGTTGAAGCCCAAGACTTACCCGTTCCCCCACCGTATGCACACACTGCCCAACCTTCACTTGGCTCTGGTTGTTTTACCAAGGCGCGAGGAGGAAATAAGTCTGCAAATAAATATACGCATTTAAATAAACAAACAATTTAAATATAACACGCATATCTAAACGGTCGATAACAATAAGAATACAAATAAAATAAACAATTAATACCTCGAGTGCGGGTAATATGTGAGCCTTAAAAGGCGCCAGTATCTGCTCCCACTCGCAGTCAAGGGGAAGTGACCTAACTTGTTCCCCCAAAAGACTACTGACCTGCGGTGCATACATGCCCACAGGTGAAAAGGTGCCTAGATCATCAGTGTCAAAGCCGATCTGCAAAGGCCGATTACCGTTCTGTTTAAACGCCCTTCTTAAGGCCCGATTTGAGGTCTCACCCGCAATCGAACCTACAAATATAAGTTATTGAGTCGTGAAAATACAAGTAAAAAAATTTAGTTTTATCAATAAAAAACTTAAAATAAAAATCACAATTTCTTACCTGAACAGTAGCCCGACATAGTAAAATAGGGCCGGTGTGGTGGATCACCACCAGCATCCCCGCCGTGTGATTGGGGAGCTACACACGCCATTTGTAAAATTACAAGTACAAGAACACACAATTTTGTGGACCAATTAATACTAATACATACATTCATATAAATATACACATTTAAACATAACATAACATGCAATTTCATTCAAATAAAAGTTACACGTTTAAACATATAGTAACAATTTCATTCAAATTACAAATTAAGAACAATTGTCATCATCTGAATCATCGCTAGATAAAACTTCTTCAACAACAGTCGTGGGGTTCACTTCATCATCATCAGACACGTCAACATCATTATCATCAAGGACATGAGCAACGACATCATCTTCATTATTAACAAAATCAGCATCTTCTTCAGCATCATCTGGTGGGGCGTCCACTTCTGTTGATTCATGATTTACACTCAAATTCGCAGACTCCAAACTAGGCAAACCAACAGACAATGCAACATCTGGTGAACTGCTACCATGTATAACATCTTGATCAGAATCTACCACATCCCGATCCCAGATCTTCCGATGATGAACATCTTCGACGACCTTCCAATGAGGTGGTCGTCTAGCAGGGTCTTCAAGGTAGAAGACTTATGTTGCTTGTGTCGCAAGAATGTATTGTTGATTTCTATAAGCATCCTTATCAGTCAAAATATGACGTATACCACGTTCAATGTAAGAACGCCTAGAGCGTGCCGTAGGGTTATTAGGGTTACGGGTGTCGAACCATAAACATCGGAACAACACAACCTTTCGGTTGCCCAAATAAGTGAGCTCCAGAATTTCCTCCAGTTGACCATAATACATTTCTCCATCAGGCCCGGGTGTTGAAACTCCACTGCATTGAGTGGTATGAAGTTTATCGCGCTCATGCACCAAAAAATTCACACCGTTAACTATGCAAGTGGGGTATGTAAATGCACGAGATGAAGGTCCACATGCCAAAGAGAATAACTCGGGACTACAACTTGAGTCTTTTGCCACGCTCTTTTCATGGATCTACGAAAGAGATACAAATAGATTCAGATGAGCAAAAACTCTGGACTACAAGGTAATATATCTAATGTGTTTACCTTGTGATTGAACCAGGGAGGAAAACTTGTTTCTACGGTATTGTTAGGAAATTCACTGCAAAATTTCATGATATTAGAATAAGTCATCGAAAACAAATAACTTAGCAAAAAAGGGTTCTTCAAAATATAAAAAAGAAGAAACATACTCTTTGTACGCCTGGATGTCTGCGTCAATTTCAAGACTGTTGTTAAGTAAAAACCATAAAACTGCCTGCATAACATCTGGCTCCATTCGAGTATCTACACATCTACCCACTGGTTTGCATACTGACTGGAACACCTGGAATTTATCTGGTTGTTTAGGTGCACCATCGTCGTTTCTGTCAGGACGATTAAATCTCGTCTCGACATCCTTAAGATAACGCGAGTAAAAAGTTAATGCTTCTTCTGCAACATAACCCTCCGCTATGGAACCTTCAGGCCTGGCTTTATTTCGGACATAATTTTTCAGCTTCTTCATGTATCTTTCAAATGGATACATCCACCTATAGTAAACAGGGCCACCTAGAATAGCCTCTTCGGGTAAATGTATAACCAAATGAATCATTATGTCAAAAAAAGCAGGGGGGGGGGAATATTTTCTTTAATTTAATCATAACATCGAGCATTTGTTTTTTAGCTTTCTCCATGTCCTGCTGCATCAAATTTCGAGCACAAATCTGCTTATAGAATAAGCAGAGCTCGATTAATGGGGGTGAGATGTCTTTGGGTAAGTATTGGTGAACTCCATAAGGAAGTAACCGCTGCATCATAATATGACAGTCATGAGATTTTAGGCCCGTTATGTTGTTATCGTCAGCGGTCACTTTTTTCTTGAAGTTGGATCCAAACCCATCGGGTAGTCTAACTCCTTTGATGAATTTACAAAACTGTTTTCTGTTTTCTGGTGTGAAAGAGTACTTTGGATGAGGCTTATCAAACTTCCCGTTTCCTTTATCAACGAGCCACAACTCTTTACGAACTCCCAGAGTTTTCAAGTCTTGCCTTGCCTTTAGCGTGTCTTTGGATTTGTCGTTCATTAACAAGGTATTAAGCACACTCTCAAACACGTTCTTTTCGATGTGCATGACATCAAGATTGTGCTTTAGTTGAAGAATGGGCCAATACTCCAGTTCGTAGAAGATAGAACGCTTACTCCAATTCAATTCAATTTCTCGATTAGGTTTAGGGTTATTTTTAACAATACGTGGATGTTTCCCCGAGACACGTTTAAAGACTTTACTAATTTGAATCATGATTTCTTCATTGGTAAAGTTTCTAGGAGGACGCTTATTTTTTATACCGCATTTTTTTATCAAATCTTTTGCCACTTTTGTTATACCACATTTTTTTTATCAAATCTTTTGCCACATTTTTTATACCACATTTTTTTTATAAAATCTTTTGCCACATTTTTTTATCAAATCTTTTGCCATATTTTTTTACGTATAAAAATACATAAAAAAAAGTTTTATATGTATAAAAATATGTGGCGCCACATTATTTTATCAAATTTTTTGCCACATTTTTTTACGTATAAAATGTTTTTTTATCAAATCTTTTGCCACGTGTTTTTACGTATACAAATACGTATAATTTTTTTTAATAAATATTTTGCCACAATTTTATACGTATAAAAACGTGGCCCGAGTTGTAAGTTTTTATCGATCACTATAAAAATTTGCAACTCGATCACATAAAAAAAAATGTGGCCCGAGTTACAAATTTTTATCTATCACGTATTTTTACGTAAAAAAATGTGGCAAAAGATTTGATAAAAAAATGTGGCGCCACGTATTTTATACATATAAAAAAAATTATGTATTTTTATACGTAAAAAAATATGACAAAAGATTTGATAAAAAATGTGGTATAAAAAATTGTGGCAAAAGATTTAATTAAAAAAAAATGTGGTATAAAAAATGTGGCATAAGATTTGATAATAAAACATGTGGTATAAAAAATGTGGCAAAAGATTTGATGAAAAAAAATGTGGTATAAAAAATGTGGCAAAAGATTTGATAAAAAAAAATGTCGTAAAAAATTGTGGTATAAAAAAGGTAGGGCAAAAGATTTGATAAAAAAAGTGTGGTAAAAAAATGTGGTATAAAAATGTGGCAAAAGATTTTATAAAAAAATGTGGTATAAAAAATATGGCAAAAGATTTGATAAAAAAAAATGTGGTATAAATTTTTTCGTAAGATATAATAATGTGATATAAAAAATGTGGCAAAAGATTTGAAAGAAAGAAAACTTTAGAAGAAAGAAATGGATAAACTTTAAAAGAACGGAAAGTTATTGCCACAAGGACCTTTTATGTAATTGACTTAAGGATGAAATGTGTAATGTTTTAGAGCCACAGGGACAATTTATGTAAATTTATGTAATTAACTCTTGAAAGGACGACATGTGTAAATTATTAGAGTCACATTGACCTTTTATGTAATTTACTCAAAGACGAATGGTGTAATCGTTTAGAGCCACAAGGACGATTTATGTAATTAACTCTTGATTAGATCACGTTATTTTAGATTTATGGCTATAATAGCAAAATTAAGAAAGTATTTGATTTTTTTTAAGAAAAAAAAAGGTTTGTTACATAAAAAAATAATAGTAATACA